>JASJOG010000073.1:0-1200000 GCA_030142905.1 Heliopora coerulea | reverse complement strand
GAGCTTAATTCACGCATGTTTTGCCGGCATTTGTATACTAACCGTTACAGGTTTGCGAATTGGTAGTTTTGTGTTCTCTTCTGTGGCTGTTTATGACAGTTCTGGCAACGAAAATTTGATTTTCGCCTATTTCCGTTAGTAAAAATCGGACAAGCGGACCAATCATGAAGTAATTTGTTTATTATATGAGTACTGTGATCAGCATATTTTTATAACAAGCGGTAGGCCAAACATTCCTTGGTGTTCCTCTCTTCGACAAGTTGTATGTAGACAACATAAAAATTAGAAAATGTATTTATTTTCAACCATATTCTTAAACATTTACATGGAACAATAAGGTAAGTATACGAACAAAACGTAATAAGGATAATATTTAAGAGCAAACAAAAATTTAAAATCTAGTTGTTTACATAAACTGTGCCGGGAAAAGTCGATACGCTTTTGTCAGTGGCGTACAATTGTATGGGGCCACTGATTGGTCAGACCATTGTACTAGCTAGTGGAAAAAATCGTCGGACCAATCAGTATCGAAAGTCACCAGTAAGAGACGACTTTTATCTTTGTGCTTGCAGAGGACATTATCGAGTGATACTCTAGAATCCTCAGCTACATAAAAACATTTAACAAAACAGTCAAAAAAACCCAATAAAAACAAAAAAAAACTTCTGTCAATAACTGTTCTGTTTCAGAGGCTGTTTACATGAGACAAGTACAAAATTAGACCGATACAACTTGAGATCACTCCCACATACAAATCCTTCGTTTAGTTTAGACGAGACCGGTTCGAAAACTAAGCTCGAACAGGTCTCACTCATGTCAGGTGCTGGACTGATGCGACTGAGTTCAGACTGGCTTGAGCGAGGACCAATACGAAATTTTGTTCATGAAAAGGCAAAATCTCTCCAGACCAACCATTCATGTGACCACTAAGAAATGAATTATTGCTGGGAATTAACGAAAACTTGAATGCGGCCAGAAATATTTGCAAGAACATTGATTTAGTTTGATTCTGGTGTCATGTAATCACTTCAGAAAATTTTCACTTTGGTAGCGGCCTGAATTCGTACCTGTCTCATGTAACCATCCACTTAATCTGTTTCCACGAGGTCTGTTGTTTTACCGACAGTCTTTGCGAATATTGGTGCATTATAGTAAACCTATATAAATCATCTCATTAACAAATGAAAAACGACACCCCTCCGCCAACAATGGGAGCAATTCTTTGGTTATGTAAACAAAGAGTAACTTATCCAAAATGTTGATTGGATGATCCAATTGATCGAATTGTTAATCATGGTCTTCAGTTGGGATTTCTGTAAAAATCAAAATGTGTCATGTAAATAATGGAGAGAAATTTTACACAAATGTACAAATTTTACACAAATAAAATTAAGAAAAAAAAAAACCAGGGTATTTCCTAACGGTGTAAGTAAAAGTGTTTGAAAAATTTGAATAAAATAATAATTTTTACAAAGCTGGCGATTGCAGTCATTGTATTTCTAAGACGATTTAACGTAAAGTGCACTGCTTCTTTTGGTATGCTATATACCAAGATATTTCAATTTAGTTCAGCCACCATCTCTCTCACAACCACTTTGTCTTGAAGGCTGACCAGATATTTTAGTACCCACGTACCATCTCAATCTCATCTGTAGAAACGGGATTTTTTGCTAATATCATGCATTGAACATTTTCCATAAACATACATTTAGACCCCGTTCACACGATACCGGTACGAAATGAAACCGTAACGAAATTATTACGGTTAGGCCTTGCGTTCACACGGTACTGGTATGAAAAAGCATGAAACCGTAATGCTGACCGTAACAATTTGAAACCGTAATGCTAACCGTAATGAAACTGTACTTCTACCGGTATCGTGTGAACAGGTTCGTCCCGTGATATTTTGATACTGGTGCAGTTTCGTACCGGTATCGTGTAAACGGGGTCTTAAAAGTCGAAATTTATTATTTTTGATATTTCCAACACAAACTGAATCCGCATCGGACGGCCTTAATATGTCGAAAAATGTAGTGGACGTACCCACAATTCTTGATTCTGGATGAAAAAATTCTCATCAAAAATATTTTGCGACCAAAGCTTCGCGAACAAAGCTTTCCGTATCGCACACTTCTATCGCGTAATATATTCTAGGAAGTGAGAGTCGGTGTGTGCTACCAAAGTACTGTGAACTAAAGTTCGTTAACATTTTGAAATGCACATATTAAGATTTCATATAACTTTAAATCAATCCTGCAACAGACTGGATAAATGGTAGCGAAATTGAAATTCTACTGTCCTCAACCTATCGTACAATGGTGTTAATGGTCGTTTCTTGGTCCAATTGAATTTCTTTTCATGCAAATTGCTGGGTATACTTAAATAGTATATTTTCTGGTAATAAACAACAAATGGTGTATATTAAATTCACTAACAATGGACGACTGTGGTTGTGCGAAGAGAATTACTCAGGCAGGTCTTTTCTGCAACATTAATACTCTCGATAAACTTTCTTTATCGCCAGTTGTCCATATAAAGTTCACAGAACTCGTAACAGTAGGAATAGTAGAGTTAGATGATTTTCATAACTTAAAACAGCATTTAAGCCTTGCGGAATATTCCCGATAACACGATCGGAAGAACTTACCATTGGAGTATCTCGAACATATATCGTCACTTCGTCGATATCTTTTAGATTTTTCCAGTTCATTCCTGTGATGATGTCTTGTGAGAAAATGAGCGAGTATCCCGTATAATAAAGGTCTGGAATTTGAATGAGAAGTTTCAACAAATAAATAATCGCCAAGGAAATGCCCACAATGACTTCAAGGATATACTTGAGTGGCAACTGACGTAACGAAAGCTATCAAGGCGTATTTCTTATCAGAGAAACACTAAGACGAAAACATGCTTTAAATTTTTCTTTTCTCTTAATAAAGCTTAGAAATAACTGCACAAAGTTCGTATGAAAGGAAAACCAGAGAAAATTCGCTCAAACTTAACCAAGAATTACTATTTTCTTCTGAACGAGAGTTTACTCAAAACTAGTGCTACGATGCCAACCGGAGACTGTGCGCAGAACTCATTGGCAGCAAGCCGTTTTCAAAAACTCTTGCCAGATCTACAATTCTGGCCAAAAAACCCCGGGACGACGTAGATATACATTTGAAGATATTTGTTGCACTTTCAGTTCAGCTGTAACAGCAAAACCTATTTTTAGTCATGACTCACTGGCAGAGTGCAAAAATGACTACTTAGACATTAAAAACTTGTATCGTTAATGCAAACAAAAGCGGGAACCACTGAGTATTTTTATAAAACCTCTGTATAAAACCTCGACCTCCAGTCTTGGGCGTACGGGGCTGCGTTCGAGTTTTCCCAACTTCTCCAAGTGTTTCCATCAGGCTATATAACAGGAGTGGCCAGACCGCTGCTCGCAGCCACATGCGGCCCTTTGGCATATAATGTTCGGCTCGTGAAAATATGTTGGCTGAGTTCCTTTTTAAATCATAGTTAATATAAAAGCTAAATAAAAGAAAATTTTGGTATACATGTCTACTTTGGGATTAGTGAAACTAAAACAAATTAACATTTTAAAAAACTGTATACATGAACAAATATTATTGCGTTCATTTATTTCTTAGTATTCATATAAAATTTTCGTAACAAAATGTGTGTGTAACAATAAAAAGGTGTGTGTAAATTTTCATGTGTTACGGTTCTCAAACATCTGAAGTTTATCGTGTGTCGCTCTTATATAAAGCAAATTTGGCCACCCCTGGTAGATAAACACAACAAAACAGTTTCTATTTCTTAGGGCCGTTGTATACGTCGTACAATCGTCGCATTTAATTCAGACGAATTTAATTCAGTCGATTTAATGCCACGGTTATGCAAATTAAATGCGTCAGAGATATTTTATTCGTCATGATGGAACAGATGCAACGTCTGAAATGCGTGTTGGTTTCAGACGACGTCGTACAGTCGCATCGAATTAAATGCATAAATTGTGGTTATATACTTTCTTTGTAATCCATGATCGAATGTTATATTTTTTATCATGAGCATTGATTGTTGTCATGAACGTTTGGAAAATGATCAAATTCGTCTAAATTAAATTCCTCGTATGAAACGAACAAGCGTTTACGTTGACTTATTCACGAAGCTAATATAAATTAAATTCGCCTGAATTAAATGCGACAACTGTGCGACAAATGAAACAGCCCTTAAATGAGGGTAAGAAGCTACTGCGTAAAAATCTTTCAATAAAATATAGGTGTTGAGCGTCGTTGCACTGCAACATCAGCAGAACTAGTTTGTTTGGTTTTTTGACAATGTTTTAGTACAACGAAAGCTTTAATCCCACTATTTTACCAAACAGTAACTAGCAATATGTCAATTTATCTAAATCAATATGTCACATTCTTGAATTTTCGGACGGCCCGTTATTAACTACCGTTTTAATCGCAGTCTTTCCAGAAAATGATCCGTATCCCTTTTTCTCCTCAGGTGCACGCTCACATATTTCTGCCTTTTCTATTTCCCCTTACAGGGATGAGCAACATTCGGTATTGACATATAAAGCGACACACATTTCTCCCAAATTATTTGAGGGTGGCCAGTTTCCTTTCTCCATGATTTTTCTCACAGTTAAAGAAGTTAATCATGACTAACATCAATGATATATGATTAAACGTTTACTGATTCTTTATGAAGCTGCTAGCGATAAAGCGAATAAATTGAACAACAAAACTGTTTTTCACAAGCCAAATTCTTTCGCGCGATGCAATTTTTTCTTTTCTATCATCGGCTGTTGACAAAGAAATGTTGATTCAAGCGATAAAATTTCCCTGGAGGAAAACCGCTTTAACCCAATCTTTTCCCTAGCATTCAACTTCATTTTTTCATTCTTATAGTCCTTCCGTGACATATCATAAAACACGGGGTTGGTACTTTCTGCGTTCATCAGAACCACCTCAAACGACGCTAATTTGAAATTTTTCGCTAGCGACTCAGCAACGACTCAGCGATTTCATGTGATTCAGTGATTTCAACGACACGCTCCAAGTGACAGAGCGACAAGCCTTGGTAACCGCACAGATGTATCGCTAAGCTCCAGCGACATGGCGGCGGCGATAGTGTGTCTGCCTTAACCACGGTTAGCGTAAAGGTCCGTTCACTCGTGTGATTTGAAAACGTCAGTCGATATTTCAATGGAGTAGAGCTCACGCTCGGTCAATAAGTAGTAATTATTTTAATTTTGGTAAACAAAGAGATAAAAAAATGAAGGTTGTTTAGTGAAAGATTAATTTTGGAAGGGCTGTCCTGTGCTGTGTAAATAAATCACAGTAAATCACGTACACCAGACAATACAGTTAAGCAAAAGTAATATCGCGTCATGGATGTAGCCACGTCGGACGGTCCCGGACGGACCAACCAGCACGAATTCTAAGGACCCGGCACTTTTTGCCCAAACATAATGAAATCTACTGTTTCCATGCGGCATGTGTCGAAATTTAATTCATCATTCATCAAGCTCCCAGATAAGAATCTAAGTTAGCGTAAGCAAGCGAAATTTGGCAGGATTTCTGTTTACGTCAAGTTTTGCAAGCAGCTTGGGATCGAGCTATCCCAAACTTTTCGCCTTCGTTGGCGAACTTGCATAGAAAACCGCTTCTTTCCCGCCGCGGCTGATAAGCCCAGCTTCAAAGTTTGGCATGCAATTTCATGATTTTATTCAACTTCGCAGTTTTTTTAAATTTGGGAGCAAATTGTTCTTCTCCAGGACTTTTTCCGTCTCTTGGAGAACCTCGAGATCAAACAACTGATGTTTAGGATATTTTTTAGAGTTTGTTTTAATTAATTTTATCGCAGAAAAACTCCTTTTCTGTTCATTCGTCGGATATTTTTGCCTGAAGGTGTATTTTGACGATGACCTTGAACTTTTCATCCTGACTTTTCTTGGTTTGTCAACAATTTATCTAATATGGCAGCCATCAATTTGTCGCCCGTGGTTGAATGACATTTAGCTACCATGCCCCTTCTAGGTTTTCCACGCCGTACGTAAAAATGGCTTGCGCTGATTGATTACTGTTGTTAGCTTTCTTACGATGTATTTCCCTCCCTGGTACAACGCTCTCGGGTAATCATGCCTCGGAATGACTGAAAATAATGCCGTTAATGCGTCTGTATATCTTTGCTTTTTGTAGGCCTCTCTCCTTATATCGCTTGCGTGTATGAGTGGATTAGTGAATTCTATAAACAACGCTAAGCTGACCTGCAATTTTTTTCTGTTCACCACAATCGCTGGTCTGGTTCTCACCATCAGCGTGTTCTTTTTCTTCACCATTTGGAATCCATAAAAAGTTCAGATCCAGCGACTGACCACTTATGGTACGTTCTTAACTCTTCCACTGCCAGTATAAGAATTCTACTATTTTACTCTGTCTTACGCCAGACGTTTTAAGTCGTCGAAGGGAGAGAGCGCCCGCATTGAAATAGTTAATTCAGCTTGTTCGCAAACCTGCTGAAAGCGTCGTTGGGAAACGTACTGCGAAGTCGTTCCGGCTCAGCCAAGCGTGCCCAGATGCGCAACCCGACCTAGACCGTTGAGAGGGGGAGAGGGGATCGCAACTCCAACCCTTTTTCTAGGAGATTTTAGGTTTGCTATGTCATAAACAGCCTTTTTGTCCTCATTTGAAGTCATCTTCCAAACCTACGTAGATCTTCCATCACTTGAAATGATCAAAATTTTTCCGACCGTGCTTTCGATACTATCATCTGGACCAAACATTTGAAAATTCCAGGTTGAGCTTCTGCGTGTCGATCACGTTTTAAGTTCCTAAAAATTGCCTCATTTAGAAACCTGAAAAATCTTACTTGAAAAGTCATGCTGGTTTGCTGACAGCACCAACTACTAAGTAAAATTTACTTTTTAGAATTTTGTTTGACATATTCTTATCATAAGCGGCTTGGGCTCGGTTAACCTTAAAAGGTCCAATAAATCGAGAGCTTTTTCGCAGGCAATGTCTGCGATCTTCGATGTTTTAGACGTGAAACCAACGATATTAAGCAAATTAAAAAACATTTCCCACCAGAAACAAGTGAAAACTTATGCGTACATAGCCAAGTATTATTCAAGCTTTTTCCAGCGTTTGTGACTAGAATCGTCCACGTGAATCTTTCCTCTGCAGGCTGGTATTACATTTTTGGTCTTCACTGTGTCGTTTCTGATCGCAGCCAGTATTCTTGCTGAAAACACACGAATTTACAAAGCTTCTGGTCTTTGTAATTCATGGGCAGTTGTAACCTGGTCCGTTGACTGTAATAACCTCATCGTTGCTGCGGTAAGGAGTACTGATAAAAATAATAAGACAAGACGATTTTGTAGGTTAAATAAAAGAGTAGAAAAAATGCTTGGTGTCTGGGCATTGTGTAAGGAAATATGCAAAAAAATAAGTATATGTAAGTATAGGTATTCAGCTATATATAAACGGCGTCTGTAAGTTAAATCACTATCTTATCATGTCAACCGTGCATGCATAGTAATCACAATACACAAGTTAATCTGTTCAGTAAACACCTAGAATGTTAACACATTTCTGAATGTCACAGAAGGTAACACATACTGATTTAGTACTCAAATCATTTATTCTCTCTCTCGATATAAAATTTAAAAAATTTACCGAGGTTATTTTACATACTTCTCAGTGGTTCGAAATCTGAGTCTAATTCTTAAAAACGTTGGATATAGTATCTGATCCATTATACCCCACGAAAGGTCAATTCTCATATACTTATAGGTTCGTAGTTCCCTGCTAAGTTGAGTCAAGGCGGGCCGTTAACACACAGTACGTCAAAATTTTTGATCAAAGCTTTGTTGCTTATTCCTTTATCTAGACTTTTTGCTTCGTTTCGTTCATTCTCGACGCGATGGACATGCTACTACAGTTGCGGCTGGCTGTGGTTTCCGAAAAAGAAAAGGACAATTTGGGTGAAATCACTGAAATCGTGCCAGATTCTCCCAATCAATGAGTTTTAAGAAGACATATGATATGTGATAGATCTGGTATAGCTGACAGCAAAAAATAGAGGGAGTCTCTTCTCGGACCGCTTATTCTCTTTAATTAAGAAAAAATAAATCTTGATAAAAGTAAATTGACCGAAGATACGTTGATCTATTGTTCTGTAAATAAATTTATCTTTCAAGGCTGAGGCTCCCAATCTTTTATCCAAGCTTAATCAAAGTGAAACAGTAGAATTATAATTAAAAGCCCTAGTAAGATGGCTGAATTTCAACTCGTTTTTACATGGGAACTTCCAAGTCCTACTAAGACAGCTGGATATAACGCAGCAACAGAAATTCCTTATGATTTCACGAAAAACAACTGCGTTTCTCAGCATAATTTTTATACATGATCTTTTAATTGTTTGGGAAATTGATAAGATAAACAGAAACAAGTTGTTTTCCTTGTTTATCAACAATGCTATTTGACCCACGAAATTGTTTCTTTTGCTTATCTCCTTCGACTTACTTCCATGTTGTCGTCATTCTCCAATGTCCTGGCCGACATTTTAAAAATTTTCAAAGTTGCGAAAGTTTCAGATCTCCATGCGAGTATTAATTTCGCTTAACGCTTTTATTAATCTTTATGCTCAAATAGGATATTCGGGTTTGACTGTCTTTTAGTTGAAGTTACATTAATGACATTTTATGATGAATGCTTGACATATGATATTTTAGCTCAAACTTAAAATGCACATTACATTGTCAGTTAACCCAATTTCGCTCTCTCTTAACGATCTAAATCTTTTACAAATATTTGTAATGTTAACTGCTTCGGAGATACAGTGAACTAGTCTACACTTTGAGGAATGTTTACTTCTTTTATCTCAAGAGAAAACATTACCAAGTGGAGTGGTTTTGTCATGTGTCCATGTGACCAGAGTTTATCACGTGTTCAAGACAATGAAGGTCAAGAACTACTTGACATTTGGTTGCCCACAAAAAATTAACGATACATTAAAATAGGCATAAGCCATTTTTTTTATCAGGATCGTTGACAAACGAAAGTAAAATGAAGCCTCATTCATCAAATGTAATGTGAGTTTTAAGTCTGAGCTAAAATATCATATGTCAAGCATTCATCATAAAATGTCATTAATGTAACTTCAACTAAAAGACAGTCAAACCCGAATATCCTATTTGAGCATAAAGATTAATAAAAGCGTTAAGAGAAATTAATACTCGCATGGAGATCTGAAACTTTCGCAACTTTGAAAATTTTTAAAATGTCGGCCAGAACATTGGAGAATGACGACAACATGGAAGTAAGTCGAAGGAGATAAGCAAAAGAAACAATTTCGTGGGTCAAATAGCATTGTTGATAAACAAGGAAAACAACTTGTTTCTGTTTATCTTATCAATTTCTCAAACAATTAAAAGATCATATATAAAAATTATGCTAAGAAACGCAGTTGTTTTTCGTGAAATCATAAGGAATTTTTGTTGCTGCGTTATATCCAGCTGTCTTAGTAGGACTTGGAAGTTCCCATGTAAAAACGAGTTGAAATTCAGCCATCTTACTAGGGCTTTTAATAATAATTCTACTGTTTCACTTTGGTAATTACAGATGCATGGCTATTAAGCCATGCATCTGTAATTACTAAATAAAATCTTTGGAATGACTGGTTAATTCTTCATTGTTCGGTTATTTATTTATCAAAAAACTTAATCCATCCAGTACTATTCAAGGTTTGAGAAGTTGTAAAATTCCAACTTGGAACCGGTTATTATGCCTGGAAAAAAGACACCGGGTATGATGTTCGTAAATTCCTTACATTGTATTTGCATGCACAGGGCATGTATCTCGCGATGAAAAACAAAATCAAAAATATATAAATTGAATTTTTTCACTAAACCATATTACACTTCATAATAGAATGCTTTTTAGTTTCATTTACCATTACCATTTCATTTTTCAGTTAACGAATTAACGTTCATGGTTTTTCTAAAAATACTTACGCCAACAGCTTCCAAATTGAAGTAAATTTTCTTTTTCAAAGAAATTTTGACGAAATGAAGAAATTTGAAGGAAACAAAATTTTGAAGGAAATTTAAAAGGTTTTTTTTGGAGAATTTGAAGGAAATTTCAAGGAAATTTCGTGGAACCTGCGCTATTTAACAATTTTCTCTGTAATCCTCCAGTAACTGACGCAAAACTAAAAAATCAGGTTAAACGTCAGTCAATTGTGCAACGTTTGCTATCTGACGACAACAAAATTAATCCGAGCGACCTTTGAATAGCTTCTTAAGTCGCAACCGTCATGTATTGTATACACGCTAATGCTGCGATAAAAGCGCAATCTTTTAGTTAGTCTTCATAATAGAAGATCGCAAATTAAATTTAACGTTTTCGAACAGTTGTTGCGTCATTTGAAACTGGCATCATTTTATTGTTTCTATATTTTGTTCCAGAATCGGACGTAGATCACCAAATGTAAATCGCACTCAAAGGTACAAATGTCGAACTAAAACACAATTGTCTTAAATCTTTCTGTTTATCTTGAAATTAAATGTGTCCGACGACTCTGAAAGTATTTTAGATGTACTGTGAACTGCGAATTTGCAATTTCCTCGTGTATTCGTCAGATGTACAGTTTATGTTTTCCAAATTCGTGATTTCATAGTCGCGTAAGTGTTGTTAAAAAACTACTTGTCAAAACAAGCGCAATTTTTGCTTAACCCTTTAACATCTGACGTTCCCCTCTAAACAAGTACAATCGTCTGGTATTTGCAAGAGTAAAATGGTACAGTTTGTCTTTTATAGGGAGACTGCTAACTAAACAAACTCCGAAAATGCCTCAAATCCAAACCCGAAAGCTTCCTATTCATGTTGAAATATGACATTTTTGTGTCATTTGCTGACTCATATCGGCAAAGTTATCCAAGAGTGACCAAGACATTCATTTTTTTATTTTTTTTATTTTTTTATCGAAGCAAGTGCAATTTCGACTTCGTGACAGGTTTCCAAACTGACAGTTTTGTTCCTTCGAACCAAGCTTTTACGAATATGACTAGCGGTGTTCGGCAACGTGATCGTAAATTATTTATTTTACATAAATCTAACTTCGTTTGGTATTACGTTTGAACTTTGAAAGATATGTAAAAAGCATACTAAACATTTGGGAATTTATCATTGTGTATGTATGCCCGTGAGTATCCTAGTTCACAATGATCACTACTGATTGGCCAATAGCCTTGTTCCGGCTCCCCAGCACACTCATCCTCGATCAAACGTAACAAATCAATGATTCGTTAATTTCAGCAACACAATCATATTTAATTTTTTGATAATTGTGAAGGAAATCTGAACAAAATGTGTAGGAAATTTGAGTATTTCTGAAGGAAATTTTGGACTGAAATGAGAAAATTCAAAATAAAAAGAGGAAATTTTTTCGTGCCAAACTGGAAACACAGCTCTGACCACTTCTCGGTATTTCTAGCACGCATGTCATGAATAATAGATTAGAGTCACTGGGGATGCGACTCGTCAAAGTTGATCCTGCCTTCCAACATTCACATCAGTTTGGCGAGGGGCAAGGGTGAATCAGTTGAACCAGACGACACTTTAATCTTCTTGGTTGAACACGTTTTCAAAAATGTTTCAGGTAGGAGACATGCAGCCGTTTTAGCTCTAGTAGGATATATTGTGGCTTAGTTAAATTGCAAAATGTTTGGTTGTTTCTACTTTACAGCTCTCAAAACGTAAAGTATTTAAACTACTAGCAACAGCTCCGTCTTTTTACCGTTTTCTATGCTTTTTCAAGCATTGGACGATGATTTCCAATGTGACACGTTTCATCCATTTTCTAAAACCGAGAGATAACAAATCTGTTGTTAAGACAGCGCCATTTCAGCACGCTTGAAATAACGTGAAGCATTGTTTGGAGGCTTCGTGTCAACGGTAAACACTGACGAGGCTTTGCTCTTGCAATGAAATACATAAATTACGTAGGTGGATGAGCAGCTATTTCCATTCAGTTTCTCACGATCATAGCTACTAAGAACTTAGTTAAATCAGTTGTGATATAATTTATAGAAACCTAAAATATTTAGCAGACTTTGCACTGCATTCGACATTAATGTGCCAATTGGTCTGCCGAAACTTTAATAGTCCAAAAAGGCGTATTAGATTAATGGCCAACATAATGTTAATAAGACTTACTCTGAAGGGCGTTCACCATTTTTATCCGAAGGTAGAAAAAAAAACATAATAACGCAGTACAGTATTCATGGCATGTTAATTGTATTCTATCAAAGAGTAAAGGATTCAAAAATCGAAAGGATGTAATATGCCATATGTTTTCTGGTTTCATGACCCGACTTGACTGATAATTATTCAAACAGCAGGTACTTAGTGTTCATTGAAAGTAATTTTCTACAAGCTTTTTCTGAGCTGAATGTTAGTTTCGTTCTTTCAATTCAACTCGATCAAACAAACGTAACAGAGGACAGAAAATGCATGACATGTGAACATTTGCTTATAACATTATTACGTTATTATTACCTATCCAGAAAAATCATTAGTGTGCAGAGAGCAATGATCAAGTGGAATGATCAAACATGAGAACCAACTAGTAGAAAGAACTAAATACAAAACTGAACGTCTTCAGTGTTGAATACGCAATGATAAAAGATAAATGGGGATTAAAGATTACAAGAACGATATGATTGAAGACAACTAAAGAGTATTTTAGCCAGTGTTAGTACTAAAACTCAGTTTCACTTTGTTCTTTTTAAGCCATAATGCAGGACTTGGTTGATACATTGACCTCAGATAGAAAAATTTAACAAAATCGCTAGAAAAGATGCTTGCGCATTTTGGGTGTGTAATGAAGTAAATTGTTTACAACTATGCATTTCCTATGGGAAATATCACGAAGAACTAGGTAAAATTCATTGAGTTCCCGAGCATAACTGTATTCAAACGCACAGTTCTAGGGCGTATTAAAATTGGTTGATGGCTTCGAAAAGAAGCTTGTGAAACTCGAACCTGAAAGGGCCCTTACACCTAAGTACACTCGAAACTTAGGTCGCCCAACTACACCTGATAGAAGAAAACAAAAGTGAAAATAAATTCCGAGGAGTAAAACAAGTGGCACAAATGTACTTAAACAATGATAGATTCTGATCACAAATTGCTCTTTAGGTTTTTATATATATGGAAGGAAACGGTTGAAAATTTTCATTTGTCACCAGTCAACAATTGCACGGAATGTAGTCATTTTAGAAAACTAATTAAAGCCTTGATGACTTTCATATAATTTTCACGACATTAGAAAAAGGCAATCCCAGACGAAGCCACTTCTCAGAAGAAAACTAGTTTTCCAGGATTTTGTGCTTTTTAGCCAAGTCTAACAATTACTTGATAAGGACCATCAGAAGAGCCTAAAGGGAAATCTTCCGGTATCCGGGTGGACCAGCACGCCATTGAGTAACAAGAAAAAACTGGCAAAATGTCACCTGTCTCAGTTAGCCATTATGGTTATTGAAAGTGACGTGCAATGTGCTATCATTTCGCTGCTAGTCATTTAAATATTTCATCTCCACCACCAGATGCATAACAGTTGTTGTTGTTGTGAAATATGAAAACGACATATTACTGAAGTTTTGAACCAAACTTATCAACCTCAACAGTTAGTTGAGGTCAAAACGGGAGATATTACATATGCAACGAACGAGGATATAAAGTGACCAGCCAAATACCGAAAAGCTAATTAAAATGTTTAGTCTTGCTTAAAGGGCGCTTGGCCCCTCCTGCTGGAAATTTTCGTTGTTCGGTGAAAAATAGTTTATACATGTACATATATGCATGTGAGCATTTCCTGCATTTTGAACGCAGGACTCATTCTTCACCATTGGAGTCTCCGAATGCTGGAAATGTCTTTTCAAAACTTTAGATTTTCTTTCATTTTTTGGGGCAGCATGTCCTTTGCCGAATGATTCATCAAAAACAATTTGATTGGACGTTTTGAACAGACAACGTTTCAACCCAACCTTGGGTCATCATCAGCTCAAAAAATGTTTAAACTCTTCATCTTCAATACAGTTAAAAATGCAAGTTACAATAAAAGTCCAAATTTCAAAACGGTATAAAACTATACATAAAATAAATATGTTAAAACGTTCACGCATATTTACATTGAAAATAAAAACGCCGACTCAAAACAGGAATATTTGCAATAAATTAACACAGACTCAGATTTCCTCCTTTTACCTTCTTGTTCAATGACGGTTTGAATTTGTCTACTTAAAATGTCTTTAATAGTAAACGATCAAAATCGGAGTCGACTTTTTTTAGTTCAGTGACCACATACTTCGGGAATCCTTGAGCCCCCTAATTAAATTATCGCCTGCTGCCATGATTAGAAATACCACAAATATCCACCAAAAATTCCTTATTGTCTTGAGCATATTCCTGTAGGATGGTGGCAAGTCTCGTAAATAGATGTTTTTCGTTAAAATTAGATCATCGTCATGATACGGAATGCAGAATGGTTTGATTGTCTCCTATCCAGCCGAGTAATGATAAAGGGATTAGAAATTGTAAGTGAACAACAATATTTCATTTTTTTTATGAAGAAACTTTTGGTTTAAAATGTCTGATATTTCGTTTAAAATGTCTGATATTTTGAGGAGGATTTTCATTGAAATGAAAATCCTCCTCAAAATATATACAAGTATAGTATTTTTTTTCATCAATTTTGTTCGGAATCCTTCAAATCTAACTTCCATTTGACATATGTGAACAAATATGCCAACCAATAACCGAACCCTACGCAAGGGCGTTTTCCCCTCATGGTAGAAGACACCAACAAACCTGACATGCGGCCAGGTTTATCACCCCACAGGTGGAAGTCGAAGAGCCTGGAACCCACTCTTCTTTCGGACGGATGTCCTAACTCTCTCTCAGGGCTAATTTCCCAATTCTTTCTCCAGCCATTTGGGTGCTCCAAGCAAATTTGAACTTATGAAACCCCTTAACCCTTTAAAGGTTGAATTTGTTTGCTTTTGTTGGTTGTTCTGTTGTTTTTGCTTTGTTCTCCAATCATTTCTTTTGTTTTTGGTGTCCTGTGTACAGGACACTGACCCTCAAACGGTTAGTTAACTCATCCATGCATTGATCCACAGTCCTCGTTAGAGCATCTTAGTCTCCTTAGTGAATAATAATAATAATAATGATAATAATAATAATAATAGCATATCCACAAGTGGCTCTTCTATACTACAAACGTTTAAAAGACTCAAGTAATACATATTAAAATTAAATTACAATAATTAAACATAACATTACAATATGCAGATGTGAAAATTACGTGGGACTGCTTAATCTATCCATTACTAACAGTTTAAAATATGCTAAAGAGTTCCTACAATATTCGTTAAAGTCATTACAGTTCCTAATGTTTTCGGGTAGATTATTAAATACCCGAGCAGCCTCGTCTTGAAAGGTACCAGTCAACAGAGGAACTACCAAACGACGAGCACACTACGATCATAGAATTCTTGAAGACTTGTACTCTTCAAGTTGTAACTAGGACATTGAAAAAACGTCGGTTTTATTTGAGTAAAAAACTTTAATTTGATTAAAATCTCCCCCTAGCAGCGTGGCTGGAAATTGGACTCATGTTACCCTGGTGATTACCCTGAAATGTGTTTAGTTTGGGTGAACCCTCGTGCCTGAAGCTGATTTTCGCACTCAAATGGAAATACAGTGTAAATGAAAACTCCTTATCAAAGCATTGTCACCTATCCCTTAAATACCCACTCCTTACCCCAAGGAGAAACCAGTGGGGTTTGAAGACAACTGATTGAAATCTTATCAATCATGACTGTAAATGATCGGGTCACTTGACGTAGTGACGTAGCTAGAACAGCTCTTATGGGGGTGGGGATTGATGGGGCCTGAGTAAATCTTGGGCAGACCAACATCTACTACAGATTTAAGGGAATGCCTCTCAAATCCTCAAATACGTCATCCTGCTCGCTTGCAGTTGTGGAAATGTCCAATCTTAAAGAGATGTTTACATTACTCTACAATATGTGATGACCCAGTAATTTTTTAGAGACTTCCCACCCCATTGCCATCCCGGAAGTTACACCACTTTCGTTGCGGTTAAGATTCCAGATTTCAAATTCCAAAGATTCAAATGCTCGTGATCCTTGTATCAACACTAGGTACTCCTCAGCATAGCGTATGAGAAATTCAAAGGAAACTCGATGAGTTTGTATCGGCGCTACACACGTACATTTGCGACGCTAGTTAGAGTAGGTTTACTTGTAGACGAAAATGGCTTACCTTTAAAATACTGCTGGCCGTCATCTTACTACAAATACACTTCGATTGATCAATGCTCTATCTTGGGTGCTCCAAGCAAATTTGAACTCAAGAAACCCTTTAAAGTTGAATTCGTTTTCTTTAAGAGTAATCTTTTGATTGCAACTGGACTGCTAGGAGTCTTCCTAAACAACGTGCCAGATGGATTCTTTGCAGTTGCGGGGAAAAAAGCATATTTGCAGATTTTTATGACAGTTGTTGTGATTGGATGGATTCTAGTTGCGGCTCTGTCTTGTATTTTCATCATTGGACTTCATGAGAAATTTCCTGCGATCAACTGGGTGTTATGTGTAAGTAGATACACTTTTCACACATCAGTTTCTCTAGCTTGTTTGCGCATTAAAACTGCGAATGAAAACGGAAGAAATTCAACTAATAGATTTATTTTCCTCTGCTTGTTATCAAGGTGGCGATAGTATCTGCTGCTTGGGCAGCGCTGCTCTTGATCTCTTCAGTTCTGCTCGCCGTTGCCATAGCGCATTATCATGAAAAAGAAATCACCACCTCCTATCCTGAAATAGTCTTTCACGGCAGCATATGTGACTATCTCCATCGAAGAAAGGTCACTTCGGAGTGTGCAGATCTTATTGCAGGAGTGGTTAGTCGTTCAGTCGTCCATTAACTTTCTATTATATTATTTTTTGACGAGTTTAACGTTCGAATAAATTAACCATACGAATTTACGACATGTGACCATATTGCCTTGAAGTGAATCTCGACATTTTGAAAGAGATGGGCAATAAATTGAACGGGTAAAAACAACCCAAGCGGCGGTTTGTAGGGAGGTGTTGCATACTGTCACATTTTTTATTTTTCAAATGAAACCACTCAAGTGGCATCAAGTAAAGTTTGGATTTTGAATGTATCCTTGATCATATTTAAATGAGAAAAATGCAGTTCAGGGCATAAAATGGGGCTAACACCAATCCCAGCTGGTAACACCCCCGCCCCAGATTTCATAGCGCCCTCGATTGGCAGCCTGAAATATGAGAATTCGGCCACAACGTGCATGTGCATATAATCCGATCCGAAAAAGCTCCAGTTCTTTAGTCCGATCAAATCCGATACGAAAATTGCTTCCGAAATTCCGATTCCATTTGATCTGATCTGAGCGAATCCAACAATTCATTATGTACCGGTGTAAAACATTACTTGACAAGAGGACGGTTTTGCAAATTGACCTCTGGAAAGTTTCAAATTGATTTCAATTTCTTTCTTTCTTCCAGGGCTGTGGTATGTTTGCAATGGTACTTTTTGTCGTCGATGCAATCATTCACTTCGTGTACTTCAAACTACCAGTTGGATCCACAGCTGCTGAACCTCAAACTAGCGGAAGTGACGTTGATTAGGTTTCATACGAAGTTTGTCAAGTATACCTTGTTTTATGTGGACATCTATTAGCAAGCTGGACCATGCGTAAAGTCTTACAGACAAGTGCAAAAAGTAAAGGAATGTATCGAGTGTAAACTTGTCTATTTTGTAGTTTACAATATCACTTAATTTTGGTCAATAATGTTTTGAAACTATTACCATTAGGTACTTCCATTTTGGATTAGTTGATGGATAAGCATTACGACGTGTTTAGGAAATTATACACCCTACTAAAAGTGGTCCTTTAGTATATAATTTTCCGAAACCTATTTGAAAGCCACTCAACCACTGTGGCTAAGACCCGAGAACAAAATGCACGTTTTGCTGTTCACAGCCGTAGCAATATAAAATTTTTGCAGGGACCACGAAACACCTAACCCAACCCAAACGGCACTTGGCTGGCTAGAAAGAATGCATAAATATTCTATGAAAACGAGCAACTATTCTACACGAACTAGTATTGAAAAGAACAACTATTTAACCGAGATATAGTGTTCAGCTGTTTGTTTCCCAAAGGAAAAGCCTTGTCTCGTTACGGCCCTGACGTTTCAATGTATTTGTTTTTTCTTTGGGGTAACGTTTCCTTACTGATTGTCTTTGGTTGCAAGCTAAATCGTTCGTCAAGCTCTATCCCACAATATTCTGATGACCGGGGTGAAACTCCCCAGTCACGGATCTACTCAAATGCAGACCTCAGGTGCAAGCTCGACATACGTGCTAATGTTCACCTCGTTCAGGTTCCGTAACACCACGACTACAGGAATTCACTCCAACCCGAATATATCTATGAACGCTACAAACAAACCTTATCTTTGACGTATCCCCATAAAAAAAAGTCCACAGGTGTGAGGTCTGGTGAACGTGAGGGAATTCAATGCCATATCTTCACCTATATACAGGGTGTCCCAAATGAGTCCAACCCGAATATATCTATATACAGGGTGTCCCAAAAAAATGTATACACACTTTGAATGATTATAAATACAATGTTTATTAAGACATATATAAGTTTTATTACCCGAGTTAAAGAACTCAAGTGTACAATTTTTTGAGTTATCGCAGGTGTTCGAACTGATGACCGTTCTGGTCCAGGCACTGCTGATAACGCAGACAGATGGAATTGCAAACATTACGAATTATGATCATTTCATTTGGTATTTGGGTGCATTCTCTTTCAATTGCTGCTCTCAACTCATTGATTGTTACAGATTTTGCTCTACAAACCTTATCTTTGACGTATCCCCATAAAAAAAGTCCACAGGTGTGAGGTCTGGTGAACGTGTGGGAATTCAATGCTATATCTTCACCCAATCCATCTGTTCGGCAGATTTTCGTAAGATATGCTCTCATATCACGATGGTAGTGGGGAGGTGCTCCATCTTGCTGGAAATAAAACTCATCTCCAAATAGCTCACGAATGCGTGGCATTCGAAAGAAAGTTTGTTATAGTGAGTTATAATCACTCAAAGTGTGTACGCATTTTTTTTGGGACACACTGTATGTGTATATATATATATATATATATTTATTTATATATATATGTTTAAAACACTCTCCAGTGTTGTACACACGTTGATCTGACTTCTACATCTGTTGACTATATATTTTCTCATATTACGAAACCACGAGCTCTAATATATCTGTCAGTCAAGACCTACGTCATCGAACTTCTTTGCTAATTTGGCAGTCACTGTAGTTACAGCCTGACATTAACAATGCGGCAGCGACGATATGTTAATAAAAATGCTAAGACAGGTACATGTCACGGATGTGAGAGCTTATAGATATCACGAATGATAGCTGAACGTTCATCACAGTCGGAGACTCAGAAATAATTGTCCTGATACGTAACCTTGACAAACGTTCATCTGTCGTCCGTGACATCTCAAGTTTGAACAAGTCAAAAATGTAGCCTCAGTCGGAGCACAGATATTCCTCACTACAGTTTCCTGAACTAGATATTGTACGAATCTTATCTACATTTCAAACTCTGGACTACTATACTAAATTAGTTTTTCGCAGGAAACCGATCAGTGATACGGAGGGAGTTTGGCTCAGTTATTCACACTACTTTCTCTTTATCACTGAAACTTACATGTTCACTGGAAATACTAAGGTTCATCCATGGCTGTCAGGCAATCCAGCAATCATAACCTCGTTCTACAGAATTTGCATAAATTATTTGGTTTATTAAACGTCGGAACTCTGAGGCTGCCCTACTTCTACGCCGATTTGACGTCACATGAAAATCATAAATATGCAATTAACCACCGAAAGAGGCAACAGCCAATAAATACTGAAAACGATTGAATTTACTGATCACATTAGGGAAATATAGAAAATATATGTACATATTAAATGCAACATTGTATATGATAGAAATTTAAAAGTTGACTAGCAATGACCAAATTGAGCAGCGACGCCAGTAAGTTGCCAAACTGAAGTCGTGTTGTTCACTCTAAGTCACAGTTGGAGTCGCAAAATCAACCATCCCAACATCCTAAATGATGATACATAAGATGAATATAAAAACCACATCTTTCATTAAACTATGTGCTTAACTGGTGTGGCAGAGACCAATTAGACAATAGTTTACACGGCTATCAGTGATAGACACCGACTTTGAGAAGTAAATTCCAACTTTAGCTTAAAGATTTTAGATAATCGCCAACAATTATCGAACGTCGACCGTAAGTGGAAAATCCTACTCGTACCTGTACATGTATATGCTTCAATTATTAATATACTATTTTTCGAAAAATATACACAAATATGCATTAAATGGCATTCAAGCTCTCATGGACTTCTGTAGTTTACGTTCCGAAATTACATCAACTCCAAGTTACCATATTTATACTGTATAAATAAAGCTCAAATCTGTTCCACGAGATCAAGTAAAACTCTAAACAAACATATTCACAGCCTAAGTCTGCGAACTGATTTAAGCAAAATTCAAGTCTAAGCTCAGCTTAAATTTGCTTGCAAAATTTAAGGATCTGCGACATGGAAAAGATATCTTTACCCCAGTAATGTTAAAGATCATGGAACAAATTCGCAATATTCTAAAAAGTCAAAATCCGTTGTCAATCTTAAGGCAACCTTGATACACGTCATAGAAACCTGGTCATCTTAACGACAAAGAGAGCCGTGAAAGAGCTGGAAACAAACGGTCACATTTGGATGCAAATCCTTACGACATCGTTGCTTGAAAATCTTGCAACCGTTTGAGCACCATGTCATAAAATGTTGCGTTGTGTTTCAACATGTTCTACTAAGTTTAAATCGAGTCAAACGTTCATGCAACATTTTTACCGAATTTAGGTGCGTTGTAATCGTTTGACCGCCTCCGGACAACATTAGGGAGTTTAAGTAAACATTACGGCAACGTGTTCTTATCAATCGAAATATTTATTAAACACAAGAGGAATGAATAATTTGCAGTTCCAATAGTATTTTCAACGTCGTCCTACTTCTACACAATACGTCGTCGAAAACATTTCCACGGTTGGACTACTACGTTGACTCACAACAGGTAAGGCATTTCGGATCTTTTAAACGTTAACATGCTGACCTGAGCTCTTGAGAAGAGTTTCTGAGGTGTAAACAACATTCACAATTCATTACAAGGTCAGTAGGATAGCATTTTACTAACACTTGTAAAGTTAAACTACTTTCTTAAATACTGTCACTGTACTAGCTAGCTTAAACTCAATATTGTTCCAGCAAAGCATGTGCAGCATTGCCTAATTTTTTCACTGTAATCCATTGACTATAGTCTTTTCCTCTTTCAGGTTCTCTCTTCATCATCCAATAGTTCCATGATACAAGACCCAAAAGGGCTAACGATTGAACAAAGTTTGAACCAACGAAAGAACAAAGAATAAAACAAAACTAAAAACCAGGCGTTAAAGGTCTAACTTAGTTTAAACAAATACGTGTATGTCACGAGAAAGTTTCGTGCATTGCATCACAGTCACTTCCTTGCCAGAATAAACTCTCACATATGTTTCACTTGTCAATGAAACGAGTTGTTGGAGACGGGCACAATGCATTGACTATAAAACGCAATTCGCAAGCCACATTCAAAAAGGTCGAACGTTAATGAGATCTTTGAATCAGATGACGAAATTGTACGGAAGCCGCAGAAATAAACACCGAATCAAAATCTCTTGTAAACCCAAACTTTTAGTCAAACAAGACAAACACCTTTTTAACTACCGTTTTCAAAATGAATGAAACTAGTCAGCTTTCGGTAGTTAGACGTCTAATCTAAATAGGGTAGTGAATTAGAGAATTTCATACAGCGTACGCACTTGACGTTGTAACCGACGTGTTGGTGTTCCTTAATTAAATAATTTTAATACTCTTCTTTTGTCTTTAAGTACACAAACATGGCCGCCATGTCCTTTGTTACTCTCGTCTCTGGGAACTGAGTGCATACGCTGTAATAAAAACATTAGTTCTTTTACTTTTACTTCTTCCTAACCACCTCGGTGAAAAACAAAATCAGCGAACGTTATAGTTGAACAGAACACAATATTATTTTACTTGCTAATAATCTCGGTGTAAAAAACAGCAAACGTTATAGAGTTGAACGGAACATAATGTTATCTTACTTCTTCCTAATAGTCTCGGTGAAGTTTTATCTGGAACAACGTAGCCGTCGCGAACATTCTACGGACTAAAAATCGTTCTGTTCCATGTATTCGTTCCATTGCAAGAATAAGTTTTTGCAGCAATTTTACCGTAGGCCCGTCAGAGGTTTGATATTCGGTGGTGGCGAAAAAAACCACCAGTTTTACTTGTTCTTAAACGCTTTCGTCTGTTCTAAATGTTCGAATAACGCTTCGAAGCTTTGCCATATTGTAATCTGAGCATCCTGGCCCTATGGGGTTTTCTCCCAATAGTTGGGGGAGTAAGTCAAAGTGTTAGGTTACAGTTAGCGTTAGGGTTAGAGTTGGTTAGGGTTAGGGTTTAGGGTAAGGGTTAGGGCTAGGGCTAGGTTTACGGTCAGGCTGAGGTCAGGTTGCTCAGATTACAATTTGAATACCTTTTCAAAGTGTTATTCTAAACTTTACAACTTAAGCTTTAAGCGTTATAGTACGAGTGAAACAACTGAAAATATATGTGTCATTGACCTTTCCCTTAAAAATAATGATTTCCCCTAAAATCTTAATCAAAACTCTTTGCCTCTGTTGTTCCCATGCCGTCGGCTTTACAGCTCACTTAGTCCCCAGAACTAAGAAAAAACATTCCCACATTTAATATCAATCAATTCAATGCATACAACAAAAATCCTAATAATTAATACCCGAACATTCAATATAACATTTTATATGCTCTTAAATTAAAGTTCTCAATCGGGTCAAACTTTTCCGATGGGTAGGGGGAATTTCATGGTTGTAAAGGGGAAATTTTCCTGACAGAATTTTAGTTTAGGCTTATACCGGATGCAGTTGTGACCTTTTTCCTTGCATATAGACGGTTCTAAAGTGTGTCGATATTTTCGGATAGTGTTTTCTGCTCCTGTGGGCGCGAGAATAGCAATAAACATTTAGAGCCACGTATAGAATGGGTTGAGTTGTTCACCTTTTCATGTCCATTACCAAGAAATATGCTATCACTGACGCCAATTTCAAACTCATTAGCGCGAAAATAAATCCATTTTATTCAATCGACATTCACCGGGGTAAGTACGCCACCATTTGCATGAAAGAGTATTCTATAGCGGCAACAGACTACCATTACCACCATTCTACGCTACATTAGGGTTAATAAAATTTCAATTACGCAAAAGAAATATCTTATTAACCCCACTATATAGAAAATTGGTGTTAATGGTCGTCAGTTGGTGTGATCAAAATAAAATGAATGTATTTTTGCATCAATGAGGTTTGCGTTAATAACAGGATATTTTCTGGTAATGAACAGCAAAAGGTACACTTATTGAAATGGTTTGGAAACTTTGTTTTGAATGAAATGTTTGTCTGGGAAGGACGAAAATAACGTTTCGGAGTTCGTCAAAGGTTGAAATCCCAGAACAATAGTTAAAAACCGATGACCTTAAGTCGTCATTCTATGGTTATATTCTTTGACCGAGCGTACAGTTTGTACTAGTGAAATATCGGACCGATGTTTTAAAGTGCGGTGCGAGTCAAGGGCAGTGAGTTGAGGTCAGTGCAAACACTTGCGCACAAGGGTCTGATATTTCACAAGTACACATCGAACAAGCGAGGTCAATAAGTAGTTTATGACATAAACATTGAACGTCAACACGAAGTGTGGCGTAGAATTCTTAACCATATATACTTACAGTTCGTAATTTGGTGTGATCTCAACTGATATCAATTGTTCGAAATCATTCTGTCTCCGACGTCTACACAAAATGAACGAGAGGTTGCTAAGCAACAAAATCACAATCGCAACTCGCTTGTAAATGGTACCCAAAACACTATGAAACTTCATATAACAAAAACCAAGGACTGTAATGAATACAAGACTGGAAGTAGTGCTGAATATGAGAAAATGAAGAAAGTTGACTGAAAGTCAAAACAAGCTAATTCATACGTGTCACTTTGACGTCAAAAATAAACTGAAAATTACAGATGGAAATCACATTGTTTACCTCACCTAATGATAAGATAGACCAACAAAACAGTAATTAGGACACCAACTACGCCACCAAAAGTTCACAGGATAATTTTGACAAGACCAAACGAAGCTCCGCCACTTTTACTTTTAACCAATTCTACTAACGACAGGAAAAGCAAAAAAATTAAGTGAAGCCAATATCCAAACATATTATGGCGTTTCAGAGTCATCCTCAGAGATATACGTGAACGGAGTTTTTTTCATGATGATCTGAAACTGCCAAAGTGAAAAATTTTCACTCGAACGGGACTTGAACTCGTACATTCGAGACACCAGTCCGCCACTCTACCTGTCGAGTTATCGAGCCCACAGGGATTGGAGGCAACTTTTTATCCAACTTAAGTGCACGAGATACTCTCGAAACAACTCACTGCTTATCCATGAGAGGATGTGCAGTGTTTGAACTCTATTTCACAATCATCCTTAGAGGCATACATGAACAGATAAGCGTTAAGTTGTTGCGAGAATACCTCGTGAACTTAAGTTGGATAAAAACTCGCCTCCAGTCCCTGTGGTCGCGATAGCTAAACAGGTGGAGCGGGGGACCGGTATCCCGAAGGTGCCAGCTCAATTCCCACTCGAGTCAACATTTTTCAGTTGACTTCGGCAGTGTCAGGTTATCATGAAAAACTTTCTGTTCATCCTATGGCGTATTGAGCATTATCGACGCCTAGGGATAAGCTTTACTTGCATACCTCCTCTTCTAGTGTCAAATTGAAAAACAATGTGACGATATTCAGAGGGATAAATTTGATGTAATTTGCGATATTGTAATATTTTCTGTATGTCTATAAAGAAAAAAAATTACGTGACAATTTGAGTTCCAGCAACGACTGGTCTCATCCATGTATGCTCTAAAACCCAGGAGTGGAAACGGTAACTGGAATCCTGATCTATCTGTGATGCAGGGAGCCCCACATATCTTGATGTCGTGATGTTGCTCTCTCTCACAACGGTGACTGTTTCTCTTGCAAAAGTGAAGGCAAAGTTCGACGAAAACAAGTATTGTAGCAATTAGTGTACAAGGTATTATATTTAGCAGCTGAAAATTTTCGATTAACCCTTTAAACACAGTCTTTTGATTTCTATGTGTAGTACAATGGGAATAAAATGAAACGCGTTCAAGCGGTCTTTGGGGGATATAAAACAACCTACGCTCCAGCTACATCTACCTTTTAAAAAGCTGGCAAGAGCCGGTCTGTTAACTGCGCAGATTAGAGAGCTCGTTAGATTTCAATGGGAGTGGTGAATTCTAACATACTTTTGATCACCTACTAGCCAGTTCTGCTTATTACGTCAGCTGAATACAACTACAAGAAGACTTTGAGGTTCTTTTTATTTTCATGCAAACATTGAGTTTCCAAAGTGAATGGAAAGACATTTGCTTCGATTAAAGGGGGAACCGGTCATTCAGCGAGAGATCTGATTTACAATTAATTTTCAATTGTTGCGCTCCAAATATAATCATTAATTGCGACGTAAATATTCATCAGCTTCAAGGTTTCAATCAGGGTCAGGACTAACCCTAACTGTGGTCGCACCCTTAATCCTGTTAACGTGGCATCCCCGGTGACAGATTAACCTAAAACCTTCCTTTTATTCCGCACAAGTCCCATCTCTCGCTCCCTAGTCCTACAAGCTTCGCAACTTCATGACCTAAAAATCCAACATATTGCATGTGGGAGCCTTGCAGTCCACATTGCAATTGTCATCCTGGTGCATGTAATAAACTCATGACAGTCTATTTAGCATGATATCCGCTTATGATTGGCTCAAGTTTGTCCTCGACGCTCTCGTCAGTTAAACACATACTCCAAGATTTCAATCGGAAGGCACAAAATCGCACATGTAAAAAGCCCTTTAAAAGTCAGGTTTATCCAGAACATTAGGGACCATTCACACTAGCGTGTTAGATCGATCTGAGGTCGATCTAAGTCAAAGTCGATCTGAGTGTGAACGCTTGAATGCGAACTGAGATCGATCCAATCGAGTGTGAACGCCTTCACAAAGCGAACTGAAATCGATATCAGATCGACCTCAGATCGATTCAAGTTGGATCGATATCAGTGTGAACGGCCTCTTAGGTGAAAGGATATGTTGTTTCCTAGCGGTGTTTGAGCGCGTCCTCGTCACGTCACTTTAAACATGTAATACTGACTAGATTTGAATTTCAGATTGGGAATGCTTATTTTCCCAAGGTGGATGATATAATCAGACTCAGATGTAATTAGGAATAGAAGTAAAGGAAATAATACAGCAAGAGATACATGGTTCAAGGCTGGAGAACTCAATAATAAATCACTTCGAAAAAAATAGAATTATTCAAAATGGTGCGACAGCTGATGAATAATAGATGAGCCAGGGGGTAGCAGTGCAAAATACAATTTGAAGGACTGGACTACAGAAAAAGAGGGGAAGAAGAAAAAAGAATAAAAAAAAGAGAGGGGAGAGATAAAGAAATAATGAGGAAAGAAAAGAAAAAGAAGGGAAAGAAAAAGAAGAGAGGGACGGGCCATCAGTGAGAGGTGTAGGTATAAATACAAGGGAAAAACGACCAAGTCTTTGCGTTCCCTGGAAAAGTTTTGAACTACTCCAAAAGCAGAGTAAAACAAGGTACAGAATGACTCTTTTTTTGGAGTAATTTTTCACTCCAAAATTATAATTCCGTTTTTGGAGTAAGCATAACTCCAAAGTCAGAGTAAAAATTATTCCTACAGAAGTTAAAATTACTCCTGTTGTAAAGTTAAATTACTCCAAAACCGGAGTTATAATTTTGGAGTAAAAATGCACTTGAATAAAGGAGTCATTCTGTACCTTTCTTTTTTTTACTCCACTTTTGAGGTCATTTTAACTCCTTGAAATTTACAGTGTGAGACATTAGCGAGTCGTCTCGCTGCACAAAAACCCAGCAACAAACAGAATGATGAAAATCAAATTTATTTTTAATCCCCCAAAATCAAATGCTACTACACCTTTACAAGCTGTATGAAACCGCTGTGATCATGAACTAAGTAACAGGGCTGCAAATAATTTTTTTAGCTTAGCAGGACATATGTCTGATCACTTTCAGTTTTGGTCGGACATTAACTGAGTTTGTTTGGACAAAAAATCAACATCATTAAATTTGGTCGGACATTAATTTTAATTTCAATTAAAGGATTTAACAAGAGTTGACAGCATGTGCATCAACAGAAAACCTGTACAATATATGAGGTTGACTAAGATATTGTTACAGATATTTACAGAATATTAAAAACAAACTTTT
Organism: Heliopora coerulea; assembly: GCA_030142905.1. Classification (NCBI taxonomy): domain Eukaryota; kingdom Metazoa; phylum Cnidaria; class Anthozoa; order Scleralcyonacea; family Helioporidae; genus Heliopora; species Heliopora coerulea. The sequence continues at coordinate 1,172,313 of JASJOG010000073.1, read as the reverse complement.
GCATCTTCTCAATAAACATATTTTTAGTTTTTCTGAATACATTCCCGAGTCTGTAATTAAACAATTCATGCATCTGGCAGAACTGAGATCACATTCACTGTTAAGGCTTTACTATTTACTGTACCGTACGTTGAACAACGTCAACGCAATGTCACTGGATATTCAGTTAAGTGTTATTAGCACTGTTGTTGATATTTATACATAAAATGTGATGTCCACAAGACGAAAAGACAGCCTCAAGTTGCGTTTAATCGCACTTAAATGTGGCTTAATTTTGTTTGATATTCTGCGTAAACTCTACTTTTAAAGCAATGCAATGAACTTTGCGTCTTGTCATAGCTTTACGAATATGTCATAGTTAAAATCACGGCAGATTCGCTTTAAAAAGTTCCTAAACACTTCATTAAAAGGAAAATTGTATAAATTATCAAGTCAATTTTAGTCTCATTTAACGCATTTTAAGACTGTCTTTTCGTCCCGTAGTCTCAATTGTAATTCACTGCATTTCTTATTTATATAACAGTTAAGGTTTATTGTTTATTACTCAAGTTCATCTTCATCTTAAAAAAGACTGTCCAGGTCTGAGGCTTCCTCAGTCGGAAGGTTTTTTTGTCAATCAGTTTTTTTCGTATTACTGCTACTGGTGTCATCATCATCTGTATCACTATCACTATCAATGATAATCGGAGAGCTGGATGTGGAGCTGATTTCTGATTGAGGAATAACCTTTTTAGTGCTCCTTCTCTTTTTGTATGGTCTTCGTGCCTTCTGATTCGGCCTTAGTACTTTATCATCGTGCCTAGCTAAAACGGCACTGGTGGCATCATACTTTTTCAAAGGAGGACCTTCTGTTGTTATTCTCAATATGCCTTGAAGAGTTGGCTGCGAGATGGATACCCTTTTGGATGACTTCACTCGTGTGAGTGTGCTAAAAAACCTTTCAGCTGCAGCATTACTTACTGGAAGGCTAAACAAGAGTCTAACGACCAGTAAAATGTTTTGCCAGTTAACAATCCTGGAAGAATGAAGGAGCTTGTACCATGTTGCTCGGTAATGTTGTTTACAAGGCTTCAAGTACTGCACAGTATAACCCACCATGTCATGCCACTCTTCCAGAAGCCCTGGCTCAGTAACTCTCAAACCTTGTTGCTTTAGAGGTTCTTGAAAATTGCTTAGAGAACTTAACTATACTAGCTTCAATATTCTCATTCATCTCGTAGTTTTTATCCCAGAGTTCACAATTGAGTAATATGGCAACTTCAGTGAAGTCATCAGAACCTTCAAGACGACTCTCTATTGTCTCTTTCACCAAATCAACATACATACTGGAATCTTTCTTCAAGCCATTCAATGCAGCCTCCAATCTGGAGAGTTGCACTCCTTGGTAAGTAGCGTCTTCTAAAAGGCCCACATAATACTTAACAACTCTCAGTTTTTCTGGTTCGTTGCTTACTAAAGTATCAAGCTGCGTCTTTGCTTTTGACATGGCTTGGGAGGCAGACGCAGCATCTACATCTAAATCTTGAAACGCTGCTGATAGTGATGCTGAGGACTGAAGCAGATCAATGAAAAAACATGAATAGACAAACATTTTCCCGGTCTTCCACTTCCTCAAATATCCTTTGAGTTTTGTTTGATCTATTTGCTTAACAGAGTCATCGCAACTTAAGGACTCCAAATGCTGCATGTAAATACCAAACTTATCTACAAGTAATTTTAATGCACGCACTTTATGGAGAATCCACCTTGTACCACTAGCTCGTTTAGGCTTTAAGGAACCCTCAACAAATTCCAGACACTGCTTGTATGAATTGTGGAGTTCTTCTAATCCTCTCATCTTCTTTGGACTCTTCTCATACAGGTAATACAAACGTAAAAGGCATTCGTCAACCTCTTTGAAGTAGGTCCCGTTTAAAGCATCCTTCAAAGCTGGTTCCAATCTCAGCAACACACCATACGAAAACAAACCAAGGAAATTCTTTCTTTAGAATGGCTATCGCCCCACCTTTTTCTCCACGGTTAGTGTTGCAACCATTCCCCCCTAGTCCAACTGGACTTGGTAGTGGCACACCAATCTCATAGAGTCCTAGAGGTACCAGAGCATGCTTTATTCCACTCACTACCCCCTCAGCCGTGGAACTAGTTAGGTTCACCAAAGAAAGAAAGCCCATCTGTACTTTCACCATTGGTTCTTAGTCAGTACTGGCATCATCTATATTGGGATCTGGGTCAAAATAGATGGCAAATACAGCTTCCTGCTCAACAACTGCACAATCAGTTGTTCCGTCAAATATGACCCTGAAAAATTTTGCATTTGCAATGTCTTTTTAAAGTTGACTTTTCAGATGATCTGATTGGTACGAAATAGAATTGGTTGCTGCAGTTCGGTTGCATTATGCGGAATCATGGGAAACACCATGCCTTCTTTCTAATTCTATTATCTTCTCATACTTTGTCAACGGAAATTCTTCTTTGACCACAAAATATGAAATATCGAATTTCCTTTTCATTTCTTCTTCTTGTTGTGGGCTAAGTTTGAAGTCCAATTTGAGCTGGGTTTTTTCTTTACTGACTGGTGTTGCTGGTTTCCCACTCTTTCGCCTGAATAGATTGAAAGCTATCTTGTGTATTTCAGAATTAGCATGATCGATCACACTGGATATTTTGAAATTGTTGGAACCATCAATAAATGTTCGGCTAAAGTTATGACGTTCATTGACAGAATCTTCAAACTAAGAACAAACTTTGCACTTCAGATCAGAGCAATACTTCTTCCCACCAATATTTTCTTCCTGATAGATAAGCCAGGTTTTGGCTTCATAGGTTGCAAGATCATTAGTTTTCCACCTTTCTACCGTCTCTTATTTCAACTTTCTTATGCTCTTCTTGCTAGAATCACCTGGTTTTTGCTTTCTTTCTGGGGTTTTTGAATCTGGTTTCTCACTGCTCTTACGCTTTTGTGGTCCTCCTTGTCCTTAAAAAAAAATCTGTGATTTTAGCACCCCGTGTTTTCTTTGACTCATTAGTTTCCTTATTAAGTTGTTCTGATTTTAGCAATGGCATAAAGTGATTTCGTTGATACCACCGTCCAGATATATCATCAAAATTTCTGTCTCTAGACCACATAATATAAAGGGTGCTTTCTTGTGCTTGAACATGTTCTGCAACTCGTGGTTGTACCATTCCGTGGAGCAATTCTCAGAACACCAGCGGAACATTAGAGTAGACTGAAAATATAGGCCTGCCAATAACAATGGCAAGTGCCATCAAATGAAACATTCCTGCCCATTCTTTTGGCTTGGGAGCAACTTGAGCCTCTGCATGGATTTCTTTTGTAGGATTTTTTTAAAAATCCCATACACTCATTCCTAACTTTGACAAGCAAATCGTAAACAAGGTTGCTTTACAAAAACTACCGCTGCTTGAGACTTGTAATTTTGGATGTTCAGCATAATATCCATTGTTCATCGAGAGTTCAAGAGCTGTTAGCAGACGGAGGTGATAGGAAATCGAATCATTTCTCACTAACAAACAAGAGACTGAATTAGACAGACAATCACCATTCGCAGTTGGCTTGTAGGCAATAAATCTATCAGACGATTGTGAAATATCATCAGGATTAAGAGCTTGCCCATGTTGGTCAACCTCTAAGTGAGTTCCAATAAGAGTGTTTGTTTTGTTGATCCAACGAGCTGTTGTTGAATATTTACTTTCAAGATTAAAGCAATGTGATTCCACATCCTGAGCTGTTTGCAAAACCTTCTCTAGTTGTCGTAAATCGGATAGTACTTCTACATCAGGGATATCCATCCTACTCTTTAAACATGACTTTGAAATAGAAATTCGTCCAAATGGTTTAGGATTTGCTCTGTTCCGCGTGTTGAAATATTTTTACGTCCACCCCCTCCGGAAGGTCTGGCAAGATAATAAGTATATCGCAAGGTTTTCCTTGAAATAAATTAAATAACTTTACTTTTAATGCTACCTGCTGGATTGAGAGCCGTCCTACTGCCTATAAACTAAAACGGAGACTAAGCTTTGGTATTACAGTGGTTCAAAAATATTTTACAAACAATGGAAATATTCAAACCGAAGAGTTAAATGGCTGCTCAAAGCAGTTTTAGTTTCAGCTAGAAAAAAAGTATACAAGCTGTTTTTACAGATGTTTCTCCGAGAGGTCCAGGTTAATCCTGCGGAGCAGACCAACGATTCCGGAGCGGTCGGGTCCGGATTCGATTCTTCGCGGGACATTAAGTTTCCAGTTCAATTTTCATTTCTTTTTATTTCTTTTCTTTGTTTTAATTTTTTGAATATGAGTTTGGGTTTGGCCTTGGGTTTAGGTTATGGTTTATTTTGGGTTTATTTTAATTTTTTGCATTAGCTGTTTGTATTTTGTTTTGTTCGGTTTGGTAGTTTCCAGTCTTCGCAACGGCTAACGGATTTTTGACAAAATAATATGAGATGCAGCATACTGAAGCAAAAAATTATAGGGATACTGGATATTGGACAATATCAGAATATTCTACTTTCTTTGATAGGGGTCAAAGATCGCAGAATTAAAGGTATACGGGATATTTACAGGAAATTTTAAAGGGATATAGTATAGCCGTACCCCTCTCCCCTAATGAGGCCCCACAAATAAAAATAAACAAATTCATTTTATTTTCGCGGCCATCGAAACACTTTCAAGCGAAACGTCCAAAAAAGCTTCAAGATTATTGGTTAGACGCGGACGAAGGGTTTATTGCGAACACATATTTCTAGTATATTGTTTGTTGGCGACAGCTGAAAGTTTGTATTTTTGCTGGTTGCGCCAGTTTTGTTTGTCGTATGGCTTTCGAAGCTTGGTAAGTGTATATTTCTTAGGATTGGAAGCGACGTTATTTGGCCAGATTTTATTTCAAATGACAATAAATTTCTATTTCGAATTTTGTGTTTCGGACAATATATATTTTTGGACGGACCAATGTCCGATCAAAATTATTTTTATCGGACATTAGTCAAATTTACTCGGACATTGTCCGATGTCCGACAGTAACTTGCAGCCCTGAAGTAAGTTAATAAACAATGCAGTTTCCTCGGTTTCGGTAAGTAGCCTATACTTAATCCGATTTTATAGCACGAGATATTGTCGCGACAAATTAAAGCTCATCCGTGTGGACGTGCAGTGTTTTGAATCTTTTTCGGAATCACTAATCAGATAATAAGAAGGAAGATCATAATAAACCTACACTGCTAAAGTCATCAAGGAAAGTCGACCTAAGCGGGATTCGGACTCCAATGTCCGGGTTTCGGTGCCCTTGCTTTGCCAGTTGAGCTGAAGGTTAATCATATTCCCCTTAATTTTATCCTGAGGATGATTCAGAAATGTAACGGGCAGAGTTTTACTATATTGGTTAGGCAAATTACTTTCTAAAATAAAAATCATTAGAAACATTTCTTACTACCTTTTTTCTTCAGACATGAATCATACACAGAATAATCACGTTCATTGCATTGAGTAGTACAGTTAGTTCCATAATATTCAGGATGACAGATCTTTGAGCCAGTTGTCTTATTACATTAATAATGTCCACCAAGATCATTACGTTCTTTGCAATGTGTCGTGCAGTTAGTTCCATAATATTTTCGATGACAGATCTTTAAACCTTTTTTATAATCACAGTCATAATGACCAGTGGAAGTGTTGCCTGGTTGGCATTTCTGGGCACAGTCGGGGACTAGGTAACCGTTGTCGCAAAATATTTTGACAGTGACTTTAAAAGATAAAAATGTATTTACATTGAGAAAGTTGAACTGATAGGTAGATGCTGAAGATTCTGAGTGGTTAGCATTTGGTGGAAGGATTTTATTCCCTTGGTAAATCAAGTCATCATAAAGAGTGTCCGAGTCCCAAAATTTCAACGTGGAGCTCTTCACCAGCCTAAATACGAAAATAACGTCTTAATCATTTTGGTGCAGATTATGGATTGTTTATCACTTGCCTTACGACGTATACCATATAGAATTGGATGTTTTTACAGAAGGTACACATGAAAAAAAGACATGTGCAACAAATAATAATGATAAAAAAAAAAAATTCAGAAAAAACATATCAAGTACAAATTAAAAAATGTTTGAGGATTTTGGATGATAATTTGATGCTGGTTCTAAATATACCGGAACTTTATAGCTGGAGTCCAATAAGAAGAGCTTTGTAATTCCAATCATTTCAAAGGTATTCCGATTTTCTTTAACCTCTTTTTTATCATTCTTTTCTGGTTTTTTCTATTCTGTGTTAAAAGATATGTGAAGTAACGTGTTTATATCCATACTAGGTCACCCTATCAGTTATCTAAGCTGTTCTTCCCAGAGGTATAGTAAAGGCCCCTTCGTGGGCCCAGTGTCAGTGGAGTACACAGAAGGGCGCCGGGAGGCCTGTGCTTTTCCAGCCACGATCATTCCAAGTCAGTCGGCACATCCGAGTAAACCGTCACCAGCGTTTGAAATTTAAATTTTTTTTCAGCATCCCACCGGGATACCAGGGTTCAAAGTTTTAGTATCCCCCTCAGAATCCAGTTTCCACATCTGGATACTAGTTACAATGATTTTCAGTATCCCACCCATCGGTCAGTGTAACTGTCCATCACACCTAATCCACCCCAGTCACCGTCTCACCTAATTGCAAGACCAATTTGATGTTTAATACAATAATACGAACTTGCTTAATTTGAGCTGATTAGTCTTCCACCAGTAAAGATATCACACGATTCGTTCACTGATATAAGACAATCAGGTAGGCAATTACTGCAACCTTGTACCTCTGTTCTTTCTTTCAATTGTCAAGATGGCGATTTGTACTGTAGCTATTCAACGACAAAGCTATCGGGAGGCCACCGGAGATTTACCACTATCTCGATTTTTAAAATTTTGTGGCATCCCATCGAGATACAAGTAAAACAGGGCTCAGTACCGAAAACGAGATTTTAGCGATATCGCAAATTTCAGACCCTGTCGTCGGTACATCATTGGCGAAATAGCAGACCGATATTCGTCCTTCTATACAGTGCAGTAACAAACATTTTTATACGAAATTCTCTTTAATTACTTAAAAGATTCCCATGATTTTTACTTGAGTTTTTCAAGTTACTTTCTTATTTACTTCAACGGCATGGATTATTACGTTGTTATTTTGTACTCATCCTGATAGTCTCTCGATTTTGATGCAATGTTTTCGTATGAACTGTAGACATAGCAATTTGAAAAAAAAGAGAAAAAGAAAATGTTACAAGAATGTTGTCCGTGTAACAAGTCTACGTCACCACTATGTCCTTGAAGTTAATGGAGATAATAGTAGCGTAGACTACAAGAGCATGATTTATATAGTTTGTCAGTACATGTTCGATTATGTGCTCCCAGAAAAAATATCGGCCTGATTACTGAACGCCACTGTCCAGTGTTATTAATAGAGGAAACCAGAGTATCCGGGAAAAACCTGCGGATTTTAATGAAGTAAAGAACCGTAAAAAGCCAACAATTTAAGTACGGAAAATAGACAAAATAAACCAAAAATTTTCAGCTCAAAACTAAATGATCATGACACGAGAGAATAGACACATTTGTTTTTCTGACTGCTGACCCTGCTAAGCTAACGTAAGCCTCTTCAGTTCGCCCTCAGAGTATACTGTGACCGGATTCACTTTTACCCAGGCCAGGCCCTGGCCAGTTTAGGCCGATAGTCTGAACGTGGCTTATAACTGGATTGCTGAAGAACCCCAAAAAAGTACCCCAAGAATTTCGGTATCAATTATGACTCCAGGCAATCATGTCAGCAAACCACAGGTCGATATTAGTGGCTGGGGTTATTATATAGAGAATAATACATGGGCGCCCGGTGATATGGGACTTATCTTCTCGTGTTCAATTTGACCTGAAGGTAAGTTCCATATCTCCAAAGGCCCATGTATTATTTTGTTTATTCTGTAAATACTAACGTACAGTCCACAATGTGGATCAGACATGTGGAAAGTTTTTTCTGGTTTTGCTCTCAAAAAAGCTCGTTTTGTTCGCAGAAAATGAACGTCAGGCAAACAAATTGAAATCGACAAACCGCCATCGAGATATGAATTATAAAACATTGGATCTGATTCATTTAATTAAGTATCCTGCGTGGCTTTTCACTGCATCGTTGAACCAATATCTTTACAAGTAAAAATATCGTATCTTTACTGAAAATATCGTATCTTTTACTTGTGATAAAATACGACTTTTCTAAGTGGCCGAAAACGTTATGTAACATTAAAGTTTGTGAAATAAAAACAAACTATCAACGTTGCATTTTCTCCGGAATAGACCGGTTAACAGAACGGAATAAAAACGGAAACCTCATAACCATACGAGTGTTCAACATTTGACAGAGTTTCTGGTCAAGGTTAGGTATGCTGCTTAACCATTTAATGTCAACCCACTACCCACTACAAAAACTAGATTAAGTCAGTAATGTCAACCCACTACCCACTACAAAAAGCTAGATCAGTTATGTTTTGAATCTTTGCAATTTGACAAAGTATTATTAGAAAAACAAAATTTGGCAAGAATAGAAGTACTTGATCTCCACCAAAACGTAACCACTGAGACCAGGTAATTTTGTGGAGACTGGGGAAGAAAATTAAGTATTTTGTTTACTTAAAAACTTGTTGGAAAAAATCATCGGGGTTTAGGTTAAAATGTCTCCAGGGTTAACACATCAACAATTAGAATTAAGATTAGGATTAGGGTTAGCATTGGGGTTATGATTAGGGTTAGGGTAAGCATTGAGGTTATGATTAGGGTTAGGGTCCTAACCCTAAGGATTAGGATTAGGGTTAGGATCCTAATCCTAATCCTAACCCTAATCCTAACCATGACATTCAGGGTAATTCTGAATCTTAAGTGAGAGGATATCAGGTAAATAAAATACTTAATTTTCCAGTCCCAGTCTCCACACAATTACCTGGTCTCAGTGTTACATTTTAGTTCTGAGTGCATCACTGGCTGCTGAGGTTCACACAGTTGTCATGGCAACACACTCAATGCCAGACACTCTTGTGATATCTCAAAGCATAATTTTAATGACCCTTGTGCAAGTGTTCTTGACTTTTTCTAGCCAAACAAAACAAGACTTTCCAAAGGCATTCATATTGTTGAAAAAATATGACAAGATATCATTTATTACCTGACTGGAGCTTGAGGCTAAGTATGTCACCATAGTAACTATATGAATATACTTATATCAAGATGATAACAAATGTTAAAATAAAATTTAAATGGAATTCTTAATGTCTCAATGCTTACTTTTTTAAATGAACAGAATGTGAAGTATTGATTTTTCCAGTTTATAAGAATTACAAGACCAGATGGAGAGCTCCAAAGTTGAACCAAAGGAGAGAAAGAATTATCTGTTCTGAAAGGTAATTTTTCTCCTAATTGAAGTGAATCATCCCTACAAATATTAGCTGTTAGGGTTGAACTTTTGCCTCAGTGTGTCTGAGTTCCACCACTAATGTCTAGTGGGATTCTGGTAAAATGACAGATCAATGAAACATGAAAGGGGTATAGAGTTGAAGTATTCACCAACGACTTAAGTGGCAGAAATCTTAATTGTACCATTGAATATAATTGTGCAGTTCAATATATGCAGATAAAAAGTCATCTTTTAAAAACATGGCCAAGCCACAAATAGTTTTTATCATCCCATATTTCATTGCTATTGCTAAACATTATCAAAGGGACATATAAGAAGCAATATTCCAACACCTAGATTTATTCAATACACAATTGATGAGTAATAAGTGGATGAGAGGAAGGAGGCATGACAGGAAGCAGAAACCTCACAGCAATGAAAGCAGTATAGAAGTAATGTTTTCACTGAGATGTTCAAATTCTGAAATAAGTATTTCTTGTAAAGCAGTACAAACATTGAATTCAAAGAAAATACTGAAAAATCATAAGAACGCCTAGAGAAATAAAAAAAAAAAGAAATATGAATTTGGTATAACAAATAAAAAAGACAGATTTAAAAAATAGGCATAGAGTTACAATTAATCTGGGAAACTCTGGTTTATCAGTACTACTCAATTCGTGCCTTGGCAGTGACAAAGCAAGTATTTTCTTTAGAAGAAGCCAGCAGCCCACTATGAGCGGCCAATAACCGACCACAAGGTCGAAAAGGCGAGTTCATTGAGATTACGGTAACACAGATTACTTTCTGTGAACTATTCGAAAGGGAAGATCACTTCTAGTTATTATCAAATAAGTGTACCAATCTACTACTTTTTAGAATCGGTATAAACCAGTTACGTGTGAAACGTACTCAGTAAACAATTTGAATTTAAATGAATAATAAGTCGCAACTCCCACCCTGGTTAAGCACGAAAAATATTCGTTAGATCCTTTTGAATCGAACGAACAGTTATCCCTGAGTTGCGGTTCTGAATTGATTTTTCCCCATGGTTAGTCAACAGTTCACACTTCAAGAGTATTAAGAAATATTGAATGTAAACTAGAACTTGAACTAAACTTAACGTACCTGAAAGCACACGAAAAAAACAGTAAATAACGTTATCAATTTCATGTTCTTGCCGTTATTTAGATGACAACCATTAATGGAATTTGTGAGTCCTCGCAGTGCATCACGGTAGTTTAGTTACCCCTCCAGTGGCTTCCACCATGAAGGAAATTTTCAGAAAAATTCCACATTTGTGTGTGTGTTGGTGAAAAACTACATGTCAAAATCCATTCCCTGCCGACAACTTTAAAAAATATAAAACAAACTTTGAAAGGAAGCATCTTGGCAGTCAAAATATGAGTAAAAGCACAAGACAAAATTGAGAATTCTTAATTTTATCTTGTGCTTCTGCTCATATATTGAGTACTAAGATGCTTCCTTTCGAAGTTTGTTTTATATTATATTCCATGTCAAATATATGCGTAATTTGTATTCTTTGACCAAACAAACTCCGCTATCTAACTTAGCAGAGATATGAGCAAATAAACAGCAGGAATACATGGCGACTCAATCAAATAATGAAGGAATGGCGAAATATTACCTCATTTTTGTCTTATTCCTGACGAAACAGGTATTAATCTTGAACATGTTTATTTTTGGAGTTTGTTTCGTGAACGAGTTCAATTCACGCATCTTTTGCCGGCATTTCTATACTAACGGGTTACAGGTTTGCGAATTGGTAGTTTTGTGTCCTCTTCTGTGGCTGTTTATGACAGTTCTGGCAACGAAAATTTGATTTTCGCCTATTTCCGATTGTAAAAGTCGGACAAGGGGACTAAACATGAAGAAACTTGTTTATTACATGCGTAGTGTGATCAGCACATTTTTATAACTAGTAATGGGGAAAACATTCCTTCGAGTTCCTCACTTCGACAAATCGTATATAGACAACATAAAAATTAGAAAATGTATTTATGTTTAACCATAATCTTAAACGTTTTCATGTAACAATAAGGTAAGTATATGAACAAAACGTAATAAAGATATTATTTGAGAGCAAACAAAAACTTCAAACTGTAATTACTTCCATAAGCTGTAGAGGGAAAAGTCGATACGCATTTCTTAGTGGCGAACAATTGTATGGGGCCACTGATTGGTCAGACCATTGTACTAAATAGTAGGAAAAATCGTCTAACCAATCAGTATCGGACTGCAACAGTAAGACACGACTTTTATCTTTGTGCTTGCAGAGGAGTTTATCAAGTGATACTCTAGAATCCTCAGCTGCAACTGAAAACATTTAACGAAACAGTAAAAAAAAACCCCAAAAAGCAAAAGCAATTTCGGTGAATCGCTGCCCTGTTTTAGAGGTTGATTACATAAGACAGGTACAAAATTAGACCGATACAACTTCAGATCACTCCCTATACAAATCCTTGTTTTAGTTTATACAAGACCGGTTCGAAAAATAAGCTCGGACAGGTCTCACTCATGTCACGCGAGTGAGTTCAGACTGGTTCTAGCCAGGACCGATATGAAATTTTGTTTATGAAAAGGCGAAATCTCTCCAGACCAACAATTCATGTTACCGCTAAGAAAAGCATTATTGCTGGGAATTAACGAAAAGTTGGAATGCGGCCAGAAATATATTGCAAGAACATTGATTTAGTTTCATTCTGGTGTCATGTAAATACTTCAGAAAATTTTCCCTTTAGTGGCGGCCTAAATTCGTACCAGTCTCATGTAATCACCCACTTAATCTGTTTCCACGAGGTCTGTTGTTTTACCGACAGTCTTTGCGATTATTGGTACATTATAGTAAACCTACATGAAGTACCTCATTAAGAAATGAAAAACGACACCCCTCCACCCACAATCGGAGCAATTCTTTGCCCATGTTAACAAAGAGTAACTTATCTATAATGCAGATTGGATGATCCAAATTATCGAATTGTTAATCGTGGTCTGCAGTTGGGATTTCATTAAAAATCAAAATGGGTTAAGTAAATAATGGAGAGAAATAAATAATAGAGTAATAGTTGTGTAGCCAGGAATTTGAAAGTGGCGTTCAGAAATATTTTAGACAAATATACCCACATGATATTTGTGCAAATAAAATTAAGAAAAAACCAGCCAGGGTATTTCCTGAAAATGTAAGTAAAACTGTTTGCAAAATTTAAATAAAATAATTAATAATTTTTACAAAGCCTGCGATGGCCGTCGTTGAATTTCTAAGACGATTTAACGCAAAGTGCGCCGCTTCTTTTGGTATGATATATACCCAGAGATTTCCATTTAGCTCAGCCACCACTTTTCTCACAACCACTTTGTCTTGAAGGCTGACCAGATATTTTAATACCCACTCATCTTCTCAATCTCATCCGTAGAAACGGGATTTCTTGCTAATATTATGCATTGAACATTTTCCATAAACATATATTTAAAAGTCGGAATTTGTTGGGGGTTTTTTTGATATTTCAAACAAAAACTGAATCCGCATCGGACGGGCTTAATGTACCAATAAATGTAGTGGACGTACCCACAGATCTGGATTCTGGACGAAAAAATTTTGACAATAAATATTTTGAGATCAAAGCTTCACCAACAAAGCTATCCATATCGCACACTTTTATCGCGTGATATATTCTAGGAAGTGAGAATCGGTGTGTGCTACCAAAGTACTGTGAACTAAAGCTCGTTAACAGTTTGAAATGCACATGTTAACATTCCATATATCCTTAAATCCACCCTGCAACAGATTGAACTAATGTCTAGTAAAATTGAAATTCTATTGCCCTTAATGTATCGTACAATAGTGTTAATGGTCGTCCGTTGGCGCAATTACATTTCTTTTCCTGCAAATGGCTGGGTATAGATATACAGTATATTTTCTTGTAATAAACAGCAAATGGTGTATATTAAATGCACTAACAACAGGCGACTGTCGTTGTGCGAATAGAATTATTCGGGTAAGTCTTTTCTGCAACATTAATACGCTTGATAAGCTTTCTGTATCACAAGTTGTCCGTATAAAGTTCACAAAATTCGCAAAAGCAGGAGTTATAGAGTTAAATGATTTTGATAACTTAAAACAGCATTTAAACCTTGAGGAATATTCCTGATAACACAATCTGAAGAACTTACCATTGGAGTACCTCCAATGTATATCGTCACTTCGTCTATATCTCTTAGACATTTCCAGCTCATTCGTGTGGTGATGTCTTCAGAGAAAATGAGCGAGTATCCCGTAGAACAAAAGTCTGGAATTTGGATGAGAAGTTTCAATAAATAAATAATCGCCAAGGAAATACCCGCTATGACTACAAGGATATACTTGAGTGGCAACTGAGGTAACGAAAGCTATCAAGGCGTATTTCTTATCAGAGAAATACTAAGACGAAGACATGCTTTAAATTTTCCTTTTATCTTAATAAAGCTAAGAAATAACTGCACACAGTTCGTATGCAAGGAGACCAGAGAAAATTGACTCAAACTTGACCAAGAATTACTCTATTCTTCTGAACGACACTTTACTCAAAACTAGTGCTACGATACCAACCGGAGACTGTGTGCAGAACTCATTGGCAGCAAGCCGCATTCAAAAACTCTTGCCACATCTACAATTGTAGCCAAAAATCCCTGGGACGACGTACATATACATTTGGAGATATTTGTTGCACGTTCAGTTCAGCTGTAACCTGAAAACCTAATTTCAGTCATAATATACGGTAAGCGTGCCAAAATGGCTACGTAGATATTAAAAGGCTGTATCGTTTACGCAAACAATTGCGGGAACCATTGAGTATTTTTATAAAACCTCTCTGTAAAACCTGGACCTCCAGTCTTGGGCGTACGGGGCAGCTTTCGAGTTTTCCCAACTTCTCCAAGTGTTTGCATCAGGCTATATAACAGGGGTGGCCAAACCGCGGCTCATGAGCCACATGTGGCTCCTTGGCATATAATGTGTGGCTCGTGAAAATATGTTGGCTGATCTCTTTTTTTCATCATAGTTAATATAAAAGCTAAATAAGAAAAAATTTTGGTATACAAGTATACTTTGGGATTACTGATACTAAAACAAATTAACAGTTTAAAAAACTGTACACATGAACAAATATTATTGCGTACATGTGTTTCTTAGTATTTCTAGATAGATAGATAGATTGATAGACAGATAGACAGATAGACAGATAGATAACTTTATTTAAACACGCTGACCTCGTCAACTGAAGCTGATTTTGACGAGGGGCGTGTGAGGTAGAAGTATATAGCAAATATGAAAAGTTTTTAAAAGGTATTTACAAAATGTAAGATATAGTATAAAAATATTGTATTAAGTATTAAGATATAAGATGTAGTATAAGAGGTAATAATGTATTTACAGATGCATATATTTGCTTTAATTATCAATGTGAGCAGCGACTTTCGTTTGAAAGGAAGAAAGGGATTTGCTCTCTTTTATTTCCTTAGGAATAGAATTCCAAAGGAATGATCCATCGTACATAAAACTGTTTTTCAAATTATTAGTACGCGGTTTCGGTAAACAAAGACTACTTGAAATGTTTCGAATATTGTAAGTAGTCATCTCATCTTTATAGGTGAATAAGTTGGTGAGTGATTGAGGGCCAATGTTATTTAATAATTTATTTTTGCCTTGGCTATCTTCCTTTCTGCTTTAAGTGTCTTCCAGCCCAATGCTTGCAATGCTACAGAATGATCTGTGTCATTGCTCATATTCATGATAATTCGAGCGGATCTATTTTGGAGTTTTTGAAGTCGCTTTGATTGTGTTTCACTGAACACATCCCATACTTCACAGCAGTAATCGAAGTATGGGCGAACAATAGCATTATAACCGGAAAAAGTGTTTGCCCATCAACAAAATCCTTTAATCGTCTAAGTGCAGAAATACCTGATGTTATTTTCTTGCAAATATTTTCAGTGTTACTCTTCCACGACAAATACTGGTCGACTGTCACTCCATGAGTTTTGCACTCGTCCACTTGTTTAATTTGTTTGTTTTCAATTTCCACATTTGGTTGCAAATTTGAAATACTTTTAATCATTTGTTTTGAGCCAATTAATATAAATTCAGTTTTGGTGACATTGAGACTAAGTTTATTGGCAATTAGCCATTTGCTAAGGTTTTCTAAATCAGAATTCACTGCAGCTTCAAGACTAGTTATCGAGTCCTCAGAGGCTTTTAGGTTTGTGTCATCAGCAAATAACCTAGGTTATGTTTTAGATAGACATTGGGACAAACTATTTATGTACAATAAAAAGAATAGTGGCCCTAATATAAATCCTTGTGGCACACCACATCTAATCATTTTTTCTGATGGCAAAAACCCATTTATTTGGCATTTCTGACTTTGATTTGAGAGATATGAATTGAGCAAAGATAAAGCCTGGCCTTTTACACCGTACAGCTCCAATTTTCTCGATAAAATTTGGTAATCAACTGTATCGAATGCTTTTTTTGAGTCAATTAGGACAACCAGGTTAAACATTTCTCTGTCTAAATTCACATTCCAGTCATTTGTACAGTCGAATAATGCTGTAGCCGTAGAATGAAACTTTCGAAAACCAAATTGACTACCACTTAAAAGTCTAAATTTGGATAAGTAACCGTAAAGTTGATCATACAGAATTTTTTCTATGATTTTGCTAAAAGCTGACAGGAAAGAAATTGGACTGTAATTTCCTGCCACACTTCGTAGGCCATTTTTGTATAGAGGTATTACTCTATCCGTTTTCCATTCATCAGGAAATGAGGATCCAGTAATGGCGTGATTAACAATATGTGTCAGTGAATCTGAAATAGCAGATGAAGCAATCTTAATAATTTTTCAAGAAATCTTGTCGACACCTGGGGCTTTGTTGCTTGAAAGACCAGTAAGAAGTTGATAGACGTGATTGACCGTGACAGGCTGGAATGCAATGAATTCTGATTCGGCATTTTTGACATAAGTTTCAAAGTTGAAATTTGAAGTATCAATTTGGCTAGCTAAATTTGGGCCAATATTTCAAAAATAATCATTAAAACCCTCTGCCATATCTTTAAGGTTAGTTAAATTATTTTCACCAAGTTTTAGCTCATTTACAATTGTTGGTTTGTTTTGTCTTCCCAATAAACTGTTCGTAGTCTTCCAAGCCTCCTTGGGATTGGACTTATCGCCAGCAATTTTCTTGGAATAGTAATTTTTCTTGGCATTTCTTAGTTCTATATTTACTTTATTCCTGGTTCTTTGGTAATTTAACCAATCATTTTTGAGGCCTGTAATAATGGTTTTCCTTTTAAACACAGAGCGGTCGCATAAGAAGAGGCTGAGTTTCTCAGCCTGTCAATTATGATTAAGGAAAGGTCGCATGTTATTGGTCAATTCAGTTCAGACTAATTTCCGGTCGACGAATATTACGTTCAATTAAGGAGAATATAGGAGATGAATTTGTTTGCAACGACGTTGCTGCCTGGATAGTATTTTGCGCCTGTTGGCCATTTGAACTGTTTTGACTGAGCCAACAATCCAAGAGCAATTTCATCACTTCAATATTTCCTGCCGGTTTTCCGTTTGACAGCAACTGATTCCTCACGGTGTTGATCTTTTTACGTACTTCTACCAAGCGCCCTTCCTCATCGCGTTTCACTTCCATTTTGAAGCCGTAGTAGGCCTTGCTCTCTTTAATTGGACTTTTGTTCTTCTGGTAGTAGGCTTTATTGCGATCATACTTGCTAAGCCCCGCAGAAAGCGGAGTTGTGCTTTGGGCAGAGGTAGAAGTCCGAGCTGTTGGATGAGAGCAACCAAGCATATTTGTCACAAATGAATTTGAAAGTGGCGCCAGTTTTTGTTTTTATATTTATAATATTACAAGCTTCAAGTATGTGCCAAAAAGAATACAATTGGCTATGACACATCGCGGACGTAATAAAACCTGAACCGTGCCCAAACACTGCGCGGGTAGGATGACTATAAGTGAATGATGCACAGGACGTCTCGAATGATTATAATACGATGTATAACAACCAGAAAAATCAGTAAATGTGGCATGTTCAGCCATTTACTGCTTTAATATATTGTTTAGCTTTATTTTAAAAACACAATTTTTAAGTATTTTCGTAAGCTTTAGGCTCTAGGACACGCTTGTGGAGCTCTACGCTATCCAGTTCAGTCACGCTTCAAAGTGTCCGCCATTTTGAAACATGCAACCTCAATACGAAGCCAGAAATGTGGGAGGAGCTTACCCTTTTATAGCGTCGCTCCGTGTTTAAGCTTGTCCTTGGTATTAATGAGTTCTTTTATGGAACTTGTAATCCAAGGGACTCGTCTTGTTCTAATCTTTTTGTGTTGACGAGGTGCATGTTTATCTAAGACTTCTAAGAATAGCATTTTCCAAATTTCCCATTTTGCATTTGGGATTTCGGCCAGAAAATACACATTTTCCCACTGTTGTTGCATCAGATCCTCAACAAACTCTTGAGTATCAAATTTTTTCATATTTCTAATTTCAACTGTGTTTTCTAGTTTCTTAACAACAGAGATCTTTCTGATTGTAAAAACTAAACTATGGTCACTTATTCCAGTATGGATAACACCAGAATCAAAAACTTTTTCTGGAGTATTAGTAATTATATAGTCAATAAGGGAGGAGGTTGTCATAGTTACTCGGGTAGCTTCTTGAATCAATTGTGATAATTGATAGAATTCATATAAAGATTTAATTTTCTTTATCGGCATATTTTTATCTTTACCTGTCTTTAACATATCACAGTTTAAATCACCAAGAATATAAAATTCTTTATTTTCATCATCAATAGTTTTGATCAAATTTTCAAGATGCCCAAAGAAGTCTGCTGATGCATTGGGTGGTCTATAGATTGTTGTGACTAGAAATGGTTTGCTATGCGGTTTGATAATTTCTATGCAAACAGCCTCTAGTTCAGACGGAATCAGCTCATTTCTTATGTTGTAGTATATGGAGCTGCGCAAGTAGATACAAACTCCAGCCCCATTTCGTGATCTGTCTTTCCTGATTATATCATAATCATTCAAGTGAAGTAAATTATCACTTATACTTGAATCAAGTCGTGTTTCATTGAAAGCGATCAAGTCAATGTTTTTGCTTGATATTTAATATCTTATTACATCAATTTTTTTGGGTAAGCTAACAATATTTAGAAAAGCCATTTTAAAACCTCTTTATTTAGGGATTGAACTAAGACAGTTGTAAAAATCGCTGCTCATATTATCAGAATTATCTACACTAGGTATCATGTTGTCATTCGTCTGACAGTTCAGATGAGTTGTCCACTCTCTGGTCTGGTGACCATAAACTTTGGACAAAAAATGGTCATAAAATTTTTGTAACAAAATGTGGATTTAACAATAAAAAGGTGTGTCTAAGTTTTGTTCATGTCTTGCGGTTCTCAAACATCTGAAGTTTATCGTTTGTCGCTCTTATTTTAAAGCAAATTTGACCACCCCTGGTATATAAACGCAACAAAACAGTTTCTATTTCTTAGGGACGTTGTATACGTCGCACAATCGTCGAATTTAATTCAGACGAATTTAATTCAGTCGATTTAATGCCACGGTTATTCAAATTAAGCGCGTCAGAGATATTTTGTCCGTCATGATCGAACTGATACAATGTCTGAAATGCGTGTTGGTTTCAGACGACGTCGTACAGTCGCATCGAATTAAATGCATAAATTGTGATTACATACGTTCTTTGCAGCCCATGATCGAATGTTATATTTTTTAATTTACATAATTGATGAAGATAATATGAATTAAGTTCGCCCGAATTAAATGCGACAACTGTGCGACGTATGAAACAGCCCTTAAATGAGAGTAAGAAGCTACTGCGTAAAAGTCTTTTAATTAAATTAGAGGTATTGAGCGTCGTTGCACTACAACATCAGCAGAACTAGTTTGTTTGTTTTTTTGACAATGTTTTTGTACAACGAAAACTTAAATCCCATTATTTTACCAAACCGTAACTAGTAATATGTCAATTTATCTAAATCAATATGTCACATTCTTGAATTCTCGAACGGCCCGTTATTAACTACCGTTTTAATCGCAGTATTTCCAGAAAATCATCCGTATCCCTTTCTCTGCTCGGTTGTACGCTCACATATTTCCTCCTTTTCTATTTCCCCTTACTGAGGTGAGCAACATTCTGTACAGTGACATATAAAGCGACACACATTTCTCCCTAATTATTTGAGGGTAGCGAGTTTCCTTTCTCCATTGTTTTCCTCACAGGTAAAGAAGTTAATCATGAATAACACCACTGATATATGATTAAACGTTTACTGATTCTTTAACAAGCTGCTACTTATAAAGTGAATAATTTGAACAACACAACTGTTTTCAACGAGCCGAATTCTATCGCGCGATGCCATTTTTTCTTTTCTCTCATTGGCTGTTGAAAAAGAAATGTCGATTCAAGCGATAAAATATGTCTGGTGGAAAACAGCTTTAACCTAATTTTTTCCCTATCATTCAACTTCATGTTTTTGTTCTTATAGTCCTTCCGTGACATATCATAAAACACGAAGTTGGCAGATTCTGCGTCATCAGAACCTCCTCAAACGACGTTAATTTGAAATTTTTCGCTAGCGACTCAGCGATTTCATGTGATTCAGCGATTTCAACGACATGCTCCAAGTGACAGAGCGACAAGCCTTAGTAACTGCACATATGTATCGCTAAGCTCCAAAGACATGGTGACTGCGATAGTGTGTCTGCCTTAACCACGGTTAGCGTAAAAGTCCGTTCACTCGTGTGATTTGAAACATCAGTCGATATTTCAATAGAACAGAGCTCACGCTCGGTCAATAAGTAGTAATTATTTTAATTTTGGTAAAACAAAGAGAGAAGAAAATGAAGATTGTTTAATGAAAGATAAATTTTGGAAGGGCTGTCCTGTGCTGTGTTTAATAAATCAAAGTAAATCACATACATCAGACAATGCTGTTGAGCAAAAGTAATATCGCGTCATGGATGTAGCCACGTCGGACGGTGCCGGACGGGACTAATCGGCACGAATTCTAAGCGTACTTCACTGTTTGCGCAAACATAATGAAATCTACTGTTTCCATGCGGCAGTTGTCGAAATTTAATCCATCATTCATCAAGCTTGGAGATAAGAACCTAAATTAGCGTAAGCAAGCAAAATTTGGCAGGATTTCTGTTTACGTCAACTTTTTCAAGCAGCTTGGGATCGAGCTATCCCAAACTTTTTGCCTTTGTTGGCAAACTTGCATAGAAAACCGCTTCTTTCCCGCCGCGGCTGATAAGCCTAGCTTCCAAGTTTGGCATGCAATTTCATGATTTTATTCAACTTCGCTGTTTTTTAAATTTGGGAGCAAATTGTTCTTCTCCAGGCCTATTTCCGTCTTATTGAGAACCTCGACGTCAAACAACCGATGTTTAGGAAATTGTTTCGTGTTTGTTTTATTTAATTTTATCGCGGAAAAACTCCTTTTCTGTTCTTTAGTTGGATTTTTTTCCCTGAAGGTGTATTTTGACGATGACCTTGAACTTTTCATCAGGGCTTTTTTTGGTTTGTCCCCCATTTATCTAATATGGCAGGCATCAATTTGTCGCCCGCGGTTGAATGACATTTAGCTATCATGCCCTCTCTAGTTCATATACAATCTCTATGATTTTCCGCGCCATACCTAAAAATGGCTCGCGCTGATTGATTACTGTAGTCAGTTTCGTACGATGTATTTCCCTCCCTATTACAACGCTCTCGGATAATCATACCTGGGAATGACTGGAAATAATACGGTTAATGCGATTGTACATCTTTGCTTTTTGTAGGCCTCTCTCCTTATATCGCTGTCGTGTATGAGTGGATTAGTGAATTTCTTAAAAACGCTAAGCCGATCTGGAAATTTTTTTATTCACCACAATCGTTGGTCTTCTTCTCAATATCAGCGCGTTCTTTTATTTCACCATTGGAATCCATAAAAAGTTCAGATCCAGCGACTGACCACTTATGCTACGTTCTTAACTCTTCCCCAGCCAGCATAAATATTCTTCTATTTTACTCTGCCTGACGCCAGAAGATTTAAGTCGTGGAGGGGAGAGACCTCCCGCATTCAAAGAGTTAATTTTGCTTATACACAAACCTGCTGAAAGCATCGTTGAGAAACGTACTCCGAAGTTGTTTCGGCTCACGGCAGGCGTGTCCAGATGCGAAACTTTACCTAGAGCGTGGAAAGGGGTCGAGGGGATCGCAATTCCAGCCCTTTTTAAAGGGATTTTATGTTTGCTCTGTCATAAACAGCTTTTTTTCCTCATCTGAAGTCATCTTCCAAATCCACGTAGATTTTACGTCACTAGAAATGATCAAATTCTTTCGATAGTGCCTTCGATACTATTATCTTGCTCCTACATTTCAATTTTCCAAGTTAGGCTTTTGCTTGTCGATCACGTTTTAAGTTGGTGAAAATTGTCTCATTTAGAAACCTGAAAACTCTCACTTGAAAAGTCATGCTGGTTTACTGACAGAACCCACTACTAAGTAAAATTTACTTGTCAGAGTTTAGTTTGACACATTCTTATCATGATAAGCGGCTAGGGCTCGGTGTACCTTAAAAGGTTCAATAAATCGAGAGCTTTTTCGCAGGCAATGTCTGCGATCTTGTTGCTCATTTTGAATTATCTACGGCATTCGACATGTTCTTTAAACTTGTCAATTAGCCTGCGCAATTTCAGTTTTAAAGAGTCCAAGTATATTGATAATTTTGATCGTTAAAAATCCAAAATGAAATGCGATGGTGGATGTTTTAGACGTAAAAGAAACGATAATTAGCAAAATACAAAACATTTCCCACGAGAAACAAGTGAAAACATATTTGTACATAGCCAAGTAGTAATCGAGCTTTTTCCAGCGTTTGTCACTAGAATTGTCCACGTGAATCTTTTCTCTGCAGGCTGGTATTACATTTTTGGTTTTTACTGTGTTGTTTGTGATCGCAGCCAGTATTCTTGCTGAAGACACACGAATTTACTAAGCTTCTGGTCTTTGTAATTCATGGGCAGTTGCAACCTGGTCCGTTGACTGTAATAACCTCATCGTTGCTGCGATAAGGAGTACAGATAAAATTAACAAGACAAGACGATTTTGTAGGTTAAAATAAGGAATAGAAAAAATGCTTGGTGTCCGGGCATTGTGTAAGGAAATATACAAAAAATTAAGTATATGGAAGTAAATTTATTTAGCTATATATAAACGACGGCTGTAGGTTAAACCATAATCTTATAATGTCAACCGTGCATGCATGGTAACCACGATACACAAGTTAATCTGTTCAGTAAACGCCTAGAGTGTCAACACATTTCTGAATATCACAGAAGGTAACACAAACTGATTTAGTACTCAAATCATTTATTCTTTCTCTCGATGTAAAATTTAAAAAATTTACTAAGATAACTTTACATATTTCTCAGTGTTTCGAAACCTGAGTTTAATTATTAAAAACGTTGGATATAGTATCTGATCCATTCTACCTCACGAGGGGTCAATTCTCATATACTTATAGCTTCGGGTTTCGGTGCTAAGTAGAGTCAAGGCAGGTCATTAACACACAGAATATAAAATTTTTGATCAAAGCTTTGTTGTTTCTTCCTTTATCTAGACTTTTTGCTTTGTTTCATTCATTCTCTACGCGATGGACATGCTACTGCAGTTGCGGTTAGCAGTGGTTTCCGAAAAAGGAAAGGACAATTTGGGTGAAACCACTGAGATCGAGCCAGATTCTCCGACCGAATGATTTTTAACAAACCATACGACAGGTGATAGATCTGGTATGGGTAACAGCGAACAACGGAGGGAGTCTCTATTTGGACCACTCATTCTCGTTAATTAAGAATAAATAAAAAAATTTTGATAAGAGTAAATTGACCGAAGATAGTACGTTGATCCATTGTTTTGGAAACAAGTTTATCTTTCAAGACTGAGAGTCCCAGTCTTTTTATCCAAGCTTAATCAAAGTGAAACAGTAGAATTATAATTGAAAGCCCTTGTAAGATGGCTGAATTTCAACTCGTTTTTACATGGGAACTTCGAAGCCTTAATAAGACAGCCGGATCTAACGGAGCAATAGAACTTCCTTATGATTTCACAACAAATAGTTGCATTTCTTGCCGTAATTTTCTAATATGATCTTTAACTCTTTGAAAAATTGATAAGGTAAACAGAAACAACAAGTTGTTTTCCTTGTTTATCATCAATTCTGTATGACCCACGAAATTGTTTCTTTTGCTTATTTCCTTCAACTTACTTCGATGAACTCGTCATTCTCCAATGTCCTGGCCGACATATTCAAAATTTTCAAAGTTGCGAACGTTTCAGAGGTGCATGCGAGTATTACTTTTCCCAGCCCTCCTATTAATCTTAATGCTAAAATAGGATATTCGGGTTTGATTTTCATTTAGTTGAAGTTACATTAATGACATATTTTATGATGATGGCTTGGCATGTGATATTTTAGCTTTGACTTAACACGCAATTTTCATTATCAAGTAACCCAATTTTGTTCTGCTTTAACGATCTAAATCTTTTACCGATATTTGTAATATTAACTGCTTCGGAGATACAGTGAACTGGTCTACACTTTGAGGGGTGTTTACTACTTTTATCCCAAGAAAAACATTTCCGAGTGGAGTGGTTATGTCATGTGTCCATGTGACCAGAGTTTATCACGTGTTCAAGATAATGAAGGTCAAGAACCACTTGATATTTGTCCGCCCACAAAAAAATTAACGATACTTTAACATAAGTATAAGCCATTTGTTTTTATCAGGATCGTTAAAAAACGAAAGTAAAAAGAAACCTCAGTTCTCTAATGGCCGTACAAATGTAATTACCAAAGAAAATCTTTGGAATGACTGGTTAATTCTTCATTGCTCGGTTATTTATTTTTACCCAAGAAATTAATCCATGCAGCACTATTCCAGGTTTCAGAAGTTGTAACATTCCAGTTTGGAACGGGTTATTATACCCGGAAAAAAGACCCTTGGTATGATGTTTGTAAATTCCTTATATTGTATTTGCATGCACAAGGGATGTTTTTAGCGATGAAAAACAATGTCAAAAATACTAAAGTTGAATTCTTTCACTTAACCATATTCCACTTCATAATAGAATGCTTTTTAGTTTCATTTACAATTACCGTTTCATTTTTCATTATGCGTGGTTTTTCTACAAATACTTTGACCCAGAGCTTCCAATTTGAAGGAAATTTTTTTTTTCAAGGAAATTTTCACAAAATGAAGAAAATTTGACGGAAACAAAATTTTGAAGGAAATTTACAGGGTTTTTTGAGAATTTGAAGGAATTTTGAAGGAAATTTCATGAAACCTGCACTATTTAACACTTTTGTCTGCAATGTTCCATTAGCTGACGCAAAACTAACAAATCAGGTTAAACGTCAATCATTTGTGCAAAGTTCGCTATCTGAAGACAACAAAAATAATCCGAGCGACTTTTGAATAGCTTTTTAAGTTGCAACCGGAATGTACTGTATGCACTCTAATACTGCGATAAAAGCGCAATCTTTTAGTCTTCATAACAAAAGATCGCAAATTAAATTTAACGTTTTGGAACAGTTGTCGCATCATTTGAAAGTGACAACATTTTGTTGTTTCTATATTTTGTGCCAGGATCAGACGTAGATCACCAAATGTAAATCGCACTGAAATGTCCAAATACCGAACTAAAACACAATTGTCTTAAATCTTTCTATTTAACTTGAAATAAAATGTATCCGACGACTCTGAAACTGTTTTAGATGTATTGTGAACTGTGAATTTGCAATTTCCTGATGTATTTGTCAGATGTACAGTTTATGGTTCCAAAATTCGTGATTTCATAATCTTGTCACTGCTGTTGAAGAACTACTTGTCAAAACAAGCGTAATTTTTACTTAACCCTTTCAACTCTGAAGTTCCCCCCTTGACAAGTAGAATCGTCTGGTATTTGCAAGAGTAAAATGGTAAAGTTCGTCTTATTTAGGGAGACTATTCACTAAACAAACGCCGAAAATGCCTCAAATCCAAACCTAAAAGCTCTGTATTGATGTTGAAATATGACATTATTTTTGTCATTTGCTGACTCATATCAGCTAAGATATCCAAGAGTGACCAAGACATTCGTTCTTTTTTTATATATCAAAAGAGGTGTAATTTAGACTTCGTGACAGGTTTTCCAGCTGGCAGTTTTGTTCCTTCAAACCAAATTATTACGAATATGACTGTTTATGTTCGGACTGGTTACGAAAATTCAATTAGCCGCTATAGAAAGGAGCAGCACACTGGGTCGAGTTTAGTCTCGCAAAGACTTTTGGGATTGTTGCAGGGGACACACTGACAGGCAAAACGGCGGATTGCGAAGTAAAGAGTTGTTGTTGCATCCGAAAAGTGAAATTACTTTGACCGAGAACGATATACCGGGCGCAAAACTTGCTAAAAGCGTTCATGATTGTAGTTGTTTCCATCTCCACTTCTGTACGGTCAACAATAATGACAACTTTAGGAAAAAGTTCTTTGAATGACTTTGGAGTAAGCAGGCGAATAATATCTCTTGATGGCAACTTAATGAGTGGTTCAAATTCAGCTCTTAAAAATGTAAGCCATGTTCTTACTATTGCTGAAACAGTTGTTCCAATGTTTGACTACTCAAAGTTCATTCTGTCATGATTTCCATAGCTCATGTGCTTAGCTGACTCTTCAACAAGATTAGAACAGAGAAGAAGCATTTTGTAGCTTGAGAACCCTGTATAAAACTCAGTATCTTTATCACTATCCTTGTATTTCTCAATTTCAAAGCTAGTGGCAGCACTGCTAACCACTGTAAGGCTTAGGATTTTCTGTCTGGCTTCTTGCAATTCACTATGAAGCTTGGCATTATCTTCTTTCAATTTTGATAATTCAGTATCATACTGGGTTTGAACAGATACCTCCCTTGTTTGAACTTCTTCGTCTGAGTAAAATGAAGGACTGTCTGAACTGGTATAGGTTGATTTACTCACAACAACAGGCGATGTTTGAGTGTTTTCGAGTTCACAAGCGTTTGGAGCCACGGTTGCTGATCGTCTCCTCTTCCGATATCGTTGGACTTCTTCATCAGTTTTTCGATAAAGTTTTCTTCTCTTCTGTGTAACTTTAGTCCAAGGAAACACAGAAGGAAGATGTTTTCAACTCAGTTTTTTACTTATTTCCCAGTGTTTCCAGCAGATATGTGTGTTTGGAGAATTCAGCTTTAAACTGTCGTTTTTCAAAAGAACATTGTAGGTTCTACGTAGTTCTGGGTCTTTGGGTATGCAGTAAAACACAACATCAGATTTGTTTCTGTGACTGATATCGCAGCCAGAAATACAGCAATTATGCTTCATACTTCGGATGATATCACACAATTATTTAACAAAATGACGACCCTTGCCCCACTAACAATCCCAAGCGCCTTTGCGAGACTAAACTCGACCCAGGTTGTCACTCGTTTCTAAAGTGGCGAATTTTGAGTTATTTTCAATTTCTACATTTGTCAAAGAAGACAGGTAATCAATTGGTAATATTAATTCATATTAACTGACTTTTTGAACTGCGAATAGTAACCGTAAAAGCGCTTTTGTTGAGGAATGTTTGAGATACGCTATAGCATTGTTCGGCAACGTGATCGTAAATTATTCATGTTTCATAAATCTAACTTGTTTTGGTATTACCTTTGAACTTTGAAAGATATGTTAAAAACATATTAAAGGTTTGGGAATTTATCATTGTGTATGTATGCCCGTGAGGATCCTAGTT
Source organism: Heliopora coerulea (assembly GCA_030142905.1). Classification (NCBI taxonomy): domain Eukaryota; kingdom Metazoa; phylum Cnidaria; class Anthozoa; order Scleralcyonacea; family Helioporidae; genus Heliopora; species Heliopora coerulea. The sequence goes on along the minus strand of JASJOG010000073.1, from coordinate 1,145,022 downwards.
CACAAAGATCACTACAGGTTGGCTGACAGTCTTGTTCCGGTTCCCCAGCACCACGCTCATCCTCGTTCAAACGTAACAAAGCAATGATTCATTAATTTCAGCAACACAATTATGTTTAATTTTATGATAAATGTGAATGAAATCTGAACAAAATTTGAAGGAAATTTGAGTATTTCTGAAGGAAACTTTGGACTGAAATGAGGAAAATCAGAATAAAAAGAGAAAATTTTGTCGTGCCCAAAGCGGAAACACTGCTCTGACCATTTCTCGGTATTTCTAGCACGCATGTCATGAATAATAGATTAGGGTCACTGGGGATGCGACTCGTCAAAGTTGATCCTGCCTTCCAACATTCACATCAGTTTGGCGAGGGGCAAGGGTGAATCAGTTGAACCAGGCGACATTTTAATCTTCTTGGTTGGACACGTTTTCAAGAATGTTTCAGGTAGGAGACATGCAGCCGTTTTAGCTCTAGAAGGATATATTGTGGTTTAGTTAAATTGCAAAATGTTTGGTTGTTTCTACTTTACAGCTCTCAAAACGTAAAGTATTTAAACAGTTTGCAACAGCTCCGTCTTTTTACCATTTTCTATGCTTTTTCAAGCATTGGACGATGATTTCCAATGTGACACGTTTCATCCATTTTCTAAAACCGAGAGATAACCAATCTGTTGTTAAGACAGCGCCATTTCAGTATGCTTGAAATAACGTGAAGCATTGTTTGGAGGCTTCGTGTCAACGGTGAACACTGATGAGGCTTTGCTCTTGCAATGAAATACATAAATTACGTAGGTGGATGATCAGCTATTTCCATTCAATTTCTCACGATCATAGCTACTGGGAAATTGGCTTAATCAGTTGTGATATAATTTAAAGAAACCTGAAATATTGAGCAGACTTTGCACTGCATTCGACATTAATGTAGCCATTTGGTCTGTCTAAACTTTCATAGTTTAAAAAGGAGTACTCCATGAATGGCCGACATAATGTCAATAAGACTTAATCTGAAGGGCGTTCACCATATTTATCTGAAGGTAGAAAAAAACCATAATCACCCAGTCCAGTATTCATGGCATGTTAACTGTTTTCTATCAAAAAGTAAAGGATACGAAACTCGAAAGAATGCAATAGGCCATATGTTTTCTGGTTTTATGACTTGACTTAATTGATAATTATTTAAACAGCAGGTACTTAGTGTTCATTGAAAGTAATTTTCTACAAGCTTTTTCCCTGCTGGGTGTTAACTTCGTTCATTAAATTGAACTCTCTCAAACAAACATAACAGATGACAGAAAATAGATGGCATGTAAATATTTGCTCATAACAATATTACGTTATTATTACCTATCCAGAAAGTTCATTAGTATGAAGATAGCAATGATCAAGCGGAATGATCAAGCATAAGAACAAACAAGTAGAAAGAAATAAATATAAAACTAGATGTCTCGAATGTTGAATAAGCAGTGGTAAAAGATAAATGGGTATTAAAGATTTCAAGAAATGAAACAACTAAAGAGTATTTGAACCAGTGTTAATACTAAAACTTGGTTTCGCTTTGTTTGTTTTAAACCATAGTGCAGAACTTAGTTGATATATTGAACTCTGATCGCTTAATTTAATAAAATCGTTAGAAAAGATGTTCGTGTATTTTGGGTGTAATAAAGTAAATTCTTTACAACTATACATTTCCTATGGGAAATATCACGAAGAACTAGGTAAAATTCATTGAGTTCCCGAGTATAACGGTATTCAAATGCACAGTTCCAGGGCGTCATTTCACTCTTAGTAATTTAAATGTTTCACTCTCACCACCAGATGCATATAAAAGTACTAATAAAGTTGTTGTTGTTAATAAATATGAAAATGACAAATTATTCTCAAACTCAATAATTCATGTGAATTTTAGTCAATCAGGCAATCCCATTCTGTTACGTGAATGGGCTTTCAAACACCAGTAAAACACTGCGTCAAACACTTCATCAAACATTAGTGTTTCATTTATGTTAATTAAACAATCCCCAAGTCTCACAACAGTGCCAGATGGGTTCAACGCCTTTCATTTGAGATGCTATTTTTCAAAAATTCGTTCTGTGTGTTTGATCACGGTATCAAAACACTCAAAAGCAGTGAATCTCTCGAGGCTTTGCCCCTCGAGATTTATTGTTTTCGAGTGCTTTGATACCGTGATCAAACAAGCAGAACAAGTTTTTGAAATAGTACACGATGTTTCGAACCAAACTTCCTTATCAACTTGAGCATTTAGTTGAAGTCAAAACGGAAGATATTATACATGCAAGGTAGCAGGATATAAAGTGACCAACCAAATGCCGAAAAGCTAATTAAAATTTTTATTTTTGCGTAAAGGTTGCTAAGCCCCTCCTGCTGGTAATTTATGTTGTTCTGTGAAACATGGTTTAAAATTTATGAACATATATGCATGTGTGCAATTCCTGAATTTTAAGCGCCGGATTCATTGTTCACCGTTGAAGTCTTAGTATAATGGCAATGTCATTTCAAAACTTTAGTTTTTCGTGCATTTTTTGGGGTAGCATCCCATTTGCTAAATGATTCATCAAAAACTAGTTTACTGGATGTTTAGAACGAACAACCATTTTGACCCAACGTTGGGCCATCAGCTCAAAAAATATTTAAACTCGACATCTTAAATAAAGTTAAAAATGCAAGTTACAATGAAAGTCCAACTTCCAAAAGGGTATAAAACTATACATGAAATAAATATGTTAGAAAGTTCACACATATTTACATTAAAAATAAAAACGCCGACTAAAGCAAAAACTATTTACAATAAATCTACACAGACTCAGATTTCCTCCTTTTACCTTCTTGTTCAATGATGCTTTTAATTTGCCTACTTAAAATATCCTTAATAATAAACGATTAAAATCGGAGTCGACTTTTCTTAGTTCAGTGACCACATACTCCTGGAATCCTTGAGAGCCCATAATCAAACTATTGTCTGCTGCCATGATTAGAAATATCACAAATATCCACTCAAAATTCCTTACGGCCTTGAGCATATTTCTATAAGATGGTGGCAAGTCTCGGAATTAACAGATTTTTTTCGTTGAAACTAGATCATCGACATGGTACGGATTCCGAAAGGTTTGAATTATCTCGTATCCGCTCCATGTGTTTTAAAGATGCTAGAATTTGTAAGTGAACCAGGACAATTGTTTCATTTTTACAGTAAGGGGCTTTTTCTTTAAAATAACTAATATTTTGAAGAGAATTTTCATTTCAATGAAAATCCTTCTCAAAGTATATACTAGTATAGCATTTTTTCATCAATTTTGTTTGGAATCGTCGTCAACAATTACGCCAACTAACATGCAAGGAAATATCCGAACCCTGTGCAAGGGCATTTTCCCCTCATGGTAGAACAGGCTAACAAACCTGATATGTCGCGAGGGTTATCGCCACCGGGAGAAGTCAAAGAGCCGGAACCCACTCATCTTTCGGACGGATGTCCTAGTTCTCCCTCAGGGCTAATTTCCCAATTCTTTCTCCAGCCATTTGGGTGCTCCAAGCAAATTTGAACTCAAGAAACCCTTTATCCAGTTGAATTTTGAATTCGTTTGCTTTAAGCTTATGCTTTTGGTTGCAACTGGACTGGTAGGATTCTTCCTAAACACGACGCCAGATGGATTCTTTGCAGTTGCGGGAAAAAAAGCATCTTTGCAGATTTTTATGGCTGTTGTAGTGGTTGGATGGATTCTAGTTGTTGCTCTGCTTTCTACTTTCATCATTGGACTTCATGAGAGATTTCCTGCGATCAACTGGTCGTTATGTGTAAGTAGATACACTTTTCACACACCAGTTTCTCGAGGTTGTTCGCACATTAAAACTGCGAATGAAAACGGAAGAAATTCAACTTATAGATTTGTTTTCCTTTGCTTGTTATCAAGGTGATGATTGTAAATGGTACCTTGGCAATGCTTCTCTTGATCTCTTCTGTTTTTGTCGCCGTTGCTGCAACGCATTATAATCAAAAAAAAATCACAACCTCCTCGTCTGGGATGCTCTTTAAAGGTAGCATATGTAACTGGCTCAAACAAGAAAAGGCCGATTCGCAGTGTGGATATCTGATTGCAGGAGTGGTTAGTCATTCAGTCGTCCATTAACTTTATATTACATTATTTTATGACTAGTTTAACGTTCAATTAAATTAACTATACGGATATGTGATGTGTTACGATATTGCCTTGAGGTGAATCTTGATATTTTGCATGGAAAGTGCAATGAATTGAACGTTTAAAAACAACCCGAACGGCAGTTTGGAGGGAAGTGTTGCATACTGTCATTTTTTTTCAAACGAAATCACTCAAGTGGCATCAAGTAGAATTTGGAATTTGAATGTATCCTTGATCATATTTAAATGGGAAAAATGCAGTTCAGGGTATAAAATGAGCGAACACTAATCCCAGCTACTGATCCCCCAGATACGCTTTTCATAGCGCCCTCGATCGGCAGCCTGAAATATGAGGATTCGCCCACAACATGAAAGAATCCAACCATTTACTGTGTATCGGTGTAAAACATTACTTGACATGAGGACGGTTTCGCAAATTGACGTCTGGAAAGTTCTAAATTAATTTCAACTACTTTCTTCCCTCCAGGTCTTTGGTTTTGCTGCAATGGTACTTTTTTCCTGTGAAACCTTCATGAATACCTTTGTGTACTTCGTCACACAATTTGGAACCACAGACACTTGATCCACAGTTCCTACCCAAAAACCACGCCGTTTCATCGACCATATCACATAAGCGGAGGTGACATTGAATATGTTTCATATGAAGTTTGCCAAGTATACTTTCTTTTATGTAGAAATCTATTATCAAGGTAGACCATTTGTAAGGTCTTACAGACTAGCGCTAAAAATAAAGGAGAGTATTGAGTGTGAACTTGTCTGTTTTGTAGTTTACAATATCACTTAATTTTGGTCAATAATGTTTTGAAACTATTACTGTTGGGCGCTTGCATTTTGGATTACCTGGTGGGCAAGCATTACGACGTGCTTAGGGTGGGGAAACATCTGGCCCTGGGCAATTAGCTCCCAAACTGATTGTCGCCTCGCTCAGCGCGCGAAGCGTAGTGCGAGGGTACTAATCTCGACGTGCACAGAGTCCGTTACACGCGTGGTGAGTAGGAAGCAAAGTTTTCACTTTATGTATGTATGTTTCTATATATATATATATATATATATATATATAGTGCGCACGCTCACTAGTCTCTAGTTAGAGCGCTCTGGCATGGCTTAGATGTACCACAAGCATGGGACATTTGAGTTGCCTATATAATGTAGGCTTCTCCATCCTGCTCATCAGCACTACACTGATGAGGCCCAATAGGCCGAAACGGTTCCGTCTGTAGTTATATATATATACACACGCACCCACAAGTAGTTTTGCAGCGAGTTACCTGGTGGCTGTTTACCTTGCATTTTTGTTTCCAGCCAGAAATACATCATAACGTCTTCAGTGGGAAGACATTTCATGGGGAAAAAATCCTGATTGAGGTGATGAAATCTTTGTGTGGAAAGAGGAGAAAGCATCCAAAGACTGTCAAAGCCTGGACTACTCGTCTGGACGATGAGTGTGCTATCCCACTTCTCAAACAATTCGCCACGAACGCTGTCCGGTTAAATACTGACAAATGTTCAAAAGTTATCGTCCTACAGAAATGAATGAACCAGAATCTTCATTCTACTTTACCAATAAACACCAATTAAATCCAGGCAATAATATTTGGTACAAGAAGTTTCCCTTGGAAGAATGAAGTCGGGAAGCTACTTTTGAAAGCCGCTCAAAACAATTCCGTTAGCAGAACTTGTATTTCAAAGCTACTCAATTCAGACGTATTTGTGATTGTGTATCTCAGGTAAGTGGTTACCAGAACGCGAAAAGTCCTAAGATTTATTCAAATCGGCATCTATTCAGCAAAAATGTCGTTTTAATACCCTTAGTCTCTCAGCAAACGCCCTGACAGCAAGCGAGTTTGCTTACGTCATTTGTTCATATAAATCAGAAAGAACCAAGTCAAAGCGTTCTTACAGAATGTGAATAGTTGGCCAATGCATATTCCAAAGAGCTGAGTTTTAGAACTGTTCTTTCAAGTCATAAATTGTCCAGTAATCAAGATATCCTGCAAAAGTGAAACCAGCCGCAAGCGCCAAGAAAGCCATTTTGTTTGCCAGTCTAAAATCATTTGCTGGCTTCAGTGTTCCAATAATGCAAACAACATGCGAGATCTATACAATGGAAAAAAGAACGAGACCAAATCGATAAGCTTGAATACGGTACCTGAGTATGATTTGGTCAACAACATACCAGTCCCCGAGCTTGCACACGGCATTTTTGAGTGACCGGATTCCATGGATATATATATACATATATATGTAGAAACAGACATACACAAAGCGAAAATTTTTCTCCCTAGTCACCAGGCGTGTAACAGGATTCCACGCACGTCGAGATTAGTACCTTCGCATCGCGCTTCGCACGGTGAGCGAGAGGATAAATATATCCATGGATTCCGGTCACTCAAATGCCTCGTGGTAGCTCGGGGACTGGTATGTTGTTGACCAAATCATACTTAGGTATTGTATTGAAGCAAATCGATTTGTTCTTTGAAGCCAGTAAATGATTTAAGAGCGGCAAAAGAGATGGCTTTCTTGGTGCCTGCGGCTGGTTTCGCTTTCGAGGGCCATCTCAGTAACCGGACAACTTATGACTTGAAAGAGCAGTTCTCAAAGTCAGCTCCTTGGAATATGTATTTGCCCACTGTTCACTTTTTGCAAGAAACGCTTTGTCTTGGTTCTTTCTGATTTATATGAACAAAAGACGTAAGGGAACTCGCTTGCTGTCAGGACATTTGGCAAGTGACCAATTGCATTAAAACGACATTTTTCTTTGAAGTTAAATAGATGCCGATTTGTATAAATCTTGGGACTTTTCACGTTCTGGTAACCACTTCCTTGAGATACACAATCACAGGTGTGTTTGAATAGAGTAGCTTTGAAATACAAGTTCTGCAAACGGAATTGTTTTGAGCAGCTTTCGAAAGTAGCTTCTCGTCTTTGTTCTTTCCTCAGGGAGACTCCTTGTACCAAATATTATTGCCTGGATTTTGCTGGTGTTTATTGGTAAGGTAGAATGAAGATTCTGGTTCATTCATCTCTGCAGGACGATTACTTTTGAACATTTTGTAGTACTTAACCGGACACCATTCGTGGTGAATTTTTTGAGAAGTGTAATAGCACAGTCATCTTCCAGAAGAGTAGTCCAGGACATGACAGTCTTCGGATGCTTTCTCCGCTTTCCACACAAAGATTTCATCGCCTTAATCAGGATTTTTTTACCTACGTAATGTCGCCCAACTGAAGACGTTAGGATGTATTTCTTAATTTCTGGCTCAAAACAAAAATGCAAGGTAAACAGCTTCCAGGTAACTCGCTGCAAAACTACTTGATTTTAGTCACCAAATTATTCTTCGGCAAAACAGTTGTCCGCTTCAACCATTCCCACTTCGAGAGTGATTTATGCATGATGACCTTTACCGTATTCAACCAGTAATGTTTTCATTAGGATTTCAAAACCTCTCAAGAAAGTTTAAAGTCGTCTTTGTGTAAATTTAGCGTTCAACCCTTTGTATTGAGGTGCTGCTGAATGTTTAGTTGAAAATAAGCAAGAGTTGCCGGTTTGTACGCCACCGTTCTATTTTATTGATGTTTTACCGTGTAAAAAGTACGTCTTTTACTTTCCTCTTCTCGTCATTCTTTCGACAAAACTTGCACAAGGTTTGCTTTTCGTATTTTGATTTATGTTTTGTATTTTCCGATTTTTGGTCAGCGATAAAAATGCAGAACTCATTCATGTTTTGTTTGTTTATTTCGTCAGTTTCGTAATTCGCTTACTCTTCGTCAACAAAGTGTTGTACCTGCGGATGATTACTTAGCATGAATCTTCTTCATAGCACTTCTAATAGACATTTTTAACCAACTTTGAGATAATATAGAATTTATCAGAGTTTTAACACAAAAAAATATCAAAAAAAATTTTCACTCATGCGCTGTCCGTGATGGTGATATTCGAGAGGTAACCTTTGAGAATGATCCAATTTTAAAACGGGAAACCCGGATATCTAATAAAATCTTTCTTTAAAGCACAATGAGTAAAAAGTTTGATTGGAAAACGACTCGAAATATCTCAAGATGGCAATTAATGCAGGTTTTTGGTATGAACATCGATTGATGAGCAGTGGAATTGTCAGAATGGATCTCTTATTTATTAAACCGTTAAAGGTTATTCTCCCCAAACGTTTTGTTTTAACAAAACAGAATAGAAATTTTAAACGTAAATATGACGACAGACAGTTTAAATATAAAATAATTTCCAGTTTGGGTTGTTAATATTTGTGGCCAAATACTGTATTTTCTTTATTGCATTTCGTCTTCCAGTTATAGTAAGGACGATTTGTCTTTTTGACAACTTTGAAAAATTATCAACGTTACTTGGATTCTCGAGAAATGTATTGGAAGGCTGGGCGAGGGTTTGTTGCGTACACGTATTTCTAGTAATAGTTTAACCAATGGCTGGAGACCATTGGCCCAGGTGCATTTAGGGACGTATGGTGTCCTTACTCGCGTGCTGTGTTGCATTAGAAATTGAAGCTTTATGATATTTGATTGATAGTCTTGGCAGGTTACTCTTCATGACTCATTCAGAAGGGAAGATTTATACTAAGGAAATAGTAAGTTGCTATTTTTTAATAGAAGAAACTTTGCATTCTGAATGCATCACCAAACCATCCTTTGTTCTAAGGTGTCATCCACTGGCACAACAATTTTCATTTGGAACAGTGGAATGCAAAGAAGTCGGAAAGGTAATCAATTCAATGCCAACAGGAAAGCTCCAGGGAACGATAAAATAACAGTACGCGTTTTCAAAAATTGTTTATCGTCATTCCTTCCTACTGTAACCGCTATTATTAATGATTCCTTTACGTCTGGTACCTTTCCAAAAATCTGGAAAATAGCAGAGGTAACACCAATCCTAAAGCAAGGTGACCATGAATAGCCGGACAATAATTGCCCTATATCATTGCTGCCTATATTGTCCAAGGTATGTATGCGAATTGAAATAAATCAATTCATACCATATTTAATGTCAAACAAGCGATTGTCTACAAATCAGAGTGGTAATAAGAAATGGCACTCAACCGAAACCTCGTAAATGGTTTGAACCTGGGAGAATCGTGACATGTTTGTGGAAGTTGATCGTCCGGGTTAGTGTAGTGTTGAGAAAGACTGTTGATTGAAGTGACTGACGTTTCGACAGCCTTAGCGGCGGTCATCTTCAATACTCTCCTTTTGACTCTGAAGATGACCGCCGCTAAGGCTGTCGAAACGTCAGTCACTTCAATCAACAGTCTTTCTCAACACTACACTAACCTGGACGATCAACTTCCACAAACATGTCAACCGAAACCTCGTTGATACACACAACCGATGCTGTTTTGGGGGCAATTGATCAAAAGAAAACAACTGCCGTTGTCCTTTTGGACATGAGTAAGGCGTTTGATAGCATCAACCATAGTATCCTTCTAGATAAGCTACAGGATATTGGTGCTTCAACATCAGCTCTTAGATCGCTCACTAGCTATTTGTCTGAAAGGAACCAGGTTGTGCGCATTAATTCCACACTTTCGGATGCGTTGCCGTTGACCAGCCGTATCCCGCAAGGAAGTATTTTGGGGCCATTGCTTTTTACAATCTATGTGAACGATCTACCGACTATACCAAAAAACAGCTCATCTGATTGTTATGTTAAATTGTACATGTCGTTTGGTGTACCTGGTTGCAAGAACGCCGTCGCTACTATGAATGAAGACCTATTAAGATTCCGCGACTGTTGTTTAGCCAACCGTTTGTTAATAAACCCGGAGAAGACCAAACTAATCATATATATGGCAGCAGACAAATGACTGAAAGATTCCCACAATTTCATCTCTAGCTGTTAGGTAAAGAACTAGTATCAACACAATCTGTTAAGGATCTTGGTGTGACCTTCGACCAAAACGTAACCTTCCATAATCATGTTATAAACACTGTTTCTTCTTCCATGTCTGCATTAGGACGGATAAGCCGTGTAAAACATGTTTTTAAGGAAGACTTACGAATAACAATCATAAACGCTTTGGTTTTTAGTAAATTGTACTACTGTTCCTCGGTGTGGTCTAATACTACTTATACAAATATTAGGAAGCTGCAAAGTGTTCAAAATTTTGCTGCCCGCATAGTTAGTAACACTAAGAAATACGATCATGTAACTGCAATGCTTAAGAACCTAAAGTGGCTACCTGTAAAAACTAATTTATACTTCAGAGATGCCGTTATGGCGTTTAAGTGTATGACGGGTATGGCTCCAGAATATTCATGTAATAAATTTATTTTTAGAGGTATCGTAAGTAGGCGAGTGACTAGATGTTCGCTGAATTTAAATATTCCATTATTTAAAACAAAAACAGGGCAGAGGTCGCACTCCTATAGAATCGTTAATATATGGAATAACTTACCACCTCAAATTAAGCTTAGTAAATGTTTAAATAATTTTAGGCGCAATTTAAGAAAATATCTTATGAATGACTTTTTACGATGAGTTACGACGAGTTATTCTGTCGCCAATATTAGTAAGTTTTTAATTACTTAATTATTATTTTTAATATTTATTAATATACTGTATAGTTTTTAACCTTTATTATTAATTATTGTCACTGAGAAACCTCTATGGGGAGATATCAATAAAGTAAAGCATTGAACTAACCTGGATCAACACAAAGTTTAATACAAACTGGCGCTTGAATATTTATCGCTGATAGGAAAAAAGATAAAGAAAGAAAATTGGCTGGAAGATTAAGAAAACGTTCTTCTGCAGAACCAGATCAAGATATGTTACAAGAAGGCTTCTCAAAACATCAATTCTTTTGATAAGAGTCCCTGGTAGACCAATTCGGATATACAACTGAGCAAGAGATATGATTCATATAAATCGGTAACATGTGGCTAAGATGCGGCGGGGTGGCCCGTCTGGCCCCAATAATTTGTCGTATGTGGGCCCCAATGATTTGTGGGAAGAAGGCCTTTATGTAGAGGGTTAGGTTGGGTGGAGGATTAACATAAACGTGACTTTTTATGTAGAGGTATGAAACCTAAAGCTCTTGTAGTAGGGTCACTTTTAATCCTTTGTACTCAAGAATCGACCCATGTCATTATAGACGCATTTCGTTTCATTCAATTCACATCATATTTTATGACAGAAGTTTCCTCACCCCTAACTTATACCCCCTACTAAGTGGTTCGTCAGTATGTCAATTCCCGACACCTATTTGATAGCCACGCAGTCACTTTGGGTAAGACCAGAGGACGAAATGCACGTTTTACAGTTCAGGGCCTTAGCAGGATAAAATGTTTGACAGGGACCCCCAAACACCAAACCCAAGCCAAAGGCGCTTGAATGGCTTGAAAGAAGCCATAAATATTCTGTGAATCAAGCAGAAAAAAGCCATACATATTCTGGAGGTGTCGCCAAATGTTCACCTCTTTCTGGTTACGTAACACCACGACTACAGGAATTCACTCCAAATAACTTTTACTTTAATTAGTCCAGCCGGAATCTCTCTCTCTCTCTTTCTCTCTCTCTCTCTCTCTCTCTCTCTCTCTCTATATATATATATATATATATATATATATATGTAATCACAACACAAGATTTGGTTACTTCATAAGAACTTTTATTCATTACAGATCTGTTTCGTATGACAAGTCCGAAGCTTGCCACACTCTTCAGGTGAATGCTGTGTTTGGCGTGTAAACTTGAGATCTGTGGTTAGTTTGTGACGTCAAGTTGTTTGTGTGTAGTATTTGGTTCGTATTACAGGTAGAGACAGTGACAATTATCTATTACAAAGCAAGTGTTTCTTGCGGTGCCTGCACGTAGATATTAGTTCATTCCTTTTGTTGAGTGAACTCAGTTCCGGATGGCAGATGATGAGAAATTTTTCGTAGATGCATAAGTTGCAGCGTTTAGTCCTGTTTGAATAGGGATGACATTTCTTCATAATTTTCCATTCTATTGAATAGCGTGCGTTCGATTCTTTCAGCGACCAAACATGTTTGCTAAGCTCTGTGGCGTTTTTGGATTTTTCATTTCGAAATGAGCTAGTGTGGTTCCGATATCGTGTTTTAAACGTTCCTTCTGTTAAGCCGACGTAGGTCTCTTTCGTGTTGTTGTCCTCATTCGTTACGGTGGCCTGGTAAACAATCCCTTTGGTTTGGCATTTCCCTTTTAGTGGACAATCATTTTTTATGCGGCAGTTGCATTCGTTTTCCGGGGGCGTGTAATCAGCAGTTTGTTTGGTTTTGTTTAGCACTGATTTGTTGTGCAACGAAATGATGTTGGCTACGTTGGGCATGCAACTATAACTAAGCTTTAGTGTGTTTCTATTGCAAATTTTGTGTAAAGGATGGCCTTTAGGAAAGCACTCGTCGATAGCTTTCAGAAACTTACGACCGATGTTGGTTGCGACATTGGCACTGTATGGCGGATTAAACCAAATGACGTTTCTTTTCCTTGTTTGTTTTTCTTGAGTAGGTTGGGGTCGAAATGAAGCTGGTAGTCGTATCCACTGTTTAGGAGAGCTTCTTGGTACTGTTGTCGTGTGGAATCGAAAGTTTGTTGGCAGGAAGATATGTTCGAAAGTCAGCGGTTGATGGATTCGTGAATTTGGCAGAGTATTGTAGGCGGATGGTTGCTGTCTCTGTGGACGTAAAGAGGAACGCTGCTAGGCTTTGTGTATGGTTTATATGATCCGGATCTTAAGTCGAATGAAACATCGAGAAAGTTTACACTTTTTTTGTTCGCATCTATAGTAAGTTTTAGCTTGTGGAAGTCGAATGTTTTACATATTGCTTTCTTGATGTTTTCAATTTCTTTTGGGGTTGCACTGAATGCGCCCAGCCCGTCATCTCTGTATGATCCGACATTCCTTTTAATATTAGTGGGCAATTGGGACAGAAGGTAGGAGCCGACAAGTTCGCAGGTCTCAGCACATCAAAGCTGTCCATCGTTACGTGGAAATTTGAGCCTTCGGCTTTTTTCTGCCATGCTTTGTTTTCGGTTTGATGTTTGACAAACATGAGAGCTTGGATATATTAAGGTAGATGAATGATCTTCAAGCTCGATACTCAGAAAGTGATTTCTGAGCCCCAGACGGGGATCGAACCCGCAACCGGTTAGAGCGTCTAACCGTTCATCAGAAGGTTGTGGGCTCGATCCCCGTCTGGGGCTCAGAAATCATTTTCTGAGTATCGAGCTTGAAGATCATTCATCTGCCTTACCATGCTTTGTTTTCGTTAAAAAGAAGAGAGTTCTTAGCCTGAATGATGATGCTTTTTTCTTTGTCGGTAATTCGATCATATTCCCAAGCAAACGAAAGTGCTTTAATTAACAAGTCTTCCGTTATTGAGGGATAAAAATCAACCACGTCAAAACTTATGAATGAATGCGCTGGTTTGTCTCTGATGTCTCTGAACCATTCAATGACGGAAGTGCTGCTATTCCACTGGTTTAATGCTGTCGCTGCTTTTACTTTCTTGTTGATTCGTTCGAGGATTCTTTTACTGATAATACCTATCTCTGATTTCGCAGGATTTATTAATCTACATGTCGGTTTGTTGTTAAAATTCTGTTTGTGATCTTTCAAGGTGATGAAACAATCTTTCTCGGCAAGCGCGTCAATCCTGTTGTCAAGCTGTATGTCTTTTGCGATTCTCTTTTCTTCACTAATTATTTTGCTGGTTTCATTAGGTTGTGCTTTCTTGTATGATTTGTTTATACTGGAATGGAGTAGCTGGTTGTAGGAAGCAGGTATAACGCGATAGAAATTAGTTGACTTGTCCGCGGGAATTAGCAATTCTTTGTCGTTATGTATTTTCTTTATGTCCCGTGAAAGTTGTTGTTGGAATTTGCAAGTCGAGTGTTTGAATTCGATGTGTTGCACAATTTCTAGCATCCTACCTTGGAATTCGCATAATTCGTCGATTGGTGGTGGAGACTTCGTCGTTCTAAATCCGTATGTTTCTTTAGTCGGTTTTTGTTCGGCTGTTGCCAAGGAATGGTAGGCTTTCCATCGTACGCGTTGTAAAAAGGATTGTGTCTTCTTGATCAGGTATCTCAAGTATACGTTTGGCTGTGCAATCGCTATGTTCTTTGTAGAGTATCCAAGGTTTACGGGTTCCATATTCACTTGTAGAGTGCTCAACAATGTAGGAGCGAAATAGATATATATATGTGTTGATAACAAGTATCAATAACAAAATCATATGGTGCAGAGTGCTCTATACCGTGTTGTGATGTGATTATTCCGCTCTACCTCGGTATAGAGCACTCTGCACCATATGATTTTGTTATTGATACTTGTTATCAACACATATATCTATATATATATATATATATATATATATATATGTATGTATGTTTAAAACACTCTCCAATGTTGTACACAGGTGGATCTGACTTCTCTTCTATTGAATATGTATTTTCACATATTACGAAACCATGAGCTCTAATATATCTGTCAGTCAAGACCTGCGTCACCAAACTTTCGTTTGTTAATTTGGCAGTCACCTTAGTTACAGCCTAATAATTCCCCATCTTGAGGTAAGTGTCGTCCCGTGACACTAACTGGGATTTTTTCAGAACATAGACTTAACTTTAATGAAATAGGTACCATATAGTACTTCGTTATTTTGCAATTCTAACCTTATGAACTCCATCAATATACTTAAAATTTTCCCAGGATCCTACTTATCAAGTTTAGAATCATCTCTGTTGTTGTTCCAATACCAGGATAATACGCTGCAGTTTGTACCACAGATGTAAAACATCTACTCGTTTTGTTTAACAGCTTCTAGATACTTTATATCTTAAGCAATTAAAACTTCAAAGTTTTGGAGCATACTTTTCTTCCCTTTTTTTTTTTTGGTTTCTGCATTGTAAACTAGTGAAAGTTAGTTTAGTAATAAGAATGAAAGTTCTAGTTGTCTTGGTAAACCATCGCTAATTGTCCATGCTGATAATTGGTAAATAGTTCAGGGGTGTTAGAGGGTGGTCCGAACACGGGGGGTGAGTAAATAATATAAAGAGGTACATCACGGTAGGTATCCGTTGAGATTGCCACCAGCCAGTTGGTGGAGCCATTGCCGACACTTTGAACAGGTTTGCTGCTCCTAATTGGCCTGGTCCGTAGTACGTTAACCGGTAAGGTAGCTACCTTGTTCTCCACAGTTTTGGTTGTTCCACCGATAAAGGCACTTCTGGTGGGCCAATCGGCCAATTTGTGCCATCTTGCTCAGCGTGTTCGTGATTGTCTTCAGGTGCTGCCGTAGGTAGAGCATCTTGCAGCTGGTTGTTATCCACAACATTCTCTGGCACATTCTCGACCCCTGGTGCAACTGTCTCGGGCTCTTGTCCAGTCTCGTTATCGGGAACGATCACGGGATTGGGGTCTATGTTTCCAGAAGCAAAACTCTTTACGTGATCGGACATCTCTCTATCCGTGGACGTTTCGTAACCTTTCGCTACTACTGGAACTGTGGATCTCTATCGTCGTTTGTTACGTTAATGTTGTGGTGGACCTGCATTGGCCTGTTGATCATCAGCTGGAAACAAGTCACATAGGAGAAGTAGGTTCCTGTGTAAAACTGCGATTTCAAGGCTGACTTCATAAACTGCACTTTCCGGACCCTTCAGGTGAACCACGACGTGAATGTTATTTTCTTAGAACGATCTGAGTTTTCCCGGACGACTACGTTTACTTAGGTTTCGCATCAGTACTCGATCGCTGGACTGTAGAGATGAGCAGCGCATCCAAGGATCGTAGTACTTTTTGGCTTTAGCGCCTTTCTCATTCATTTTCCGTCCTGCAGGTAGGAATACTATTGCGGAAATACTTTACGCCAGAAAGCTGTTCAAGCCTCAGGAAGAGTTGGTTCTCGAGTTGTCCACCTTTGTCGTGATGGATTTTGGCGGGAAACCCGAAACAAAGTACGAAATCGTTGTACAGCTTGTCGGCAGCGGCCTTTCCAGCTTAGTTTCGAGTAGGGTAAGCTTGTGCATATTACGTAAAGTAGTCAACGATCACTAGAATATACTCAAATCCGTCACTTGACTTTTCCAGGTGAAGGAAGTAAAGTAAAGTAAACGAAATCGATTGATATCATTTCGAATGGCGAAGACGTAATAATCGGTTGAAGTGGAGTTCTAGTTTTAGTCGTGGAAGTTTCTGTTTAACACAGTGACAGAGATGCTTGACCTACAGTTCTACATCACTTTGCATTCTTGGCCGATAAAATCGTTCTCTCACGAGATGTAGGACTCTGTCAGACAAAAGATGACCCATGTTTTCGTGAAGTTCTTTCAATACCATCTGGTGATTCCTCCTGGGGGGAACTATTTGTTTGTATGCGCCACTTTTCCTTCGTAGCACTCTATTTGCATCGATTGACAGCTTCTGCCATTCGTGGAAAAGCAATCGTCTGTCAGGTGATTTGTGGGTTCGCGGACTTGCTGTCGGTCGTTTTTCTGCTTTGGTAAACGAGTACACTTTACCAATGACATTATCTTCAACTTGGGCCTGTCCAATGTCAGTCGTTTGAGCGTTGGTCTGATGCTCACCGAGGGTCTTGATACGTCGACACTTGAGATACTTGAACTGTTGGTCAACGAAGATATCCAGTCCACATATCCCTCTGCTTGAAGTTGTACTCTTTGGATGGTCGTCCGTAACCGTTTTGACTGGTCTTCTCAGTACACGATTTCATGTAGTCATCCATACCCTTCGGTGTTCGATACAATGTGGCAGCATCGGCGTTTTCTTTACCTGGTCGATACCGGATGAGAAATTTAGAATCTGCTAACTTTCCCACCCACCGAAGTCCACCTGCGTTCAATTTGGCGATTGACAAGACATATGTCAACGGATTCTTATCTGTACTCACAAGAGCAAGAAATTCCAAATTGCTAAAATGGAGATGGTAGTTCTTTTCTGCAGCTGTTAATGTGCCAGAACCATAAGTGACGAGACACATAAGACATCCTTCTGTCGTTGGTAGAGTACAGCGCCCAGTCCGCTTCCGGATGCGTCTGTATGCAGGACATGAGGACTATTAGGATCTGGATATGCCATAACTGGTAGGCTTACAAGACATTCGATAAGTCTCTCTAAAGCTGTTTGGTGAGTTAACGGTAAGGTGATTGGCTTGTTTGGATGTGACTGACCGCCGTGTTTTGCTTTGGCACTGGCTTTCGTTTTTTTGTTGTCTACGGTCTTGACAAGGTCGTAAATTGGCTTGAAGATTCTTGAAAAGTTCTCGATATAGCGTCGATCAAGGACGTAAATCCTGGGGGGGATTGGGAGACATATCCCCCCACCTTTTGGACAGAGGGGGATACATATATAATTATCCCCCCCACTTTTTGCAAAGTTCGTGGCAACTGAAGCCTAATTTCTGTTCCCGCAGCGCTTATGGTTCCATGTTTACCTTTACGATTTTCCGATATAACCTTTTTCAGCCCCAATTCTTACCTAGGTATTGTTGGTTCGAATACATGACAAATTATGAAAATTTGCCAAGTTATTTTACAGTCCGATCGTTCTTTGGACGCCATTTTGTAAACAATCAGAAATACTTTGTTTAGTTGTACTATAACGTCTTTATCGCTGTTTGGAGGAAATGCATGGCTTCATTTCGATTGAAAAATAAGGTGTGAATGTCGTTCCAAAGAAACAATCTCAGAACGCCGGAACAGGCATTTCATAAGCAGATTTAAAAAACAAAACAACTTTCAGAGGGAATGCTTCCACATCAATTGGCCGGCTCCATCCCCCCAACTTTTAGGAAGCGATTGTTGTCCTTGGCGTCGATAATAGTTCAAAAATCCCATTACTTTTCGGACATCACTTATTGTTTTGGGAAGAGTTTCTTTCAGTGGAAGTACAGGAGCAATTTTGGACTGATCCGGTTTGTATCTTTCTTCTGATACGACGCTCCCCAGGAACAAGATCTCTCGCTTAAACATTGTACACTTTTTAGTTTTCAGTTTGACACCGTGTTCTTTAAGTTGTTGAAGTACCTTTCTAAGATTTGTAATGTTTTCGTCGAAGGAGGTGCTGAATACGGTAATGTACATATTTCATCTCGCAGGTCCCCACGGCATGTTTCTATGAAGCGTTGGAAGGAGGCGGGAGCAATTCACAGTCCAAATGGGATGCGAACCCAGTCGTGCAGTCCCCATGGTGTTATCAATGCAGTGAGTGGCTGACTTTCAGGCTTGAAGAATCCTTGATGGTAGGCTTTCCCTTGGTCGAATACAGAAAACTATGAGTTTCCGCTGAGACTGTCTAGAGTTTCTTGGATTCTAGGGATTGGGTGACGATTTGTTTGGGTCTTCTTGTTCAGCTCATGAGAGTCCACACCTAACCGTAGGCTCTGGTCCTTTCTGACTCATCATCATCATCCAGCAAATCGCTTACATCTCTAATCTACACGCTGGGAAATGGTCTTTTTTGAAGCTTGTTGAAACGATGGACACTGGGGCTCTTGTGTCCCTCAGAATCTCTGTCTTCTTCCCATTGAGCTTTCTCTCCATTGAAAATCTTTTCCCTGCCAGGTTGATTACCTTTTGGTATTGCTTTGGCGTGAGATGACCGACAAAATTACCCGAACTTGTGTCTTGCGTCGTTTGCTTTCTATTTTGGATTCCTTGCTTGACGGCGTTCCACAATGTTTATGCTGTGGCCAGTGAATTCTCTGACATTTGTAATCACAATAGTTCACGGACTTGCAACATTTACATCGCCAAAAAGGCTTGCTTTGTTCGAAAATTTTGTCGCAGCCGTTGCACTGATGGCACACTTTCTTTTCTTCGGCTAATCCCTGTCCCATGTTCAGGGTAGTCGCCTTTCGTTTCCCTGGTTTCGAGGCACATTCTTTTCGCATTCCGAAGCAATGAGGCCATACTCACCCACGCACCAAACAGTGCCTACAACTGTCGCCAATTTTCCGCTTTTTACATGCTTGGCATCCTCTTCGTATATAACAATTTGAAAAATTTCCGACAAGAGTTAGCCTAAGTCAGGTTACCTGAACAAAAGGCAAACGCATTTTTAGAAATCATCAAAAAATATAAAATATTAAAAATACAAAACATATACATACACGTATTCATATGCATATTCATATAGATATAGATATACATATACATATACATATACCTATACCTATACCTATACATATACATATACCTATACCTATACCTATACCTATACATATACATATACATATACATATACATATACACATACACATACACATACACATACACATACACATACACATACACATACACATACACATACACATATACATATACATATACATATACATATACATATACATATACATATACATATACATATACAAGGTTGCACATAATGTAGAAGTTTAGTCAAAGAAGTCACAAAGGTAATATCAAATTATGTACATTACTTGCAAAAAGTATACCACACAAGTCATTTTAGTCATGAGCTTGTCTTAGAAAAGAATCGGTTTTTTGCCAGAAATGGCTTTTGCAGCTCGCGTAGATGTAGCCCTTGAACGACATTGCGATTTATGGCAATCGTCGCCAAATTTGAAAGTCGCGTCTCCTTCATTGTCTATCGCATATATGTTTTAACCCGCTTTAGGCAGCTAAAAGATCTTTCATCATGAGCGGGCGATACAGGTATAGTTAACGCAATCTGTAGTAGGATCATAACATTACTGAAGTTAGTCAGATTGTTGTCTTTCAGAAATGGCAGAATATCTTCGTGATCCTGCGGAACCTCCTCGTTGTCCATAAATGTCCAGGTGTTGAAAAGAGCACAAACGTTATCATACTCGACTTGAACATCATTATCTTCACCACAGATCTCCCTTGTAGAATTCCATAAGCTTACCAAGTTGGCTAAGTTGTAATTCACTTGGCTGCAGATGTTCCTGTCTCAAGTTGGAATTGACGACAACGTTCATTATTTTGGCAGGAAGGAGGCATTCAAGTGAAGACACAACAAACTCTGACAGGTCTGTAAAACAGTTCTCCAATTCGGCAATGATGCGATCAACAATAACATTGTACACATTTACACGGAAAAGATCTTTTCTTGTTTTCATTGGATCATCCACGGATTGCTCATCATGAAAACTCTTCTTTCGCAGGATTCGTTTAGCTTTGAACTCAGCAGGAAATTGCATCATTTGACATCTTGCTGCAGCTTTGATTAAAATAGCTTAAAAATGCTCATTATTAGCGCGAAAAGATTTAAATTGCTCAATGCATGATTTTACCAATTTCGATGTCAGCGTTATGTTTTGAGTAGTGGATTGTATGCTATCACTGACTCACTTTGTAATAACTAAAACGTGAAACCACAGATAACACATGATTAAGAATTTATAATGTGAAATGTTGTTTTTAGGCTTTCTGCGTCGACATGAGCATCAGATTCAAGCATATTTTCTTCCAATAATTATTATTATTATTATTTAATTTTATTTATATAAACGATAGTCGTTCAGTCTATTTACAAGTCTGTTTTCCAAGGAGCCGTATGTTTTTAACTAACTTATTAAACAAAGTTAAAACACGCTACAATAAAGAGAAACAGTATATGTATCTTACTGGTATTACTTTACAATTATTTAAAAAACCTTTAGGCTTATTCATGAGTCCATCTGTCTTTGAGTAGAGCCCGAAAATGCCATAAAGAGATATTGTTCACTTTAAGAGATCTTGGTAGGTTGTTCCAAATTTTAGCCCCGGAATAACTAATACTTTTTTTAAGGAAATTTGTTTTGGGCTTATCCAAAACATAATTACAGTTATTATTCCGTAGGCCTTATATTTGATAACATGCAGCCTTAAAAATATGGGAAGTACTTTCCAGATATTCCCTTTTCTTATTTTGTACATAAATACAGCTTTTTTGTCTTCCCTTCTCTCCATCAATGGTTGCCAACCTAATTCTCTAATGATCGAAATAGATTTAAATCCATATGATTTACCAGTAATGACCCTTGGAGCCCTGTTTTGTATTTTTTGTAGTTTTTCAAGTAAATAATTATTGCAGGTATTCCAAACAAGGCTACAATAGTCAAAATATGGCAAAACAATTGCATTGTAGACTGAGATCAATGTCTCACGTGGTACAAAAGCTTTCATACGCCTAATCATCCCTATATCCTTAGACACCTTACTGACTATATTGTTTACATGGGATTTCTATTTAAGTTGGTCATCAACTATGACTCCCAGTGTTTTAGTTTCTTCCACCCTTTTTTTCTAGTTCCTCCAAGTTTAAGATCAGGGTCGTTACTAATATTATTTAGTCTCTGTCTAGATCCAACGATCATGTATTCAGTTTTTTCTTTATTTACAGTAAGCTTATTAGCCAGCAACCATTGATGTATATGTTCTAAATCTTCGTTTAAATTTGTTTCAATATCAGCAATAGAGGTACCTCTTCTTGTTAAATTAGTGTAATCAGCGAACATCCTAGCTGTGGATTTGCGTAAGCAGTTAGGCAAATCATTAATGTAAATATGGAATTACAATGGTCCATATTTATATGCCAGTTGTTAGTAATGTTTAAAAGTGATGTCTGAGTGGAACTCTTTTTTCTGAATCCTGCTTGGTATTCACATAGGAGTTTATTAGATTCTAGATATATTGTCATCTCGTTCGAGATTAATTTCTCAAAAGCATTCGCTATTGTGGAGAGAACAGATATTGATCGATAGTTACTGCAGTCTGACTTACTGCCTGATTTGTGTATAGGAGACACACTCGCCACCTTAAAGTCATCAATGAAAATACCTGTTTCTATAGACATGTTAAATATGTTGTAAGAGATTCAGTGACAATATAGGCACAATCTCTCACAAGTTTTGGTGATATTCTGTCATGTCCAGTAGCTTTAGATGGTTTTCTCCTTGAGAGTAGTCTATAAACTTTATTTGTTGTGATTTTGTTAAGTTCATAACTTGTATTACGTGGTGAGATGTAAGCTTCAGGGGCAATGTGGCTTTCAGGCAGTTTGTCAACCAAGTCAGATCCAATGTCGTTAAAGTATGTATTCAGAGCATCAGCTATAGAATCTACATTTGTATTAAGGTTATTAATGATTTTCCACATTTCTTTTCGATTGTTTTTGCATTAGTTCAGTGCATTTCTATAATAGCTAGCTTTTGTTTTTTTGACCAGTTTGTTAAGTTCACTTCTTGCTTTTTTATATGCTTTATAAGTTCTTTCAGACCCTGTTTTAATTGCTTTTTTCTTAAGGAATTCCCTATTGTATATTTTGTTTTTTATATCACTTGTAAGCCATGGTGCGTATTCACTTCTAACTCTCCTGATGACCGGAGGAGCATGTGCGTCTGCTACAGCAAGAAATTTTGCTTTCCAATCGTTCCAAAGGAAGTTAGGGTCTAGCACGTCAGGTTTTATTTGGAGAATTTGAATTAGATCATTCCTAAAGGCTGCTAAGTCATAATGTTTAAATTGCCGTGTAAGAATCACTTTAGGTTTATTGCGAGGAATTGATATTTTCCTGTGGATATAGATGAGGCTATGATCACTGATTGTAATGTGGTCAACACCAGATTTGATTATGTTTCTAGCTCGATTAGTGAAAAACAGGTCAATCAGAGCCTGTGAATTTTTAGTTATGCGAGTCGGCTCAGTAATAATTTGTTGTAGCTGTAATGTCTCAGTAATTTCAACTAATTTTTTTGTTTGACTTTTCCCATTTTGACGAAGCCAATCGCAATTGAAGTCACCTGTTGAAACGATTTCTAAATCCTTTATGTCCATAGATTGTAAACATTTTTCATACTCGTCAAACACCCCAAGAGGGGCATCAGGAGGCCTATACCAAGTATTAGGCAAGAACGATTTTGCTCTTGGTTTTAAAATTTTAACTGTAATTATCTCCAATTCTCTTGGCATCAAATCTACTCGAACTTTGCAGTTAAAGGGGCTACGAACATATATAGCAACTCCACCACCATTTCGATTTCTGTCTGTACGTATTAATTCATAACCGTCTGTATGTGTTGAACGTCCTGAATGTGTTTAACAGCTTTACTTCGTGATGCCCATCTTGTATCGTATAATGCTTGAGGCATATTGCATTTGAAAGAAAGATCTTTCTGTGCTTGGTGAAGAGCGGCAATACGTTTTGTACTCGACACAAAAAAAGTTGTAGAGTTTTTCTAAAGTTCCAAAGAAACTTTTGGCATCGGCACAAGGCCGCTTTGCAGAGCACCAAGTTAAATCTATGGGCGGAACAAAGAACGTACACTGCTTTGGGACAGATTTGTCTAACTAGTGCTTGCAAACCGCCTTTTTCACCAGACATAGTAGAACAGCCATCCATACCCTGCCCACGTATGTTACTCTTTTCCAAGCTGTACTGGTCAAGCAAGTTAATTAATTTCTTCAGGATACACTTTGCAGTTCTTGGGCCATGTCTGAGAAGCAAATAAATTTCTCATTTGGATGAGTATCTTTCACATAACGCACGGAAAATGTCAATTGGTCAAGGTGTGAAACGTATGGAGTAATGTCTAATATTACCGAAAAAAGTTTGGCTTCACGAAATTCGTCGATGATTTTGGAGTAAACTGAGTGAGCGATTCAATCTATAATTTGATTTTGAATTCCTAGAGAAGTATACTTCCCTTATAGTTTTGAGCTGCTTAAGTGTTCTGCAATAACTGGATCAAACAGGGCGAGCAAACGGAAAAGTTCTAAAAAATTTCCACTATTTTCGGATGTTTCCATGAATCCGTTTTGACCTTCAGAGCGATGACCTCGGAATGCTAATCTTTGAGAAGCCAAATAAATTGTAACGGAAAATATTCTATCCAGCACTGCCATATAAAAATTTAGCTGCTGCTGTTTCTCTGCCAGTGAACTGGCATCTATTGTAGCATTAATTTTAAGTCGCTTAGTAAACGACTTCAATTGTTCAAGACTGATACAATGAAAGCGAGAATTCTCATGTGCTTTGATTTTTCTAATCCTTTTTTATAATTACTCACTTCGAATCGAGGATCACTGCAGTTTTTATCAAACGATTTATCGTTGAAGTTGGGAAAGAGCCAACAACAAAGGCAAAACATTGCCTCTAACTCAACAGAATAAGACAGCCAATCGCGTTTTTGACGTGAATATGTATAATACCATTCCGAACAGAAATGGCGCGAATATTTTGATTTGGGAAAATTGTACTGCTCCGGTTGACAGGGTCCGTGCCTTACCAAAGCTTCTTTCAAGGAACCAAATATTGAAGTTTCTTTAAATTTTCCAAGTTCAGTCGGATATTTTCCATGTAATAGTGCCATTGGCTCCCTTTGCACGGTTGGTTAGGGATATCTGTGTTGTTAATTTTGGACTGGCTTGGTTCAACGAGCTCAGATCCCTCAAAATCATTGCCACTAGCCTCATTAGTCTCATCAGATTCATCAGGGTAATATAAACTGGAAGAACTGTTTCACATGTCGGTAACAAAAAACCAGCTCTTGTATCGTCACTAGCGTTACTGCGCATAGACTCGGTCGGTTGATTTCGGTCGAGCAAGATCTGTTTTTCTACTTTGTATTTAATATTTTTAGTGGTGACTGGCGTTGAAAATTGTTTCATTCTAGCACTATTTTGACAGCGTTCGACGGTATCAGTACAAGTTTTCTTTGATTTTGTCGTTTCAATATTTTCTTCTGTACTAACTGTTAAACCTTGTTCAACTTCTTGCTGTGTCGTCCCGGGAAGTCCTGAATCAGTAGAGCTTGTTGGCGGTTGGCTAAGGCGAATTCTTCAAACGGCCACCTCGGGCGTCTCAGGGAAGCTTCGAACGGATTTTTTACAGCAGATTCATCTTGGTATGGAATGTGCTTGTGCTCGTCAGCCCAAGATGAGCTGTATTTCTTGTTGTGCCTTGCACGGAAATCGCTGCCAAAAGTTTCTTTGCACAACAAACATTGAATTTTCTTCCGAATCGGCTTTGGCGGCGTTGTTGCTTTCTTTTGAGGTTTTCTTCAAGTCGGTCCGAATGTTTTTTCTCTAATCTTATCTTCTTTGATTCCTTGAATTAAGAATTAGTAACAGCAGTCTAACTTCGGCTGTAATAAGCGGACACAGCGGCGCCAATCAACTAGCATTGACTGGCTTCTTTTCAAAACACAAAAGGTTACCAACAATTTTAATTATTATTCATAATATATTTTATATATTAGTATATTAATATTTAATTAATATTAATAAAATTGATATTAATATTATTAATATTTATATAATTTTATATTTATTTATAATATATAATTATTTTGATTACACGATTTTCCTGTTTGTACTACCGCATTTGCAATTGACTGTGCACTGGGAGTTAATTAAAGCGTTGTTTCAAAATTAAAACGTTCAAGTTTATTGGACGAAACTTTGACGTTGCTATGGTCTTTCTCACGCTAATTTGTAGTCAGACAGTTGCAATATTTCAAAAGAAAACGTTCGGTTTTCCGCATTCGGTTTAGGTTAAAGATGTATAAAATTAGTTTCAAATTTTCATTTACCGTAATATTGTATCATTTCTATTATCTGTCTTGATTTCTCAGGAAACGAAATGTAGTAAAGTATCCTCCCTCAAATTTTCCGACAAGCTCAAATTTTCCGACAGAAATGTCCGTTGGGGGGGGGGCAGTCGCCCCCCTGCCCCCTCCTATATATACGCCACTGCAGTTGGAACCTTGTCCGTTGGCTGCAATAACCTCATCGTTGCTGTAGTAAGGAGTACTGATAAAATTAATAAGACAAGATGATTTTGTAGGTTAAATAACAGAGTAGAAATGTTGCTTGGTGTCTGGGCATTGTGTTAGGAAATATAGAAAAAATTAAGTATATGTAGGTATAGGTATTCAGCTGTATATTAACGGCGGCCGTAGGTTAAACCACAATGCTATCATGTCAATCGTGCATGCATGGTAACCACGATACACAAGTTAATCTGTTTAGTAAATACCCATAGTGTTAAGACATTTCTGAATATCACAGAAGGCAATACGTGCTGATTTAGTACTCAAAACATTTGTGCTCTCTTTCGAAGTAAAATTTAAAAAATTTACCGTGGTTATTTTACATATTTCTCAGTATTTCGAAATTTGAATTTAATTCTTAAAAACCTTGGATATAGTATCTGATTCACTATACTCCACGAGGGGTCAATTCTCATATACTTCTAGGCTCTGGGCTTCGTACTAAGTTGAGCCAAGGTAGGTCGTTAACACACAGCATATCAAAATTTTTGATCAAAGCTTTGCTGGTTTTTCCTTTATCGAGACTTTTTGCTTTTTTTCATTCGTTCTCTACGCGATGGACACGCCACTCCATTTGTGGTTAGCAATGGTTTCCGAACGAGCAAAGGACGATTTTGGTGAAACCACTGAGATCGAGCCAGATTCCCCGACCGAATGATTTTAACCAAACATACGAAAGGTAATAGATCTGGTATGGCTGACAGCGAACAACGGAGGGGGTCTCTACTTGGTCTACTCATTCTCGTTAAGAATAAATAAACAAATTTTGATAAAAGTAAATTGACCGAAGATGATACGTTGATCCATTGTTTTGGAAACAAGTTTATCTTTCAAGACTGAGGGTCCCAGTCTTTTTATCCAAGCTTAATCAAAGTGAAACAGAAGAGTTATAATTAAAAGCCCTAGTAAGATGGCTGAATTTCAACTGGCTTTTACATGGGAACTTCCCAGCCCTACTAGCACAGCCGGATCTAGCGCAGCAAAAGAAATTCCTTATGATTTCACAACAAATAAGTACATTTCTCGCTATAATTTTCCAATATGGTTTTTAATTCTTTGGAAAATTGGTAAGATAAACAGGAACAACAAGTTATTTTTTAACAATGTTATTTGACCAATGAAATTGCTTCTTTTGCTTATCTGCTTCGACTTGCTTTAATGATGTCGTCATTCTCCAATGTTCTGGCCGACATATTCAAAATTTTCAAAGTTGCCAAAGTTTCAGAGGTGCATGCGAGTATTAATTTTTCCAAGCCCTCCTATTAATTTTTATGGTCAAACAGGATATTCAGGTTTAACTGTAATATAGTTGAAGTTATATTAAAAACATATTTTATGATGAAGGCTTGACAAGTGATATTTTAACAGGTACAGGTAAAGGTTGTTCTCTGATTTAAAATTCACGTTACATTGTCAGTTAAACCACTTTCGCTCTACTTTAACGGTCTAAATCTTTTACAGATATTTGTAATGTTAACTGCTTCGGAGACACAGTCAACTGGTCTACACTTTAAGGGGTGTTTACCACTCTTATCTCAAGAAGAAAACATTACGAAGTCGAGTCGTTATGTGATGTGTCCATGTGACCAGAGTTTATCGCGTGTTCAAGACAATGAAGGCCAAGAACCACCTGACATTTGGCCGCCCACAAAAAATTAACAATACATTAACATGAGCCATTTGTTTGTATGAGGACCGTTGAAAATCGAAGGTAAAAAGAAGTCCCAGTTCCCTAATGGCCATGCATCTGTAAATAACAAAAACTTTGGAATGACTAGTTAATTCTTCATTGCTCGGTTATTTATTTAACCAAGGAATTAATCCATACTTGGCATTTCAAACAATTTTCTCTGTAATATTCCTGCAGTTGACGCGAAACTAACAAATCATTTTAAACATCAGTCAATTGTGCAACGTTCCCTATCTGGAGATAAAAATAATCCGAGCGACTTTTGAATAGCTTCTTAAGTCGCAACCGTCATGTATTGTATGCACTTTAATGCTGAGACAAAAGCGCAATCTTTTAGTTAGTCTTCAGAACAAAAGATTGCAAATTAAATTTCACGTTTTGGAACAGTTGTTGCGGCATTTGAAATTGACATCATTTTATTGTTTCCATGTTTTGTGCCAGGATCAGACGTAGATCACCAAATGCAAATCGTACTGAAATGTCCAAATGTCGAAAAAAACCAGAATTGTTTTAAATCTTTCCGTTTATCTTGAAATAAAATGTGTTCGACGACCCTGAAACTATTTTAAATGTCTTGTGAACTGTGAATTTGCAATTTCCTCATGTATTCGTCAGTTTTACAGTTTATGTTTCTCAAATTCGTGATTTCATAGTCGTGTCATTGCAGTTGAAGAACTACTTGTCAAAATAATTGTGATTTTTACTTAACCCTTTCACCTCTGAAGTCCTCCCCCTGACTAGTAGAATCGTCTGATATTTGCAAGAGTGAAATGGTACAGTTCGTCTTACCTAGGGAGACTGTTAACTAAACAAATCCGAAAATGCCTCAAATCCAAACCTGAAAGCTTTGTATTTATGTTGAAATATCACATTTTTGTGTCACTTGCTGACTCATATCGGCTAAGTTATCCAAGTGTGATCAAGGCATTCAGTCTTTTTATCTTTTTTTATCGAAACAAGTGAAATTTAGACCTTGTGACAGGTTTGCCCACTGGCAGTTTTGTTCCTTCAAAATAAGTGATTACGAATATAAATGTTTATGCTCGGACTGGCTACGAAAATTCATTTTTTAGTTATTTTCAATTCGGACATATGTCAAAGAAGACAGGTAATCAAATGGTAATATGACTACATATTAACTGACTTTAGAACGGCGATTAGCAACCGTAAAAGCGCTTTTCTACAGGAATGTTTGAGATACGTTATAGCGGTGTTCCGCAATGTGATCGTAAATAATTTATCTTACATAAATCTAACTTGTTTTGGTATTACGTTTGAACTTTGAAAGATATGTAAAAAACATATAATACGTTTGGGAATTTATTATTATGTGTGTATGCCCGTGAGGATCCTAGTTCACAAAGATCACTACTGATTGGCTAACAGCGTTGTTCCGGCTTCCCAGCGCCACACTCATCCTCGATCAAACGTAACAAAGCAATGATTCGTTAATTTCAGCAACACAATTATGTTTAATTTTTTAATAATTGTGAAAGAAATCTGAACAAAATTTGAAGGAAATTTGAGTATTTCTGAAGGAAATTTTGGACTGATGTGAGAAAAATCGGAATAAAAAGAAGAAATTTTTTCGTGGCATAGTGGAACCACTGCTCTGACCATTTCTTGGTATTTTGAGCACGCATGTCATGAATAACAGATTAGGGTTACTGGGGATGCGACTCGTCAAAGTTGATCCTGCCTTCCAGCATTCACATCAGTTTGGCGAGGGGCAAGGACGAATCAGTTTAACCAGGCGACACTTTAATCTTTTAGGTTGCGCACGTTTTCAGAAATATTTCAGGTAAGAAACATGCAGCCGTTTTAGGTCTAGAAGAATATATTGTGGTTTTATTAAAGGGCAAAATGTTTGGTTGTCTCTACTTTACAGCACTCAAAACATAAGGCATTTGAAACTGCTTCCAACAGCTCCGTCTTTTTACTATTTTCTAAGCTTTGTCATGCATTAGACCCTGAGTTGCAATAAGAGATGTTTTATCCTTTTTCTGAAACCGAGGAATAACAAATCTGTTGTTCGAGACAGCATTATTTAAGTATGCTTGAAATAATGTGAAGCATGGCTTGGAGGCTTTGTGTCAACGGTAAACAATGATGAGGCTTTGCTGTTGCAATAAAATACATAAACTACGTAGGTGGATCATGAGCTATATCCATTCAGTTTCTCACGATCATTGTTACAGGGTAATTGGTTTAATCAGTCGTGATGTAATTTAAAGAAAGCAGAAATATTTAGCAGACTTTGCACTCTATTAGACATTAATGTACCCAATTCGTTTGTCTGAACTTTCATTGTCCAAAAAGGCGTACAAGCTGAATGGCTGACATATTGTCAATAAGACTTATTCTGAAGAGTGTTCACCATTTTTATCTGAAGGTTGGAAAAAAATACATAATCACGAAGTGCAGTATTCATGGCATGTTAACAGTTTTCTATCAAAGAGTAAAGGATTCGAAATTTGAAAGGATGCAATATGGCATGTGCATTCTGGTTTTATGACCTGACTTGATTGATAATTATTCAAACAGCAGGTATTTAGTGTTCATTGAAAGTAATTTTCTACAAGCTTTTTCCGTGCTGAATGTTAGTTTCGTTCTTTCAATTCAACTTGCTCAAACGAACATAATAGAGGACAGAAAATGCATGACAAGTGAACATTTGCTCATAAAATTATTACGTTATTATTACCTATGCAGAAAGTTCATTAGTGTGCAGAGAGCAATGATCAAGTGGAATGATCAAGCATAAGAACCAACTAGAAGAAAGAACTAAATATAAAACTAAACGTCTCGAATGTTGAATAAGCAGTGATAAAAAATAAAAAGAATAAAAGATTACAATAAAGATACGATTGAAGAGTGAAATGAAACAACTAAAGAGTAGTTGAGACAGTGTTAGTATGAAAACTCGGTTTTACTTTGTTTGTTTTAAGCCATAATGCGGAACCTGGTTGATGCATTGACCTCAGATAGCAAAACTTATCAAAATCATTAGAAGAAATGCTCGCGCATTTTGGATGTGTAATGAAGTAAATTGTTTTCAACTATGCATTTCCAGTGAGAAATGTCACGAAGGCGTTGGCAAAATTCATTGAGTTCCCAAGCATGACGGCATTCAAATGGAGTTACAGGGAGTATTAACAGTGGATGGTGGCTTCCAAAAGAGGCTCGTGACACTCAAACCTGAAAGAGCCTCTACACTGACGTATACTCGAGACTTAGGTCACCAAACTACACCTGATAGAAGAAAACAAAAGTGAAAGTAAATTCTGTTGAGTAAAACTAGTCAGACAAATGTACTTAAACACCGTTAGATTCTCGTCAGAAATTGCTCTTTTAGGATTTTATTTTTTTTTGGAATGAAACCTTCGAAAATTGTCATTTGTCGCCTTTCAACGATTGTAGTGTAAGTAGTAATTTTGGAAAATTAATTAAAGCGTTGGTGATTTTCGTATGATTTTCACAACATTCAAAAAAAACAAAACTTAGACTATGCTACTTCTAAGAAGAATAGTAGTTTTCCAGAATTTTAGACTTTTTAGCCAAGTCTAAGAATCACTAGATAAGGAACACTAGAAAGTCCTAGCGGCAAATCGTCTGGTATCCAGTTGGACCAGCATGCCACTGAGCAATGAGAAAAAACTGGCAAAATGTCACCCGTCGCAGTTAGCCATTATGGTTATTGGAGGTGGCGTGCACTGTGTTGTCATTTCGCAGCTAGTCATTTAAATGTTTCACCCTCACCAGCAGATCGTCGTCATGGTGCGGATTCGACAAGGTTTAGATTATCTCTTTTCCGGCCAAAGTTTCTTAAAGGCAGCAGAAATTGTAAGTGAAAGACTAATATTTCATTTTTATAGTAAGGGACTTTTTGTTTAAAATCTCTGATATTTTGAGGAGGATTTTCATTCTTCAAAATATATACAAGTATAGAATTTTTTAATCAATTTTGTTGGGAATCCTTCAAATCCACTTAGCATATGGGAACAAATTTGCTAACCAATATGCGAACCCTGTGCTAGGCATTTTCTCCTCACGGTAGAGGAGCAAACCAAACCTGACCAGTCACCAGGGGTATCGCCACAGGGGAAAAGTTGAAGAGCCCAGAATCCGCTGATTTTTAGGACGGATGTCTTAATTCTTCCTCGGGACTAATTTCCCAATTCTGGCTCCAGTCGTTCCAGTGCTCCTAGAAAATTTGGATTTAAGAAACCCTTTAACCCTTTAAAAGTTGAATTCGTATTCTTTTCTTCATTGGTCTTTCATTGGGTTTTTTTGTCGTTTTCGCTTTGTCCAAAAATTCTTTTGTTTTTGCTGCCTTGTGAACTGGACTCTGACCCTTAAGGGGTTAACTCATCCATGCACTGATCCACAGTCCTCGTTAGAGCATCTAGTCTCCTTAGTGGATAATCATTTTAGTGGTTAAGTTCAAACAACTTCGGTTTTACTTGAGTAAAAAACTTTAAGTTGATTAAAACCTCCCAAATCAATTACTCA
Organism: Heliopora coerulea; assembly: GCA_030142905.1. Lineage (NCBI taxonomy): Eukaryota > Metazoa > Cnidaria > Anthozoa > Scleralcyonacea > Helioporidae > Heliopora > Heliopora coerulea. Next base: position 1,112,839 of record JASJOG010000073.1, on the reverse strand, counting down.
ACCCTTTCCCCTTAGCAGCGTGGCTAGAAATTAGCCTCATTTTACCCTCAGGATGACCCTCAAATAAATGTCTTTAGTTCACCTTGGGTGAGCCCTTGCGGCTTAAGCTGATTTTCGCACTCAATAAAAATGCAATGTAAATGAAAACTACTTACCAAAGCAATGCTCACCTATCCCTTAAATACCCATGGTTTATCCCAAGGAGAAACCAGTGGGGTTTGAAGACGACTGATTGAATTCATGCGATGACTGTAAGTAATCGGGTCAGGTTACGCAGTGACGTAACTAGAATAGTTTTTGTAGGGGCGGGGTTTGATGGGGTCTTAGTAAATCTTGGGCGGACCAAAATCTACTGCAGATTTGAGGGAATGCCTCAAGTCCTTAAATACGTTATCCTGCTTACTGGCAGCTGTGGAAATGTCCAATTTTATAGAGATGTTTACATTACTCTACAATATGTGATAGCCCAGTAATTTTTTGGAGAGACGTCCCCCCCCCCCCCAACTAATTCCACCCAGGTAGTTACGCCACTTTCGTTGAGGTTAACATGCCAGATTCCAAATCCCAAACATTCAAATGCCCGTGATCCTCTGTACCTATACCAGCTAATCCTCAACCTAGCGTATGAGAAATTCAAAGCAAGCTAGATGAGTTAGTTGCTGCGGTACGCACGTGCATCTGTGACGCTGGTTAGAGAAGGTTAAGTTGTAGACGCAAGTAGCTTACTTTTAAAATATTGCTTGTCGTCATCTTACCGGAAATATATTTCGACTGATCAATGTTTTATCTTGATTTTAAGATTAGCCTTTTGGTTGCAACTGGAGTAGTAGGATTCTTCCTAAACAAGGCGCCAGATGGATTCTTTTCAGTTGCGGGGAAAAAAGCATATTTGCAGATTTTTGTTACTGCTGTAGCGATTGGATGGATTCTAGCTGTGGCTATGTTTTCTTCTTTCATAGCTGGGCTTCACGAGAGATTTTCTGCGACAAACTGGTGGATATGTGTAAGTAGATGCACTTTCACACACCAGTTTCTCGAGGTTGCCCGTACATTAAAACTGCAAATGAAAATGGAAGAAATTCAACTTATAGATTTGTTTTCCTCTGCTTGTTATCAAGGTGGCGATAGTATCTGTTGTCTGGGCAACGTTTCTCTTGATCGCTTCAGCTCTTCTCGCTGTTGCTGCAGCGCATTATTATCAAAAAAAAAATCACAATCTCCTCGTCTGGGATATTCTTTAGTGGCAGCGGATGTGACTGGCTTCTTCGAGAAAAGGTCGATTCGCAGTGTGGAGATCTGATTGGAGGAGCGGTTAGTTGTTCAGTCGTCCGTTAACTTTTTATGACATTATTTTATGACTAGTTTAACGTTTGATTGAATTAATCATACGGATATGTGACGTGTTACGATATTGCCTTGAAGAGAATCTCGACATTTTGAAAGGGAAGTGCAACGAATTGAACGTGTAAAAACAACCCAAACGGCAGTTTGGAGGGAAGTGTTGAATACTGTCATATTTTTTTTCCAAATGAAATCACTCAGGTGGCATCAAGTAGAATTTAGAATTTGAATGTATCCTTCATCATATTTAACTGGGAAAACTGCTGTTCAGGGCAGAAAATGGGGCTAAGGTGACCTCCCAGATACAGTTTTCATAGCGCTCGCGATTGGCAGCCTGAAATATGAGGGTTCGCCCACAACGTGAATGTGCAAATGATCCGATCCGAAGCTCCAGTCCCTTAGTCCGATTCCATTCGATACGAGAATTGCTTCCGAAAATCCGATTCCATTCGATCTGATTCGAGGGAATCTAACCGTTTACTGTGTACCGGAGTAAAATATTACTTGACAATAGGACGGTTTCGCAAATTGACGTCTGGAAAGTTCCAAATTGATTTCAATTTCTTACTTTCCTCCAGGTCTCCGGTTTTACTGCAGCGGCACTTTTTGCCGTTGATGCCTCCATCTATTTCTCTATGTACTTCGCCCTAGCATTTGGAACCACAGCGACTGCACCGGCAGTTCCTACCTAAAGACATCGCCGTTTTATCGACCACCTCACATTAGCGGAGGCGACATTGATTAGGTTTCATACGAAGTTTGTAAATACATCTTTTTTGTAGCAATCTATTAGCAAGGTAGACCATTTGTAAGGTCTTACAGACTAGTGCAAAAAATAAAGGAGACTATCGAGTGCAAACTTGTCTGTTTTGTAGTTTACAATATCACATAATTTTGGTCAATAATGTTTTGAAACTATTATCATTGGGCGCTTGCATTTTGGATTAACTGGTGGACAATCATTACGACCTGCTTAGGTTGGGGGAAAGATCTGGCCCTGGACAGTTAGCTCCCCAACTGATTGTAATAGTTTAACCAATGGCCGGAGCCCATCAGAACAGATGCATTAAGAAACGTATGGTGTCCTTCCTCGCGTGGTGTGTTGCATTATTAACTCAAGCTACTTGATATTTGATTGATAGTCTTGGTAGGTTAATCTTCATGACTTATTCAGAACCGAATACATCTACTAAGGAAATAGTGAGTTGCTATTTTTTAATAGAAGAAACTTTGGCTTCTGAATGAGTCATGGAGACTAACCTGGATCACCCCGACGTTTTATGTAAACTGGCGCTTGGACCCTTGTGGCTTCTAGGAGAAAAGGTAAAGAAATAAAATTGCCTGGGAGTTCAAGAAAACGTCCTCCTGCAGAACCAAATCGAGATCTGTTACAACAAGGCTTCTCAAAACATCAAGTCGTTTGGTGAGAGGCCCTAGTAGACCTATTAAGGAAATACGACTGAGCACGAGGTATGATTCATATGAGTCGGTAACATGTGGTTAGACAGTGGCGGGGTGGCCCACCTGGCCCCAAGAATTTGCCAAATCTGGGCCTCAATGATATGACCGTTAGGTTGGGTGGAGAATTAGCATAAACGTGACTTTTTATTTAGAGGTATGAAATCTAAAATTCCTGTAATAGGGACACTTTTAATCCTTTATACTCAAGGATCGACGCGTGTTAATATAGACAAACTTCGTTTCAATCAATTCACATCGCATTTTTTGGCAGCAGTTTCCTCATCCTCACTTCATATCCCCTTCTAAAAGTGGTATCTTAGTATATCATTTCCCGACCGCTATTTGAGAGCCACGCCGCCACTATGAATAAGACCTGAGGACGAAATGCACGTTTTACGGTTCAGGGCCTTAGCAGAATAAAAATTTTTACCGAGGGACCACCAAACACCTAACCCGAACCAAAGGGCGCTTGAATGGCTTGAAAGAAATCATAAATATTTTGTGAAAAAAAGAAAACCTTGACCAGCCGACAACTTAAACCACAATTAAACTCTTTGCAAGCTCTAACCCGCAATATTCTGATGACCAGTGAGACTCCCCAGTCACGGATCTACTCAAATGCCGACCTCAGGTGCAAGCTCGACATACGTGCTAATGTTCACCTCGTTCAGGTTTCGTAACACAGGGCCGGCGGAACAGGGGCGGCTGGGGCGGCTACGACCGCTCGACGTCTTCGGCCAATTTTATGGTGACGAAAGCATTTTTAAAAATAAAACAACATTACCAATGTTTTACTTTATTTGAGTTCACTAACTGTTAAGGTGCTACCGCTCATTCTTTAATTACGCAAGTTAACAGCGAAATCGGCGTGATTGTTTGAAACACGCGATATGTTGCTAATTGTAATGATGGTAATTGTAAATAGATCTTTGTATATAACTTACGCATGTTTCTCTGTAAACGAAAACGAAAACGAAAACTTGAATTTGAACAAGCAATCCAGCGGTGTACAGAGTAGTTTCACACTAAAAATATTTCATACAAAACGCTATGACATTTGACTCGTTTTCTTTCGTGTGTTTCTTATAGCCGCCCAACTTGCAAAAGCGTTCCGCCGGCCCTGTAACACCAGGACTACAGGAATTCACTCCAAATAACTTTTACTTTAATGAGTCCAACCCGAGTATATCTATATATATATTTAAAACACTCTCCAGTGTTGTACACAGGTTGATCTGACTTCTATATCTGTTGACTATATATTTTCTCATCTTACGAAACCATGAGCTCTAATATATCTGTCAGTCAAGATTTACGTCACCAAACTTCCGTCTGTTAATTTGGCAGACACTATAGTTACATTCTTAGTACGCACGCTCTCAAGCTGTTCTCTCAGAAAAACTTTCTAAGTCCCTGACGGGAACCGAACTTGTAACTTTCTGATCGCCGGTGAGACGCTCTAACCATTGAGCTACAATAACTCAGATGGTGAACGAAGGTTAAGTTTGTGTGCTGGTTCGTATTGATGGTAGACGTATGTACTGCCAGTCTGCTAGTCTCGATATGTCGTCTATTTTTATGTTAATCAATGATGTGTAACACATCCTTTTTATTTACCTTTAGAGTTGTCGTTAGATTGACAGAGGCGAGAAACGTCAGACAGCGGGAAGGGTGCTGAGAATAAAAATGTAACAAAATATCACTCGAGAATCCAAGTAACATAGATAATTTTTCAACTTGTCATAAAAATCGTCCTTACTATAACTGGAAGACGGAATGAAATACTGATAATAATAATAATAATAATAATAATAATAATAATAATAATAATAATAATAATAATAATAATAAAAACACGCACAATTCGGCCTCAAATTAACAACCTACATAGCTTATATTTAAACTGCTTGTCGTCATATTTATGATTAAAATTTCAATTAAGTTTTACTAAAACTAAGCGTTTGGTGGGAATAACCTTAAATGGTTTAATGAATGGTAAGAGATCCGTTCTGACAATTCTACTGCTAAACAATGGATATTCGTATCAAGATCCTGTATTAGTTGCAATCTTGAGGTATTTCGAGTCATTTTCCGGTCCAACTTTTCACTAATGTTGCTTTAAAGAAAGACTTTTCATTATATGGCCAGGCTTTTCGTCTTAAAGTTTGAACATTCTAACAGGTTACCGGTTGGCGATAATATTTGGTACAAAAAGTCTCCCTTAAGGAAGAATGAAGTCGGGAAGCCACTTTTGAAAGCTGCTCAAAACCATTCCGTTCGCAGAACTTGTATTTCAAAGTTACTCGATTCAGACTTACCCGTGATTGTGTAACTCAGGTAAGTGGTTACCAGAACGTGAAAAGTCCCGAGATTTATACAAATGAGCATCTATTCAACTTTAGCAAAGAATGTTTGAGGAAGTTGATCGTCCAGGTTAGTGTAGTCTTGAGAAAGACTGTTGGTTGAAGTGACTGACGTTTCGACAGCCTTAGCGGCGGTCATCTTCAGAGTCAAAAGGAGAGTAAAGGTCAGGTTCGCCTGTATTTGTATCTGGCTCGTCCGTGATAAGTGGGCGGTCGTATTAGTCCTTGCAGCGGTGGTTGAACCAGAGTTGTTGGCGAGTACGTCTGACCTTGCTTGCGAAACGGATGTAGTCGTTGGCAAGCTGTTCGCTCTGTCGTCCAAATGATCGTAATAAAGTAAATGGTTTGAACCTGGGAGAATCGTGACATGTTTGAGGAAGTTGATCGTCCAGGTTAGTGTAGTCTTGAGAAAGACTGTTGGTTGAAGTGACTGACGTTTCGACAGCCTTAGCGGCGGTCATCTTCAGAGTCAAAAGGAGAGTAAAGGTCAGGTTCGCCTGTATTTGTATCTGGCTCGTCCGTGATAAGTGGGCGGTCGTATTAGTCCTTGCAGCGGTGGTTGAACCAGAGTTGTTGGCGAGTACGTCTGACCTTGCTTGCGAAACGGATGTAGTCGTTGGCAAGCTGTTCATTGGACGACAGAGCGAACAGCTTGCCAACGACTACATCCGTTTCGCAAGCAAGGTCAGACGTACTCGCCAACAACTCTGGTTCAACCACCGCTGCAAGGACTAATACGACCGCCCACTTATCACGGACGAGCCAGATACAAATACAGGCGAACCTGACCTTTACTCTCCTTTTGACTCTGAAGATGACCGCCGCTAAGGCTGTCGAAACGTCAGTCACTTCAACCAACAGTCTTTCTCAAGACTACACTAACCTGGACGATCAACTTCCTCAAACATGTCACGATTCTCCCAGGTTCAAACCATTTACTTTATTACGATCATTTGGACGACAGAGCGAACAGCTTGCCAACGACTACATCCGTTTCGCAAGCAAGGTCAGACGTACTCGCCAACAACTCTGGTTCAACCACCGCTGCAAGGACTAATACGACCGCCCACTTATCACGGACGAGCCAGATACAAATACAGGCGAACCTGACCTTTACTCTCCTTTTGACTCTGAAGATGACCGCCGCTAAGGCTGTCGAAACGTCAGTCACTTCAACCAACAGTCTTTCTCAAGACTACACTAACCTGGACGATCAACTTCCTCAAACATGTCACGATTCTCCCAGGTTCAAACCATTTACTTTAGCAAAGAATGTCGTTCACACTTAGTCGCTCAGCAAATGTCCCGACAGCAAGAGAGCTTCCATACGTCTTGCGTTCATATTTATTCAGGAAGAACCAAGACAACGTGTTGCTGCAACAAATGAACAGTTGGCCAATGCATAATCCAAGGAGCAAACTTTGGGAACTGCTGTTTCAACTCATAAATTGTCCAGATACTAAGTTGGCCTCCAGAAGTGAAACCAGCCGCAAGTACATGAAAGCCATTTCGTTTGGTGGTCTTAAATCATTTACTGGCTTCAGTATTTAAATGATGTAAACAACGTCTGAGAGATCCATAAAACGGGAAAAAAAAACGAGACTAAACCGGTTTGCTTCAATACGGACCTAAGTAACCTAAGGTTTGATCAACAACATACTAGTCCCCGAGCTTGCACACGGCCTTCTTGAGTGACCGGAATCAATGAATATATATACCTATATATATATATATATATATATACATATATACATACATACATACATATAGAAACATAGATACACAATGCGAAAATTTTTCTCACTAGTCACCACGCTTGTAAAAGGACTCCACGCACGTGGAGATTAGTACCCTCGTGCCGCGCTTGGTGCGGTGTGCGAGGGGAAAAAGATTAGTTCCTTTATTTTTACTTCTTCCTAACCATCTCGGTGAAAAACAAAATCAGCGAACGTTAGAGTTGAACAGAACACAATATTATTTTACTTCCTGCTAATAATCTCGGTGTAACAAACAGCGAACGTTATAGAGTTGAACAAAACACAATGTTATTTTACTTCATCCTGATAGTTCAAGTGACGCTTTATCTGGAATAACGCAGCCGTCGTGAACACTCTACGGACTGAAAATCGTTCAATTGCATGTATTCATTCCATTGTAAGAATGTTTTTGCAGCAATTTTACGGTAGGCCCGTCAGAAGTTTCATATTGGGGGTGGCGAAAAAAGACACGAATTTTACCTGTTCTTAAACCCTTTCGTCTGTTCTAAATGTTCGAATAACGCTTCGAAGCGTAGCCAGATTGTAATCTGAGCATCCTGGCCCTAAGGGGTATTCTCGCAAAAGTTGGGGGAGTTGGTCAAAGTGTTAGGTTAGAGTTAACGCTAGGGTTAGGGTTACGGTTAGGGTTAGGGTAAGGGTCAGATTTAGGGTTAGGGTTAGGTTAAGGTTAGGTTAGGGTTAGGTTTAGGTTTAAATGTGGATACGCTTCTGGATACGCTTCAAAGTTTTATTCAAAATTTTACAACTTACGCTTTAAGCGTTTTAGAACGGGTGAAACAGCTGAAAAAGATGTGTCATTAACTATTCCCTTAAAAATAATGATTATCGCCAAAATCTTATGCAAAACTCCTTTCCTCTGTAGTTTTCATGCCTTCGGTTTTACAGGCCACTTCATCTCCAGAACTATCAAAAAAAATTCACACATTTAATTATATCAATCAATTCAATGCACACAATCAAAATCCTAATAATCAACAGCCAAAAATTCAACATAACATTTTATATCATCTTAAATTGGAGTTCTCGATCGGGTCAAATTTTCCCGAGAGGGAGAGGGAATTTCAGGGTTGTAAAGGGGAAGTTTTCCTGACAGAATTTTAATTTGGGCTTATACCAGATGCAGTTGTTGCCTTTTTCCTCGCATATAGACGGTTCTAAAGTGTGTCGATATTTTCGGATAGGGTTTTCTGCTGCTGTTGGCACAAGAATAGCAATAAATATTCAGAGCGACGTATAGAATGCGTTGAGTTGTACACCTTTTGCTGTTCTTTACAAAGAAATATACTACTACTAGCCCCAATTTGAAACTCATTAACGCAAAAATACATTCATTTTATTCAATTGACATTTACTAGCATAGGTACTCAACCATTTGCATGAAAGAGCATTCTATATCGTCAACAGACGACCATTAACATCATTCTACTCTACACTAGGGTTAACAAAATTTCAATTACGCAAACGAAATATCTTATTAACCCTAATGCATTGAAGAATGGTCTTAATGGTCGTCTGTTGGCGCTATGGAATGCCCTTTGATGTAAGTAGTTGCGTATCTACGGTAGTGAATGTCGATTAAATAAAATGAATGTATTTTTGCGTCAATGAGGTTGGCGTTAATGAGAGGATATTTTCTGGTAATGAACAGCGAAAGGTACACTTATTGAAATGTCTTAGTAACTTTGTTTCGAATTAAATGCATATCTGGGGAGAACGAAAATAACGTTTCGGAGTCCGAAAATAATGTTTCGTCAAGGTTGAAATCCCAGAACAGTGGTTAAGAACCGATGATCTTAGGTCGTCATTCAATGGTTACTACTCTTTGACCGAGCGTACAGTTTGTAGTAGTAAAATACCGGACCGATGTTTTAAAGTGCCGCGCGAGTCAAGGGCAGTGAGTTGAAGTCGGTGGAAACACTTGAGAACAAGGGTCTGATATTTCACAAGTACACACCGAACAAGCGAGGTCAATAAGTAGTTTATGACACAAACGTTGAACGTCAACACAAAGTGTGGCGTAGAATTCTTAACCATAGATACTTACAGCTCGTAATATGGAGTGATCTCAACTGATATCAATTGTTCGAAATCAATCTGTCTCCGACGTCTACACAAAATCAATGAGGGGTTGCTAAGCGACAAAATCACAGTCACAGCTCGCTAGTAAATGGTATCCAAAAGAATATAAAACTTCATATGACATAAAAAGTCAGGACTGTTAAGAATACAAGACAAGAAGTGGTGCTAAATATGAGAAAATGAAGGAAGTCGACTGAAAGTCAAAAGAGCCTAATTCATACGTGTCACTTCGACGTCAAGAATAAACAGTGAAAATTACAGATGAAAGTCACATTGTTTACCACACCTGATCATAAAATATGCCAACAAAACAGTAATTAGAAGACCAACTACGCCACCGAAAGTTGACAGGATAATTTTGACAAGACCAAACGAAGCTCGGCCACTTTTACCTTTAACCAGTACATCTACTAACGACAGGAAAGGCAAAAAAAATTAAGTGAAGCCAATATCCAAACATACTATGGTGTTTCAGAGTCATCCTCAGAAATATACATGTACAGAAACTTTTTCATGCTTATCTGACACTGCCGTGGTCAAGTGAAAAATTTTGACTCGAACGGGACTTGAACTCGCACCTTCGGGATACCTGTCCGCCACATCTACCTACTGAGCGATCGACACCACAGAGAGTGAAGGCAAGTTTTTATCCAACTTAAGTGCACGAGATATTCTCGAAATAACCTAGCGCTTATCCATGAGAGGATGTGCAGTGTTTCAACTCTATTTCACAATCATCCTCGGAGACATACATGAACAGATAAGCATTAAGTTGTCCCGAGAATATCTCGTCAGCTTAAGTTGGATAAAAATTCGGTTCCAATTCCTGTGGGCCCGATAGCTCAACAGGTGAAGCGGTGGACCGGTATCCCAAAGGCGCGAGCTCAAATTCCGCTAGAGTCAACATTTTTCAGTAGACTTCGGCTGTGTGAGGTTATTATGAAAAAATTTCTGTGCATACTATGGCGTAGTGAGCATTATCGACGCCTAGGGAAAAGCTTTACTTGCATACCTCCTCCTCTAGTGCCAAACTGAAAAACAATGTGACAACATTCAGAGGGATAAATCTGATGTAATTTGCAATATTGTTATACTTTCTGTTTTTCTATATAGAAAAAAATCACATGATAATTTGTGTTCCAGCCGCGATTGCTCTCATCCAGGGCGCTCTAAAACCCGGGAGTGGAAACGGTAACTGGAACCCTGACCTATCTGTGATGCGGGGAACCCCTGCGTATCTTGATGACGTGATTGTTGCTCTCTCTCGTAACGGTGGCCGTTTCTCTTGCAAAAGGAAGGAAAAATTCGACTAAAACAAGGTTTACGTAAACCACATGAACAGGTGCAAAATAGGTTTGTAGCGATTAGTGTACAAGGCATTCTATTTAGCAGCTGAAAACTTTTGATTAACCCTTTAAACATACAGTCTTTTAAATTCTATGCATAGTACAATGGAAATAAAATGAAACGCGTTCAAGGGGTCTTTGAGAGATATAAAACAACCTATGCTCGAGCTACATCTATCTTTTAAAAAGATGGCAAGAGCCGGTATGTTAGCTGCGTAGATTAGAGAGCTCGTTAAATTTCGATGGGACTGGTGAATTGAAATATACTTTTGATCAGCTACTGGCAAATTCCACTTATTACGTCAGCAGGATACAACTATAAGGAGACTATGGGGTCTTTTTCATTTTCATGCAAACATTGAGTTGCCAAAGTGAATGAAAAGATATTTTCTTCGAGTAAAGAGGAACCGGCCACTCAGCGATAGATCTGATTTAAAATTAATTTTGAATTCAGCCTCTGCCTGAGAAACGTGAGAGCCCGGATATATCTTAAGCAAGATGAATGATCGTCATGCCTTGTACTCAGAAAGGGTACAGGGGTGTCTGAGGGGGCGTCTCGCCGGTCATCAGAAGGTTGCGGGTTCGATCCCCGTCTGGGGTTCAGAATCGTTTTCTGAGTACAGGGCTTGACGATCATTCATCTTGCTTAATTTTGAATTGTTGTGCTCCAAATATAATCGTGAGTTGGGACGTAAATAGTTATCAAGCTCAAGTTTTGAACCAGGGTTAGGACTAACTTTAACTCTGGTCGTAACCTAATCCTGTTAGCATGCCACCCCCGGTGACAGTTTAACCTCAAACCCACAGCTTATCCCTTACAAGTCCCATCTGTCGCTCTCCAGTCCTACAAGTTTCGCTGCTTTTTGGCATCAAAACCAACGTATTGCATGTGGGAGCCTTGCAATCTCAAGGCCTGTTTACACGTGCAATTTTGCATATTACGATTGTCATCTTGGTGTATGTAATAAACTCATGACAGTCTATTTAGCAATATATCCACTTATGATTGGCCCAAGTTTCTCCTAGACGTTCTTGTCAGTCAAACACATACTCCAAGATGTCAATCGCAAGGCACAAAATGGCTACGTGTAGAAAGTTCTTTAAAATTTAGGTTTATCCTAAACCTTACGTGAGAGGATATGTTGTTTCCTAGCCGTGTTTTAGCGCACCCTCGTCACTTCACTGCGAACGTGCAATACAGACTAGATTTGAATTTAAGATTGGGAATGCTTATTTTGCCAAAGGCGATGATATAATCAGACCCAGATGTAATTAGGAATAGAAGAAAATGAACTAATACAGCCAGTTAGATAAACTCACCTGAAGTAATGGAGGGAAAAAAAAATCTCATGATTAACCTAAAACCTACAATGCTATAAAATAAATAGAAAGGTTGACTTGACCGGGATCGGAACTCCAGTCTTCGGGTTTCTGGATCGCTACTCCACCAGCTGTGCTATCGAGTCAAATGGGAATAATATGATAGTCTAGTTCATGATCATCTCGGTTTTCTTTGAATTACTGCGATTCTTAAAATCACTGAGTAACCTCTAGTTAATGTTAACTACTTCATTTACTAGTCGTCTCGTAGTACAAAAACCCCGCAATAAACAGAAAGATGAAAATCAAATTTATTTTTAATCACCCAAATCAAATAGTACTAAACTTTTACATTCTGTATGAAGCCGCTGTGATCATGAAGTAAGTAAGTTAGCGGACAACCTAGTTACCTCAGTTTCGGTAACTGGCCTGCACTTAATCCATTTTTACAGCACAAGAGATTCTCGCGACAACTTAACGCTTATCCATGTGGATATGCAGTGTTTCTAACATATTTCAGAATTACTCTTCAGGGAACAAGAAGAAGGAATATCATGATAAACCTACACTTCTAAAGTCATCAAGAAAAGCCGACTTAAGCGGGATTCGGACTCCAATCTCAGGGTTTCAGTACCATCGCTTGGCCAGTTGAGCTGAAGTTTAATCATGATATTCTACCTTAATTTTATGCTGAGGATGATTCTGAAATGTGATGGACAGAGTTTTACTATATTGAAACTGGTTAGACAAATTACTTTTTAAAATAAAAATCAGTAGAAATGTTTCTTACTACCTTTTTTCTTCTGACATGAATCATACAGAGAATGATCAAGTTCCTTGCACTGAATTGTACAGTTAGTTCGATGGTATTCTCGATGACAGATTTTTAACGCAATTGTCTTATTACATGAGTAATGTCCATCAAAATCATTACGTTCTTTGCAATGTGTCGTGCAGTTAGTTCCATAATACACTCGATGACAGATCTTTAAGCCAGTTGTCTTATTACAGACGTAATGTCCATCAAAATCATTACGTTCTTTGCAATGTGTCGTGCAGTTAGTTCCATAATATTCTCGATGACAGATCTTTAAGCCAGTTGTCTTATTACAGACGTAATGTCCATCAAAATTATTACGTTCTTTGCAATGTGTCGTGCAGTTAGTTCCATAATATTCTCGATGACAGATCTTTAAGCCAGTTGTCTTATTACAGAAGTAATGTCCATCAAAATCATTACGTTCTTTGCAATGTGTCGTGCAGTTAGTTCCATAATATTCTCGATGACAGATCTTTAAGCCAGTTGTCTTATTACAGACGTAATGTCCATCAAATTTATTACGTTCTTTGCAATGTGTCGTGCAGTTAGTTCCATAATATTCTCGATGACAGATCTTTAAGCCAGTTGTCTTATTACAGACGTAATGTCCATCAAAATCATTACGTTCTTTGCAATGTGTCGTGCAGTTAGTTCCATAATATTCTCGATGACAGATCTTTAAGCCAGTTGTCTTATTACAGAAGTAATGTCCATCAAAATCATTACGTTCTTTGCAATGTGTCGTGCAGTTAGTTCCATAATATTCTCGATGACAGATCTTCAAACCTTTTTTATAATTACAGTCATAATGACCAGTGGAAGTGTTCCCTGGTTGGCATTTCTGGGCACAGTCGTTGACTAGGTAACTGTTATCGCAAAATATTTTGACCGTGACTTTAAAAGATAAAGATATATTTTCATTGAGAAAGTTAAGCTGGTAGGTAGTTGCTGAAGATTCTGAGTGGTTAGCATTTGGTGGAAGGATTTTACTCCCTTGGTAAATCAAATCATCGTAAAGAGTGTCCGAATCCCAAATTTCAACGTGGAGCTCTTCACCAGCCTAAATATGAAAACAACATCTTAATCATTTTGGTGCAGATTATGGATTGTTCTTTACTTGCTTTAAGACGTATACTATATAGAATTGGATGCGTATACAGATATGTACAAATAAAAAAAAATACATGTCCAACAAATAATTATAATAAAAAAAAAATTCAGAAAAGACATATCAAGTACGAATTAAAAAGTGTTAGAGAATTTTGGATAAAAACTTGATGATAGATGTAAATGTACCGGAAATTTATGGCTGGAGTCCAATAAAAAGGGCTTTGTCATTCCCCTCATTTCAAAGGCCTTCGATTTTCTTTAACTTCTTTTTTATCATTCTTTTCCTGTTTTTTTTCTATTTTTTGTTAAAAGGTTTGTGAAGTAACGTGTTTATATTCATACTGGATCATCCTATCAGTTAACTAAGCTGTTCTCCCCAGAGGTATAGTAAAGGCACCTTCGAGGGTCCATTGTCAGTGGAGTACCCAGAAGGGCGCCGAGAAGCTCGTGCCCCTCTAGGCACGATCATTCCAAGTCAGTCGGTACATCAAAGTAAACCGTCACCAGCGTTTGAAATTCAAATTTTTTTTCAGCTTCTCGCCGGGATACCAGGGTTCAGAGTTTTAGTACCCCCCTCAGAATCCAGTTTGTACATCTGGATACTAGTTACCATGATTTTCAGAATCCCACCTATCTGTCAGTGTGACTGTCCATCACACCTAATCCAGCCCAGTCACCTTCTCAGCTAATTGTAAGACAAATTTGATGTTTAATACAATAACACTAACTTGCTTAACTTGAACTGATTGCTGTTCCACCAGTAAAGATATCACACGATTCGTTGACTGGTAAACGCCAATCATGTAGGCAATTAATGCAACCTTGTACCTCTGTTCTTTCTTTCAATTGTCAAGATGGTGACTTGTACTGTAGCTATTCAACGACAAAGCTATCGGGAGGTCACCGGAGATTTACCACTATCTCGATTTTTAAAATTTTGTGGCATCCCATCGAGATACAAGTAAAACAGGGCTCAGTACCGAAAACGAAATTTTAGCGATCCCGCAAATTTCAGACCCTGCCGTCGGGCACATCATTGGCGAAATAGCAGACGGATATTCTTCCTTATTTATTGAACAGTAAGAAACATATTTTTACTAAATTCCCATTAATTACTTTAAGAATTCCAATGATTTTTACTGGAGTTTTTCAATTTACTTTCTTATTTACTTCGACGACATGGATTATTACATTGTTATTTTGGACTTATCCTGATATTCTCTCGCTTTTGATGTAATGTTTTCCTATGAACTGTAGACACGGCAATTTCAAAAAAAAGAAGAGAAAAGAAAATGTTACACGAATGTAGTCCGTGTAACAAGGCTACGTCACCACTATGTCCATGAAGTTAACGGAGATAATAGTGGCGGACTACTTGAGCATGTTTTATATAGTTTGTCAGTATATCTTCGATTATGTGCCCCCACAAAAATATCGGCCCGATTACTGAACGCCACTGTCCATTGTTATCGATGGAGGAAATCGGAGTATCCGGGATAAACCTGCGGATTTTAGTGAAGTTATGAACCATAACAAACCAACAATTTAAGTAAGGACAATAGACAAAATAAACCAAAAATTGTCGGCTCGAAACTAAATCATCATGCCACGCGAGAATAGACACAGTTCTCGTGGTAGTAATCGCGATTTTATCATATGGCTTTGTTATGCAGCGAACGGTTCAAATACAGAAATTCTGCAATTTGTTGGTTCATAAGCTGTCGGATATTTCTCATATTGTCCGCTCAGAGAAGAAAATTTAAAAAAGCCTAGTTTGTGTCGAATAAAACTTAAAATTCTTTGCAAAATATGAAGTGAAAATGTATTACCGACAATCAGAAAAGGAAAAGTGACCATGCAGAGAAACTTCGGTGAAGAAATTTTCCCCTCTCGTACCGCGCTTCGCGCGGTGCGAGGGTACTAATCTCGACGTGCGTGGAATCCTTTTACACGCGTGGTGACTAGGGAGAAAAATTTTCGCTTTGTAACCTTCACAACACGACAGTAACCTTCACAACACCAACATACGATGGTCCATCCTCGACAAAGCTCCTACCTTCCGAAATGGGTCCCAGCGATGCAACCTTTGCCTCACCGAGAAGTATCACATAATTTTCCAAAATATCCCACTCCTAAACAAAAGAAACGAACTGCTGTCGAATTGCCGTCACATCAACAAATTCCTCCTCCGCAACTATAAAGACACACCGCCGGACAATTAACAAATTCCCCCAATTCCTGAAGGATGACGCCACCAAATTCCTCTAATTCCTGAAGGATGACGCCACCGCGCCCCGAAGAGCATAAAAGGGACTACGTAGTTAAATGTAATTAGGATATATATATATATATATATCCATGGATACCGGTCACTCGAAAATGCCGTGTGCAAGCTCGGGGACCTTTTATGTTGTTCACCAAACCATACTTAGGTACCTTGTTCAAGCAAATCGATTTGGTCTCGTTCTTTTTTCCCTTGTATGGATCTTGCAAGTTGTTTACATTATTTGATTACTGAAGCCAGTAAATGATTTAAGACCGGCAAACGAAATGGCTTTCTTGGTGCCTGCGGCTGGTTTCGCTTTTGAGGGCCACCTCATTAACTGGACAATTTATGACTTGAAAGAACAGTTCTCAAAGTTAGCTACTGGGAATATGCATTTGCCGACTGTTCTTTTGCAGCAACGCTTTGTCTTGATTCTTTCTGATTGATATGAACAAAAGACGTAAGGGAACTCGCTTGCTTGTCAGGACATTTGCCAATCGACCAAATGTATCAAAACGACATTCTTCGCTGAAGTTGAATAGATGCCGATTTGTATAAATGTTGCGACTTTTAACGTTCTGGTAACCACTTACCTAAGCTACACAATCACAGGTAAGTCTGAATCGAGTAGCTTTGAAATACAAGTTCCGCGAACGGAATTGTTTTGAGCAGCTTTCAAAAGTGGCTTCCCGACTTCATTCTTCCCTAAGGGAGACTTCTTGGATTTTGCTGGTGTTTATTGGTAAAGTAGAATGAAGATTGTGGTTCATTCATCTCTGGAGGACGATTACTTATGGACATTTTGCAGTATTTAACAGGATAGCATTCATGGTCAATTGCTTGAGAAGTGGGATAGCACAATCATCGTCCAGAAACGTTGTCCAGGCCATGACAGTCTTTGGATGCTTACTCCGCTTTCCACACAAAGATTTCATCGCCTCAATCAGGATTTCTTCCCTATGAAATGTCACCCCACTGAAGACGCTCGGATGTATTTTTGGCTCGAAACAAAAATGCACGGTAAACAGCTTCCAGTTAAGTCGCTGCAAAGCTACTTGTTTTTGGTCACCAAATTATCATTCGGGAAAACAGTTGTCCGCTTCAGTCTTTCTCACTTCGAGAGTGATTTGTGCATGATGACCTTTACCGTATCCGACCAGGAATGTTTTCATCAGGATTTTAAAACCTCTCAAGAAAGTTTAAAGTCGTCTTTGTGTAAATTTACCGTTGAACCCTTTGTACTGAGGTGCCACTGAATGCTTAGTTGAAAATACGCAAGAGTTGCAGGTTTGTACGCCATTTTCCTTTTTCATTGATGTTTTACCGTGAAAAAAGTACGTCTTTTACTTCCCTCTTCTCGTTCTTGTTTTGACAAAACTTGCACAAGGTTTGCTTGTCGTATGTTGTTTTATGTTTTGTATTTTACGATTTTTGTTCAGCAATAAAAATGCAGAACTCATTCATGTTTTCTTTGTCTATTTCGTCCGTTTCGTAATTCGTTTCATCTTCGTCAACAAAGTGTTGTATCTCTGAATGAATGCTTAGCATAAATGTTCATCATAGCACTTCTACGAGAAATTTTCAATTAACTTTAAGACAATGTAGGATTTATCAGTTTTTTAATACAAAAAATATCAATTTTCTTTTTTTCAATCATAAGCTATCCGTAATGCTGGTATCCTACCGTTAACCTATGAGAATGCTCCGCTTTTAAGGCGGAAAGTGTTACCATCTACTGAAGTGTCTTTCTTTAAGGTGAAAATAAGTTTCATCCAAAAACGACACGATCAAGATCGCAACTAATGCAGGGTCTTGATACGAACATCCATTGTGTAGCAGAAGAATTGTCAGAATGGATTCCATTATTTGTAAAACCGTTAAAGGTTATTCTCTCAAAACGTTTTGTTACAATAGAACAGAGTCAAACTTTTAAACGTAAATATGACGACAAACAGTTTAAATATAAAACAAATTGCAGTTTGGGTTGTTAATATTTATGTGCAAATGTTGTGTTTTTCTTATGTTGCATACATTTTTCCAATTATAGTAAAGGAGATTTGTCTTTTAACAATTTTGAAAAAATATTACTGTTGCTTGGATTCTCGAGAGATATATTGGCAGGGTGGGCGAGGGTTGTTGCGTGCACGTATTTCTAGTATATGAAATAACGACAAATTGCAAGTCTATTTGACGTTTTGTATCTTTGCACTAGTCAGTGATATTTCAATAAAGCCACATAATAAACTACTGACTGACCTCGGTTCTTGGGTCTGTATTAGTGAAATATCGCACGTCTGTTTTCGCACGTTTAAGTTGTCAAGCTTCAATCTCGGTCTATAGATAGCAACTATTTCCGGGTCATCATAAATTAAAATGAAATTAAAAAGCCAAGAGGGTGAATGACCTGTCAAAACTTAAGAAAGAATGATTCTGAAAGTTCGAGCGATAGCCTTTTGTCGGAATGTAAAGCAATACGATATACAATGAGTGATATTTTCATTCGCAAAATAAGTCAGCTGACCACATTATAATTTATAAGATTAAAAACTTCATAACAGACATGGTAATGTGATGTAAATTTATGATGGAAGGTCATTTGCTATTCTTAACGTAGATCAACAAACTGAAAAGGGGAGGAAAAGACAGAGGAAGCAACAGATTAATGCTAATATGTGTAAGGCTGAAGTAAAAACAAAAAAAAAAAGTAAAAAAAAGGAAGTAAACGACGCAAGCCAATACTCTCATCAGCCCACGCTAGATAAAAACATGAACGTTTAGTATAATTTCACAGGTGATTATCGAAAACTTCGCGTGATGATTGGCCAGAAAATTACGTCGTAAATCTCGATAATCATCTACAGATGAATATAACAGTAAACGCTCGGAAAGATGGCGGCTACCTTCGTAAATGTTACCGAGATTTTAAAAATGCTAGTTCTTTACTTTCTTTCAAATAACCACCTGTGAGATTATACTAAAATTAATCACTTGTGTGCTTATACTAAAACAATTATTCGCCTGAGGCTCAATGAATATTATTGAATAATTCCCACGACTTAGTCTCGGCCATTATTCAACAATATTCACTTCGCCTTCGGCGAATAATTGTTAAATAAAGAAATGAATAAATGACGTGAACTAAAATCCTTGGGAATATAGGATACAAGTCAATGTTTTAATCCGAGTTAGTTTGACAAAATCATTAACTTGCAACGGAAAAAAAGACGCAAACTAGAACAAAATTTAAATTTTAAAAAGTAAGCCCAAGCTAATGATCTATCCACCCCTGCTAGAGTAAAGCAGTAACTGCGAACGGTTAAATGAAAGAAAGACGTTCCTTTATACCATAAGAATGAATAACACTTCTTCAGACTCTCTAAAAACCACCCGAACAATAACTCATTTTCAGACATCAAAATCAGGTGAGTTTATCATTTTCCGTGGTCTAACGATCAAACCCCTCATGAAACATGAATAAAAACGTCTCATCTTGAAACTTGGGACAATTCTTATGATTCTTAATTGGAACAAAACGCATGAAATAGGTATAAAAGAAGTTTATTACTATCCTTACTTTTTGCTTGGTAAACGTTTGATATTTAGTAGGGAACTTGAGGCAGTGCAATCGAGCAGAGAAGAAAAAACTTATCAATTCTGTTTTTAATCGTTATACTTACTCGCCACTGTTGAAATATGAAACGCACTGGATTCTTGAAATTATTCTGCTCGGACAAAGAATCTCCTTTTCTGAAATTTATTCTTTTACTTTCAAAATGCTTTGTCTCAAATTTTTTGTTCCGGAAACTTAGTTTAAAATAAGGATGACATATGCATCTCCACCAGTCGCAGCATTTGCCATTCCTGTCTTTGTTCTTGGGATTATAGTATTGGTTCAGTTCCACCGAAAGGACTCCTGATGAGATGGTAACCTCAAAGTAAAAAGAAATGGAAATCAATAACTAAGGCACTGTTCATGTGACGCGAGATATCTAAGTGGGTAGGGATATCTCGGATCCCCCAGATGTCCACGTCTCCAATACATCTCATTGACCAAATCCGTGATCGTTCACAGGAGACTGAGATGTCTCGGGTCCCCGAGATATCTCGGTCTCAAAGGTCGGGTAACCCTTGGGAGGCGAGATACCTTTGCTTTTATGTGAAAGTTTCCGCCCAATTTATCTCGGGTTGTAGGGTTAACTTTGATGCAATTACGCATGCGTACGTCAAAATTACTTTGAAAAAACATGGTGGACGTGGAAGAAGTTTCGACTGCAGCAAGAGATAAAATCTAAAACCGTTAAAATCGGCCAATTCTAAGATTTCTCGACGAGGAATAAGCAGTTTTGATTTTTTTTTATCTTTTCACTCTTCTTCACGTAACTGATTCCGTTAAGTGTTGGCACTAGCTAGCTGTCTCATCTATTCGATTGGGTTTCTTCCACAACTTTCGTCGTGGTCGGTTTAAATTCCTCATCCTTCTTAATGCCTTTCTTAACATAGAATTACTCTCCATTAAAGCGGTTGACGAACCAGGCTGAAAACGTAATCGTAAGATAAAAATTAAAGCCCAGCAAAAAGTGATGAACATAGGCGACGTAAAATAAAAATTTTAATGCAGTTCTAACGTTTCGTTGCTTCTTTGATGACGTTGCAAGAAGCAATGAAACATTAGAACTGCATTAAAATTTTATTTTACGATGCCTATGTTCCACATCCTTGTAATTAGAAGCCTTGTAATTCATTGGTTTGATAATTGATCCTGTAATAGAGTCGAAATATTACCCGTGTAACTTCTTGCCTATTCTTTTTTAACTTGAATCACAAGTTAAGAATCACATCTTTCGAATTCTGTTTTATTTTTTAAAGAAGAAAAAAGATATGTGTATTTAATATAAAGTTTCTGGAAGAAGGAATCCGCTGCGACAATAAACTTTAGATGCAGACAATTATTTGTAATAAATATAATCAATAACATCAAACGTGCAGTGAACAGGAACGGAGTAACGACACGAACACACGCTTCTTTTGTTAACACAATATTAGACCCAGTGACTTATCAAATATGTGAGTTAACGAAGACTTATTTGACAACCAGATAAGAAGCTGTACCTGAATGCAACCAACCAAATGAGTTATCTTTTTGCTTCATGACGGTTGAAATGCCGAAATTGTTTGTGATTACTCCAGTCATTGGGGTGGATTAGGTTTTCATATGGGGGTGGAGTGGCCCAAAACAAAATGATGGCATCACTGACCGGTCTATAACCCCTTTCATATTGGCGGCCTACGCCTGCCCTGTCAATGACCTGGGAAAAGATTGTTGATCGTGCGAACGGGTTTTATGTGGCCCAGGCGTCAATTTTGTTAGTGAGAACGGGTTTTACCTGGCCCTGGTCCTGCTCAAATTACCGTAACAACAAGCGCTGGTGTTAAACACTTAACACGTTTTCTAAATGTAATGTTATTAGTTGAGGAAAGTTTATGGCGTTCTGTGATTTCACTGAACCGATGCATACTTTACACTGAGGTTTTATCGACATCAAGGGCAAATTCCTTGACAGTGAGACCCAGTTTATGCTTTGAAAGTAACGTGTGTGTATTCAAAGAATCTTGCGATATCAAGTTTCAATCACACGAAAAAATCTCTGCTGACGAGACGTCTTTTACGCGTTTACAAGAGCAATAGTTAAAACCTGGTGAAAATTTGCGAGTCAGCCATTATGAAAGTATATTTAGATTCTGTTGTTTTTCTAACTGCTGACCCTGCTAAGCTAAAGTAAGCCGGTTTTGTTTTTACCCTCAGAGTATACGGTGACCGGATTCACCTTTACCTAGGCCAGGCCCTGGACAGCTTAGGCCGATAGTCTGAACGTGGCTTATAACTGGATTACTGAAGAACCCCCAAAAAGTGCACCCAAAATGACGGTATCAATTATGACTCCTTGTGATCATGTCAAAAAATACCACTGGTCGATATACGTGGCTGGGGTTATTACGTGGAGAATAATACATGGGCGCGCAAAGATATGGAACTTATCTTCTCGAGTTCAATTTGACCTGAAGATAAGTTCCATATCTCCAAAGGCCCACGTATTATTTTGTTTATTCTGTAAACACTAATGTACAGTCTAAAATGAGGATCAGACATCTGGAAAGCTTTTGCTTGGTTTTGCTCCAAAAAAAAGCTCGTTTTGATAGCAGAAAATGAACATCCGGCAAACAAACCTGAAATTAACAAACCACCACCGAGATATGAATTATAAAACATTGGGTCCGATTCGGAGACGGAAGTAAACTCATAATATTGAATAAAGTTCTAACGTTTCGTTGTATCATCACAACATCATCAGAGAATAATTTACATAACTGCCTAAAGCCTAAGTATATAGTTACAGGGTGTAATAATATTCATGCATTAACCAATCAGAGGACGTACTAAAAATAAAAGTTACAGGTATGAGTAACACTAACAACATGGAAGAGTGAAAGAAGAAATTATAAAAGGAAAAGTGGTGCTGAGCCAATATTGGCATTTAAAGAGGGTTTAAGATTGCGAATGAGTAGACTTTCTCGTAAGAGAAGTTCGAACTCAAAAAGACAAGAAAAAAGGATTTTAAAATCATCGCTCTGATTTTAAAATCAAAGCGCTCTGACCATATGGGAATCTCACCTCTCACAGGTAAAAAGCGCAGTAACCCTCTCCTCACCAGTATTCTTTCACACCACCGTGACACGGATCACCCAGTCTTCTTTGATGATTTTAAAATCCTTTCTTCTTGTCCTTTTGAGTTCGAACTTCTCTTACGCGAAAATCTACTCATTCGCAATCTTAAACCCTCTTTAAATGCCAATATTGGCTCAGCACCACTTTTCCTTTTATAATTTCTTCTTTTACTCTTCCATGTTGTTAGTGTTACTCATACCTGTAACTTTTATTTTTAGTACGTCCTCTGATTGGTTAATGCATGAATATTATTACACCCTGTAACTATATACTTAGGCTTTAGGCAGTTATGTAAATTATTCTCTGATGATGCTGTGATGATACAACGAAACGTTAGAACTTTATTAAATATTATGATTTTACTTCTGTCTCCGACTCGATGGCTTTCGTAAAGATATTTTGCTGGGCTTTGATATTCCTCTTGAGATTACGTTTTCCGCCTGGTCAATCCATAGCTGATTGGGTCCGATTGATCTAATAAAATATTCCACGCGGCTTTTCATTGCATCGTTGACCCAATATCTTTACATGTAAAAATATCATATCTTTACTGAAAATATCGTATCCACGTACGTATTTTGAACGAGCTCAATTTAGCTCTTAGGACGCTACGTGGGTAAATAAACGATTGATTGATTGACTGATATCTTTTGTGATAAAATTCGACTTTTCTTAATGGCAGAAAACGTTATATCACACTAAAATTTGTGAAATAAAAGCAAACTATCGATGTTTTATGTTCTCCGGAATAGACCGATTTACAGAACAGAGTAAAAACGGGAACCTGATAACCATACGAGTGTTTAACACTTGACAGAGTTTCTGCTCGATGTTAGGTATGCTGCCTAACCATTTAATGTAAAACGGATACCCGAACTACATTTAGAAAAATAAAATCCGGGTTCAAGGCAACAAAGAATTCTGCCGATTCAAATAAATATAGGCTCATTCATTGTTTGCTGTAACGGAAAATGCTGTATTGTTGTTTCCGCGGCCGAATTGGAAACAGCGAAAGTAACCAAAAAAATTCTTCAGACCAAGTGAAACTGACTTCGCAATAAAGTTTAAAATAAAACATATTCCGAAGAATAAAGTCATCTTGAGAACTCAAGATATGAGTCAATGCAAGATAAAACTATTGTTGAAACTGTGATATTTCGACTTTATTCCAAAGTCATCTTCAGACAGAATGATAATTACAAAAACATGCCAGAGTCTATATACAGGAGGTGTGATGACATCATCGAGACAGAATTAGGAAACACTACCGGTAATCCCTAATTTACATGCTGAGATGTTGAGATGCTAAGTGCTAATTAGAAGTTCTCACCACCATTAATAAAGCAGTTGAGCGTGAATAGAACAGTTGGGCAAACTGATAACAAGTGTGCATAATATCTAATTAAAAAGGTTGAGTTCTTTGCTAGCTTTGAGCCCAGAATTAAGCTCAGGTTTATTAAACTTAATGTGGAGTGCTTCAATTATTAGAAGTTTATTGGTGTTAGTAGACTTACTCGTATAAAGAATTTTATAGTTATTAAAGATTAAACACATCTACCTCCAATCTTTGCAATTAGACAAAGTATTAATAGAAAAACAAAATTTGGTAGGAATAGAAGTACTTGATCGGCACCAAAACGTAACCACTGAGACCAGGCAATTTTGTTGAGACTGGGGCTAGAAAATTAAGTATTTTATTTACCTGATAACTTTTTTGAAAAAATCATCGGGGTTTATGTTAAAATGTCTCCAGGGTTAACACATCAACAATTAGAATTAGGGTTAGGATTAGGGTCAGCAGTGGGGTTATGATTAGGGTTAGGATCCTAAACCTAATCCTAACCCTAATCCTAACCTTGACATTCAGGGTAATTCTGAATCTATCAGGGATATCAGGGGATCATAAGAGGATATCAGGGAAATAAAATACTTAATTTTCCAGTCCCAGTCTCCACACAATTGCCTGGTCTCAGTGGTTACATTCTAGTTCTGAATGAGTGCATCACTGGCTGCTGAGGTTCACACAGTTGTCATGGCAACTCACCCAATGTCAAACACTCTTGTGATATCTCAAAGTACAATTTTCATGACCCTTGTGCAAGTGTTCTTGACTTTTTCTAGCCAAACAAAACAAGACTTGCCAAAGGCATTCATTTTGTTGAAAAAATATAACAAGATATCATTTATTACCTGACTGAAGCCTGAGGCCAAGTATGTTGCCATAGTAACTATATGAATATACTTATATCAAGATGATGGCAAATGATAAAATAAAATTTAAATGGAATTTTTAATGTCTCAATGCTTACTTTTTTAAAGAAACAGAATATGAATTATTGATTTTTCCAATTTATAAGGATTACAAGACCAGATGGAGAGCTCCAAAGTTGAACCAAAGGAGAGAAAGAATTATCTGTTCTGAAAGGTAATTTTTCTCCTAATTGAAGTGAATCATCCCTACAAATATTAGCTGTTAGGGTTGAACTTTTGCCTCAGTGTGTCTGAGTTCCACCACTAATGTCTAGTGGGATTCTGGAAAAATGACAGATCAATGAAACATGAAAGGGGTATAGAGTTGAAGTATTCACCAACGATTTAAGTGGCAGAAATCTTAATTGTACATTGAATATAATATTGCAGTTCAATATATGCAGATATAAAGTCATCTTTTAAAAACATGGGCAAACCACAAATAGTTTTTATCATCCCATATTTCATTGCTGTTGCTAAACATTATCAAAGGGACATATAAGAAGCAATATTCCAACACCTGTGTATTTATTCAATACACAATTGATGAGTAATAATTGGATGAGAGGAAGGAGACATGACAGGAAGCAGAAACCTCACAGCAATGAAAGCAGTATAGAAGTAATGTTTTCACTGAGATGTTCAAATTCTGAAATAAGGAGTATTTCTTGTAAAGCAGTTCAAACATTGAATTCAAAGAAAATACTGAAAAATCATAAGAACACATAGAGAAATAAAAAAAAAATATAAAATTTGGTAAAACAAATAAAAAAAGACAGATTTAAAAAATAGGCATAGAGTTACAATTAATCTGGGAAACTCTGGTTTATCAGTATTACCCAATTCGTGCCTTGGCAGTGACAAAGCAAGTATTTTCTTTAGAGGAAGCCAGCAGCCCACTATGAGCGGCCAATAACCGACCACAAGGTCGAAAAGGCGAGTTTATTGAGATTACGGTAACACAGATTACTTTCTGTGAACTATTCGAAAGGGAAGATCACTTCTAGTTATTATCAAATAAGTGTACCAATCTACTACTTTTTAGAATCAGTATAAACCAGTTACGTGTGAAACGTACTCAGTAAACAATTTGAATTTAAATGAATAATAAGTCGCAACTCCCACCCTGGTTAACCACGAAAAAAATTCGTTAGATCCTTTTGAATCGAACGAACAGTTATCCGTGAGTTGCGGTTCTCAATTGATTTTTCCCCATG
This sequence comes from Heliopora coerulea, assembly GCA_030142905.1. Taxonomy (NCBI): domain Eukaryota; kingdom Metazoa; phylum Cnidaria; class Anthozoa; order Scleralcyonacea; family Helioporidae; genus Heliopora; species Heliopora coerulea. The sequence continues at coordinate 1,086,764 of JASJOG010000073.1, read as the reverse complement.
GTTTGTCAACAGTTCACACTTCAAGAGTATTAAGAAATATTGAATGTAAACTAGAATTTGAACTAAATTCAACGTACCTGAAAGCACACGAAAAAAACAGTAAATAACGTTATCAATTTCATGTTCTTGCTGGTATTTATATGACAACCATGAATGGAATTTGTGCGTCCTCGCAGTGCATCACGGTAGTTTAGTTACCCCTCCAGTAGCTTCCACCATGAAGGAAATTTTCAGGAAATAAAGGAAATTTGAAGGAAATAAAATTTTGAAGAAAATTTGAAGGATTCTTTTTGAGAAATTTGAAAGATATTTGAAGGAAATCTGAGGGAATGAAGTAAAAGAAGCGCAGTCATTCAGTTTCTGAAACAAAGGATCGCAAATCAAATTTGACGTTCGGAAGATCTGTTTCAGCTTGTTTGAAGCCGACATCATATTCTCGTTTCTTTATTTTTGTCCGTATATACATCACCAAACGTCACTGAATCGAGAATCGTTTATAATACAGTCAGGTTAGAGCAGAATCGTTTTAAATGGTTCTATTTGTCTTGAACAAAAACATTATTCGACGACTGTAACACCGTTTTTAAACGTACTGGGAGTTGGGAATTTGGGATTTTCTCACGCACTTGTCAGATTTACATTTTTATGTTTTCCAAATTCGTCATTCCACATATGTGTATGTGTTGGGGTAAAACTACATGTCAAAATCCAATGCCTGCCGACAACTCTAAAAAATATAATATAAAACAAACTCAGAAAAGAAGCATCTTGGTACTCAAAATGAGCAAAAGTACAAGACAAAATTGAGAGTACCAAGATGTTTTTTTCGAAGTTTGTTTTATATTATATTACATGTCCAAATATGGGTAATTTGTATTCCTTGACCAAAGCAAACCCGGCCATATAACTCGGTGGAGATATGAGCAAATAAACAGCAGAAATATGTGGTGACTCAATCAAATAATGAAAGAATGCCGAACATAGGCATATGGGCCCTAATCATTTTGGGGGAACAGAGACGATCTGCCCGAATCTCTCTGCTTGAATGTTTAGTGAGAAAAAACCTAGGAATAAAAATCACATACTGCACACGGTATGCCGATTTTTGAAAATTGTTCTGTTTTAATCACGCTTATAAATTTATTTTTCCCAATTCTACCTGACCTATTTGCCCAAATCTGGTCCACTCCAAATTTTTTTTGGGGGGGGGAGTTGCCCCCCTACCCCCCGGCTCGTACGCCTATAATGCCGAAATATTACCTCATTTTTGTCTTATTTCCTGACAGGTCTAGACTTAATCTTGAACATGTTTATTTTTGGAGTTTCTTTCGTGAACGAGTTCAATTCACGCATGTTTTGGCCGATTGTTGTAAACTAACAGTTACAGGTTTGCAAATTGGTAGTTCTGTGTTCTCTTCTGTGGCTGTTTATAACAGTTCTGGCAGGGAAAATTTGATTTTCGCTTATTTCCGATAGTAAAAATCGGACAAGCGGACCAACCATGAAGTAATTTGTTTATTATATTGGTACTATGATCAGCATATTTTTACAACAAGTGATGGGGCAAACGTTCCTTGGAGTTCCTCTTTCCGACAAGTCGTATACAGACAACATAAAAATTACAAAATGTATTCATTTTTAACCATATTCTTAAACGTTTACATGTAACAATAAGGTAAGTATACAAACACAACGTAATAAAGGTAATATTTGAGAGCAAACAAAAACTTCAAACTGTAATTGTTCGCATAAGCTGTGGCGCGAAAAGTCGATACGCTTTTCTCAGTGGCGAATAATTGTATGGAGCCACTGATTGGTCAGACGATTGTACTCGCTAGTGGGAAAAATCGTCTGACCAATCAGTATCGAGCTTCAACAGTAAAAGACGACTTTTATCTTTGTGCATGCTGAGAAGTTTATCACAGTACGTATATAACAAACATCTATTCCAAGCGATACTCTAGAATCCTCAGCTACATAAAAACACTTAACAAAACAGTTAAACCCCTCCCAAAAAAACCCCCAAAAAACAAAGACAACTTCTGTCGATTACTGCCCTGTTTTAGAGGCTGATTACATGAGACAGGAACAAAGTTAGACCGATACAACTCGAGATCACTCTCCATACAAAACCTTGTTTTAGTTTACACGAGACCGGTTCGAAAAATGTACTTGGACCGGTCCCACTCATATCAGGTGCTGAACTGATACTAATGAGTTCAGACTGGTTCGAGCTTGGATCGATACGAAATTTTGTTCACGAATAGGCGAAATCTCTCCAGACCAACCATTCATGTGGTGAATAAGAAAATCATTGTGGCTGGGAGTAAAAGAAAACTTGGAATGCGGCCAGAAATCTTTGCAAGAACACTGGTTTAGTTTGATTCTGGTGTCATGTAATCACTTTAGAAAATTTTCACGTTGGTAGCGGCCTGAATTCGTACTTGTCTCATGTAACGATTCTCTTAATCTGTATCCACAAGGTGTGTTGTTTTACCGACAGCCTAAACGACATAAAGTACGCATTTTACCGACATAAAGTACGCATTCAGGAATGAAAAACGACACCCTTCCGCCTACAGTGGGAGCAATTCATTGCTCATGTTAACAAAGAGTAACTTATCTATATTGTAGATTGGATGATCCAGTTTATGAAATTCTTAATCGTGGACCTCAGTTGGGCTTTCTGTAAAAATCAAAATGTGTCATGTAAATAATCGGGAGAAATGGGTAAGTGAGTAATAGTTGTGTAGCTAGGAATTTGAAAGTGGGGTTCTGAAGAAATTTTAAACAATGTACATACGTGATATTTGTGCAAATAAAATTAAGAAAAAAACAACCAGGGTATTTCCTGACGGTGAAAGTAAGAGTGTTTGCAAAATTTGAATAAATTAATAATTTTTACAAAGCCAGCGATGGCCGTCATTAAATTTCTAAAACGATTTAACGTAAAGTGCGCCGCTTCTTTTGGTATGATATAGACCAAGATATTTCCATTTAGTTCAGCCACCACCACTCTCACAACCACTTTGTCTTGAGGGCTGACCAAATATTTTAGTACCCACGCACCATCTCATTCTCATCCGTAAAAACGGGATTTCTTGCTAATACTATGCATTGAATATTTTCCATAAATATGCATTTAAAAGTCGATTTATTTTTTTTATATATATTTCAAACACAAACTGAATCCGCATTGCACGTCCTTAATGTATCAATAAATGTAGTGGACGTACCGACAGGTCGGGATTCTGGGTGAAAAAAATTTGACAAAAAATATTTTGAGATCAAAGCTTCGCGAACAAAGCTTTCCGTATCGCACACTTTTATCGCGTACTATATTCTAGGAAGAGAGAGTCGGTGTATGCTACCAAAGTACTGTGAACTAAAGGTTGTTAACAGTTTGAAATGCACATGTTAACATTCCATATAACCTTAAATCGACCCTGCAAACGACTGGACAAATGACTAGGAAAATTGAAATTCTATTTTCATTAATGTATCGTACAATGGTGTTAATGGTCGTCTGTTGGCGCAATTGCGTTTCTGTTCGTGCAAATGGCTGGGTATAGATATACAGTATATTTTCTCGTAATAAAGAGCAAATGGTGTATATTAATTGCACTAACAGCGAGTGGCTTTCGTTGTGCGAAGACAATTACTCAGGAAGGTCTTTTCTGCAATACTAATACTCTCGATATACAAGTTGTCCATATAAAGTTCACATTATTCATAACAGCAGGAATCATGGAGTTTAATGACTTTAGCAACTTAAAACAGCATTTAAATCTTGCGAGATATTCCTGATAACACGATCGGAAGAACTTACCATTGGAGTATCTCGAATAAATATCGTCACTTTGTCGATATCTTTTAGACTTTTCCAGCTCATTCCTGTGATGATGTCTTCTGAGAAAATGAGCGAGTATCCCGTATAATAAAGGTCTGGAATTTGAATGAGAAGTTTCAACAAATAAATAATCGCCAAGGAAATGCCCACAATGACTTCAAGGATATACTTGAGTGGCAACTGACGTAACGAAAGCTATCAAGGCGTATTTCTTATCAGAGAAACACTAAGACGAAAACATGCTTTAAATTTTTCTTTCCTCTTAATAAAGCTTAGAAATAACTGCACAAAGTTCGTATGAAAGGAAAACCAGAGAAAATTCGCTCAAACTTAACCAAGAATTACTCTTTTCTTCTGAACGAGAGTTTACTCAAAACTAGTGCTACGATGCCAACCGGAGACTGTGCGCAGAACTCATTGGCAGCAAGCCGTTTTCAAAAACTCTTGCCAGATCTACAATTCTGGCCAAAAAACCCCGGGACGACGTAGATATACATTTGAAGATATTTGTTGCACTTTCAGTTCAGCTGTAACAGCAAAACCTATTTTTAGTCATGACTCACTGGCAGAGTGCAAAAATGGCTACTTAGACATTAAAAGCTTGTATCGTTAATGCAAACAAAAGCGGGAACCACTGAGTATTTTTATAAAACCTCTGTGTAAAACCTCGACCTCCAGTCTTGGGCGTACGGGGCTGCGTTCGAGTTTTCCCAACTTCTCCAAGTGTTTGCATCAGGCTATATAACAGGGGTGGCCAAACTGCGGCTCGCGAGCCACATGCGGCTCCTTGGCATATAATGTGCAGCTCGTGGAAATATGTTGGCTGAGCTCCTTTTTTCATCATAGTTATATATAAAAGGTAAGTAAGAAAAAATTTTGGTATACACTTGTACTTTGGGATTATTGATACTAAAACAAATTAACAGTTTAAAAAACTGTATACGTGCACAAATATTATTGCGTACATGTATTTCTTAGTATTTATATAAAATTTTGGTAACAAAATGTGTATGTAACAATAAAAAGGTGTGTGTAAATTTTGTTCATGTCTTGCGGTTCTCAAACATCTGAAATTTATCGTATGTCGCTCTTATATTAAGCAAATGTGGCCACCCCGGGTATATAAACACAACAAAACAGTTTCGATTTCTTAGGGCCGTTGTATACTTCGCGCAATCGCCGCATTTAATTCAGACGAATTTAATTCAGTCGATTTAATGCGACGGTTATGAGGCGTGTCAAACGAATTAAATTCGTCCGAAGAGTTAAATGCTTCAGAGATATTTTATCCGTCATGATCAGACGGATACAACGTCTGAAATGCGTGCTAGTTTCAGACGATGACGTATCGTCGTATCGTCGCATCGAATTAAATGCATAAATTATGATAACATACGTTCTTTTTAGCAGATGATCAAATGATATGTCTTTTTTTTTGTGATGAGCATTGATTGTTGTTATGAAGGTCTGGAAAATGATCAAATTCGTCTCAATTAAAATTCCTCGTATGAAACGAACAAGCGTTTACGTCGACTGATTGACGAAGATAATATGAATTAAGTTCGTCTGATTCAAATGCGACAATTTAGCGACGAATGAAACAGCCCTTAAATGAGGGTAAGAAGCTACTGCGTAAAAATCTTTTGATTAAATTAGAGGTGTTGAGCGTCGTTGCACTACAGCATCAGGAGAACTAGTTTGTTTGTTTTTTTGACAATGTTTTAGTACAACGAAAGCTTAAATCCCGCCATTTTACCAAACCGTAACTAGGAATGTGTCAATTTATCTAAATCAATATGTCACATTCTTGGATTTTCGAACGCCCCGTTATTAACTACCATTTTAATCGCAGTCTTTCCAGAAAATGATCCGTATCCCGTTTTCTCCTTAGGTGCACCCTCACATATTTCCTCCTTTTCTATTTCCCCTAACAGGCTGACCAACATTCTGTACTATGACATATAAAGTGACACACATTTCACACAAATTATTTGAGGGTGGCCAGTTTCCTTTCTCCATAGTTTTCCTCACAGGTAAAGAAATTATTCATTACTAACACCACTGATATATGATGAAACGTTTACTGATCCTTTAACAAACTGCTAGCGATAAAGCGAATAAATTGAACACAACCGTTTTCCACGAGCCAAATTCGATTTTTTCTTTTCTCTCATCGGCTGTTGACAAAGAAATGTCGATTCACGCGATAAAAGTTGCCTGTTGGAAAACAGCTTTAACCCAATCTTTTCCCTAGAATTCAACTTCATTTTCACATTCTTATAGTCCTTCCGTGACATATCATAAAGCACGGGCTTGGTACACTTTGCGTTCATCAGAACCTCCTCAAACGACGTTAATTTGAAATTTTTCGCAAGCGACTCAGCAACGACTCAGCGATTTCATTTGATTCAGCGATTTCAGCGACACGTTCCCAGTGAAAGAGGAACAAACCTTGGTAATCGCACAAATTTATCGCTGAGCTGCAGTGACACGGCGACAGCGACAGTGTGTCTGCCTTAACCACGGTTAGCGTAAAGGTCCGTTCACTAGTGTGATTTAAAAACATCAGTCGATATTTTACCAGAACAGACCTCACGCTGTTCAAAACAAAATACAAAAGTAATATCGCGTCACGGATGTAGTCACATCGGGCGGTGCCGGGCGGGACCACCCGGCACGAATTCTTAGCGCTCGCCACTCGCGGTAATTTCATGAATTCCGCCAGGCACTTTCTGCCGAAACATAATGAAATATATTGTTTCCATGCAGCAGATATCGTTGTAATCTAATCCATCATTCATCGAGGGAGATAAGAACCCAAATTAGCGTAAACAAGCAAAACTTGGCAGGATTCTGATATGCTATTCCTCGCAAAGAACTGTTGCTAATTGGTCAGTGTCTTAACCGCTGTAAAGACAACATTTGTCAAACTTTTCGCGCGAAAGCTCACACCAAATCACGTTGCTACGTGACGACCTTTTGCCTAAAGAAGTACGTTTAATTGAACCTTACTGAAAGTGCCAGAAATTTCTCCTTGGATTTAGGGTGCCGATTTTACAAAAATTTCTGGGGGTGATGAAAATTAAGTCCTTTTTCCCTGTCTACAAATACATCGCTGTGCGCATATTGACGTTCCAAGATTTCTGTACGTCCATTCGACAAACTCTGACGAAAAAGAGGGAGTTATTCGAGATTTCCTTGGGTCACATATGCTCATCTGTCAGTTTATAGGAACTTTGAGTATAAGTCGCCAGAGTATAAGAACTAAACAGCTCAAAGTATGAATAATTTAAATTGAATACAAACTTACAGAGACGCCGTGGAGTGATCTTCAATAATGTTTAGTTCTTTGGCAAGAAACTGGTGATCTAATGGCTGTCGGGGCTGACCACTTTCTGAAACAAACGACAAAATGGTGGCTCATTTTAAAACTGTCTGTTTTTCCAGAAAGTGCAAGTTTATCTCGATGAAAGCCTCTTTAACCTAGTATATATTACACACTAGTTCAACCAAGGTTAGATAATTTGCCGTCGTCCATCACTAAGTTGGTGGTGGAGAAAGAGTGAAAGAATGTGAAAGATTCTGAAAGGAATGATTCGATTGCCTTCTTTCGAACACAAAAAATAAGTTCATTTGTCATTTCCCAGATTTTGTAAGTAATAATCACTTCGTTCGAAAAAAAAAAACCGAAAGAAAGAAAAGAAAACAACACCACATTCAATGCTTATGTCAAGAAATAAATAATTCATACACAATAACGCCACCTCAGGAGCTAATCCGACAACTAAATTATGTAAAAATACGCCGCTATCGGCGTAGCATAAAGTTTATTCAACTACATATAAATCAGTCTGCAAACGTGATTTTTAACGTGCAGTTTTACACAAAATGTCCAGTTCTAGATTCATTTGCGGAGACTGATAAGGTGGACTTGGCAATAGGACGAATACTGGGTCGATGACTGGGTTCTATGCAGAGATTCAAGCTTACTACACGTACATGTCAGGAGCACCAACCATAATAAGGATCTTACCTGTCATCAGAACAGATAATGTATATTTGTACTTGTTGAACTCCAAGTATTCTCGGATCAATTCATTGATCAGCATATTTTCATTTGAAAGAGTGGGTTTATCTTCTGTCTGGAAACAAAAGGTACTCGAATTGGGTGGGATGAGCTGGAATTCTTAACATTGCATAGCTTCAATTTGACGTAAATGTATCTACTTGGACACTAGATTTAGGGCAACTATTTCTACATAATTGACAAATTCGTTTGAATACAAAAATATGCAAGTCTCCATCTCCTCCGCCCACCTTGTCAATCCTGTACTCCAAGAAATCCTTTTCATGGAGTACAATATTGACGAGGTAGGCTGGGAAGATACAAACTTGTTTATATTTTATAAGGTAAAAAATTAGAAGGTTGATAACTGCCTTGACTGATCTCAAAGAATTCCAACGTTTCGAGCAAAGGCCTCTTCGTCAGAGAAGGAAACGTGTTATGGAACGAAGGGGCCTTTGCTCGAAATGTTGGAATTCTTTGAGATCAGTTACGGCAGTTATCAACCTTTTAACTTTTTGCCTTATTTATAAAGGTCTACGCAGTATTCTGTTCTTATATCTTTGATTGTATATGTTTCATATGCTTCGCGAACGTCCTTGTTTGCAGACTCGTTTTCTAATTATTTGCTATGTTTATCCACAAAAAAACAATATTGAGAAAAGAGAGGGGTTAAGTCAATCATGCTCATTCCTTGAAGAACTATATTGTACCTATGGTTTTATTTCAGTTCTACCACTCTCTTTTCTGCAGGTACATTTCCCTGCTGAACATTCAAGCCATTGGTAATAAAAATTCACCACGCATAACGAACATTTTTTCCTCCACAATATTTGTTCCAAGTAGAAATGACCTATGGGAAAACTATCTTTAATATTACTGACTCTGTTTACTTACCCCTCCTTTGCCTCAATTGGTTACCTGCTCCTGACAAAACAAGCAGTACAAAACAGTGGTGTAGGCATCCTAGGACACCCTGGGCCACATGCCCTAGGACACATGCCTTAGGACACCCTGGGCCACATGCCCTAGGACACATGCCTTAGGACACCCTGGGCCACATGCCCTAGGACACCCTGGGCCACATGCCCTAGCAACTTGTGTTTGTGTCTTAGCATCCACTCTCCTGGATGAAGTCAAGTGGAGCCAAGATATCTTACAAAATATTACTAATAATATTAAAGTAGTACATAACTCATGTGAGATACAAATATATAAAGTATTAAAAAGGATGAACTGATAACACATAACTCTAGGTCAGTCTTTGGACAGTGAAACTGGTCAACCTGAGCTCTTTTGACTCAGTCCACTTGCTGTCTTCAGTCTGCACGGCTGTATAGGGATTGAAACCATCCTTATTTTGGGAGTCATTATGTTTAATTTAAAGCACGATAACTGATCACACAGGGCTTTGATGCAGACAACATGCCATCCAAAAGAAGGCATGAATGCTGGGGGCAGCCAAAACTTTAACAGTGCACTAGGATCATTGCAATGAAGAGGCCCAATGGTAGCTAAGGGAAGATCCCCCAAATCAACAAACTTTTACCAGACATTTTAAAATAGAATTTTCATACTTCAGGTTACATTTGGGTTTATACAGCACATGCAATAAACATAAGCATTAAGTAACTGAAGTGAGATAGGCAGCCAGTTAGTTAGTCATGCAGGGAGTTAAAAACCTGTATACAAACATACAGTGTACATATAGGATAAAAACCAAGTGCAAGGTCTTGAATGTCAGTGAAAGATTGAGCACATGGTTTTTAAGTTGTTTACAGACCTACCACACTCACAGACCATTCGAGGGTACTATCAAAGCTACCCCTTTATGGAATCAATCATGAAGAACTGCAATGGTTTGAAAGTTATTTGTTTGACAGAAAACAGTTTGTTCAATTTGATGGAGCGAAATCAGAAACTCAATCTGTGTCCTGTGGAGTCCCCCAAGGATCTATTTTAGGACCACTTTTGTTTATTGTGTTAATTAATGATATTGACCTTCAGCTAAAGCATTGTGAAATCATCTTATATGCTGATGATGCAGTCATCTACTGTGCAGACAAAAGCTGTGAAAATATCGAAAGCCAATTAAAGATTGACATTGGTCAAACTGCTGAGTGGCTTACTGTAAATAACTTAGTTGCTAACTTGAAAAGAAGAAAGACCGAATGTGTCCTTTTTGGCACACATCAGAGAAAATCAAAATCTAAGCCATTACAAATATTTAGGTGTGATATTGGACAAAAATCTTAATTTCAATGAATATTTAGAGAAGACATACAGAAAAGTTTCATCAAGAATCAAACTGCTATCATGTGTGCGACAAAACATCAATCCACATACAGCTGAAATCATCTACAAAGTGATGATCCTTCCTGTCATGCTCTATTGTTGCAATATCTTTGGCAGCATGGCACATTTGAAGAAACATGAATTTGAAAGCTTTCAATATTGAGCACTATGAATTATCAATGGAAATAAAACAAGTGGTGTCAAGCTTCCCAGAATAAACCATATCCAAAACAGATTATGTGCCCAAGAAGTCTTTAAATGCTTAAACGGTATAGCTCCAAAAGCATTTGAAAATTATTTCATGAGGAACAGCCATAATGTCAACACTCACAAAAACAACAAAAGCATAGTTGTACCCAAAGTTAGGACAGGAACTGGATGCAAAATGTTGCATTCCAAGGAGTAAAGATTTTTAATAACTTACTGAATGACTTACAAACTGAAATATCACTTTTAAAATTCAAAGCATCCAGCAAGAACACAAACTTTGACTTCTAGCTGCTTCTTAGTTGTAACTTTAATTGTAAAATTTTTAACTTCTATTTTTGTATATTAACTTTTACTTTGTAGGATACAGGTCTTTGATTGATAACAGTAATTTATATTTACTGAACAAATTAACCTGAATAAATATGAAAGATTATTTTTATCATTATTGAATTGTTTTGAAGAGGTTTTGGAGCACTTTCTTTTTGTTGTCTATGCAAGGGTTAATCAATGGTCACAACTGTGATAAAGGATTTAACATCACAAATAAAGCTCAACTGATATTTTCATTTTTAACTTTTATTTTTTGTTAAATTAACTTTGTTTGCAAACAAACAAAAAGTTACAATGTTGTCATAGTTTTTTGCATCTGTATGTTTGATTTATTGGTGAGATTTAAGCAATCATATGCAGCTTGTCTTTGGCCTGTTGACTGTCCACAAGCGATTACAGAAAAAGAAGATATTCAATGAGGAGTTTAAAGTAAAACTATATGCTCATTGATAGTGGGAAAATAAAATACAATACAAGATTAACCAAATAATGAGACTATCATGATTGGTGGGATAACAGTTTATTGACTGAATGGACATACATGCCTCAGCAAGTGATCAATGGAATATTAATACTTATTTCTTGACTTATCTTTCTACAACCTCTTCTAATAAGACTAGCCCAGTGTCTTGTAGTTCTTAAATTTTAGTTGCCCAAACCCAATTTTTGCAAGCCCAGTGAATTAGTGAACTACCAGGCTAAGGTCAAACACTGTCAATATGTCGGTCGTAAGATTTTTCTGCGATCATAACTTATTTTTAGCAAGTAGGAACGCTTACTAGGCTGAAAATTTATTCTTTCTGTCGTTGTTTCATACACTTTAGCCAGTTTCGGCTGGTTTGTTTAGACCACGATGAATTACAGGCTAAAAATTGACCAGTAAAAAGTCCTTTAAAATTCGTATTTTACTCATATATTATTATCACTATTACTGAATCAGGTAAAAAATGCCTACCAACCGACATGCTGACACCCCCTCTAAATCCAAATCGTTGAACGGACTGTCATGAATTTACCTGATCATCCAAAGCGTTAAAGACCTCTGCTCGGATTCTGGCTTTTATTTGACCAAGTACCCCTCTGTTTTCCAGAGTTTCCTTTAGAACTAAGAGATAAATAACAAGCTTTCACAAAAAATGTACACAAACGAACAAAAGAAGGCAATCCTGTATTTTAGCGTCGGATTGGATTTGGGAAATAAAATAGCGTCGGATTCATTTTAATAGCGCTGGATTCATTTTAAAGGGTTAGGGTTAGGGTTTCGGTTTAGGTTAGGGTTAGGGTTATGGTTATGGTTATGGTTAGGGTTAGGGTTAAGAGCATATGTTTTAATCCGGCGCTCTTCATAAAATGAATCCGACGCTATTATATTTCGCAAATCCAATCCGACGCTAAAATACAGGATTTCCCAAAAGAAAATGTGTGAAGATAAATAAAAAGCAATACAAAAAATTCGCACCATCTTTTAAATCTGCTGCCGTCGCCATTTTGAAATGACCGCTAAATAGAACAACGTGGGTTGATGACGGTTATTACGGGAACTTAAGGATGAATAAAGCTAACATAAGACCACCCACGGATTTTGTTCGTCGATTACAATCATGTATGTTAGATGGTTTATTTTTTCATTTCTCTAGTAAAATGAGTCAAAAATTCGGCCGTTCTGATCCGAGGGACCCTACAAGACCTGAGAGAATTTCACTGGCATACAGAGGATGGAAGGAAATCCCAGCGAAAATAACCGATAAATATGGCGACTCAGTTACTGAACTTGATTTGAGCCACAATGATTTCTTGTATCCTTTTTTTCCAGGTTTCTTTCAGAGCGTTATTTTCGTTGATTTACAAGTTGATTCACATTACTGACACGTAATGAAGTGTTAAGATCGGGTAAATTGGGGACCAGGGACGGTAATCGTGAGATAAGGGGATGAGAGCTATAGAGATCATGTAAAACTAGAGGGGGCATGGGGGCCAAAAATTGGAATCATGTACATAGATTGGATTGAGATTGAATGCTGCAATTTTGAGTAAATTGGGGATCAAATTGTTTTTCTCCAGGCCCTTTTCCATTTGTTTGAGAATCTCAAGTTCAACCAAGTGATGCTTAAGGAATTGTTTTGTGTTAGTTTTTCATTAACCCTTTTTCAGAAAAACTTCGTTTCTGGTCATTAGTTGGTTATTATTTTTACCTTAATTGTTTTACAATTCCTTTGAAAAAACAAACCAAAAACCAGAACTATGAAAGTAAAGTGGCCTTAGACCATGACCTTGAACTTGTCATCCATGCTTTGTTTTCACATTAACAGAAAGATTAACTATATGGCATCATTATATGTAAATGCTGTCAGAAATACCTTCCTCTTTAATGATGTCATCATGTATGGTAAATATGGACCTAGGCATGATAATATGTTTATTGTCTGTTTATGACTTTGAAATTAAGTCAAATTTGCTTTATTTCATAGTTTGTTTGGTTTGTCTTCCAGTTTATCAAGCATGGCTACCTTCAATATATCAACTAGATTTGATTGACATTTAGCTGCAATGCCCCGGCCCTCTAGTTGATCTATGATCTCTATGGTGAGAGTCATGTGACTAAGTATTGGATACGTTAAAGTGCCAGTGATGCCAAAATTAAGTTTGTTTTATCAAAATGAAATCTTGAAATGGTAAAGAAACAGCTTCCATACATGTTTTATATTAAACACTTCCTAGAAATATGTCAATTTGTTTCATATCTACTATAAGACCACCTTTAACTCTTTCTTGATGATATTAGAAGTCTGTTGTTTCACTCTAGCTGACACCAGATGATTTTACTTGTCAAACAGAGAGCTTCCACCTCAAAAGAGTTAAGACCATCATAAGTTCACACATCATTTCGACTCACTAGAATATCACTTAATTGTCTGTAAATGTATAGCACATAGTAATTGAAAGAGTATGCATGAACAAATGTCATGAAACTTCAGATTGTGCGAGACCAAATACACAACCATGATGGTAGTATCTTGGTTTCCAGACCACTCTTTCCATGAAGGTTCTGCCATGGCAAAGGAAGATGTTGTGACTTTTCTTCTACATTTTGCACATAATGGTTAAGATAATATATCAGACTTGCCACTTATTAAAAATTGACCGTGAACATATGTGAAAGAAGGAATTACACCTTTTGCTGTTCATTACCAGAAATTATACCATCATTAACGCCAACCTCAAACTCATTAACGCAAAAATGCATTCATTTTATTCAGTTGACATTCATTGGTGTAGGTACACAACCATTTGCATCAAAGGGCATTCCATAGCGTCAACAGACAACCATTAACACCATTTTACAATACATTAGGGATAATAAAATTTCAATTAGGCAAGATATTTCTTTTGCGTTATTGAAATTTTATTATCCCTAATGTATAGTAAAATAGTGTTAATGATCTTCCGTTGGTGCTATGGAATGCCCTTTGATGTAAATGGTTGCGTATCTACGCTAGCGAATGTCGATTGACATGTCGTGTAACTGTTTACCACGCTGTCTATCACGTTTTAACTGTTTGCCCTTTACGAGAGATGAAGAAAATGAGTAACTTTCAGTCCCAAGAATAATTTCAATGTCGTCCTCGTTTTGCGAAAGGCATTCAGAGTTTTTACGTGGTCAGGAAACTCGTGCAACAGATGCAACAGCAAAACTTGTTACATAGTTGAGTTCAACATAATACGATGGGACAGAATCTCTTTAGATATTTTCAAGCATTTTAGAGGGCGGGAAAAGAAAACATGAAGTATCCGCGCTAGAGAGAAGTAGAACTCAAATTTTCATTTGCTTTCTACTTCGACTCACATTACTCATACACAAGTGCTATTGGTTGTAGAACGCAATTGAAATATCCCTTACGTGAAATTCAAATGCACAGTAAAAGGTAAACGTCCGCCAGCTGGTTATGTCCGACCGGATACTTTCACCCAGGCCTACCTTTTACCAAGTCCTGAATTCACAACTGGTTAAGCAGTCGGGAAGAGTTGGGTCGTTTCATCAAACGACCCAACTCTGCCCGACTGCTTAACCAGTGGTGAATTCACGACTTGTATGTGAGCTGTGAAAATTTTTTTTTCCCTTAACAGTTCTACTGCATATAAAGTGATTTAAAGTCAATGAGGGGCTTCACCAGGTTGCATACCGTCATTCTTGATCACAATGCTTTATCGGCTAGATCTACATTTCCACCATCGGACACTCTGGAAATACTATGGTTGAACCACAACCAGATCACAAACCTTAGTTTGTTTATTGAAACAATTTCTCGGTGTTATCCCAACCTGACGTACCTCAGTATGATAAACAACCAAGCAGCTCCAAGTTACTTCAACGGCGGAACCTATGCCTCGTATAAGGATTACAGGTAATTGTAAAATATTCTGCTACCTCAAACTCTCCATAAATATTTTGTAGAAACTTATTTGTACATAGTCTGACGGAAATGCTGAAATCTGGTATAGATGGTATGCACGTGACTTCCTAGCAGCCATCACAAAAGGATCTCATTAACTTCTGTTCTATGTGGAACCAACATGGCTGCCGTATCATTGTCTTTTGAATCCTAAGGGACTGGTTGCAACCCACTTATTACACTTGCAGCCAAAAACAATCGATCATGTCAAGATTTATCTAACTTTCTAGTTTCATAGCCAAACACGAAGCTCATAACCCACCTACAGCTATTAGAGTTAAAGTAATTATTGTTTTTAATAGTTAAAGATGTGTCCCACAATATATGTAGAGTCACTCAACTTTAAAACCAGTTCGTAGCATACGCAAGCTGAATTTTGAAGAAAGATTGTTGGCCTGCAAGAAGTTGGAAGAAAGTCAAAATTATGGGCCCAACGAGAAGAATCAGTTTGGAAGATCGAGGAAAAGTGCTGGCATTGTCAGAAGTAGGATACACACAACGTGAAATTGCTACTTGTGTTGGTTGCACCCAAAGCAGTGTCAATGAAATCCTCAAAAAGAAGAGACTCACTGGTACTGTGAAAGATGCCAAGATCCCTGGACTAAAACGAAAGGCATCTGAGAGGGAAGACAGGCTCATGGTAAGGAAAAGCAAATCAAATCGCTACAAGACTGCACCGCAAATAAAAGCTGAGATGCTAATTGAACATGGTGTCAATATCTCGGTTTCCACCACCCAAAGAAGGCTGAGAGAGGCTGGTTTAAAGGGGTGCAAGCCCAGGAAGAAGCCTAGGCTTACTGCTCGCCATAAGAAGTCTCTGTTACGCTTTGCACAAGCACACAAAGATTGGACGGCTGAACGGTGTCTAAAGTGATCTTCAGCGATGAATCGTTTCTCCTTCATAGAAGTGATGGGCGGGTGTATGTTAGAGGAATTGACGTGGAAGAACTGAAGGAAAGCTGTATACAGACCACTGAGAAACATGGAGGTGGTGGCATCATGGTGTGGGGCTGCATCAATGCCAGAGGTGTTGCCTGTCGTTCTAAAAAAGACGGGAAGCTCAGTGGGGAACACTACATTGAAACACTGGAGAATTCCCTTATTCCCACCACACACATGCTGGCCATGCCTGATGGTTGGATATTCCAGCAAGATAATGCAACTTGCCGCACCTCCCGTCTTGTGAAGGGGTGGTTTGAGGAAGAGGAAATACCTTTAATGGAATGGCCAGCACATTCGCTCGATCTCAACCCTGTTGAGAATCTATAGGACCAACTTAAGACAGCTGTCCAGGAGCGGGACTCCACCATTGTGAAGGAACTTTGGAGTGCTGTGAAAGCTGCATGGCTAGCCTTTCCCTTTGATAAGCTAACGAATTTAATGAATAGTATGCCTCGAAGGTGCAAAGGAGTAATAAAAGCTCGTGGGGGAGCCACTAAATATTAAATGTTGTGTTCTTTTTGTTTTCGCTGTGGTTACTTGTCAGGATACGATTGGTTACTGTGTTAAATGGCGTCATCATCCTTTTGTGTGATCGATTCTTTTTGACTGCCAGTGTAGTAAAGAGATATCGAGTGGCATCGCCTAATGCAAACTTTAAAACACTGACATGCATCAGTTGGTGTCTACTGAAACAATTAAATTATTTGCTCCCAGTTTGTATTTAACCATTAGTCACCGAAATCGAGTTGATTATCGGTGATCACGAATATATTTACCAAATGCGATATTGAAGTGCTTAATTGCTGTGGTATAATACCAAATATGATTATCGGGAAGAAACGAGAAAATATGCGAGAGTACACGTTCTATTTCATTCGTTATTGTATCTATGTGAATCTTATGCGTAAATGTCGCTCATGTGGGAGCCAGTGAACTCAATTTCCATATCTGGAATGCTAACTGGGGTAGATCAAGGTAAAGCGAGGCCCTGGGCCAATGTGTCCCCCTGGGTTCCATGAACCTATTGACTACATCACAAGAGGCATAATCATTAATTGTAATTATTTCTGAAAAGCCAGAATGGAGAAATAAATTACTTTAATAATAATAATAATAATAATAATAATAATAATAATAAAATTACTGCAGAATTTGAAATTTTTGTACCTAGTAAGAACGTTGTAGAACCTACAAGACACATGTACAAGTAACTGTTACAGGTTGCAAGGAATGAAGCAAATTAGCGTGCCCCGCAGATGTTGTATGTAAAGAGAACTATGAAGAGGCCGCGTGTCTGGCGCAACGCAAGGCGCGGGGCCACCTCACAAGCCGACAAGCGCGGGGCCCTGGGCCCTGTGTCACGTGACCCATGGGTTTAATCCGCCGTTGTGCTAACTGGCCAATGAAATGTGAGGCCAAGATGGCCCCTCATGGAGGGCAATTTTGTAGGTAAGTTTTCGTTCCCTACGCGGGCTTTACGTCAGTTTTAGTCTCCCTCGCGACTTTACACTTTTCTGAAGAGTTTTCTTTGAAAACACACACAAAATATTTCTTTAAAAGATAGAAACCAGTTTAAGAATTTGAAATACATTTCGACAAAGTCAAACCGAGTTACAGGTAACATATAGTTTCACGAAAATAAATTACCAAACTAACGAGAAATCTGGCAAAACGGCCTCGAAAAATTACTTTAGAAACATACTAAGTGCACGTCCTTTTTTCCGGTCAATTTACCATTTTCATACAATTAAGTACACTTCTTAGGCCATACGGCATTAACGAATCCTTTTAAATACTCGATTATGTAAAATTCGTCCAGTAATATTTTGTCTGAACACATTTCGAAGCCGAACCAAACAAAACCTGAAGATTAAAGCGTAAAGGACTGGAATTGACCTACAAGACCGCGAAGAGGACTGAAACTGACGTACACAGTGAACTCAATTTCCATATCTGGAATGCTAACTCATTTACTCGGGCAAAAAGTGAAGCCAAGATGGCCGCCCATGGAGGGAAATTTTGTACGTCAGTTTCTGTCCTCTTCGCGGTTTTGTCTGTCAGTTCCAGTCTTTTACACGACTTTAATTTTCAGATTTTGTTTGGTTCGGCTTCGAAAACATTCTCAACCATGGAAGAAGTGTCCAGACGAAGTATTACTGGATCAGTTTTACATATTCGAGTAAGGATTCGTTATTGCCGTGTGGCCTAAGAACTGTCCTAAATTGTCTAAAGATGGTAAACTGACGGGAAAAAAGGACGTGCACTCAGTAGTTTCCTAAAGTAACTTGTCGGGACGTTTTATCAGGTTTTTCATGAGTTTGGTAATTTACTTTCGTGAAAATATATAACCTGTAAGTCAGTTTGACTTTGTCGAAATATAAATGAAATTCTTAAACTAGTTTCTATCTTTTAAAGACATGTTTTGTGTGTATTTTCAATAAAGGAAATTTTCAGAAAAAGTAAAAAGTCGCGTGGGAGACTAAAACTGACGTACAAGCCGGCGGAGGGGACAAACTGACGTACAAAATTGCCCTCCATGGGCGGCCATCTTGGCTTCACTTTTCATTGGCCAGTTAACATTCAAGATACGGAAATCGAGTTCACTGGACGTACAAAATTACCCTGCATGGACGGCTATCTTCACTTCACTTTTTACCCGGCCAAATGACTGGGAGTTAGCATTCCAAATATTTAAATCAAGTTCACCAGTTGGAGCTTGGCGCCATTTCAGAGCCCCACAGAGGGACTGGACCCGCAACATTCTGACCAGTCATCTCGGGGCCTGTTTACGTCATTCCTGCTGGCTGACTTGTCCCGCCTAACTGGGAAATTCAGCATGTCGGGATGACTTGTTTGTATGGATCGAAAATTCCCATGTGACTTAACAGTAAACAAGACGATCAACTCAGAGTGCATTTCGTTGCTTCACCTAGACCACACTCTCTTTACTTCTAAATTTCTTCTTTGGTCACGAGTTTCGAGTTGTACAATGTTGTCTGCAACACTAGCTGCCATGTTATTCATTGCACTATCATGTGATTATCGAAGCACACACTCGTTGATAAGATTTCACCCGGGTTTGATTGTTTATGAGAGAATTTGCACCTCGGCTTGCCGAGATCTCGGTACACTGAGTTACTTGCCGGGATCATGTAAACACATCACTGAATTAAGGTGGATTTCCACTTGGTGCAAAATGTCGCAAGCGCGACATTTTCCTTTCGTCTGCGGAGCTCTCAAGTGCAATCGAGTAGAAAACTATTGAATTATAATAGTACAAAGGTCGCTCTCGCGACGTTTTGCACCAAATGAAAATCCGCCGTTACAAACAACAACGGGATCTCGCCTGACGGGCTGTCCTGGCCAACCGGGATCATGTAAACAGGCCCTAAATGTTGCAGGTTCGATGTCCATCCGGGACAGGGAAAGCCTTTTTCTGAGTGGAAGAAGTGAAATGCATGTAAAGCCAGAATTACGTTTGTCTACTTCAAACAAACTTAGTTAAAAATGGAGAGAATGTCGTTGAGCTTCCCTTTTAGTTTCTTCTAGCAGCTTACAGTGCTAGCCCCTATTTTTTTCCTTCACATCTCAGTATGGTGATCTTGCCTTTTAGGCTCTTTGTGATAAGTTCCCTGGGTAAACTTCGCATCTTGGACGGAGTCAAAATCAGTGACAAAGAAAAGGCGGAAGCGATAAAAGTCTATGGTAAACGACAAGCAAACAACAGGAGCACAAAAAGAAATAGAATTTTATAATAGAAGAAGGGAAATCAGTCGACGGGTACGCAATTATTCACGGAAAAAAAACCGTTTTCAGTTGTTTCACCCTTGACATTGACGAGCTACTGAACAGAAGAAAGGGCATCACAGTCTTGGTTTTGCAGAAGTCAGTCGACGGGTACGCATTCATTCTCGGGAAAAATCTATTTTAAGTTGTTTCACTGTAGACGTTTACGTGCTACCGAGGAAAACAAAAAGAATTTTGTAAGAGAAGAAAGGATATCACAGTCTTCATTTCGTAGAAATTAATTGACGGCATGTAGTTATTCTCGTAAAAAAAAACTCCGTCTTTAGTCGTTTCACCCTAGATAATGACAGGCAAGCAAGCGAGGAGCAACGTCTTTTACACACGATGCAATGGTTTTGGAAAAGTGAACTGATGTTAACGTTATGAAAATGAGTCACTTTGAGGCCAGAGTGTTAATGTTTCGAAGGCCATCTAAAGGTGGATCTCAATTGGCGCAAAACGTTGCGGATGTAACTTTGTTCTATAGTTTGATTGCTTTCTGAGAAATGTGGAGCAGAAAAGCAAAATTTAATTGGGAGTTTTTCGAACGGGAGGAATCCTCTCTTTTTTAAAGCTCAAATTTAATGGTTTTTGAGGTTCTTCGATTTGAGGCTTTAATTGCACAGATGTATTAAATACGTTTTGTTGAAGGTTTGGGATTTCCTCGTCACGTTGCGGAGGTATTTGAGTTGCAAATTTATGTTTATGGCGTTGTCACCACCATCTTGAAAAACGAATGGTAGCATTCTGAGATGGATTTGGATCGTCTCGATCGCCTGACAGTTGTTTCCATTTGATCGCTTGCAATCATTCAAGATCGTATCGATTGTTCGGATAAAACTGCTAGCGATCCAGGCGACTCCCAGCACGTTACTTCATGATCGTCCCGATCGTCTCAGCAAATTTGGGTTGATCGAGACGAACCCGGCGAACATATGAACACTGTGCTTGATAAAAAGCGCGAGAGCATATGCGCAGTTGAAACATATAGACACAACACTGCCACATTCACTTCGCTGAAGGTTATGATGGGTGGTTTGCAAGCTTAATGGAAGTGGTTGTAACATTTCGTATCTTAAGGAGCTAATTACGTGGAGAAGTCAGCCCTGTCTCACCAAGAAATCCTTCGTAAGACACTTATTTTTGAGGTCTCTTGTACCAAAGATAAAAAGCAGAGTCTCATACTAAGTGGATTGACTTAAAAGAGCTCAAAAATAATTGCCCGCTAAAGGGTTAAAAAATAGAATTAAATGTGAAACAAACAAAAAAGGTAAATCACCCAGTATCGTAATTTTATTTAGCTTCTTTAATAATTAAAATCCTCCGAACATACAAAGCAAATCTACTTGTAAAGGAGTCAACAAAAGAGCTTAAACATTTAACCATAAGCTGTTTTATGACACCTCTAACGTTATAAGAATATTTTGTATTTAGTTCAGAGAATTGCCTCAGAAGGCGAGAACTATTACGCAGATATAAAAAGCTGTCAAGATTTGCCAAACACTTAGACTAATGAATATTAGTTAAGACGCTTTCCTCGACAGAGCTCCCGAAACTTTATCCACAGCTGAAGGAAGGATATTTCAATTTGAATAACTATTAAATAACAAAATTATGTTTCCTGACAGTGATGTCTGCCAAAACGGCATTTTTAAAAATAATTTTTCTTTCTGTTGGCTAATTTAACAACATTATTTATAAATGTACATTTAAATACAAAACAATTGAATTGGGTTTCAGAATCCTTCTGTTGTTCAAGGTAGTCCTACCGTTTTTGCACAGCCCCTTCAAGTTCGACAACTTGGAAGCAATCTGCCACAGAGTTACGGCAGTAATTCAGGAACAGAGACTCCGCTTTCATCAACGTTGTATTGAGGTCCATGTGCATGGCCAAACTAGACGACGCAAACAAAACAAAGAAATCGACGAAAACATAAAAATTGGTGATTTGGGTTTCACTACGGATAGGAAATATCGATGATTGATATTCATATAATTTTTCTACATAACCGAGAAAAGAAAACCATTTTCACCACTTCACAATAAACTATTGGACGAGGCAATTAGTCAGAAGGAAGCAGATTTGACTAATAACGATGATTTAAGATACCTAAGTTCAAGAACTGTTTTATTCGATGTTTTTTTTTTTGATTGCAATTTGATTTTTTGGCTTACCTGAACATAAATTTTTTGACGAGTTGACCGAACGGGCCATGTTCACGAAAGCAGAGTATAACACCGATGAGAAAACTATTTGCAGGCAGTTATTTGCAACAGACTTAATAAATTGAATAATACTTTGTTTCACTCTTTCACTGACGCCATTTGTGTGTCATATATTATCGGTATCGAGAAGTAAAATATTTGTAGAATTCTGTTCATTGTAGAACTCGATTTTAAGGTATCACTTTTTAAAAAATTATTAAACTAATATAACTTAAGGATGCAAATAAACTAATATAAAATGGGATGAATTAAACTGACATAACGCATAATAATGTAAGGACATAAAGTTAAGACATAAACACTATGCGTAGGACGAGTTTTTTCAAAACATCGACCAAATTACGATTAGGCTGTTCAATGGACGGTTTAGTCAAAGAATACTAATAACATAACTAACCTACATAGTTCATAATAAAATATTTTATTCAAAAGTTTCACGGACGGTCTTTACATTTTTATAAATCTGTGTAATTTCATAGCAAATATCCCAATTTTAAGTCAGCGTTTTTTGTTTTTGGTTTAAATTAGTAGGAAATATTTATAAACTTGTTAAAATTTTACTGTATCGTCTGTATGTATAGTTTTCTATACCCTCATGAGATTTGGACTTACGTTGTACTTTGCATTTTTAACTTTATTTGATATGTGAACGCTAAATTTAGTTTGACGTGATGGATGACCCACAGAACGTTCGGTTGAAACGTCCGTAAACGTTTTAATAAAATACCAACAGTACAGTCGAGAATTAAAAGGGAAAAGAGAAAAGACAGCAGAAGAACTAGGGCAAACCAAGAAAAGCGATCAAGATAAAACCTCCAATTCGTTATTTGACTAGTAAAGATAAATATACAAGCGCTTACCCATTAAGTGTATTATAAATCATTGCTAAATCTTGACATTGGCTCAGTTCTTCACGGTGCAAAACCAATAAGGCCAAACACACGAACAAATCGAAGGTGAAATCTGAGTTGACTTCAGCAATTCCTGCATATAGTTGACCATCTGAAGTTAACAGAGATTGAAAATCATCGTTTATTATTAAGATCATATGTATAGGAACGAGTTTGCCACGAGATTACTAATAAACACACTACATCCACAAATGGAACTTAAGTGATAGTGGAAGATACTCTTTTGCCATACGACACTACCAATACGCTTTTCCTCCGTCTTTAAGCGATAAAACATTCATTTGAATGACAGCATTTTGAAAGACGTAAACGTGCCTTTATTTTCATTAAACGTGCTTGTTAAGGTCGTTTATGTATTCATTAACGATATTCACATATATAAGTATGTAAACTCAGAACAACCACGAGTATCACGGGAACATCATCAAAGGGATGGGACATTGGATGAGGCAGTTAAGGGTGAACATTCGTAGACTGTCACACAACGTTGGCTAACATTTGTTCATCCCACAAAGTTGGTTGAATGAAAGTTTGATTTCGGTCAAACATTTTAAAGGTGTGATAAAATTAGGTCGCTTTGCCCATTTCCATTATTTAGAGCTAACAGGGTTGGACAGTGTTGTAGACCGACGTCCCAGTTTTCAGCCCAGGCTTTAGTAAACGTTAACGCCATGATGCACAGCAAAGCCAGAGCTTCATGTTCGAATATTGATGTACAACAATAGCAAAGAATGTTGGTTCCTAACGATGGAACGTAATGTTGGAAAAGCGGCTGCATAATTACACATTTGCTGCACAACATCACTTCTTCGGCAAGATATTTGACCGAAAGCGGAGTTTAATCTAGCTAAATTCGGCTTGGTCTGACTTATCTAATAATGGTTATCTTTTGACCGACTGAAGTGTACCCAAAGTACGTACTGATAAGGGACTAACAGGAGATCTATATTTGCGTTTTCAAGCTCTTAAAGTTGCCTTCCACGGTTATAATTAGTCAAAACTGTTCGTCATCCTTTTGCAGTCTCGCTCATTTTGCACACATCACTTCAAATTTCTTTTAAATCAGACCAGCTTAAAGCGGAAAGGATTTTGGTCGTTATAGTCTCATCCATCACAAAGGTATCACATTGATAAAAATTAATTGAAATAGGGTTCATTTCACGACCACGCAGACTGTCGATAAGGGATCGTTGTAAAATTGGGGGCAGCAACATCGGCCTAGAAACTTCGACACGAATAAAGCCAGGCCATGTCTCAAGTAAACCACTGAAAACCAAACTACTCAAGACACTCGTGTGGCCGGTAACAGCTGTAAGGTTGTAAATCCAGGATAAAGCGGGAGGATGAAATCAAAAAAATCGTCCAAGGGCAAATGGAAGGCTACAGGCGTGTACTTAGAATCAGCTGTATGGCACAGCACTAATCGTACGCCCAGGAGAAGATGCGGGAGGCCAAAGGGTTCGAAGCTACAGTCAAGAAGAGGGAAGTATAGTGTTGTGGGGCGTCTCACGTCCTGAAGGGCAATACCAATCATAAACGAAGTCGTAGCGCCTAGCGAACAAGTGAGTAAGACATAGGAGAGTGGATATAGGTTCACCAAATTCAACTATTATGGCGAGGAATAGACAGCGATGGAGAGAGTGGATGCCAAGGTACTCAAACCCTCGGCCCTCAGAACAGTCTTTATCCGTTCGTTTTCTTCCGTTGGTCCAGGGACGGCGGAGCCGTGGCGTAAGCTGCGGGGGCTGTAGCCCCCCACATTTTTCTAAATGTAATGTTGAAACAACTACGTTTTACAATACTTGTGAAATTTCCCGAAGAAGCATACAAAATGCTGTATTTTTATCTCAAGTCCCCTCCTCTTTCTTTTGCAAATGTAATGTTAAAACAACTACGTTTTAAAACACTTGTGAAATTTCCCGGAGAAGTATACAAAATGTTGTATTTTCATCTCAAGCCCCTCCCTTTTTTTTTTCAAAATGTAATGTTGAAGTAACTACGTTTTAAAACACTTGTGAAATTTCCCAGACAAGCATACAAAATGCTGTATTTTTATCTAAAGCTCCCCCACTTTTTTTCTAAATGTAACGTTAAAACAACTACGTTTTAAAACATTTGTAGTGAAATTTCCCGGAGAAGCATACAAAATGCTGTATTTCCATCTCAAGCCCCCGCATTCGAAATTCCGCTCTACCGTCCACGTGGTCTCCCGTTTTGCTCACCCGTCCTTCTGCCCATCCGTGAGTTGGCCCGCTTGATATCAGCCTGTCCGTCGGTCAGCTAACCCACCCGTATACCTTCCCGTCACCCAGCCCACCGAGCCGTTCGCCTGCCAGGTCATGTCCAGGTCATTTGCAAATACATCTTGCAATCAGACTTTGGGGTTTTTACATATGTAGACCTTACACACTCTTCATTTCAAGCTCAGATTTATCCTATGATTGTTCATAGTACCTTGGCTTTGTAACTCCTCGGCACGTTTCCGTCGACGTTCCTTCTCCGCTTCCATGGACCAGATTTCTAGATGATGGCTGCTGATAATCTCAAAGATCTTCAATGAATCTTCGTAATCGAATTCTCGCTTAAAGTTCAGTAACAACCACCTAAAGAAAACATTTAAATATATCAAAGGCTCCTGTGAGCTGCCTCATGGATGAGTATGCACTAGAGAAGGGGAGACGAAGAAGTTGTAAGGCCAAAGATTGTTACTGAGAACAGAAAAAGTTGGACAAAATGTGCTGAAGTTTTGCAACTCAAATCGGTGCAATCAAACTACAACAGAATAGTTTTATCAGCTCTTGGTACATAGATTTAATACCAATGCAGTAGGGACAGTTTACCTTTGGACAAGTTCGCTCGTACTGTTATATTTCTTCAACCCATTTGAAAGTCTCGCTTAAAACAGGATTTAATAAAACAACCAGACCAACGCGATTCCTCGACATAGCAGACCGGTTGAAGACCTTACGCCTTATCCAAGCTATTTTTCTACCATATCGTGCAGTTCGTGAATGAATAAATAAATCCAAGCAGCAATAATTTGGCAGTAAAAAAGAAAAACCTAGGCTCGATCATGATTGGTTTGATTTGGAGGTGAAGCCCGCAGTCCTATGGTCAGCAGACAAGAAAATTAACAGCCCATCGACCAACCGAGTGAATTGGACCTCACTGCTATAACTCATGCTTAAGCTTTGCCCTCACCAACATATCCTTTACATTCTCAGGTCTCTTCTTAGGTATATATACAGTGTGTATATATATATATATATAATAGCAAGACAAGGTAAACTTGGGTTACTTCATAAAAATTTACTACAAATTTGTTTCGTATGGCAAGCTGAGACTGCCACACTCGTCAGGTAGTGATCGCGTGTGATATAGTTGCCTAGGAGACTTGATAGTGTCTATAGAGATTACGTCATGCAGTAAAAATGCGGGGTGAATTAACAAATATTACAGAGCAAGTGTTTTTTTCTATGTCTACAAGTTGTGATTCGTTCGTTTCTGGAATTTAATGAGCTTAGCTCAGGATGGCAGATGATAAGGAATTTTTCATGCAAACATAAATTACATTTTTTTTTTCTGCTGCTAGAATACGCTTTACACCGTCTGATAATTTGCCACTTCAACGAAAATTTGATGTTATTGTCCCTTAAGTTCCAAATGTATTTGCTTACGGCCGTGCTATTTCTCTGAGTCGGGTTTCTAAAGGAGCTCGTGTGGTTGTTATATCGGGACTTGAGACCTACATTGGTATCACTGAAGGCACCTTCACCTGAGATGAAAAACCTACTAGACGATACGAAAACTATAATAAGCGGACGACAACCACAAAATCTGAAACGTTTATTAACAAAAGCTGAATTTTCTACCAGGAAGCCCAAACCATCAGTTTCAAGATGCAACGAACCACGATGCGGGACATGTGATCTAATTATAACGGGAGACTCTATAAAACTGAGAAGCGGCAAAACATGGTCGATAAAATGATAAAACAGCGATTTTGTCGTGGTAACAAATTTTAACAGTTTTTAAATACGAAGATACCATGGTGAATGGTAATTTAAGATAAAGTAGGAGAAGATGAAGAGTAATATACGCTTAAAGAGGTATACACAGTTACCAAAGACTGTTGGATAGTTTAGTTCTTAACAGAACTGTTTGAAACTTAAAGAGGTAATATTCTACGTAAAGAATACGCCTAAAGAATCAGAAAAAAGCACGATGCATTTCGGCAGACCACTTATCAAGTGCTATATGTCTGCTAGCTAAAGAGAAAGAAAGAAACATATCAC
Source organism: Heliopora coerulea (assembly GCA_030142905.1). NCBI lineage: Eukaryota > Metazoa > Cnidaria > Anthozoa > Scleralcyonacea > Helioporidae > Heliopora > Heliopora coerulea. The sequence continues at coordinate 1,059,405 of JASJOG010000073.1, read as the reverse complement.
CTGCTTATATAGTCTAAAGAAAACTCGTGACATCAACCAAACGGAATGTGGGAGGGTCAAAATAGCGATAGTTTGAAAACAAATTCCTTTTGCCGGCACAGATCAGGATCATTAAGTTTTATGTAAATGGCTTCAATCACCTTCAATTGAAAGGCGGAACGGCATTTGTAAAGAGTTCTAAAATTATCATCTGAGTAGTTTTCGGCGCAAGATTTGTTGGACAAAAGATGTTTGCCAACAGCTGAGTCGCAACTGATCAATTGACCGGAGCGGCATAGTCGTCCTGGTTGTTGACGTGATGGCTGAGCTCCATTTCTAATCATACTAGGAACGTGTTGTTTGATCCTATCACCCAGTCTCTGATTAGTTCTACCCACATAGCGAGATCCACATTCGCATTTAAATTCGTAAATAACACAGCTAGATGAAGAAGCAGGTAGAGCCTCTTTGTGAGTGGGTGGGAGGATGGTTTTCGTCGAAAAGATGCCAACGAATCTAGCAACAAAAAATGTTTGCTCAGTAATTAGCTTGATCGATTGACCAAAAGTTTCGGAAATTTGTCCTATCCATGGAAGTTTTAAATAGACTGGACATTTAGCGGGTCCAATTGGTTTGTCTGTTTCACTTTGATTGAAAGCCTTATTAAGTATACTTTCAGGGTAGCCATTATTAAGTATACTTTCAGGTATACTTAATAATGTATTTAAGTATACTTATACGTATTCTTTACGTAGAATATTACCTCTTTAAGTTTCAAACAGTTCTGTTAAGAACTAAACTATCCAACAGTCTTTGGTAACTGTGTATACCTCTTTAAGCGTATATTACTCTTCATCTTCTCCTACTTTATCTTAAATTACCATTCACTATGGTCGATAAAATCTTCGATGACATGTAAAAGTAAGGAAGTCGTTTATATAATAATTTGTCCGAAGTGTAAAAACTCATATGTTGGTCAAACACAAAGTCTCCGGAACAGAGTAACTTTACACAAAGAACAGATCACACATGAACAATACAAGCATCTACAAGTTAGTAAACATCTAGCGGAATGCAGCCAAGGTAAATTTAAAATTATGCCCATTTTTCAATGTAAAGGTCAGAGTAGGATCGAAAAAGAATGTATGGAAAAACAAATCATTTCATTACTTAAACCTGAACTTAAAATTAGTGTGTAAGATAACTTGATCGATGACGTAATAGAAAGAACATTTATGTAAATAGCAACACAATAATGATGACGTTAATAAGCAGATATAAGTAGCGTAAACACTCGTAAATTTAGTAGCACCTGAAGAGCTTTATGGCGAAAACGTTAGTGCAATAAACCATATCCAAGGCGAGTGGCTACGTCTATTTCTTCTTTCTTCTTGTTGACAAATGCTATTTTATATATCTATTATATCTATCTCTATCTCTATCTCTATTTCTCTCTCTCTCTCTCTCTCTCTCTCTCTCTCTCTCTCTCTCTCTCTCTCTCTCTCTCTCTATCTATCTCTCTCTATCTCTCTCTCTCTCTCTATCTCTCTCTCTCTCTCTATCTCTCTCTATCTCTCTCTCTATCTCTCTCTCTAATTGTCTCTCTAATTGTCTCTCTAATTCTCTCTCTAATTCTCTCTCTAATTCTCTCTCTAATTCTCTCTCTAATTCTCTCTCTCTCTCTCTCTATATATATATATATATACAACAAAATGTAGCTGGAAAGCTACACAAGTGACTTGAATAGATAGACCGCTCCATACCGCTTCAGATAGAGCAAAAATGACACAAATGGAGACAAATATTTAGCTGTCGCTACTCCGAGTTTCACGCGCTTTGGCGATCATCAGGCGCCTGACATATATATATATATATATATATATATATATATATATATAATCCTGGGCACATCCCGCATGAACCATTTGATCTGGTTAGTTCTTCGTGCTCCATATTTCGAGGTGTGCATTGAATATTAACGTAAAGCGAGAGGAAACAATCCTACAGTGCAAGTACACCACAATTCTCCCATTTAAGTATCATGTTGCCACATTTCTGCCATAACGTTTGGTGGTTCCCTTTTTAATTAAACAGTTTATAAGTTAAGTCAAATAACTAGAACGGGGCTTAAAAACGTGAGTTCCTCGATTAAGGTCCATGTACGAAACTCAATATATATATATATGTACAGACGCCACTAGTAGAAAAAGCTTACCTATGACAAAACAATAGCTCCTTTATTTCAAGACTCTTGAAGAAATCATGAAGTTCCTTGTCCATTTTTATGAGTAATGTCTGTATAAGCTCTGAAACAAAACACTTTGACATTAATGAGAGGAAGCATGAAACCAACCCATACATTAGGTAAAAGAGTAGAGCATATCAGTATTAAACGATGGGTAAAAAACGAAAAGGGTCAGGGAACTGCCAAGCCTTAGGAGATGAGGTAATGAAGTTTCAAGGGGAGGTCTTTCGACGCACTGTCTTGGGTCGAAACGTCAGTGTCTCGTCTAACACAAAATGAAACAGATTCCGAAATATATCAATCTTAAATTGTCATTCAAGTAATAAAAGAATAGAAAAGGAGGTACACTTTACTTGAATCTAAAGTTAAGAATGAAATTCTTCGGAATCTGTTTTATCTTGCATTTGCTCAAACTGTGAGCCGATTACAGTTTTTGGTCTCATTTCCTATGTTTCGGCATTTTCCTATAACGGTTGATCCGTTTGGCTTTTTGCAACCTACAAATTGCTTTGTCTCGACAAAGTTGTTCAGTACATAAACAACACATGTTTGGGCTTTGTTTTTCTTATTTCTCTAAAGAAGCCATCAAGCATATCATGTAAATGCACTCTGTCACCATAAACCATCTTTAACTCTCTAAAGCCAACGGCAGGTTAAGACTAAACGTTCGGTTAATTTCTTTACACGCACCAGGTTAACCCTTTAACGGGTCAAATTTTTCAAATTAAAATGCTAATTATGGATTCTATTTAAAATCCTTTTGAAAATCTATGGAAATCTGTTCATGTATTCAATTTCCATACATTTCTAAAGCCTCGACGTAGGGTATCAAATATTTTACTTTATTTTATTGTATCATTGAGCTCGTTATTCGGTCTGTAAGTAAAATTACGTGTGCTGATTGGTTCCTAAACGGTCCGATATTTTACGGTATTGGACTGGTCCACTACGCTTTTTATTTCTGACCAATATAGTAAGTTTTAGCGGGAAATTCTTCAAGCTGATTTCAATGAAGTTTGAGGACAATTAACTGTCTATAATGAAAAATTCAGAACAATAAAATGTACCAGGACACTATTAATACTCTTGTTTAAAGCTCACTCCTTCGTTGCTCGGTCTGTACGAAAACTTCTGGCAAATACTTTCCTGTACGGACTTCGCGCTCGGTTGATAAGTACACCTTTTGCTATTCATGACCAGAAAATATACTATCATTAACGCCAACCTCAAACGCATTAACATAAAAATACATTCGTTTTATTCAATCGACATTAACTAGCGTAGACACGCAACCATTAGCATCTAAAAGCATTCTGTAGCGCCAACACAAATCATTAACACCATTTTACTATACATCAGGGATAATAAAATTTCAATTAGGCAAGATATTTCTCTTGCGCAAGATATTATCGATAACTGAACAGAAAACGGCAAAACATAATCTATTTGCTAAACACATTCAAAAAGTGTTTAACTTACCTAGTTTGGCAATCATTCCGTCCTCAAGGAACTCCCTCTCTACGCGCTCCATGAAATTTAGGAAGCAATAGTACGTTTTATACTCTGATTTCAAAACAACATGGAATCGACTGACAAGATCATTCATACCCTGAGTATAGCCAATTTCTGAAAAAATAAAACAAAAATAAGCTAATCTTAAGATGAGTTTAATTAGGGTTCATGTTGCGCTCCCAGTTTTTCTAGTAAAATAGTACAAAAGTGTTCAGGTAATGCAAGAATCCTGCATGTTCCTCGTCGTCTCAGTACTCTCGAAACTCTTGTGTTCATGACCTTAAAAGGCGATTTATATGGAATCGGGAGATAGGGTTACCCTACCCCTCCCCCCCGAGACAGCTTTATCGACTGGTTATATGGAAAAAGTAAAGTAATCATGATGTTGGGATTTACCCTGAAGCGCAAAGATGGCAAATCACATGCTCAAAGCCGTGACAATGTTATCTACAGTATCTCCTCGAATGTTAAGGTTGTTATTTCGACAACAACTAAAACAATAGTGGCCATAACCAGGCAGAGACAAACCCAACAGGATGTTCTTGCCGGACAGGCAACCATAAAGCAAAATCCATTCGTGACACTAACCTAACTACGTAGGTTTGACTTCATATATAACTCTGGTGGTCACGTAAAGTCGTTCACATGGTTGAAACTTGTCTCGACCTCAAGGGTTACCCTGCCTCGCAAAGAGGGTGACTCTACTATCAGAAAAACCCTACTAACCGAGGCAAGCAAAGACTTCTGTATATAAACACTTGTAGAAGAGTTCAAATAAAATTGTCGTGGAAGTATTTCGGCCAGGGTAGCGCAAGGGGGAGGGTAACCATATTACCCGAGTCCATATAAACGGTCCCTAACCCGTCATTAGCACCAAGTTCGTTACACGTGAAAAGAGATCCATTTAAAAGTTTCATTTCACATATGGAATTGAAACAATTCATATATGAAATGTAATTTTCATATGTGAAATTGCATGTGAAAGTTTTGTAAGGGCTGTGCCACACTGTATGAAGAATGTGGTGGTAGCGTAACGTCGCTAGCAATTCGCAAAATTTTATTCGGTCATGAAACTCGCCTCTTCAAACCAGTATAAGAAATTTCGTGTTAAACCGGTTCTTTTGCAAGAACTTGACTTCGTTTCTTAACTTTCACTACTTTGACTCCAGCTGGAGTTTCGCCTCTGCTGGCTGTAGACAAAATGTCAAATTGTCAAAGCAAAATATTTCAAGTGCACATCAGGGGTTAAATGGTTAACAGATTCCACAAGATAGATTTTCACCCTTTCACGTCGGCTGGAGTTTCCACTCTTCTGCATAAAATAAACTGCGTTAGCCAAACAAATTTTGAATGTTTTTCAACGGCCTAAACATTTCGTGAAGCGTTTTCTCATCGTGTATAATTATCTTCTCCAGGTTGACGCCATTATGGAAAAGCAAACTTGAAAAATTTTTGCAAGAATTTTTTCAAGACTCTTAAACATGCGCACCTGACTTCATGCAAATGTATTAATAGAATATTACAAGCTCTTTCAAAGCTTTTGTCCAGTGGTTGAGTTGGTGTGCTTTTTTACACATCCAATCATTAAATCTACCCTCAAACATATATAATCTTAATGAATATACTATTCTTCCACAAATTATTTTCAATAACTGTAAAATATTAGAGAAAACCAAACATTGGACTCTGTTATGATTCAAAGAAGCTTTGTTCATTCCCCGTGAAAAGCTGCTTCTCAACCATGGAACAATTGCTTCAACAGAGCTTGTAATGTCCTATTACTACATTTGTATGACGTTAATAGTTCTCTTCCCATGTATATATAGTTCGTCATAGTACACCCACAGTATTCCTGATGACTACAAAATAGTCGAAACGTTGAAAATAAAAATGATTTCAATTATCGAAGTCACCATTGTTGTGTATTTAAACTAGTTCTACTTCATTCAGAACTGCCTTCGCAGCACTCCGTGTTTGATACTATTTATTTTTCGTTTGCTAAGCGCTCAATCAAGTTTTTTCAACATCTTCAACAATATGAACCGTTTTCCCGAGCCCGCAAACAGCCTGAAGAAAACTGATGCTTCAACCAATGATTTCCTGAGGTTTATAAGAGCTGAGGCGATGGTTCAATAGAAGTAAATTGATATCAAAGGAAGAGTAGATTAATTTTTTTTGAAGCAGAGTTGCCGACGTCACAGCCCGACCTTACAACTTGAGAAGTCGGGTGTTAAGTTGTGTGGTGGCGTTGGTCGGTCTAGCTGGGGTAAATGTTTGTACTAACCTGGGCAAAATGAAACGTAAGTTATTAAGATGTTTCGTAATGCTAACAGATTAACAGGATCTCTAAAAAAACAAAGTTATAAAACACCACTGTGAGAAATAATGAGAGTAAAGAGAAAGGAGACAAGAAAAGAGAGGAATGAAAGAAGAGGTAAAAGAGAGAAGAGTACGCAAAGAAAGAAAAAAAATTAAAGGAAGTAAAGTACAAAAATGAAGGAAGGAAGGAAGGGAGGGAGAGGGAAGGGAGGGAGGGAGAGAGAAGGGAGGGAGGGAAGAAGGGAGGGAGGGAGGAAGGGAGGGAGAGATGAAGGGGGAAAGGGAAGAAGGGAGAGAGGGAGGGAGGAAGGAAGGGAGGGAGGGAGGGTGGAAGGGAGGGAGGAAGGGAGGAAGGGGAGGAGGGAGGGAGGAAGGGAAGGAGGGAGGGAGGAAGGAAGGGAGGGAGGGAGGGAAAGAGGGAGGGACAGAGGAAGGAAGGGACGGAGGAAGGGAGGGAGTGAGGAAGGGAGGGAGTGAGGAAGGGAGGGAGTGAGGAAGGGAGGGAGTGAGGAAGGGAGGGAGTGAGGAAGGGAGGGAGTGAGGAAGGGAGGGAGTGAGGAAGGGAGGGAGTGAGGAAGGGAGGGAGTGAGGAAGGGAGGGAGTGAGGAAGGGAGGGAGTGAGGAAGGGAGGGAGTGAGGAAGGGAGGGAGTGAGGAAGGGAGGGAGTGAGGAAGGGAGGGAGTGAGGAAGGGAGGGAGTGAGGAAGGGAGGGAGTGAGGAAGGGAGGGAGTGAGGAAGGGAGGGAGTGAGGAAGGGAGGGAGTGAGGAAGGGAGGGAGTGAGGAAGGGAGGGAGTGAGGAAGGGAGGGAGTGAGGAAGGGAGGGAGTGAGGAAGGGAGGGAGTGAGGAAGGGAGGGAGTGAGGAAGGGAGGGAGTGAGGAAGGGAGGGAGTGAGGAAGGGAGGGAGTGAGGAAGGGAGGAAGGGAGGGAGTGAGGAAGGGAGGGAGTGAGGAAGGGAGGGAGTGAGGAAGGGAGGGAGGGAGGGAGGGGAGGGAGGGGAGGGAAGGGAAGGCAGGCTGACCTTTGAACTACTTACTGGTAAAAGGGTAAATTGCGGTCAGTTCTTGGAACATCTCTATCAATTGTTTTCAGAAAATGTCGTAAGTTTTGAATGTCGATCTTTTGCTTACTTACATTCACCTTGATTTGAAAAAAAGAAGAAGAAAAAAGATTGGATGAGAAAAATAAAAACAAACAGTAATAAATTAGTAAACCACTTTATGTACACAGTAATAGGAATCTTCCCATTCACCATATTTTTGCTAAAGTAGATAAAACTTTTGTAGAAGAAGATTATGATTAAAGGAACAGCCCACTGGGACAGGTGACGCTAAACGCTCTATTGAAGCCTACTACAATGTCCATTTAAATGTATTTGTAGTAATTCCATGACTGGTTAATCTTGCGATGGTTGTAATCCTGAATCGACTTTTGTCGTTGTCCTTCAATGTTACGCTCATCCGTCCATCTGCAAACATCTGTAATGAAGTGCAGTAAGTCATGGAGGCTCGTTACATTTGTATCTATGCTGGCTTGCAATTTCGCATGTCATGCTGCTTCTTATATTTGTATAGGTTCTCTGCCGACCTAGTTCCCAGGGAGTGGTGCCTCCACGGTGGAAGGTTAGCAAAATATCTCTGGAATTAAGCAGTAACCTGATTCCCAAGAATTCACACTTAATTGCGAGATGTTAAGATGAGTTGTGAATATTACGCTACGTTGAAAAATCTAACACTAAGGTTAAAGACGTTACACTAAAGGTTTGTACTCACCATACAATTATCGAATACAGTCGTTCATTCTGGTGTATCCGATCAACTCAGAGCAGCCTTGCGGACTTATTGCTACTTTAGCGAGCGAATTAAAAAGAGGAATTGTGTCTTTGATGCAGCATTACATGCCCCATGATGAACGACAGTATACGACAATGGATGAGAATCAAGGCCCGGCAAAAAATTCGTAAGACAGGCATATTTGTGTCAAAAGGTTTATTTATATGTGACGTTTCGTTGCTTAAGACGCAACATCATCAGAGAATGAAACATAATACGGTAAAACAATCACTAAAATATTATCACATGGTTAATTGGCATAAATTTGGTGTTTGAGAGGAAATACCTGTTCTGTATAGCAGATCTGTTGACGACTGCTTCTTACTGTTTCGATCGAATAACCACATAAACGCTCTTCGTAACTTTTTAAGTCGTCAACACCCTAATATTGTTTTTACTGTTGAAAATGAAGTTAACAAGTCATTATCATTTCTTGATGTTAAAATCACACGAGACAATGGGTCTTTTACCACCTCCGTCTGTCACAAACCCACCTTTACCGGCCTATATACAAATTTTGACAGCTTTATTCCGTTTACCTACAAAAAAGGTCTAGTTACGTCTCATTAAATCGTTATTTTACCATTTGTTCTACCTATTACCTTTCACTCGGAACTTGATAATTTTAAGAAACTATTTTCTCTCAACGGCTATCCCCGTAATTTTCTAGACAAATGTATTTGCCGTTTTTTAGACAACAAATTTTCGCCTGTACCTAAAGTTTCCCTTGCACCTAAAAAGATCATGTACTTCTGCCTTCCCTTCACTGGACAACACAGCCTCCAGATTCGCACACAAATTCGTAAGCTTTGCTCAAATGCCTTCCCTCATATTTCCATTCGTTTTGTTTTCCGTCCGTCGCTCTGCCTTGCACACCTCTTTTCTTTTAAAGACAGGATTCCCAACGGTCTGAAATCTCGTGTTGTGTATCTTTTTAAGTGTCGATGCTGTAATGTGTCGTATGTAGGCCACGCATAGATTTCTGAACTCTTGGGTATCTCAGCCCTTACTGGCAAAGAGCGTGTTAACCCTTCCACAACAAACATTCTATCACATCACCACGACACTGGCCATCCCACTACATTAGATGATTTCACCATCCTCTCTCACTCCTCGTCATCTATCCCTCATGAACTCCTCATTAAAGAAACCTTACTTATTCACAAACTCAATCCTACTCTCAACTCTCAATCAAGCTCGATTCCTCTTTCCTTATTCTGATTCCCTTTACCCTCTTCGCCACCTCTGACATCTCAACACTTCCTATTTCCTCTTAAACGACAAATTTATGCTAATTAACTATGTAATAATATTTTAGTCATTGTTTTATCGTATTATGTTTCATTCTCTGATGATGTTACGTCTTAAGCAACGAAACGTTAGATCTATACAAACTTTTTGACACAAATATGCCTGTCTTACGAATTTTTTGCTGGGACTTGATTTTCATCCTTCGAATACGATTTCCGCCCGGTTCTTCAATTACATCGATTCTAAAGTATACGACAACCTTGTCGTGCAAATGGCCCCTAAATTGTGCAACGATACACCATATTGTGCGACGTTATATTATGCTACAAGACATCAGTTATAAGGGAATGTGGTGGTTTTGTCCCCTTGCCGTTTCGTCCCCAACTTTTTCGTCCCTTCGTCCTAAAGTAATTCTATTTTGGGTTATTGTTGAATAACAAGTTAAATATTCGGGTGGATCGCCGATTAATCGTCGGTACTTCGGCAAAATCTGAAATTCTAGACATTGCAAGCGTTCTTGTCCATGTCCTTGTAAATCGTTGAGGAGTGAGAAGTGTAAGACTTTATGGGAATCAAAGAACTTATAGCGTAGTGACTTGGCTGCTGAACTCCGTCCACCTCTTAATCGATTGACGTAATATGTATGAGACGTTAAACCAAGTTGTAAGACGTAATACTACACACTAAAACGTTACAATAAACTGTAAGACGTTGCAATACGTCACAAGACGTTAATTGCACTGCAGGGCATTATCTTACGTTGTAAGACGTCACGCAAAATCTCAAGACGTTCCACTAACTTTTAAGGCGGTTACACAACATTCCAAAGCGTTACTCTGCACCATACCTAACAGAATAACACAGCGCTGTAGGGAGTCTTGAAATGGCAATCAGTAAAATTTTTCGAATCTCTGGCTGAAATTTATTGATGCTGGTCACTCTGACAAGTAAAACGAGACGATTATTTCCTTGCTTGGCACGAGACCACAGAGATTTCATTCGTTCTCAAGTCAATAAAAATACAAAAACATGGAAACGCACTATTGCCCTATATAGTTGGGAGATGACGACTAAATCTCTTACCTGAGCTTCTATTTTCAAAAACATCAACTGTTGCTTTTCAATGCAATTCATTTCATCAACCGTGCTAAGATTTCTATCTTTATTGTTATTATCGACGAAGTACGACGGATTGAGTAAGCGTTGCAATTCTTTAGCGCCGCAGCCATCTCTCCGCAAAGTTTGTTCTAGTTCTGCTTTCCACCTGGCTTTCAAAGCATCATACTGAACCATGCGTTCCACTTTTATAGCCTCTCTTTCCCTATATGAACATAAAGTAAGTAACATAAAGTAATTTAAGTAGCCCCCAAAACACGTCAGAACTCTCAGTTACTGCATTGTCGCTGGCTCTGATGTACCCAATTTAGTACCCAATTTAGTACCCCACCCCCACCCCACCCCACCCCCAATATCTCCCTCCCTCATTGAAAAAAATTATACAAGATCCTTGAGGATCCTAAAGGATTTCACCAGGATCTTTGCTGGATCCTGTAAGGACAGAATCCTTGAAATATCCTGAAGAATTCCATCAGGATACTTGAAGGATTATATAACAACATTGAGCAAAAACTGCTAATTAACTTTTTAACCCCCAGCTGCACATATGCAAATTGGAAACATGGACAGATTTCAATAGAACTTCAAAATAATTTTCAACTTGATAGACTGAATAATTTACTGAATAATTTCTTTTGAAAAATTAAGGAGTGTATTGTAAGGGTTAAAACCCATCAGCAATTAGGTAAAAAAACTCCCAAAGCAGTTTACTTGTGGGCGGAAACATCAATTCAGTTAGATCTTAACCAAATAACACTAGATATCTTCCTCTGCAGAGCTAAATCAACTGGCATTTACCAGAGTAGAGTCCTAAATGGCTGCCATGGGGGAGGAAGGGTGAATTGAGAAATCTCCATCTTTTGAATGAATTCATCCGGCATTAAGACTCAAAATTTTTAGTAGTTACTTAATACACAAATATCCAGTAATTACTTAAAAACTGCATTGTCTTTCAAGTATAAGATTTCTTACAAGCAAGATGTTGCTGGTGCTTTTGAAGAAATTAACCTCTGTCCTATAAACCTCTAAGACTAGTTGTCTTAAATGCTAATTGAGACGATAACTGCTATAATGTACAATTGTTCATCCTGGGGTATGTATTATTGTCTCAAGAACACAATTCCTTGTTTTCATTGGCTCTCTTAATGCAACAATATGACCAGTACACTCCAGTGTATTAATCAAATATATCAGAATGAACAATCATGTGTATCAGTTGTATCATTTAAATGGATCTCAACAGAAGCATGTTTTTTTGTACAGTGATTACTAAAAAGCAAAAGAACAGTCACAAAAAGCTGATATTAACCAACCAATGAAACCATCTTACTGAGGTACCATGTCCAGATAGGTGATTTTCACTGAAATAAATGTATCAAGAGGGTCAAAATTGGTGCGGTACAAGCATCAATTGCCATAAAACTTTTGTGCTAGATGTGGTGTGTACATATTTTAGCAAAAGAACAAACAGTGATTTATGAATTAAGAACAAACACTTATCATAACATTGTACACATATTGGTACAATAATGTATATAGATGTAAGACAAATCACTCACTTGGATTGCCAAAATTAGCATTTTCTAGCGTCAATAAAATAAAGACTAACAGTAATGAAACAATGTACTCTGAAGCTAGTTCAAGTATTCAGAAAGTTTTATAAACACTGTGAGTCACATCACTGAAACAATAAAACAGCAGATGGTAAATCAGTCACCTGGATGTTGAGCTAAATGAGTAAAATCCAAAAAGAAACATCCAAACATCAGATCTAATGTTATCACCAATTCCACCTATTAAAAACAAAGTTAATCACCATATATATATATATATTCATGTAATTATACATGCAGAAAACATACATACATACATTTTGCATCAGGCTAGGGACCAGCACCAGAAGGGGGCTACAACCCACCCATTGGGCAACTTTAGCCACTGTGTTGGGTGGTTCCTGGAGCCACCTCCCCGGCATCTGATCGTCAATACAGGTTTTAATGCGAAAATTGTCACCAACAGTAAATTTCAGAGGGGATGAAATGCAAAGTTCAGCTGAATAGATCTTTAAGTACAGCAGTTGCTCAATTAGCCAACCACAGGACCTCTTTTCTTAAGGATTTTTGATCCATTATTGTGTTCTTAGGAGTAATACATACTGTTGGAAAAGACACTTTGGATTTGTAAATGCAGTACAGCAGCTTTTTACATTCCTGCGCGTCAATAAAGAATGGTCAAGCCAGAAAAATCTCAACTTTGTCCTGCAACAATTTTCGTTTTCTGTTCATAAACTTTATGAAAATTTCACGGCTTTGGATACACAAAGTCGAAACATTTGACAAAAAAGATTACCATAACCAAATTCTGTCAATGTTCATAAGGTAACAATTTGTCGTACCTTTAAAAATTGCTTTCCTAAGTGCTGATTCATTAAGAATTCTGCCGTCCTTGTTAAAAAATGTCCTCCATTCTGCCTCGCATAAAGGAGATGCTCTTTTGATATCCGAACTTGGCGAAGATATTTCTTTCGCTGGTAACAAGCGTCTACAACCCGAGTTTTCCTCGTCCTTAGGAACTGTTGCTTTGAAATTCATGTACTCAACTACCAATGAGGACATTAGGTGAATATCCAGAAACAAACATATCTGGCCATTCCAGAAACTCTCCTGCTATTAACTGTTGGCCACGCGGTCTCACTCCACCAAACTACAGTTTACAACATCACAAAAGTATGTTTTACTCTTTCTTTTCTCTTGTTTGGAAATTCTGGCTGCCTCGAAAGGAAATAGCCGAAACAAGTTGTAATTACGTCATAACGAACTACCACTAAGGTACCGAGTGTAGCCCGAAGCTTTGATACAGCGTTTTTAGCGCTCTGCTTGCTTGTTGCAGATCTTTGTTTCCATATTTTAACTAAAATTTTGAAAAATATTAAATTGGGCAATTTTAAGGTATTCATTTAGATTGTTTTTCCAGTGTTCTGAACTTGTGGAATTGTTATCCGAACGTTTTACGAACATTCACGATTATGTTCGTCATTCCAGCTGACCGGAAGGATCACATGCCAAATCGCCATTGCAGGCAGAGTTTACCTGCGTAAGATGGCAGACAGTGATCTCTCAATGGATGCAGTGATTGTGGGGCCAAAACGTCCCTTTAAAAGGTAACGGTTTAGAAATTATGGATTCAGAATGTACTTCTTGCCTTCTGGAGGGATTCTGTTTCAACGAAGGTTTCTGTTATCTCAAACTAAAATTTTGTATATGGTTGCACAAGATGTCCTGATCTGAAAATTTTCATTATGAGTTTTTTGTTTCGTTAATGGCTTTGAAAGTCCTCTGAACGAGCCGATAACGATTTAAAATCAGTGTTGATATTTAGTTATTGACTCAGGTGAAATAGTGTGAGTGGTAAATGAAATAAAATGACTGGCAAGAATTCCTTTTTCTTTTGCAAATCTAAAGTCCGTTATGAACTGAACAAATGAATTAAATCGCATCTGCTATCTTGTTAATTTATTCTTTTCGAAAGTTGCTTATTGTTTCTTAGCCGGAAAATAATTTTCATATCAACGTCAAGGAGGGACTGGCAGAACCAGATTTAAGAGACGTATCGTTCATCCTGGGTTTAATTTTTTTTTAATTGTCTGAACTAAATATGCTTTCTGATATGAATTGCATGCTCGAATGATCGGATTAGGCACGGGAATTACCGTAACCATTCTTCTTGATTTAGTTTGCTTCCACTTAATCGAAAACATAAGTAATCTACCAATAATACAGTAATAATGAAAAAGCAAAGCAGAAACATACTAGAAATACAGGTACATGTTGTGTATGGCAATATAGGGTACTGTGGGCGCTACTGCAGTTTCGCACCTCAACCATATAAATACAAATAACATAGGTAGATTATACATCAGTCGAAAGTTTTTTACCTGGGGATCACAGTGATACCATAATATCAACCATTCACTTCAAACGTAAGGTATTATGGCAAACAGAACAGAAAAATTCAAGATCGTGTTCGTCAAGAATTACCTTATTTGTATTTTATATGGTTGAGGTGCGAAACTGCATTAGCGCTGTGTATGCAGAGGACGTTACTGTGCAATTACAGGTATCCCCAAAATAAAGTACAACCACAACTCATGTAGATATAGCACATAACAGAAGGGAGACTTTGATATATTTACGGTGACTGACATTTGCAACAGGACGTGCATGTGCTTACAAAGTCATGTATAGTCAATTATTCATTAAAGTACATGCACTGTACAGTGTCTGCTGAAGTGAATAAAAGATCATTTTACCTGTAGAATTTGAACAATCATACATGTATTGAAATGGACTTATTTATTGACACTTGACGTGCTGTGTTAGACTTTGGTGTGGTCCTTTCAATGAACTAATGAATGATCTGTTGAAACTTCTGCACATGCATAGAAGAGAACAGGAACAATTGATCCTGGAGTTTTTAATGACAAACACTGTTTGGAGATTGCATTAGGGCTTGATTATGGCCATCAAGTGTAGTATAGTCAGAATTCTAAACATAATTTCAGTTTTCCAGGCTCTAGAAACTTGACCTGTTCAAAATTTCTCTCCTGTTTCAGAAAAGAAGTAGAGTAACTATTTTTTTGACAATACATCATCTCGGGCTGATTTTCTAGTAATAAAAGCCAATAGAAGAAAGTTCATATCTTTAAGTTTATTACCTTGCAGTGGTCCTTCTCTTTTTAATTCTGTTATAGCCTATCTCAGAGAAATAGATAATTATTATTAAGAGGCTTTTAAATTAAAATTGATATACTCTTTTCTAAACATAAATGAGAATGTTGTCAATTCAGGTGCTGCAATAGGTTACAAAAGTGTATTAATCTAGAAGTATCAGACAAAGGAAGGTATTTACACCTGTTAATAAACATAATTTATAGCAGACACCATGTCAACTAGATAAAGCCCATGTATTATTGAATTTGGGGAATTTAGATATTCAATGATTCTGTAGTGGTTTGTAATAATTTTAATATATTCAATGAATGTTTAGTATCTACCAGGATTTGTATGTAACTGGTAAACATACAATATTAATTTGAGCATGTAGAATGATAATGAATTTTTGATATGAATGTGTAGAATAAAAGAGCATGTTTAGCATGGGAGGATAATAAGTTTGAATGATATGTAATTGTACTAAAGCACTGGTGATAACTTTTTCAATATTGAAGTTCTTGTAAAATGTGGTTACATTGTCAGTTAGGCTCCCATGAAGGTTGAAAATCTTATAAAGTCCTTTAATTTAGGTAAAAAATAAATTCCAGGCCAGGAAAATCTTGAAAATCATTTAAGGTCCTTGAAAATCTTTGAAATTGATGCACCAACCAAAGATAAACTGTGAAAACATTTTATTTTTAATAAATAAGACATTTCATGGGCTTGGAATTTGAACACCTGAAGCATATTTTTTTTTCTAATAGGATTTAATTTTTGTTACTATGTATTAATTTCTGTAGGCAGCTGTAAGTTTGTCTACTTATTGCCACTGGCAGCTACCATGTAAATCCTTTAAATTCTCAAGCATTCCAACATATCACTATTTTTAGTAATATGGGAATAAAGTACCTATTGCTGGCACTTTTCTGCTTGGGATTTGTATATATACATATGTTGAAAGTACTGGCAATTTTCAGAAAACTGGAACAACATTTAGCTCAGGTGTAATTGGTAAGACTTAGCAACATGATTTAGGAGCTTTTTTTATACAATACTTCACCTTACACTATATTTGCAGTGCTGCTCATTGTTCTCCATTTATTGTTTTGCAATAGTTCACTTGCATTTCATTTTGACTTTTCTTTACTTCAAATTAAAATATGTTTCATTTATCTTCAATGAAGCCTCACAGGCAACTCCCGTGATAACCCTTTAGTGCTAAATATACTAAGCTTACAGTAAATTCAAATGACAATGTTGTACATTTGAATTCTTGGTAAGAGTATATAGTGAACCTCTCAGTACTGTTAACCAGTAATCTTATACTAGCACCCATGTTGAATAAAATCAGTACTGTATCATGAAAAATGTTATGTCAACAAAGTATGTGACTAAATGCTGGTACTGTTTCAGTATTCTGAAATCATTGACCAGCACTTTTAAATTTACTTACTGAACAGTTGAATATTTACTTAACAGGAACAAAAATCAACAATGGACAGCAAGATGATTATGAATCTATCAAATTTGAGTAGAAGTACTTCCTCACAATTTTCTGTTGCCCATGAAGTAAGGTGAATTCAGCTTACAGTATTGGAAGGTAATAATGTCAGGCTACCAGTTTAATGGTAAATACACTGTATACCTGTAGTTTATATCATGATATACACTGTATCTGCCAACTCTGCCAATCTCTTCAGTAGTTCTTAGCCTTTTTGGGGTTTATGTCACAGAAATATCTAAAAAATACCATATAGCATTCTTGGAAGTTCTTGCTTCAGCATTATTGAGCAATTGTAACTAATTAGCCATTTATATATGGCTGAGTACACTGTAGTTAATTGGCTTCCTACCAAACTGAGCATGCCATCACTGTTACACAGAATAACCATTGAATAATGAATAACAACAATATTACCATTTTTCATATCTATGTCAGTTTTTGATAAAATGATGACAAATTAAAACAAAAAATTTAAAAAAAAAAATCAAATTAAACTACTGTAAACAATGAACAAAAATAGTCTCAACTGTCTCAAAAATCAGGATCCACTAAATTAAGTCTTCCTTTCCAAATTTTCCTGGGGTAGTGCTCCTTACTGCTTCCTCTGAAGTCTGCATCCTTGGCACTTTCCAAAGTTGGCGGGTATAATAGCAGTATGTTTATTATACCTGGAATTTAATAAATTTGTGTAATCTTTAAAGAAATGTAAACCTGCATGTATAGTATATTGTAGTATGAGCCAGGGTACCTGGGCTTCACCCGGGATTATGGA
This sequence comes from Heliopora coerulea, assembly GCA_030142905.1. Lineage (NCBI taxonomy): Eukaryota > Metazoa > Cnidaria > Anthozoa > Scleralcyonacea > Helioporidae > Heliopora > Heliopora coerulea. Next base: position 1,042,164 of record JASJOG010000073.1, on the reverse strand, counting down.
AAACAAATGAAAAATTCCCTTTTCTTTCAAATATGATTTTAGAAAATTGAATGGTTCCTCACAAGGAAATAATTGTGCACAGAGTACCAGAGACATGTGTAGATAATGTTATTGTTTCTGTACCATGGTTTCTTTTTTGAGGTATTTTCTGAGGTATTAATAGCTAATGTTACTCAGCTGGTCATGAAGAGTTTGAATATATAGTTGAATCTTCTGTAAGTCTTGTGGTTTTAGAGTTTTAAGGAAACAGATAAATGCCATTACATTTCAAATTTCTATATACAGATTAAGTACTAAGTATATTTCTTATGGCCAGGTCCACAGTATGAAAGCTGCAAAGCTTATTTACTGATGTTAGTTTCCAGTGACATAAACTAACATTGTTTGATAACTTGATAAACATGCTGCTGTGTTGATGCAACCATTGCTATGATGATTTTTAAAGCAAACTGCATGTTGTATGTAATGTTTTTTTGTGGTATGTTGCTTAAAACTTTGTTCATTAAATCAACTTTACACCTAACTGAACTGTGACAAAAATGCATTCGTTACAATACATGTAAATGTCACACAGGGTAACATCCATCATGCAAATTGTCTGGTGATGACCCTATTCATTGTCCAATAAATTAGAAATTCAAATCAGTCATGTCCTTTATTGTCTTTTGCATGAGTTGATAAAAACTTTCTGTTAGCACTAATACCCACCAACACTCGGCACTCAAAAAAAGCTTCTCATAATGAGTTATTCTGAAGTTCTGTCTAAAAGCTCAGTAAGTCTTACCTAAATACTGTTTGGCAAAATGTCACCTTTTTGCATCAACATTTGACCAGGAAATGTCAATTGAAAAAAAAAAAGTAAATAACTTTACCAAAAAATATAACAGAGCCCCATACCTTTTAGAAGTTGTGGGAACCATTCAGTATTTAATAAAATACAAAACAATGGTAACTCCAAATGTTATTACCAACCCTCTGAATGTTGTCTACAACATTTGGAGTTACCATTGTTTTGTATTTTACCATACACTTTAAGAGTGAAAGGTGTGCTTCAGGCTTGGTCTAAAAGATTGTGTTCCCAACATGGCTCAACAAAAAACTGTGGAAAACTAGGAATATGATTTGGATGTTAAATTACTAGGCATTGTCATTAAAGGTGGTAGAAAGGTGGACAAAGTGAAATGTACTGTCTGCAAGGAGTTTACAACCAGTAACGTGAGTGTCAAAATGTTGGGTAAAATACAGTATTAACTAATCTCATAGTCAATACTTCCAGACAAAAAGATTCTTCTAGCTGTTCGAAAACATTACTTGCTTTTTCTTCTCCTTTTCTTTCTCGGTTGGCTTTTTACTGTTCTTCCTTCCTCTTTATATTTCTGGGGAGATACCCGGTGACCTCTTACATAAGGGGAGATACCCGGTGACCCCGTTTAGTGTTAATTCTCAGGGAGATACCCGGTGACCCCATATCTTCCTTGGGGAGATATCTGGTGACCCTGTTTTAGTCTCATAATCTTAGTTTATGATCTTATCTCGGTCATTACTGTTTTCTAGCAGTAATCTTGGAGAGATATCTGGTGACTCCTTCAAGGGAGATACTCAGTGACCTTGTTTTAATTTTTATTTATCAAGGAGATATCCGGTGACCCCTAAATCTAGGGGAAATACCTGGTGACTCCATTTTAGTCTTCAATTAAGAAATGTCTTCTAGCAACTTGTATGTACCTCTTGCTGGCCACCAAACCAGAGTAGCACTACCTATAAATATGACTAAGGATATAATCACTTGCTGGATACTCTAAGGCATCTCTTTATCCTGATGAGGGGCTTTCACTTGAAACATCAACACCTCTTACTCTCATTTTTTGGGAGAGTACATACAACCTTTAAACTTTCTGCTTCATTTATAACTGTCTGTGCAGAACTCCATTTTAGATGTAAGCAAAGTCAGTAGTTCACTTCTTGGCCAAATAAAGAAAAAATGGTATTTAGCAAAATCTATTCTTCCAGATAAATTTTTCTGTGGGGTGCATGTAAAAAGGTTGCTAAGCTGTTTTGGACCACTAATTTGGGGCCTGAGTGTTGGTGATGCCAATGACGTGAAGGGGTATATTTTATAAATATTTTACATCACTTCATTTTGCACTCAAACACCAACTTAGAGTTGGAGTTAAAGTTCAAAATGTCAGAATTAAATTTATGTGAAAAAGATGTAATAGTATGAAGCTTGTGGTCATCTACAATATAGTTTTGATACAGTATTTCTGTATAAAGAGACACATGTAGTGATAGTTGCATCATGCCAAGAAAGTGTCTGACAAGCTAGGAAATTTAATGTAGCATTACTGTACATTAGTTACATGTTAGTAATAGCACCTAAAAACAAATGAGCAAGATCCACATGGCAGTAAAAGTCATTTCACTAGACAGCTTGGCTTTGCCCAATAGACTACTTGGTGTCACTGTGAAACCAATCCAACAGTGTGGGAATAGTTTGAGTTTCATGGGGGTGAGGTCCAAATGCTCAAGAATTGATGGGAGACTCTGGTATCATATTCTGTAAAGCACCATATTCTGAAGCATGCTGTTGCTTTAATCCATCTTATTAATTTTTTGCATTTCCAAATTTCTGTTAACGTTTTATTCATTTTTTACAAACACAATATTGGTCTTTTTTTCTACACGTACACTGCCATGACAGACATGCACAAAACAGCTATAAAAATTTACAGCTGCATTAAATTTTTGTTTTATTAGATGAATATATTTTAGGCTTTTGGCAGCTTTGCCACTGGTCAAAATAGCTCAAATGTAGCATTGGAATGCTTTACACAGCTTACAGTGAGAACAAAGGCCTTGCTTCATGGAGTCGTGGCTCAGACATTCTCACCATACATGGGGGCTATGCTCCCATTGGCCCCCCTCTCCCTCTTCTGCCACCCTTGAACCAGTGTAAAGTTACTGTACATGTGTTTATTAATTTAAAAATTCAAGTACAATGTACATCAGCAACAGACATCAAAACAGCATTAAATATTTTATTGGTCAAACTATGCTGCTGAGTCAGAGTTCAGTTAACTTTATTTTTTCCTCTCTTTTACTGTAGATTAAAATTGAAGGCAGAGCCTGCAAGATCATTTCTTAATATAAATGTTCAAAGACTGGACAAATGAATTAGAATTTTTTTGATGAATTAGGCACATATCCACGAGAAATTTTTTTACAAGTTACATAATCTTACTAAATCTGCTGGCAGTTCAACATTTCAAAATCAGAGCTTTTGTGCTTTCAATATGGCAACTGATTCATGGAAGGTAACCATGTAATTTTTATACAAGCATACAAACCAGGGACAGGAGTGGAAGAATTGGGCCACTGGGGGGGGGAAAGGGGGGGGGGGGCTTTGCCATTAGGAAAAAATTGAAACTGATAATGGTGCTAAGGGTTTGAGGATCTTAGAATCTGACTACTCCAAAGAAATGTTTGAAATCTGAAGGCCATTAGGATGATATCCAGTACTTTATTTTCTGTGAGAACCCAGATGAAAAAATCTCTACTGATCTAAATCCAACTATTTTTACTGAAATGTAATCATACAAGGCAGATAGTATTAGGAGTGGGCTATACAGGCAAAAAATATGAAATTCAAAGGGGACAGTTTTTCTCATTTGCACATGATGTGAGAAACATGAAATGGTCAATTATTTTGATTTAAAGTGAAAATTCAGGTTTCACCATCAAAAAGTTGTAAAATAACAATTTCGGCAAATTAGCATAGAGAAATATCTGTCCTGGTCTGAGACTGTGAATGAGCTAACCAGTTCTATATATTAGATCATATAATAAAATATCTTATATTTAGGTTAATTACATGATAGAGATAGCATTGATTGCATTTATATAATCACAGTTTAGTATGTTCCAAGAAAAATGTTAATCGAAATAGAGATGTGATCCAATCCACTGATGATGTATGACGCCTGTTGCACACATATTAACACAACTAATGATTACACCATACTCCCACACTGAATGTTAATTGTATTTATAAGTGCACATATCTGAGGTGGCATTTGATGACACTATCAGTCCTTTTATTTAGAATTGTATGAGGTTGATATTTGAGGTTGGCATTTTCTTTGTCTTTTTATATTTAGTTCACTTCAGGTCACCATTTAGGTCAGCATACATTGAATAGAATGCTGACCCTAGCATTGCATGTATGTCTTTCTGGTGAAATTGGACACTGTGGACAGTTTGTTACAATGTTCAGTGGCAATACCATTGTTTTCATTAATGTTTTCCATTTGCTCTTAGTGATAGTTGGTTGTAGTAAGATACAATGAAGGATAAATGTTACTTATGGTATTATTTTGAGAGTGCGCCATCTATGAATGACACTAGTTAATATAATATTTATTTTTCTTAATTTATTTTTTTTTTGATATCTGTAGAACAAGTCGTAACCCTGGAAAATTGATCAAATTTTGTAAATAAATTGGGAATTTTAAATGCTTACCGTAATTTCCGGCGTATTACCCGCGCGGCGCATTACCCGCACTCGACAATTTTGTCAAAATTTTGACATAATGTTCATCAGATTACCCGCACCGTCGCATTATCCGCACTAAAAATATATAATACATAAATTAAATCTATTTGTAAGCTGGCAACATCGTAGCCTGCGTTAAGGACCAGTAATTTAACGCACACTAAAAGGAGCGCAGAAAAATTACTACGTAAATAAAATTTTTAATGTAAGATCTTTATTTAATTTATAAAAAAATAACAACAACATTGTTGTCACCGCTCTATTATACTCTCGCTGATTTGTAACACACCCTTTTAAAATTCGTTCCAATGCAGGGAACTTTGTAATACCAGTTCGGCAACTTCGTTTACGCCGCGGTATTTTCTCCATTGAGTCTTTTTTTTGCGCCAGTATCGAACCATCGACTCGTCAACTTCAAACTCTCGTGCAGCAGCTCGATTCCCGATATTTTCCGCATGAGCAAGAACGGCAAGTTTGCTCAATTGAATAATTTTTACGAGATTGTTTTCCGTTTGCACGAGGTATTTTCTCTAAAAAAATTGATTCCATTGACGCGTATTTATACTGTTTAGGCGTAATTGGAGGATCATTTTCTATTAATTTTGATTGGTTAAAAGAATGGCCGGACCCTTGCAAAGACAGGTCTGTGAAACTTGAAGTCAGCTCTGTGTAACTTGAAACTTTGTTTCTAAATTTATACATTGTTTTTTTATTTAGCAGTGATTTCCCATTGGTTATTTTTAACTACCGGTAATTCGATCCGACACCTGACAAAAAGCATGCACATTTGATTTCACTGCGTAAAAGTCCGTAAGGATTTCTCCCTATTACTAGAGCAGTAGTACCTTAGAATAGCATTGCTGGCATTTTATATCTTAGTAACGTACTCATTTCACATCCATAGCCGTTTTTTTCGTTGACTAAGCATTTGTAAAGTATAATTATTCAAGCAGTCATTATTTAGGTATTTCATGTTCCAACAAGTTGAAGTTTAAACTTACCAGAATTTTCAAATTTGTGCTAAGCACTTTTCACATTTGTTAAAAGTTTATTATTCGTGCGACAACGATTAAAACCTAACGCATTGCCCACACCTGCACATTACCCGCACTAGCATCCGAAACCATTAAAATTATCACATTACCCACGAGTAATACGCCAGAAATTACGGTAATCATTAATTAACATTGGAAACACAAGAGAAGAATGCTGTAGTCACCATTTTATTGGTATAATCTAAATAAAACCTTAAACATTAAATAATAGCACATTCTAGAGCGCATAACACTTCCTTTATGTTAGATTTTTGCCGATTTTGGCTATTTTCGATTTAAACACCTATTTATGAACGGTGAAACCTGGATTTTGCATTTTTGTCACCAAAATTATTGTTTTTGATACCAAGTTACTCTAAATATTGATTTAAAAATGTCCCCTTTGACACCCCCCTCCCCCATCAAAAAAGTTAAAATCACCCACGTATAGCCCACTGCTAATAGTATTGGTTAGAGTGAGATTATCAGATTATATAGCATAGTGCTGTACCTGTACAGTACTGTATCTTGATTATTTGACAGAGTTAAATAAAGTTAAGTGCCCAGCGTAAAATTGCATCTGAGTGACGAAATATTTTTAAATCAGAACATAGAGGTAGCTTAGATGGATTATACTACATGTAATACTAGACAATGAAATAGCACTTCAACTTTTATTTTGTTCAATCATGCAACTGCCAGATTTATGCTGATGAACATCAGACTATTTTTCTTGTCATGATTAGATTTGACACTTGTTAGGGTGGTTTCTTTTTGGTTTATTTCATTCATTCATTCATTCAATTGTTTTTTTTCTCCCTAAAGGAACATTCATTGCAAAATTCTGGATCACGGAAATTTCGGAGTAAAGACTACTATTTTTCTGCCCCAAGAAATAGCAGGGACACCAAAACGGACGTTATGAATAATTTCCATCCCGCAAAGTAGGTTGTTGTTGATAATTTTTACTTCTGAGTTTGATAAACTACATATGTAGGTACCATTTTGTATTTGGGTAAATTAAATAATTAGTATCTGCCCGCGGTTTACATTGTATCTGTATATTGCATCTAAACGTTATGGTGAAAATTTCCGTACGAAGTCAGTAAAACGATATGGTTGTTGTAGTGAATAAGCTAATAAATATTGACTTCAAAAACTGCGGAGGGTGATAAATACAAGAAGTTTTTTTATGCATTCATCTGAACCTCATTGAAAGTTTGGCTTTGTGTACTACAGGTATGAAGTAAATTAAGTACTTTGAGTTGCTCTGTATAAGCCACAATTTGAGTGAAATCATTACATGTCAGGAAATTGCACCAACAACTGTGGTTCACTTCAAAAATAAATAAGCATTACTTACACCAACATATACGGTATATAAGATGACTTGTAAGAAACGTTCCATCTTCGAAAAAGGACCCAAATTCGCCCCTACACCATCCTACATCCCACACAAAGATATCGTTGCCGAAATCGAAGCCGCCATTGCCCGTCTACCTGACGAATCGAAGCATATTGTTCGGACTACTACTGCAACCCTTTTAGACCGATCGAAACTTTCACAACACAAGAACACAACCACAGCAGAAAGAAAGTCACTACGTCAATTAAAGAAAGACACCACGCGCGTCGTGATGAAAGCTGACAAGGGAAATTGTTTTGTAGTCACGGACCGCACCGATTACGACGAAAAGATGGAATCCTTACTGAGCGATAAAGACACTTACGAAGAAATACCTAGATCTCCGTTCCGGAGAATAGAAAGAGAATTTAACACCAATCTGCTCAAATTGAAAAAACAACAAAAACTTGACGATACCACCTATCGAAAACTCTATTAAACAGATGCCATACCTCCCGCTATCCGTGTATCCATCAAGCACCACAAACCAAACCATCCTCTTCGCCCAATCATCACATGTACAGGCTCAGCACTTTACAACACTTCCAAATACCTTGCACATATACTGTCGCCCATTCAAAATAGCAACGGCTTTTCTATCTCTAACTCTACAGAATTTGCCAAAGAGATGGCCAACACCACCATTGACGACGATGAAATAATGGCATCATTCGATGTCGTTTCATTATTTACAGCGATCCCTGTCGACAGAGCATGTGAACAGATACGAAATAAATTAATGAAAGATAAAACACTACAATATAGAACTAACCTATCCATCGACGACATCGTCACGCTACTACGTTTCACCCTCTCCAACAACTACTTTACTTACAAAGATAACACGTACAAACAAATCTATGGCTGTGCAATGGGAAGCCCTGTGAGCCCTATGATAGCAAATCTTTCAATGGAGGAAATTGAGGAGCTGGCCATAAATAAATTATCTACGCCGCCACGAAAATGGAAACGCTTTGTTGATGACGTCTTCTCGATCATCAAAAAGAACACAGTGACGACATTTCACAATCTTCTCAATTCGATTGACCCACACATCTCTTTTACGATAGAACAAGAACATGAGGGACGACTCGCTTTCCTGGATACTTTGACCACGCGAAACAACGACACCATTACCACTGATGTCCACCGAAAACCAACGCACACAGACAGATATTTGGACTATCACTCACACCACGACAAGAAACACAAAATAAGTACAGCTGAAACACTCCTACATCGAGCCACCACACTACCAAACACGGAAGAGGGAAATATTTGAGAAACCAAACATGTCACGGACGCTCTAATTTCCAACGGCTATCCAATGAAATTTATTTCAGAAATTAAGAAAAGACATGCTTTCAAAGAGAAATCGATACCAACATCTGAAGAACTGGTTGGCATGTTTTTTCCTTTGACAGATCCTGATCCCGATATAACCAATAACTACGCTGTTTTGCCATATATAAAAGGTTTAACTGAACCACTTACTAGAATCCTTAAGAGATACGACATTTGGATCACGAACAAACCGCTACGGACACTTGAGCAAGAATTTCCATCCCCTAAAGACAGACCTTCTACCGAAAAACAAACTAACGTCGTCTACAAAATCGACTGTATGGATTGCTCATGGTCTTACATTGGAGAAACGGGGAGATGTTTTGAAACGCGAAAAAAAGGAACACATGAGGAACACCATACTACGTATAACTCGGGTTCAAACATTGCGAACCATGCCTGGACCCACGACCACAGAATCGACTTCGACAACGGACATATAATTGATAAAGGAAACTATCAACAAAGAAAAACGTTTGAATCATGGCACACGGCAAAAACAACCAATGCCGACAACAATTCAAGATAACTGCCAGAACAATATACCATCCTACGTTGCAAGTGATGCTGCTAACCATAACATTAAAATTGTTATCATTTAACACCACCTCATTATTCACGTACGTCCACATTTCATCAACTCTATTTTTACCTCCTATATAATAGGGTCCATCTTCAATTTCGTCATTGTTAATTTACCTGTCGAAGATTGCAGACTGGCAATTGAAAGCTTGTATTAGTAAAATAATTTGGTCAGAGAACACCTTAGTTGTTATCAAGATGACTTGTGCTAGAAAGCTCAGTACGAAAATTGGACCATAAAAACATAAACCAGGCCACCTTATAGACTACCTTGAAAAACCAGACTGTTCTAAAATGACCCTTAACAATAATAATAATAATAATAATAAACTTTATTTTACGAGGATAACAAATAACAGTTTTTACAAACTGAAAAAGTACTGGCCCTCAAACTTCTATTTTTTATTCATGCAACTGCCAGATTTATGCTGGCGAACTCCAGACTTTTCCTTCTCATCAGTTTAACGAGCGTTTGCTGTGCTACACATCATGAAGCATTCTGAATGGGTTCGTAAAATATGTGTACGTGCATACACTGTATTCATACAGGTTAACCGATAAACTAGACAGGCAGATACTGTCTGACAGATACGGTATGTCCTACTAATATATACTGTTATTTACTAGAATCTTTCCTTTGTCTAGATCGAGGGAGACTGGCTTGATAGAGAAACTTTGTGTGAGTAAAGTTCAGGATATTACGTTTGTACACCTGAGACTGTCATAAGAATAATACTACGTGAAAGTTTGTAACACTCTACAGTAACTAGAACCGTTTATTTATACGCGAAGTTTGCGTGGAAAAAAGATGAAGTTCTTGTAGCTTTACACGGACATCACGTTGCTTATTACTCAGGTTTCGTACGAGTCATAAGAATCATAAAATTGTGCTGAAATACTGAAATTTGGTTTTATTGAGTCTAAAACTCGGAAAAATATCCCGTACATCATACAGGAAAATAGTTAACCCATTTGATTGGGTTGGGGCTCCAGATTAATTTGCCCGAATATTATATACTTTCAAGAGGCAAAAAGTTCAAAGGTTGGTAACTGCCGCGACAGATCTCAAAGATTTCCAACGTTTGGAGCGAAGGCCCTTCGTATTCTATTTTTATATCATTGGTTGAGTTTTCACTGCTACGACCGTATGTCTAATCCTAAGAAGTTTTGTCATCGTCTCCTCCACAACATGGTTAGTAATTTGTTTCCTTTTTACCTTCGATCAATAAACCGGCTCTCCGTTTACCCAATGCCGGTTTGCTGATTGTCGTTTAAAAATAACAAATGACTTCCCTGTCATTACCATTGAACTCTAAAAAGACTGGAACGATACCTGCAAACTGTATTTTGAAGCCAACATGGAGGCCGACATGTAGATCAACTTGCAGGTCGTTCCAGTCCCCTACGCAATAAAACACGCAACCTATTGTGATAAACTTCACCCAAATATCGGATTTTTGGACAGTTTTCTTTTTTTATCCTTAGTAAGTAGAGGACAATGTCGGTAGGACTGCACATTTATCTGAATTAACCGTCAGTGAAAAGAAAGATTCAATACAACTTTTTCCCACGCGCATTTTTGACCTACATGGCAGCCTCCATGGCGGCTTCATTCAATCATGAAGCCTGGTGCAACTAGGTGTCGTTTCAGTCTTTTTAGAATTCAGTGGTCGTTACCTAGTCGCTGATTTGTTTGTTTTTGTTTCTCACATTTCATAGGTTAACTTTTTATCACGACTTCGTTTTGTATGAAACCTCTAGTATAGTTGCTACTCCTATTTCGGAACATGTTTCTTTCTCTGACCAAGGGCCTCGAAACGTTGGAAAGTTTTGAGATCAGTCATGGCAGTCACCAGCCTCTAAACTTTTTACCTCATTTAACACTGTCTACGCAGTACTCGAATTTAACTTTACACAGACATTCAGGCTATGTATGGTGTACACTCACTTCCTGAGCCCGAATACGTAAAGAAATAGTAATCAGAAGGGATTATGACCTTTACCATACCAAATTTTGCCCAAATTTTGCCGCTGTATACATATGTAAACCTTGCTCGTGAAGTAATACTGCGGGTAGTTGTATAGTAAACTGTCTCACACTGGTATTGGTGGCACAGTGGTAGGGTTCGACTGTGACTGGAGAACAGTGTTGTCCAGTTTGACTCTACCAAACATCGCGAGTTTACTCCTGGTACTCTGGTTTCCTCCTGTAGTAACACTGGACCCATGAGGGGCGGCCCTTACTAGACCTCTAGGTGGAACAGCTTGGCTAGCTGATAGGGTTATCCACTATAAATAAAGACACTTTACCTTTACTTTACACATGATGAATAGACCTGGCCTGTTTAGTTTGTACAATAATTCTGTGTAATTCTTACTTTGTTTAGCAAACATATGGGTTCATAGAGTGTGCGGAACAAGACCTCAGAGTGTTTTTCCATTACAGTCAGTACAGGGGAAACGTAAACGATCTGGAAATTGGAGGTAGACTGCTAAACATTTATTAGAACACTGTTTACACAGATGATTTTTGCTGCGATTTTTAGCCTCCTGACGCATGCGATTGAGTGTATTGACTTGCGGTTTATTTGTGCAAAGTTATACGATACAACACGTTGGTGAGTTGTTTACTCAGTCGTATGCTTCAGGACGAGAAACAGTTCTTAAGGATGAAATGTATCAATAGTTAAAAAGATGCAAGACAAAAGTATTGATTTAGGTGTTTAGTGATTTAATTGTTAATTTTTCATTGAAAGTAAATTCTACCTTCAGATATTTATTCAATGGCACGTTCACTTTGCATGGGTATACCTCCTATTTATGAAATTAAATTGTGTTTAATCTGTTCACTAATGAAAAAATGGATGGGATTGCACTAACATGAGTTACGTACTAGTATCCAAGTGTCCTTTAGTTCAGAAATGTTGGGACGGTTGAGAGTTAGACGAGCCGGAAATTTTATTTTCATAATTTTTAAGACATTTTTTGAGTAAGTGATCCGATGATGCAGGTGTTCGTAGTATTTTATAGATACATAGTATTTTATCATTTTGCCATCAAAATCACAGCTCTGTATCTCTCCTGTTTTTCACTGTTAGATACGTGTTACTATACGGTTGAAAATAGGACACTGCGTAGACAGTGTTAACATAAATATTTCAAAAGTTGGTAACTGGTGTGACTGATCGCGAAATAGTTCTAACGTTTCGAGGAAAGGCCCTTCGTCAGAGAGTGAAACTTGTTTCTTTCTCTGACGAAGGACCTTTGCTCGAAACGTTGGAATTATTTGTGATCAGTCACGGCAGTTGCCAACTTTTGAACTTTTTACGTTAACACTGTCGACGCGGTCCTGTTTTCAACCATATGGTGACATGTATCTAACAGTGAAAAACAGGAGAGATACATAGCTGTGATTTTGATAACAAACTGGTATAACAGTAGAAACACTTAACCTACACTGCAGAAGTCAACTGAAAAATGTTGACTCCAGCGGGATTTGAACTCGCACTTTCGGGATACCGGTCCGCCGCTCCATCTGTTGAGCTATCGAGTCCACAGGGGTTGGAGGCGAGTTTTTATTCAATTTAAGTGCACGAGATATTCTCATGATTACTTAACGCTGTCCATGAGGATGGCTCCATGTGGACTCGATAGCTCAACAGGTAGAGCGGCGGACCGGTATCCCGAAGGTGCGAGTTCAAATCCCGCTTCAGTCAACATTTTTCAGTTGACTTCGGTAGTGTAGGTTAATTGTGAAGTTTTCGTTTCACAGTATGAACACTGACACCTGTATCATCGAATCACTTACTCAAAATGATGTCTGAAAATTACGAAAATAAAATTTCCAGCTCATCTAACTCTCACCCATCCCAACATTTCTGAACCAAATGACACTTGGATAATACTACGCCATACATCTTAAAATCCACTATGCTCATTGCCAAAAAATACTGTTTTGACAATTTGTCCTGACATTCATTTTCGTTTATGAAGTATGAAATCTCATACCAATTTTCAAAAAGTCACTGAAGAAAACCCGGGGAGAATAAGTCATGATCGTGGTAATTGTGGAAATATACCTAAGTTCTCGCTCCATCGTTGCGAAGATAGGGATGGAATATTTCAGAATGTGACAAGTCTCATGTTTATAAAATCTTCAGTTAGACGTTCTCAGCGCCGAACCTGTAATTATTTCAAAGATACAAATGCCAATAATTAAGACCGCACTGATTGATCCAGTGAAAAAAGAAACAAAGAGAGCCACCTTAAAAGGTACTAAAGGACTTTACATCGACTTGGATTCTTACTTGTCCTTTGCCTAAGGGCAAGTTATCGCTCAAGTTCATGAAAGTGTATTTGCATTCTTGATTGGTCTGGGCTTTTAAAACGACGAAATGAATCAACTGTCATGTAGTAAAATGTCAGGTCGTTTCATGTACTGATTTATGTTGGTGCCAGATAATATTTTTTTGATGAGATATAATTTGGAAATGTGGAAGCTTGGAGATATCTTCAATGATAGATAAACGTTCGTCAAGCTTTATCCTCAGGAAAACGATTCCTGAGCCCCAGACGGGGATCGAATCCGCAGCCATCTGATTTTTGAATCTTGGTAGTTCAATGGTTACAGTGTCTCACCGCTCATCAGAAGGCTGCGAGTTTGATCCCCATCTGGGGCTCAGAAATCGTTTTTCTGAGGTTAGAGTTGACGAACGTTCATCTATCATTCAAGATACCTCCAAGCTCCCACATTTCCAAAATACATATAATCAATATCATTATGAACGTAAAGTGCCTTCCGCTCAGGTCCCACATATGTCGAAATTGTACCTTGGCTCTCCATCTGAGTCTTGGTAGCTCAATGGTTACAGCGTCTTGCTGGTCATCAAAAGGTTGCGGGTTTGATCGCAGTCTGGGGCTCAGAAATCGTTTTTCTGAGTACAGAGCTTGACGAACGTTCATCTATCATTCAACATTTTTTTGTTTCTCGTTTTTAGATCCTGTTGAATTCGAAATAACATCTGACTCGCGTACAGGTAAACCTATCGCTTGCCGAATACTCAAGCTGGAACCTGGAAGTGTCACATTTGAAGTGAGTGACAGTGATCAATTTATAGCAGTAGCGTAGCCAGGGGAGAGGCTGGGAGGTCATTTGTCCCCCCCAACTTTTCAGCCAGTCCAGGTCTGTCGGTACAGTGATCTTGTCCCTTGCAGATTTAGTTTGCGTTTGTAATACAAGGATGAAAAGTCAATAAGTTCCAACTTTTATATTTAGGAGTATGAATAGCTCACAATGCGAGGAATCCTATTACTACCAACCAAATTATGTGGTTGGAGGGTACCGACAGATCTAGTCTGTCCTCAGAAAAAAGTAGAAGTCGCTGTGACAACTAAACTAACAGCGAATATGTTAATACATGTCATACCTCACGTGATGTGATGACCTTACTGTTTAATAAATCGTTTATGAATTCATGTCACCCAGAATGTCTATGTAAAAAATGTTAATTCTTCTATCGAATTTTGTTGAGAGTTTTACCGTTACCATCACGGAAATGCGCACCTTTGTTGCTTCTACCTAAATTACATCTAGTTAAATGTGGTCGCTTAGTAGATATATGTTTATGCGCACGCTCTCAAGCTATTCTACTCAGAAAAACTTTCTGAGTCCCTGGCGGGAATCGAACCCGTAACCTGAACGACGGTGAGATGCTCTAACTATTGAGCTACATGGACTCAGATGGTGAGCGAAGGTTACATCTATGTACTGGTTCGTATTGATGGTAGACATATGTACTGCCAGTCTGCAGGTCTCGATATGTCGCCTATTTAGTGCTAATCAACATATATCTACATATGTCCACCAAGCAACCACATTTAACTACATCATTGATTAGCACGAAATAGGCGACATGTCAAGACTTGCTGACTGGTGGGACATATGTCTACCATCAATACGAATGTTTTAATTTTTAATTAATGTTTTTTAATTTAAGAATGTTTTGTCCATACATTTGTGTCATATTCCTTCTGCCCCTCCACCTTTAAATTCCTGGCTACACGACTGATTTATAGGTTTTTATTGTGCTGGTTAGGGTAACGGACTCAAACATTGACTCTTCTTAGGTTAAGAGTGAAGAAAGAATTAGTGGTAAAGTTGAGGTGGAAGCCAAACCGTCGAGGTACAACTATCCCAAGTCGGTGAGTATCGTACACAGCATTGATTTTTCGTTACAAAGTTAACGCTAAAACCACCAACCTTTTTAAATACATTTAGGAGGAAATTTTTAAAAAGTTATCAAAGATTCAGTTTTCAAGATTTCCGTGTGAAGTTTTCAATGCAGACAGCTGAGTGACAGATCTTTCAAAATGTGAAGTCGAGCAAATTATGCTCACCTAAGTTTTTTTAGGGTAATCAATAGCAGATTGATAATTTGGAGTTTGGACGATGATTCAAACAGCCTTGTTTGAAGTCTCTTCCAGGAAAAAATTCATCAGTCGTGGGTAAAACAATAACGAGATTGGACTTTCGGTTAGTTGCGTAATCTCATACTCAGATTTCTACCCAGCGGCTGAGACAAAATTCAAGCTTCGAAAATTTAAAGTCTGTCAATGGTTATGCGATTGTTTTTCAAGCATGTAAAAACATCTTATACAACGTATTCACTTAGTCTCCAGAGACATGGAACACCCCGACATGGCGGCTATGACGTCACATGCGTACGCGCTAGTAGCATTCTTTTTGCTTATTCAAAACACCAGCGTAAACTTCTTGATTGTTGAACAGTTTTTCCGTCACCACATCGTCTTCGACAAACTCGCTTTTAAGAAAAAAATCTGGGTTTGGTAATTTGCATCTTTTCTGTGCAAGGTATTGCAATACGTTTCTGGTAGGGGGAGAGTTAGGTGAAAGGGAAGAAAAAGCATATAGATCTGCTAACGGTAATAATCTTAAGGTTTTCGAATAATAACATGATGAAGTATTTTTTCATGTACGTATTTTTATTTCTGTAGCCGTCAAGTCGTGGGAACGATCCTGATGCTGGCCGTGTGAGCTATCAAGTTAACGGCGTAAGTTTGTTATGATTGCTGAATTATTGCATAATTGTTTTTAACCACTTCACCGTTTAGGGCTGGTAGTGTATTGACTGCTTTTCGCGCGTACGTGGCAGAGGTATTTACGATTGAGCTGGTGATGTGCCAGAACGTTGAATGAGCGAGATTTCTTGTACTGTCAATAAGAATATTAGTGCTCGGCTCAGTGTCGCAAAGTTAAGACTCGTGATTAAATGAATACAACAGTAAATTTTTAAAAGAAAGAAATTTATTAATATTTCGTAAAAACACAAAACATCTGTAGAGTGGATCAAATTATAGAAAAAATTACAGATTTATTCCTACTTACACATTAGTAATTAAATAATATAAATATTAATCCTATCAGGAAAAAGTTAATTGAGATAGTTATGACTCTCTCCTGGCTAGATATTGTCTCCTCTTGACGAGTAAAATCGTGTGGCATTAACCGATGTTAAATAATATAAATATCAATCCTGCCTGGAAAGAGTTCAGGAAGTATAAAGAATAAAAATAACAATAATAATGACAATGATCATAATAACAATGTAAAAACAACAACCTTTTTGGGAGTAACTTGAAAATATTTACCCTATTTTTATGTCATTCCATCGCAATTAAAGTAATTTTTTTTCTTGTTCTGAAAAGGAATCCTTTTTTCTGCCGTTTTCGTGTTCTGACATACTGGCGAATAGTCCACTGTACAAGGGAGATATTGTATCATTTTACATTGTAGAAAACAAGAGGTGAGCCATCTCGTGCAGCTTTCCCTTCACCGTCCCAAGAGTGCAACTAGAGGGGGTGGGGGTGGGGGTGGAGGTGGAGTTGCAACCCCTTTCCCTTAGTGTGAGAGATCTTATGTGTGTCTTGTCACTGACAGCTTTTCCCCTTCATTCCCCAAAACCACCTAGATCTACTTAAAAATTTCATCATTATTATCATTTACAATGACAGGAAGTAATTAACAGAAAGACTGGTGGTGAAAACCGGTGAATAATTAATTGTGCGATAAAGTGTATGCGTGAGTGAATCCAGGTGTGTATGTGTCAGAGGAAAAAAAAAAAAAAAAAAAAAAAAAAAAATTTAACAGTTACAACAAGGTTAAAGGAAGGGAACTGATCTTGGCGTTGAGCGAAGGATTTATCTTATTAATAAGTAGACTCTCTCTGAGAAGGAGTTCAAAATTAGAAGAACAGGAGCTTAGAATAGTAAAATCAGTAAATGAAACAGGGTGGCCAGTCTGTTTGTGATGTGTTAAAACAGCAGATAAAGTGGTGACGGAGATAGGCTTTCCCGTGTAAGCAGAAACTCCCATGTGTTCAGAAACACGCGTGTGTAAATGGCGAATAGTTTCACCTATATACAATGACTCACAGCATTGACACTTGAATTTGTAAACCACGCGAGATCTTAGTGCAAGAGGAATTTGATCTTTAAAACGGAAAAAACTTGAAAGACGTTGAATAGGTTTAAATATGACTCGAAGCTGAATTTGAGGAAAAGCAGAAGTAAAAAGTTTAGCGACTTGCTTACGAATCTGAAGAGAATGTTGACCGGTAAATGGTAGAGTAAAGAAAATTATGCGTTTGGGTACCGAGGTCGTTGTAGAATCTGGACAGAAAATTTTATCGAAAAAATTGCGAAGACAATTATCTAAGAATTTGATAGGATAACCATTCCGAATCATAATACTTTTAAATTTCTCTAGTTCTTCATGAAAGATGGTATAAGAAGAACAGAGATTAAAATAACGAAAAAGCAAAGTTAAAATTAAGCCTTTCTTATATATGAGTGGAATAAAACTCTCAAAATTTGTAAACAATCCAGTAAAAGTCGGTTTACGATAAACGGAAGAAGAAAATTTATCATCGGAGCGTTTGATTTGAATGTCGAGGAAGGAAAGAGAGTTATCTTTTTCGATTTCATGTGTAAATTGGATATTCGGATGTTTACAATTCAGGTAATGCAAAAAAGGTAAAATATGATCGCGGGATCGAAATAAAATAAAAGAGTCGTCAACATAGCGTCGATAATAAAGCGGTTTAAATTGAGGGGGACAATCATTTAGCCAATTAGTTTCATGAAAGGAAAGAAAAATGTTGGCGAAAAGGGGACCTAGAGGGGAACCCATAGCAACACCATCACGTTGTTCGTAAAATTTTCCGTTAAATATAAAGTGACAATTTTTGACAGTTAGATTTAGTAGCTCTTTAAATTGTTCGCGAGTAAAATTTTGGAAATGAATATTGTTATGGAAAAGCTGGTTAAGGATAATTTCAATGGTTTCATCCAACGGTATGTTCGTAAAAAGTGAACTAATATCAAAACTAGCCATGGTGACATTATTATTATCAAGGTTCAGTTGAAATAAATTTTGTAGAAATGAAAATGAATCAGTGATAGTGTATGGATTAAAGGAAATAGGACGAAGAAGAGGAACAAGAAATTTAGCGAGATTATACGAGTGGGTGCCAATAGAAGAAAGTATAGGTCTAAGTGGAATATTTAACTTATGTACCTTAGGTAATCCATATAGCACGCCGGGTCGAGAACCAGTCGGTGCTAATGATTTAAAGAGTTCCTCGTTGATGACGTTAGAGTTCTTCAGTTCACGTAGAAAGGTTCTGACTTTATTTTCCCGTTTCAAGGTGGTCTTGATGGGGTCGTCGTGGATCGGAGCAAATTTTGCGGAATCGTTGAGTATAGTGGCCATTTTGTGCCAGTAGTCAGTTCGATCGATGACGACGACGCCATTGCCTTTGTCGGGTTTAATGATGAAGATAGAGTCGTCGTTTCGAAGACATTTTAGTATTTTAAATTCTTCGTCTGAGAAAATGAACGGAGGTGGGGTGTAGTTACGGAAGCCAGAAAGTGCTATATCTTTTAATTTAGTTTTAACGAAATCCTGATCACACCCAGATTCGGGGTAGATTGTCTCATGTTGTATTTGTCGGTGGAGAAGTTCAAACGGAATTAAGAAGTCACAGTAGTTTAAGGTTTTAGGAGGAATCGAGAAGTTTAGTCCTTTGGCGAGTACGGATTTTTCTTGCTCAGTCAGTGCTCGGCTGGAATGGTTAAAGATGACTTTATCTGGCTCAATAGATGACGTACTTGAAGCATTCGCGCTTAGTCGAAACAGTTTCTTTTGCTGAACTTTTTCATGTCGGCTGAGTGTTCTGGTGTTTTCAGAATCAGAGAGGGATTTTAAATGTAAGAGGTCCAATGAGGATACCAGTTTGTCCAGTTCGGAATGTAATTGGTTTGATTCGGAAGAGAGTTCACGGATGCGGAATTGTTTGTTTCGGATTTCTTCGTCAAGAAGCTTCCGTTGACACTGGCGGTAGGCAGCAGAATTCTGAAGTCGGTGATTTGCAACCTTGAAATTTAAAAAATGGGGAAAAACTCCAAGGCGTTTACAGTTCTTCAGGAAGGAAAGGTCCAGTTTAGCTTTACTGAGCTTCAGCTCAATGCGTTGAAACTTGCGGAAGGCTGCAAGTGCACCATCGTTGTATCGATTTTTCAAAATAGTGGCAATGGATGAACCAGGCGGAAAGCGTAGTCTTGTTAGGAATATCAAAGCCCAGCATATAATTTTGAATAAACCCATAATAATATCATCACAAACAGACTGGCCACCCTGTTTCATTTACTGATTTTACTATTCTAAGCTCCTGTTCTTCTAATTTTGAACTCCTTCTCAGAGAGAGTCTACTTATTAATAAGATAAATCCTTCGCTCAACGCCAAGATCAGTTCCCTTCCTTTAACCTTGTTGTAACTGTTAAATTTTTTTTTTTTTTTTTTTATTTTTTTTCCTCTGACACATACACACCTGGATTCACTCACGCATACACTTTATCGCACAATTAATTATTCACCGGTTTTCGCCACCAGTCTTTCTGTTAATTACTTCCTGTCATTGTAAATGATAATAATGATGAAATTTCAAAGTAGTTACCATGTATTATGTAACTTTGGTTAAACTAAACTAAACAAAGCTTACACTAATCAGTAATAGATCTACTTAACTCGAAATGATGAAAATTGCCCCAACGGTGCCCAGATACTACGGTGCGACACCCGCCTCTGAAATTCCTGGTTACACGCCTACGTCCATCGACGACGTTTTGCTATGTAGGCAAAGGCGTCGGAAAGGCAGTAAAAGTGGGGGGGGGGAGGTCCCGATATCTTTATGGGTGTGCTTCAAAGGTTGAAAACTCCTATGGCCATGTGCCCTCATTAGGGACCTTAAGATTTACGACGTCGACTTGAACGACGACCTCTAAAATATCTGCATTTAAAGAAACTATGATTTATTGACCACCGTGCTTTATACTTGTGGCTTGTTTTATGACTTCTAAAACGCTCCAGTTTTCGTAAAACGACTGTAGTCTCGCGTTCAATTAAATCTTAAGTAAAAGCTTTTTTCACTTCCGAGCTGACGTTGTTCTTAAGACGTGAAAATGGCCTGGTGACGTTGTATGTGGAACGAGGTCGGTGTTGAGAATGCTCCGGAGAATAAAAATTACTCATTCTGTTTTATATGAAAAATGTATTTGTTTCGAAGGACGTCGTCGTTCAAGTTGACGTCGCATTTGTGATTTTGTAAAGGTTCTAAGGAAAATAACGTTTAACTGAACAGCAATCGCATTTGGTAATCACAAGTTTGTAGTTTAACATTGTTAGCCGGTTAAAAGGTAAGGGGAGCCCACACATACTCTGGCCTCTCCTAGGCTGATGCGGTATTGAAAAAACTCGAATACCGATACCGAAAATAAAAAAATGCCGATAATACCGATATATCGATATTTTGCTGAGATTGAAATTTAATGAATATTAAGTCTAATTTTTTAACCAAGCATAAAAATATCAAAAAAAAAAACCCCACAAAAAAAAAGTTTTACCAATTGAATTAAAAATTGCTTGAATGAAAAACGGTACAACACGTGGCTTCGTGTAGGTGCGAATTTCGATTATTTGAAACATATGTCGGCAAATTTGCTATGTTCTTTCCTTTACTCTCAGCGGCTTTTTTAGCAGACGGTCTTTGTCATCAATTTCACAGTTCTTGGACAAGTCTTGGTCAAACAACAAAAGTAAACAAGCAAAAAATACACTGATAATCAGTTGTATTATACGCGCAATACCGATAATACCGTAGATTTCGGTATATCGATATTTTGCAAATTAAAAAACCGACTAACCGATATTTATCGATTTATACATATACCGCATCAGCCTAGCCTCTCCACCAAAAAAGTAGAGGCTAAGGCACTTATTCTTGCGGCGCTCCTGTATGTAGGCCTAGTATTACCTTGGAAGGAGCGTTGGAACGGTGAGATGAGGGAATTAGGAAGCTGATTTATTTGGCTGTGCTGAGAGTGAGTACGGTTGAGATCCCAAAGACCATCATAGAGCCTTCTGGGTTTTTCTGACTTTCCCTGACATTTTGATTGGGACATTTAATCATAGTTTAGTTAGTGTTCTGTGTTAACTTTATTTATAGGAATGGAAGCGTTTCGGCGGTTGAGTTGTTGCTGGTTGAAGCTGCTCCACCAAACTTAGTACAGGGTATTGTGTGCTCATTGAAAGAATCTTTTGGGTTTATTGAAAGAGCAGATAAAGTGAGCGAGGTTGGTATCGATGCATTTGCATAGCAAATTATAAAGAATTAAAATTTTATGATTGACCTACACTGCTTAAGTTTACTCAAAATATAGATTTGACTCGAGCGGACATGAGTTCGCACGGTGAAGTCATAGCCGGGCTGCCACAGTGAACTTCATTTCCATATCTAGAGTGCTAACTAGCCAATGAAATGTGAAGCGAAGATGGCCGCCGATGGAGGGCAATTTCGTACGTCAGTTACTGTCTACCACGCGGCCTTGTACGTCAGTTTTAGTCTCCCACGCGATTTTTGCATTTACTGAGGAGTTTTCTTTGAAAATACAAACAAAACATGTCTTCAAAAGACAGAAACGAGTTTAAGAATTTCAAATATATTTCGGCATGTCGAGCTTGTACCTCGGCTCGCCATCTGAGTCTTGGTAGCTCAATGGTTATAGCGTCTCACCGGTCATCAGAAGGTTGCGGGTTCGATCCTCGTCTGGGGCTCAGATATCGTTTTTCTGAGTATAGGGCTTGACAATCATTCCTCTGTCATTTGAGGTTATGTATTTTCACGATAATAAATCACCAAACCAGTGAGAAACCTGATAGAACGACTTCAGGAAAATGACTTCAGAAAAATACTAAATACTCGTCCACTTTTTACCGTTAGTTTGTCATCTTTAAACGATTTAGTACACTTCTTAGGCCACACGGCAATAATGAATACTTTTAAATGCCTGTTTATTTAAAATTAGTCCGGTAATATTTCGTTTGAACATTTTTTTTCCCATGGTTGTACTTTTGAAGCCAAACCAAACAAAAACTAAAGATTGAAGTCGTGTAAGGGACTGAAACTGATACTGACGTACAAAACTTCCCTCCACGGGCAACTATCTTGGCTTCACTTTTTGCCCAGCCAAATGACTGGAAGTTAGCATTCCAGACATGGAAATCGAATTCACTAGGCTAGCCCGGTTCAGAGTGGTCATGTGGGAAAAAGTCAGCCCTGTGAAGCGTAATCTCAGTCGATGCCAGCCGAGATCTGGGCAAATTGGGCAGGTTCGCTTACTATTTGATCGCAGAAACTTTTAACAGTCTACTTCAGAACTAAAGCGAGATCTCGGCAAAGCGGGCAGTCCGTAAATTTAGCTGGCCTGCTCCATATGATCAGCCCCTATCTTGTATTTCTTTAAAATGTCGACAGGACAAGTGTCTCTTTTTGTTTATCGTACGCTTGAATTATTGACGCGCTGTCTCAAAGACGTTGTAGCTTGGGTTCTGATGGTGTTCTCTGTTTTCCTTCTATTCACTTAAGTACGTCACAATCTTTTGATATTTTCTTTGCAGATATTTTTTCACTACAGTGAGTTCAAAGGTGATATTGGAGATTTACTGCTTGGTGATGATGTTCAGTTTGCCGTCCAAGATCGTAATGTAAGTGCAGGTTTCTTTATCCGGAAAAAATAAGAGGACATTTGCCTTTCTAAGGATTTGTAAGGGGAGTGATCTCAAGTTGTGTCGGTCTGACGTCGTACCGGTCTCATGTAGTCAGGCCGTAGTTACCCAACTATTTACCACACATTTTTGCAACGGCATCTTCCAAATAATGTCACGAAAATACCTAAAGTAACCCCTAAAAAAGTCAATGTTTACCCAACCATTTACTGCATTCGCTTCATTCCAGTTTTGTGTAACGATACTTGTCATCAACCGCTTTCAAAATTGTACGAAGCGTTCGCATTTTTGGTAATTCATTTGTCTTAATGTATTGCTCAACAGTCGGCTTGTTTGTTTCTTTGTTTTTTTGCTTTCTTGCTTTCTTGCTTTCTTGGGTTGATTGGCTGAATGGTTGTTTGGTCGATTGGTTGAATGGTTGCTTGATTGATTGGTTGAATGGTTGCTTGATTGATTGGCTGAATGGTCGTTTGATTGATTGGCTGAATGGTTGTTTGGTTGATTGGCTGTATAGTTGTTTGGTTGCTTCCAGTGTTGTAGTCGAGTCCACCAAATCCGTGTCCGAGTCCGAATCAAGTCAAACTCCGAGTACAACGCCGAGTCCAACGATGTTAATCCTGGTCAATTTCTGTCGAGTCCGAGTCCTCAACATTTCGAGTTCACGTCCGAGTCCGAGTCCGACTCTTCAATGTGTACCTTTTATGCTTCTGTAAATAAACAGTAACGTAGTACTCCATATGTCGCATAAATAAAGTCTGTAATGAGGACATTTACCGAGATATTTCTGACATTTTAATTTCACTTTCATAATTCACAGAAAAATGATTGATGGCACTTAAAAAACGAGTCAAGAGAGCGTTTCTGCTCCGAGCCTTATACGATGAGATCTCTTGATGAGACCTCCGTGAGAATAAAACCTTTCCCACGGAAAACTTGATGTTGGCACTGAAAGTGGTTTCATTGCCAGCTTGCACAGTTGTGGGTATTTTCTCTGACTGCGAGACTTAAAACTAAATGTTGCCGCACGCAAGACGCCAAATATTTTATACAATCCCTCCACCCAAAAATGATGGGAAAAAAGTAAAAGCACAGAAATTTAGCAGGACTAGTACTGGACTTGCACTGAACTCCCGAGTTCGAATCCAAGTCCGAGTCTTTCCCAGCCGAGTCCGAGTCGAGCACACAAGTACGGACTCGAGTCGAGGTTCGGACTAGCGTCCTACAATACTGGTTGCTTCATTTCTTGGTAGTTTGGCTAGTTAGTTCAATGCTTGATTGATTGGTCGGTCAACGCGTTATTGTTTGTTTTGTTGTTTGATTGTATCTTTGTTTATTAGTTTGTTAGTGTTAGTTTCATTCATTTTGCTTTGTGGTTGCTTCGTATGTTAACCTTTTTGTTAAGCTTGATTGTTTGGTCGGTCACTCGTTGTTTGTTCCTTAGTTTGATTGTGTCTTTGTTTATTAGTTTTTTAATTAGTTTATAATTTTGTAATTTCGATAACCACTGAGAATTTTGATTATATACAAAACAGTGGTGACTCCAAAGATTGAAATCACTTTTATTTTCAACGTTTCGACTATCTTGTAGTCATCATCAGGAATGCTGTGAGTGTAAAGGGCCATTTCACGTTGCTATTGTCATCCTAGTGTATGTAATAAACTCATGACAGTCTATGCAGCAATATATCCACTTACGATTCGCTGAAGTTTGTCCTCGACTCTCATCAGTCAAACACATACTCCAAGATGTCAATCGCATAGGGCACAATTCGTTCGTGTGAACATCTCTTAATATGACCAACTATATATACATAGGAAGAGAACTATTGACGTCAAGCAAATGTATGAATAGAATATTACAAGCTCTTTCGAAGCTTTTGTTCTGTGGTTGTGGAGCGGTTTTTTACTGTGAATAGACTAAGCTTCTTTGAATAACAACAGCATCCAATGTTTGGATTTGTCTAATATTTTACAGTTACTAAAGATAATTTGTGGAATAGTAGATTCATTAAGATTATATTTGTTTGAGGGTAGATTTAATGATTGAATGTGTAGGAAATGTTCGCAGGCATTAATGTGGTTATATATTTTCGAGTTTTTGCTGTAGGCATGTTCTTCTATTCGCGTGTATAAACAGCAATCTGTTTCATTTTGTTTCATTCATTTTGCGTCGTGGTTGCTTCATACGGTAGCTAGATGGTTTGTGTTCCTTTTGGCTTTCTCTTTGCTCTTTTCGTGATGCTGTGCCTAACGTATATTGTCAAGCGAATTAATTTGTGCAACCGAAATGAGTTTGCATTATCGTTATTTTGATAAAAACGAGAGTTGGCCAGAAAAATTTCGTGAAAACTCAGCCAGTTTTCAGATATTTGTTGCTTGAAGGGCGCCCTGAATTAGAATTTTAATAATAATTTAAAGGACTGGTTTTAGATGGCTAGTGACTGAATGTTCTACAACTTAACAGGGCAAAGAAGTTGCAGTTTCTGTTGAACGTTTGCCGGAAGGAACGGTGAAGTTTGAAGACATCAGTCGCGACACATTCCAAGGGACGGTAAAGAAAGTGTTTTGTCGTTCCAAAAGACAGGAGCCTTTAAATGGAAAAGTTGAGTACAGCACAGTTGATGGGTCATCAGAACTACCCTATGGTGAAAAGGATGTCTTGGGAGAATTCACAGTTTTCGTTGGAGATGTTGTTGGATTTAAAATTGCTACTGGTAAAGTGATGCCTTTCATTTTGGTATTGATCGATGTATCTGCAAATTTATGTGTGTGTCTTGATTGACTGACTGGCTGATTGAATGATTGATTGATTGATGGTTTGATAGTTTGATTAATTGACAGATTAGATTGATTTGATTTGATTAATTTATTTGATTGAGTTGATTGAATTTTTTCATTTTTATTTCATTTCATTGATTTGATTGATTGATTCATTAGTTCATTGATTTCTTAATTGATTGATTTCTTGATTGATTGATTAATTAATTAATTGATTGATTAAATGATTGATGGTTTGATTGATTGACAGATTTGATTGATTTGATTGCATTTTTTATTTCATTGATTTCATTAATTTGATTAATTTGATTGTTTGATCAATCGATTGATTGATTAATTGACTCATTTACCCTTGAGATATATAGAAAAATTTCCTACCCATCCAAATTTGAAGGACAAAAATTTTGAATATTGGTCGGCGAAAAAGAATTTTATATATTTGTTTTGCCCCGATGTTAACTTGTTTGTTGTCGTTTTGAAAGTGCAAATTGTGACAAAAGTTAATACAATTTCAGCGGTATGAAATGTTTTTGATTTTGTGTTACCGACAGTGAGTTGAAGCCCAGCAAACAAGTGATGAGAGAGCGCTATAGTTTTGTATATCACACCTACACTTTTAAAATTTAATATGAACTAATTAACAGTTAGATTATGAGCTCGAGATTTCTCTTACATGAAGACCACTAAAGAGATCAGTGATTTTGATTGGCCTGACATGATTTAATTAACATTCCCATCGTTATCAGCGTTGTCTTGTGGACAGGCGAATACTACCCAAAAACACTCATGTGGACGCAATAATTTTGACGCGTTTTCAAGTGAAAACGCATAAATTTGAAAACGTATACGCGTGGACGTAGCCTTATTTAATGGCTTTGTTTCGTGTTTTATGCTGGGCACTAATATTTGTCCTAAGATTAAGATGATCGCCTGGTTCCTCACTCGTGGCAGATTATACTATCAAACAAAATTGCCGGAAATTTGGACGAACATTTGTACCACCATCCTGAATACAATGAGTTTGTCACATCCTGTAGCGTTAGTAGTGTGTCACAGTCGATATGACTTTCTTTTTCTACAGACAGGCGTGATTCACTCAAGAGAGCTACAGAAATTTACCTGATTAAAGAAGTGGAGTCCACAGAAGAGTGCAACATCAGAGAAACCGTGAGTGCATGTTACATCTTTTTTATGTATTTTTTTTTTTTTTTTTTGCTTTCCTGCCGGTTGTGAATGGTTTATTAGTCGGTCGGATTTTAGTTATTGTTACATAAGTTTATTTATTATATGGCTGAACTCCCTATCCGGTCTCTACGCAAAATAACGTATGCTGATAGGCCGCCTAGGCGTGCAATAAGTCTTTCGTACAGACCGGCAAGTCTTGGCGGGAAAAGTATTGAGTTGATTTGAAGACAAACAAACCAGATTTAAGTTAGTTTTACGTAAGATTTACCATAAGAAACCACCAAAACAAGTAGTTAAATCTTCTCAACAATAATCTTAAGAAGTAAACTAGATGTAATACAGCAAAACTCTGATCAAAACCTCAAAAACCGATTTGTACGAAAACCTCAGGCAAATACTTTTCCATACAGACCTCACCTTCAGTTAATAAGAAATCAGTTGAACCCAAGAAGGACTAAAATGGAAGTGAATAGTCTAACAAGCCATCTTTACGTTGGGTATCGTAGTCTCACATCGAAGTTAGCTGCTGATCTGTTGTCTATCTGAGGACTAGTTACAGTACGCTGGTTATTCTCAATTGTGCACATATAGGATATTTTAGCAAAATCCGTTTTCTTGTCGCAGCTTTTGTGGATGCGATTAAATGCTTTATTTGGCCAGTTCATATTCTGGCCATTACATATACATTACTGCTACTACTGCTGTTGCTGTTGCTGCTGTTGCTGCTGCTATTGCTGTTGCTGCTGCTGGTGCTGCTGTTCCTGTTGCTGCTGTTCCTGTTGCTGCTGTTGCTGTTGCTGTTGCTGTTGCTGCTGTTGCTGCTGCTGTTGCTGCTGCTGTTCCTGTTGCTGTTCCTGTTGCTGCTGCTGCTGCTGTTGCTGCTGCTGTTGCTGCTGGTGCTGCTGTTCCTGTTGCTGCTGGTGCTGCTGTTCCTGTTGCTGCTGCTGTTCCTGCTGCTGTTCCTGCTGCTGTTACTGGTGCTGATGCTGGTGCTGTTGCTGGTGCTGGTGCTGTTGCTGGTGCTGTTGCTGGTGCTGTTGCTGGTGCTGGTGCTGTTGCTGGTGCTGGTGCTGGTGCTGTTGCTGCTTGTGTTGCTGCTGCTGGTGCTGTTGCTGCTGCTGGTGCTGCTGCTACTGCTATTGCTGCTGCTGCTGCTACTGCTATTACTGCTGCTACTGCTGCGGCTACTGCTATTACTGCTGCTACTGCTGCGGCTACTGCTGCTGCTGCTACTGCTGCTACTGCTGCTACTGCTGCTACTGCTACTGCTACTGCTACTGCTATTACTGCTACTGCTATTACTGCTGCTGCTGCTGCTATTACTGCTACTGCTATTACTGCTACTGCTATTACTGCTACTGCTATTACTGCTACTGCTATTACTGCTACTGCTATTACTGCTACTGCTATTACTGCTACTGCTATTACTGCTACTGCTATTACTGCTACTGCTATTACTGCTACTGCTATTACTGCTGCTGCTGCTGCTATTACTGCTACTGCTATTACTGCTACTGCTATTACTGCTGCTGCTATTACTGCTACTGCTATTACTGCTACTGCTGTTACTGCTACTGCTGTTACTGCTACTGCTGTTACTGCTGCTGCTATTACTGCTACTGCTATTACTGCTGCTGCTATTACTGCTACTGCTATTACTGCTACTGCTATTACTGCTGCTGCTATTACTGCTGCTGCTATTACTGCTACTGCTATTACTGCTGCTGCTATTACTGCTACTGCTATTACTGCTGCTGCTATTACTGCTACTGCTATTACTGCTACTGCTATTACTGCTACTGCTATTACTGCTACTGCTATTACTGCTACTGCTATTACTGCTACTGCTATTACTGCTACTGCTATTACTGCTACTGCTATTACTGCTACTGCTATTACTGCTACTGCTATTACTGCTACTGCTATTACTGCTACTGCTATTACTGCTACTGCTATTACTGCTACTGCTATTACTGCTACTGCTATTACTGCTACTGCTATTACTGCTGCTGCTATTACTGCTACTGCTATTACTGCTGCTGCTATTACTGCTACTGCTATTACTGCTACTGCTATTACTGCTACTGCTATTACTGCTACTGCTATTACTGCTACTGCTATTACTGCTACTGCTATTACTGCTACTGCTATTACTGCTACTGCTATTACTACTACTGCTATTACTGCTGCTGCTATTACTGCTACTGCTATTACTGCTACTGCTATTACTGCTGCTGCTATTACTACTACTGCTATTACTGCTACTGCTATTACTGCTACTGCTATTACTGCTACTGCTATTACTGCTACTGCTATTACTGCTGCTGCTATTACTACTACTGCTATTACTGCTACTGCTATTACTGCTACTGCTATTACTGCTGCTGCTATTACTGCTACTATTACTGCTATTATTACTGCTACTATTACTGCTATTATTACTGCTATTATTACTGCTACTATTACTGCTACTATTACTGCTACTATTACTGCTACTATTACTGCTACTATTACTGCTACTATTACTGCTACTATTACTGCTCCTACTACTGCTATTACTGCTCCTACTACTGCTATTACTGCTCCTACTACAGTCGAACCTCGATTATCCGGACTCACTGGGACCGGGATAAAGAGTCCGGATAATCGAGAGTCCGGATAATCGAGAATATGAATGTCAACGAGACAAAAATAAAACTAATTAAGTTAGAAATGCGGGAATTAATGGTGCACATATTATCGTTGGACATACATGAATACAAAACATTTACAAACAACTTCATGCAAAAACTATTTACATTGGTTTTCTAGATATACAGTATAGGTTTTACCCTCGCTTAAAATGTTGGAGCAAATTGGTTTGCTTCAAAGAACAACATCGTGTTCGCACTGCCAATTCCATCATTCTTCGAAGCTGCATAATTTGAATAGTGTCAACATTGTTCTGTATTTCCATCCATGACAAACACTTTCTAAAACATTCTACAGCTTCAAAATTTGAGACAGTGTTCTCATCTTCACCTTCGTCTTCCTCGTCGCTGGTCACTTCATCTTCAACCGATTGTTCTGCAACACTCGCCAAAATTTGTTTGTCTGACATCTGTGGCGTAGTAGGAAGTTCAGTTTCGGCATTTAACCAGGCTTCGACATCAGAAGAAGAAAGACCTTCACTGTTGCCAACTCGACTCAAAACTTCCATCATGGTTTCGGCGTAAATATCCTCTTGTTCTGGCTGAGAAACAGTTGGCTGGCCGTTGGGGTGAGTTTGCAGCTTACTGAATGCCTTGGATATGGAATCAGAGCTTCCCTCTTCCCACGCATCAGCAAGCATATAGAGTGCATCTTTCACAGTGTGTTGCTTTACCATTTCCTTGATGTTTTGTGTTGGATCAAGGTCTTGAGCGTAAATCACTTTCTGAAGGAGTTTCCGCTTGTAACGGGTCTTCATTGCTTGTAAGATGCCTTGATCCATTGGCTGAATCAGCGAAGTTGTGTTTGGAGGGAGAAACACACAAGTAACAGAACCATCGCGGCTCCTCAGTTCCTCGGGATAGGCAGAACAGTTGTCGATCACCAATAAAGCTTTAGGTGAAGGAATGTTTTGCGTAAGCTGGTGGCGTTTAACAGCCGGGACGAAGTCTTTCTTAAACCACTCGGCAAAAATCTCAGAGTTCATCCAGGCGTTCCTCTGTGACTTGTAAATGACTGGTAAAGCATCCATGTTTACGTTCTTAAAACAACGCGGCTTGGCAAATTTCCCAATCAGAACAGGTTTCAGTTTATGTGTTCCTGTGGCATTTGCACAACCAAGGACAGTCAAACGATCCTTTGATTTTTTGAAGCCCGGGGCAGATTTCTCACGGCATGACACAAGGGTTCTTTCCGGTAAACATTTCCACAGAAGTCCCGTTTCGTCAGCGTTGTAGATTTGTTCGGGGGTTAAACCTTTCTCTTCGATCATTTTATGCAACTTATGCAAAAAAGGCTCAACAGTTTCTTCCGCTGCAGAAAGTTTTTCACCTTGGATACTAAGGTTTCTTATTCCATGGCGATTTTTGAATTTCTCTAACCATCCTGATGAAGCTTTAAAGGATTCGCTGTCTACGACTGTCTCCACGTGTAACTGTCTGTAGAAGTGCTTTGCCTTCTCTTGAAGAAGGGGACCGGAAATTGGAGTGCCAGATGTTCTTTGCTGAATAAACCAGGCATACAGGGCTTTATCTAGTTGTTCATCACTTGCAATCTTCAAAGATTTTCGCTGCAATCTTTCGCTCGTCTCCAAGTTGTCGGCGAACTTCATGATCTTTTCTCTGTTCTTTCGTATATCAGAGATCTGCTGCTTGCTGACGCCGTATTCAAGTGATAAGTGTGTTCCTTTTTCTCCTTTGTCTAATCGTAAAATAATTGATTGTTTATCTTTTATCGAAAGAATGGATCGCTTACGCTTTGTGGACATGATTATCGGAAAACTGTGACGCTAGCTCGTGTGATTTGCATACATACCACGCGGATCAAGCCAGTCTAGCGTGAAATTTTACTTAGCAACGAAACAGCTGTGAGCCAATCAGAATTTAGCGGAATACACCTCATCCCCAACAACGTATACGATCGTTGGTTTCGCTGTTCGAAAGGAAAACAAATCTGTTTCAATTGCACTTCTATGGAAGGAAAAATAATTCCCATTGATCTTTATAAGTACTAATTAATATTCATGAAAAATTGGGACCAGAGAAAAAGTCCGGATAATCGAGAAGTCCGGATAATCGAGGTCCGGATAATCGAGGTTCGACTGTACTACTATTACTGCTCCTACTACTACTACTATTACTGCCCCTACTACTACTATTACTGCCCCTACTGCTACTATTACTGCTCCTACTGCTACTATTACTGCTCCTACTGCTACTATTACTGCTCCTACTACTGCTCCTACTGCTACTGCTACTATTACCGCTCCTGCTACTGCTACTATTAGTGCTACTGCTACTGCTACTGCTATTACTGCTACTGCTACTGCTACTGCTATTATTACTATTACTGCTGCTGCTATTATTACTATTACTGCTATTGCTGCTCTTGTTATTACTATTACTGCTGCTGCTGCTCTTGTTATTACTATTACTGCTGCTGCTGCTCTTATTACTACTATTGCTGCTGCTATTATTACTACTATTGCTGCTGCTATTATTACTACTATTGCTGCTGCTATTATTACTACTATTGCTGCTGCTATTATTACTACTATTGCTGCTGCTATTATTACTACTATTGCTGCTGCTATTATTACTACTATTGCTGCTGCTATTATTACTATTACTACTATTGCTGCTGCTATTATTACTATTACTACTATTGCTGCTGCTATTATTACTATTATTACTATTACTACTATTGCTGCTGCTGCTGCTGCTGCTGCTCGTGCTCGTGCTACTGCTCGTGCTACTGCTACTGCTACTGCTAGTGCTACTGCTACTGCTCGTGCTACTGCTACTGCTACTGCTAGTGCTACTGCTAGTGCTAGTACTAGTACTAGTATTATTATTACAACTTGCACACCACCCAACTAAGGACAGTGGAAGCGGTCTCAGCTTGTTATTATTATTATTATTATCATTACTATTATCATTACAACTCGCACACCACCCAACTAAGGACAGTGGAAGGGGTGTCAGCCTGCTACGGGCTCCCATCATTATTATTATTATTATTGTTATTATTATTATTATTATTATTATATTATTATTATTTTTATTTCCTTTGATGTCTGTGTTTACATATCATCCAACCGGATCTCACCCAAAGACCTAAGGCTGGAGACAGTTGTCATGTTGGATTTCATCCAGCAGCTAAAAGACCCGTTAAAAAAAGAAATAAAAAAAAATTATTGATTGAATTTGTATGTTTACATCTAAATACATCAGTCAGACATGCGGTTATTGATTACATAGACAGAGTCCTTCGAAGAATGTGGGCAGTGCTTGTCAACACAATATATTGAATTTCTCTTAGGCATGGCTGTCCAGATACTCTATTTGTGAATTCTTCAGTGCCTTTGTTTATCACACCAAGTGCGCCTATCACTACTGGAATCATGGTCACATTCATACCACACACTTTTTGGAACTCTATTTCCAAGTCTTTGTATTTTGAGAGTTTTTTGTAAATTGTGGTAGATACGTTGCAGTCAGCTGGTACGGCCATATCTATCAATAAGCAAAGTTTACCATTTTTGTCTTTTACCAATATGTCTGGTCTATTTGCTTTGATAGTCCTGCCTGTCTGTATGATGAAATCCCATAGGATAGTTATATTTCCTATTTCTGATACAGGGTCAGGGTGGTGCTCGTACCCGTTTCTGGACACTTCTTTCCCGTAGTGATGGCATATTTTCCAATGAATATATTGTCCAACTCTATCATGTCGCTGTTTGAACTTAGTTGGGGCCAAAACTGTGCATCCCGAGATCAGATAGTCGACAGTTTCATGTTTAGCGTTACAAAATCTGCACATTGGGTCATCGCTATTTTTTTATCATTTTTGTCTTGTAATTTTTTGGAAGGCACAGATCTTGAGCA
Source organism: Heliopora coerulea (assembly GCA_030142905.1). Taxonomy (NCBI): domain Eukaryota; kingdom Metazoa; phylum Cnidaria; class Anthozoa; order Scleralcyonacea; family Helioporidae; genus Heliopora; species Heliopora coerulea. Next base: position 1,008,568 of record JASJOG010000073.1, on the reverse strand, counting down.
GCAAGAATGAAACCTTCCGTTATTATTATTATTATTATTATTATTATTATTATTATTATTATTATTATTAAAGTCGAATGCAGCTTGTAGGCGTGTATCATATTATTACTGACTGAGTGTGAGATCTGCGCAGGAAAGTGTTCGCTTGAGGTTTTAGTACAAACCTCTTCTGTACTCCTTTCTATAAACAGAAATATAGGTGTAGGAATATGTATAGTATATTTTTATTTTTTTATTTATTTTTTTTAAGGGTTTTGCTTCGTCTTTGAAGGACGGGTTTGGTTTTATTCAATGTTGTGACAGAGATGCCAGACTTTTCTTTCATTTCAGTGAACTGATTGACACAGTAAGTAAACAAGGCTAACTGCATTCATCACTTCAGCCTTAAAAGTATCTCGCATTCCATTTTCCTGATGAAAATAGTTTCTCATAAATAAAAATGTTTCAAGTCCATTCGTGAAATCAAAAATGTCGTATGCAATTGCACGTTAAAATTAAACGCTAAAATCTTAAAATCCGTAAGAAAATTATAAGAATCGACGGTTCTTATAGTTGTTTTACCTCCAAAAATATCCTGGTTTTTATATCATTTCACCTTTCATTCCGACGAAGAGCTTTTGCTCAAAACTTTAGCATTTCCTCTCGTAACTGTCCGCAATTCTCTGATCTTTTTTGCTTTTTGTACGTCAGTCAGTGTAATATGCTTTTACATCATTATTGACGTATTAATCTTGTAACTCCGTTTCCTGTGCATGATTTATCTGTAACATATGATGAATGATCATGCTATCCTTATCATATTCTATCCTTAATGTTAGCTGTTCTAAACTGATGGCTAGTCTTTCTTTGTATTTCAGGAGCAGGAAATTAATTTTTCGGATGAGGTTGAATTCACCGTGATAGAGGTTTGTTAAGCCTTAAGTTCACATATTTAATTTCGTGTAGTCGGAAATAAAAGGAAAAAAGAAAAGAAAAACAAAAAAAAAAAAAAACACTTTGTGAAATTCCCCATCGCTTAACTTTTGCCTTTGGAATTAGTGCTTCTTTCTGGCAAAATACATTCACCTTGTTGACTCACGTCGCACTGTATTATGGGCAACCTTTTTATTAAATAACAATCTGAAAACGTGAGCAGAAATGGGCTGAAAACCGTTTTTCTGTTTTCTCGTGGAAACATGGGAAAGTTTTTGCCATAAAAAAGAACTTACGGCTTCAAAACACGAAAGAATGTTTGCTATTTGTACTGTTTCTCCTCGTTATTTTGGCAACGAAAGAAATGTTTTTGCTGGGAACCCATTAAGTTATAAAAAAGAGATGACGTGTTGGAGAACTGTGGGTTGGTGAACTCACCAATGGTCGTTTCCTACATTTTAAATCGTTTCCTTGATTCGACGATAACACAAGAAGTGTTTTGAATTTTTGTATTAGTCAAGTACAGCGTTAACACTTATGAATAGTTTACCAGGAGGTATCAAATGAAACTAGAGAAGACATACGTCTTTAGTCTGAGCTGCTGGTAGTTCCGCCATATTGGGCATAATTAGTTTGTAGGAGTTGAAGGACTGAGACTAGGGCGTTTGGCGCCCAATTAACAGTTTGGTATAGATTACAGTTCTCTCAAAACCAGGGTCATGGTTCATGGCAAGGTTCCTAGTGGAATAATTAGGAGTCTCGAAGAAACCCAAGTGTCACTAGAATCGCATAATCGCTGGTTTGATATCAACTTGGAGAAAGGTTTTACCTTCAATTCTAGTACCTGATTTGTGACAACAGGAACTCGAAAATTGCTTTATGATCAATTTCTTGATGTTTAATGAGCAAATTCTTCAAATTCCGTTAGAAATTGATAAATTCGCTTGACACCATTGAGCAAGTTTTAAAGAAAGGCTTGAAATTCATGTTGTTTAAATTTGTTATTCTAAACTCCGGAATATAGATGAGTAACGAAGCAGGCTTCCTTGCTGCCTCATTTAGTGCCTGTAACAAAACTTAAGGCCTAATCAACAAAATCTTGGGAACTTCTGACATCAAATTCGCTCCAGTGTTCCCTCTAGAATTATTTATGATTTCTATTGTGGTCCGCAAATAATGGGAACCTCTGCATACCGGTATTACGTAAAAGGTTGTCTTCGCGTGCGGTTTTGTGCCTTGCGATTGGAATCTTGGAGTATGTGTTTGGCTGACGAGAATGTTGAGGACAAACTGTAGCGAATCATAAGCAGATATCATGCTGCATAGACTGTCATGAGCTTATTACATACACCAGGATGACAATCACAACGTGCGATTTGTGCCTTATAGCATGTGCTTAATTGACGAGAGCATCGAGGACAAACTGGAGCCAATCATAAGCAGATATCTTGCTGTATAGACTGTCATGAGTTTATTACATACAGCAGGATGACAATCGCATCGTGCAAAATCACACGTGTAAACGGGCCTTAATAAGGAGCGCAAACTTACCAGTTACGATGCGCGAGAATATTGAGACATATTTCGTTTCTTTGACTTTCAGGACCAAGGATCAAAGCGATTACATGCCATTCGTGTGAGAATCCTTCCGAGGGGAAGCATTAATCCTAAGGTAATTTGACTACTGATTTCAAGACGGCGTTGTTCCTTGAATCTGATTTTGTAATTATTACTTGTCTGCGTTTATCTTCTGAGAACCACCACACCTAAAATTATGAACGGTTCACGCCTACAGCGACCTCAGACCTGCAGCATGTGTGATTCTATAAATGACTCAAAAACCAGTTAAGACCTGTTGAAACCAGTAGCCGTGGTGGAACGTTAGGCCCAATTCAAACGTCGCACTTTTCATGTACCGAGTCAAATGCAGATCAGTTTGAATAAAGGATCTTGCTCATTAACATTAGATTCGGTACATGAAAAGTTCGACGTTTGAACTGGGCCTTAGAGAGCTTAGACCCCGTTCACACGATACCGGTACGAAACTGCACCGGTATCAAAATATCACGGTACGAACCTGTTCACACGATTACGGTTTCAAATCGTTACGGCTAGCATTACGATTTCATGCTTTTTCTTACCGGTACCGTGTGAACGCAAGGCCTAACCGTAATAATTTCGTTACGGTTTCATTTCGTACCGGTATCGTGTGAACGGGGTCTTAACCAACCGAGATTCTTTATGAATGTTATGATTATGAATGTTAGACAATCAATGAAGACGATGAATAACTTAAACATCCCAAGGGAGGTCATAAAACCTGTAAGCAGCGAGTCAGCGGTGAACTTAACTGAGAGATATCGACGTTCTAGGATTAGGTGATACCACTAAAACGTAGAAACGCTGTCATTGACGACTGTCTAGAACGAGATCAGCGTTTTGAATGTTCGTTTATGCCCTTGAGATGCAAACTTATTCATCTTCTTTGTTTTGCATGAAAAAATTCTATTGCAAGAAAAATGCAGTCCGTGAACCAAGAACGCCTTTTGCTTAAGCTCCCCATTAGTAAATTCTGGGGACAACATTTAGTACAAATTTGAGGCAGGGATGCGTCTCATCTATGTTACATGCTTGTGCAATGGCCAGTTCCCCTTATTACGCCACCTGAATACAAGTGCCGGAATAGGTGGCGTGCACGGAACGTCATGACAACCATGTTAGTTGAACTTTCGCAAAAGAATCTTATTGACTTCTACTGAATGTGGATCCAACATGGCCGCCGTATTATTGTCTTTTGAATCCCAAGGGACAGGTTGCAACCCACGTATACCTTACGACGTTTTCTTTTTCATGTAAACATTTAACACCCAAAAGGGAATCGAAAGACAGTTGTTATATTAGCATAACAAAGAAGATTTCGAAAACCTTCTGGTAGTTGTGTTCAGCAGGTGACTAAGATGAACTGGCGATTGTAAAATGTCAAATTTGATAACATTTACTGAATATAGTGCTGAAAGATTACAGTACAAAACCCAAAGCCGGAAGCTTCGAACTTCATTGAGAAGAAAGAAGACAAAGTTTTAGACTCCAACGAGTTCCTCTGGTCATACGAAATACGGAAGTTTATCTTCATGGGCATCCCGACTTTCAAGTTGAGCCATGTTAAACTCAAATTAGATACTGCTTTTTGTAATAAAATAAGTAAGTTGAGTACCTGGAGCTGAAGCCCCCCAGATTGACCTTAGTTTGATAAAAAAAAAAAAAAATGGAAGCGAAAAATGCGACGTCATTATTATCTATCCGTGTCAACGTGTAAAAAATAAAATTGGGTAAAAAAAAGTGAGATAGACTGACGAGTGGTTCTAAAAGGGATGGTTGCGAGCCTAACTGTTGTATGCCATTATGTTCGGAAAACTTTGTTATGTATTGAACCACCATATAAGAAAGCAGTACACTTTTTAGAGCGTTGAAAATTTGTAGTGGCACAAGTTGCTCAACAATAACCCCCCGCCCCCCCCCCCCCCCCTCGCGTAAAATTCCTGGCTACGTGCCTGGCTGAAAGTATAGCACCACAAAATTTTGATCCCGGAGCAAGCTTCCCAGTGGATCCCCGTTGATACGGCAACGAAGGGAATACTCCTTAAACCTCCGCTTCAACAATTAAGGATGACCAACCGCGTAAAGAAAGGCAAACAGTCTGTATATACTCAAGTGTAGAAGGAAAAAACAATTTCGGAAAGGGACTCATGAACTGCCAACTCCTGAACATACAGCTCAATGGTCGTTTTCATGAGCAGAAGGACTACACAAACGACGACCAATCCCTCAAGACTATCGTTTCACAAAAACCATTACGCATTTCTTTTGTAAAATAATAAGACTGAGGCGGGAATCTTAATCTCAGGACGAATATCAATACCCAGCACAAAACACGGAACAAAGCCATGGAATTTGATGAGATTTATTAAATTAACGTTTCGCCGCATCCTGCAACATTATCAGAGTGAGGAATATTATTACAAAACAGCGAATATATATAGATAAATGAAGGTATCACACCACAAACTATGTAGTGGCGGAAATAAAGAAGAGAAAAATTAGAACAAAGACCAAGGAATGGAGCTGAGGTTGCCATTCAAAGAGGGTTTAACTTTGGAAATTAAGAGACTTTCCCTTACAAGAAGTTCGGAAGACCAAGAACAAGAGCAAAGAATTTTAAAGTCGTGAAGAACTTTGTGAAGGACGTCGTGAAGGACGTATATGTAGATAGCGAGCTGTTTGGCCCAGATAATTTAGGAGTCTCTGCCCTTACTAGCAAAAAACGTGCCACTGCCACCCCATCCAGTATTTTGGCACATCTTTCCGAAACTGGCCATACTGCATTCCTTCACGACTTTAAAATTTTTTCCTCTTGTTCTTCGCCTTCCGAACTGCTCGTAAGGGAAAGCCTCTTAATTTCCAAAAGTTAAACCCTCTTTGAATGGCAACCTCAGCTCCATTCCCTTGTCTTTGTTCTAATTTTTCTCTTCTTTATTTCCGCCGCTACATAGCTTGTAGTGTGATACCTTCATTTATTTATATATATATTCGCTGTTTTGTAATAATATTCCTCACCCTGATAATGTTGCAGGATGCGACGAAACGTTAGTTTAATAAATCTCATCACATTCCATGGCTTTGTTCCGTGTTTTGTGCTGGGCATTGATATTCGTCCTGAGAATAAGACATGCACACATGCACACTTTTGGCAGAAAATTTTCAGTGTTTGGATACCCTGATCCAAAGACAGATATTAACCAATCAGACCTCGAGTACGACGCTCGTTAATTTCTGAATAAGCTTTCCGATTGTTTTGTAGTGAATCAGGCCTAGAACGTGTTTCCGTTATAACATTAAAGTGTTCTTTCTGCCTGATCAACAAGGTTTTGACGATGTGAAGATTGCTCTTTAAGTATACCTACATCTGCAAATACGTTTTGTCTTCGGCATAAATTTCTATTGTTTAAGCAGTTTTAGTATCATTACACAGGTGATTATCGAAAATCCCGCGTGGTGATTGGCCAAAAAAATTACGTCGTAGATCTCAATCACCTATAGGTGATTATAACAGTGAAGGCTCAGAAACAAGATGGCGGCTACCTTCGTAAATGTTAGCGAGGAGATTTTAAAAAGCTAGATCACTACTTTCTTTTAAATAATCACCTGTGTAATTATAGTAAAACATTTATTCGCCTCAGGCTCAGTGAGTATTATTGAATAATTCCCTCGGCTTAGTCTCGGGGATATTCACTTATTCACTTCGCCTTCGGCAAATAATTGTCAGTGGTTTTGTTATCTTGAAGTGCCTCATAAGGATTTATATATACGATATGTTTATGAGCATTACAGTTAAATTCTTTGACCGTAATCTTTGTCAGTTGTATAAGTCTTAAACTCCCAACTATAAGTATGAAAGGGTCCCTACAGGAATTGGTAAAAAAGTAAATAATTCCCTTCTCTTATTCCAAGGCAATAACGGAAACTTCATACACAGGAAAAGTTGACCGTGAACCTTTGCTTTGGATGGGACGAAGTCCAAGGAAGGGCGACCGAGAAAGGTAATTCTTAGGTAAACAGCCGGTTCCCCTTATTATGTCAGCTGAATACAACTACCACAATACTTCGCAGTTTTTTCATTTCACACAAACACTGAATTCCTAAAGCGAGTGAAAAGACAATTACTTTGATTAACATGACAAACAAGAGTTCTATAAACGTTCTTGTGGTTGGATTCAGCTTATGTATAAATGGAACTGGCCATTAACGTTTGTGAACCAAAAGCAAAGAAAATCGACTCAGTAGTGGAGAGTTTAAATTCTGCGCCGTGAAAAAACGTGGCCTTGCCTCATCTAATGACCTGTCACCTTTCTGCTTTCTGTGGAGGATGGTTTATCCTGCATTGGTAACCAGGTACTTCAGACCATGGGAAAAACAATTTTCGAACGCCAGCGATTTTTGTCAAAAGTTTCCCCTCACATAAAAATCCTCAAAATCTTGTTACTCTCGATGTTGTTATGGCATGTCTTCCTTTTTGGTGCTTTTTTGTTTTGTTTATTTGTACTTTGTTCCTGGGTTTGCAAGATAAAATCTAAAACTAATTAACGATTTGCGAGAAAAACAAAAGAAATCGGCAGCAAGAACTGGGTTGGAAATGTCATCCTAGTTTACATAAAATTTAGGCAATTTAAAACTGATATTTTCCTTAAGCCTGGTTCACACGAGCGACATAAGTGTTAGGACAAGATCAATAAGAAAACAAAGCACGACATCTCTAGGACTTGCGAAGATAAAACAACAGGAATTTTTCTTTGTTTCATCTTTAGTTCGGCTCTTTGCTTGTGCTTGGACTATGATCTTGTGTTTATGACGATCCTCATGTCGTAGACTTGACTTCATTCCTTTGTTTTGTCCTTTTGCTTATGCTCATGTTCAAGTGTGAACCAGGCTTTAAATATCCATATGTTTAAGAAGCCTTATCATGCAGTCAAAAGGAGCGTTTGATCTTATATCAACGATCTTAAGCAATTCGTGTATCGCGTATCTTAACAATCTCGATGATTGTCGAGACACGCAGCTGTCACCTGGATTTTCAACAAATACCTCGGTATTTTGTTATCATATAACAGTCCTCGTGTGTGCTATATTACTCCTTACACCAGATAGTCATTTATGTCGCGTTAAAATCACTTTTTCTCAGGCCACTTTAAGTTTATAAATCTTTCCTAAATCATTTGATAGAGATAGTGAGTCTGGTTTGATTGCTGCTTCCATTGAGGATGAGATCATCTATCTGCCCTTTATCCCAACTGATGCTGACCCAAGGACCATGCCTAAATTTGGAGATCAGGTAAGGTCTATTTGTCGCACTGACCTATGTACTAGAGGGCCGTCTGCCGATCTCGATCCACTAACACAAGGGTGCGCAACCTGAGCTCCACGAAAATCGTTTATGAGGCCCACGGAGACTTGTAGGTTGAAAAACAAAATACTTTGTGCAGTAAAAATTTAGAAACTTCTATTAACTAACAATAGACGTCAGAATCGAACTTTTCCAATAATAGCGTTTGCACCTTAATTAGCATAGCTCAGAACCAAAGGCTTTGTAGACACTGAAAAACTCTGCCTAATAGCGCCGAGCATCTGAATGTAGTGTCGAGGCATGGTTTTGCCCAGGACCATCTGAGTGACGGCCACCTGTAGGACCGATTGTGTGCGCATTGTGGTACTTCGTTACGATTGTGTGCGCATTGCGGTACTTCGTTATACCAAATAATGTTCAATAGTATTGTTTAGGTAAAAAAAAAAAGAACCCTGTATGGAGATTTTGCCGTTTCCATTTCCTGCTTCGTGGGACGAAAAACATGGGCGTTGCACCCTCCCAAGGTTACACATGCGGAGGAAAGACCGGGGGGGCTCCTTTTGCTCGCTTGCATGTTATAATTAGTAAATTTGAAGTTGTACTTTGGTTGCTTGGTTAATCGATTTGTTATCGATGCAAACCCGTAGAGCAAATGTGAGGTCGTATACGACCCCATTGGTCGCCTAAGAGTTAAGTATGAACTAAAGGTGAATTATTGACCTACTCGTTCTTTCACGCTGCCATAAACTAACGAAACTGAATGAACGTCTGTCAGGTCGAGTTTCAGATTTCGAAGAGTGAACGAACTGGACATCAAATGGCTGTGAATGTTGTTGTGACGAAGCGAAACAGCGATGTGAAATACTTCGTAAGTAATTGTTTGGAATTTTTTTTTATTTTTTGTTTTCGATCGTCGTTGATTATTGTAGCTTCATTAAGCAAATGTTCTAGATACCACAAGTCAGCTCCCTCATCTCAACGTATAGAGTCAAAGTGATTTAGGTGTCTTCATGCATTCATACTAGATAACCTTAACAGAAGGCTAAGCTGTTCTCCCTAGAAGTCGAGTAAGGGCCAACCCTCATGGGTCCAATGCTACTACAGGAAGAAACAGGAGTACCCGGAGAAAACCTGCGGTGTTTGGTAGAGTCAAACTGGACAAAACTTCTCGCACATGTGACCAAGGTAATTTTAATCAGATAACTGCACGGAGCCGGAATCAAACACGAGTCACAGTGGTGAGAGACGTGTGCACTACCACCGTGCTACCAGCACTCCATTTTGACCACTTGAAGTGCTTTGACTCCGTTGGTCGAACCATATCCGAGTACTTGTTTGCTCAATGGGCAGTCTGAAAATGATCGTTCCGGTCAAACCGTCATAAAATGTTTTCTTAGCTCTGTACAGGCATCGATCTTGTTGCCATTCTAATGCCCGGTGAGACTCTTTAAACCAATGCCGGCCTACAAAATTATAAACAATTGAGTAGAAAGAAAGTAGACATTCTTCCTGTGATCTACACTGATGCTATATGTAGTATAGTTAGTCAAAACATAAACTACAATATAAGTTGTTTAAATGTCATTCTGTAATTTCAGGGCTTTGTGGCTACCCTCAAGGAAAATTTTGGATTTATTGAGATGGCTGATCACGAAAAAGAAGTCTTCTTTCGCTACAGGTGAGGACTTCAATTTAGATGGTGTATGTAAAATATATACCGAAGCCGTATGCTGCTATGGGGCCACTTTATGTTGCATTAAAACATTTTCCCGTGCGAGGTGTTTCCTCCGGACGAGTAAAATCGTCTGGCGTTAGCCAGAGTAAAATGATAAAAGTAGAATTCGGGCCGAAAAGAGTTAAACGCGAGCAAGCAACCAAATATAACTAAATATCAACAAATACAAGAACAACAAAATATAACTCGTCATGTGATCTCAGTTATGAAAAACCGGCCTTTACCGGATAAATTAGTTTTATGTTTAACCAACATGTTTGAGCTTAGTAATAATAGAAACTACGAACTCCGAAGTAGTAACTTAAATTATGTACTTCAAATACCAAATATTAATTTTTTTAAGAAAATATTAATTATTCAGCTGGGAGATATTGGAATAGATTACAGTAAGTGCCAAAGGTAAAGATCTTCCCGTACATCAATTCACGTCTGTTCTCCGGGAAAGCAATGTTGTTTAAATTTATTATTGATGTAAATTTCGTTATAAAGTTATGCAGTAAGAGTAATTATTGTATGTAGCGTGCCGAAAGTAACGTTACTTTTAACAATGTAAAAAATTTCTTAGATGTAGGTATATAGATGATGTATAATAAAACGGCCTCTTGAAAATCAAACGCCTAAGACCTTTGAAGGATTGCCGCTTTTAAATAAGATTAAATAAATAAATAAATTAATTAATTAATTTTAAAAAAAGTCGTGCATTGGTCATTACAGCCACCTAAGGGGTTGATTACATGGGAAAATTTCAGTACGGCATACCGGGTTGGAAAAAGTCCTGATTACATAAAATATTTCAAACCGGGCTGAAACTGAAATTGGACGTGAACCCAGGCAGGGGTTTGTCAGTAGCCTTTGTTGTTCTGGCAATTTGTATCTTCCCACGCCTGTCAATCCTCTTTTCAGCCCGGGCTGAAATTTTTCTTCGTGCAATTACATGGGATTTTCCAGCCCAGTCAACCGGGCTGATATTTTCAGCCCGGGTAGCTCAAACCGGGCTGAAACTTTCTTCATGTAATCGCGGACTCCGCTTTTCAAGTATTTTATCAGCAGGCCGGGCTGAAGTTCTTCATGTAATCATCCCCTAAATGAACCTTTACTATTTGGAAGGTTTACTTCAGTCAATGATTTGACCAAAACAATCAGCTAAGAGGGCCCACAGATCACCAACATCTTTGGCAACTGATACTGATGCATACGAAGGCCTCTATTTCGGCTGACAGTCAACTTTCCAGTCATAGTTAGTCAACTGACTTACGTCGCTCGTCTTACTGATAGGATCATGAATAATTTAAAGTGCTACGGCTGGTAGCCTCGCTGGTAACCGAGGATATCGTGCGAAATTTCCTGTGCATATTGGATGCAGATATGTTGGAAAACAAAGTCGTCACCACAGTGCGACGAACATCGCTAGCGAAGCAGTAGATCAAGAAAATACATTTTGGTGAAGGTAGATCGTCCAGGTTAGTGTAGTCTTGAGAAAGTCTGTTGGTGATTGACGTTTCGACGGTCATCTTCAGAGTCGAAAAAGAGTGATGGCCGCCGCTGAGGCCGTTAAAACGTCGGTCACCAACAATCTTTCTCAAGACTACATTAACCTAGACGAACTACCCTCACCAACATATACCGACTCTCGGGTTCAAACCATTTATTTCATGAAGTATAAGAAAAGTCATGAAGAAAGCTCCTAGAAATTCAAAGCTGCGATCACACTTGCGGCTTTTGCAGACGCAATTGATGCAGGGAGAGATTGACGCTGGTCAGTTGTGTGACTAATTACGGTGCTTGAACACGAACAAAATTGCAGGAAAACTACAAAGCCGAGAGGAACTTATGTTTATCGCCAGTTATGTCAGAAATAGTTGTTTGAAATCTAAATCGTTGGGGTTCTCGCTACCTGTTAATGTTTTCAGGCTCTTTCAGCTGTCTTGACGCTTGCACAAGATTTGACATGTTTGATTTTCTTTGGCTCTGACGATGTGACGTCTTCGTACCTAGGATCCTTCCTCCTCTACTTCGTTCCCTTGGAAAACGAAATGACCGGGCTCAGGCTGTTTGCCTGTCCAGTGTTGTTTCCCTGATACTAATGCGATATAAAGTTAAACCTCTACTTAGGGGCCCTCTCTAAAACGGTTAGCCCTTATTAAGCGGTCACGTTTCAAACCCCCGCAAATCTCTCTTCATATACTACTGTAAAAGTGACCTCTATTATAAGAGGTCACCTCGATTAAGCGGACGCGGACACCATTTAAACTTCCCAATTGGTTAATCTTATTCTATTTCACGTCCATTAAACGGTCACTTCTCAAATTCCCACAAATCGCTCTTCATATATTGGTGTAAGTAATCTCTATGAAGAGATCACAGCGATTAAGTGGACGCGGTCATCGTTTAGACTTCAGAATCGTCCTCAGAGATAAACATGAACAAAAGTTTTTCATGATAATCTGACACTGAAGGTGCGAGTTCAAATTCCGCTCGAGTCAACATTTTTCAGTTGACTTTGGCAGTGTCAGATTATCATGAAAAGAAAGTTTAAACTTACCATTTGGCCTAAATTTATTCTATATCAACTCCAGTAAACAATCACTAATTTAGGCTCCTCAGCCCTATATCAGACAACCACATCTGAGTTTTTTATTTCGTAAGTTTGGTATTAAACATGATAACAAAACTGTTAATGCTTTAATAAAGCAAACGGTTTGAACCCGGGAGAATCAGTACGTATTGAAAGTAGATCGTCCAGATTAGTCTTGAGAAAGACTGTTGGTAACTGACGTTTCGGTAGCTTCAGCGGCGGTCTTCATTAGAGTCGAAGGAAGAGGTGACCGCTGAGGCCGTCGTAACGTCAGTCAGCAACAGTCCTTGTCAAGGCTACCCTAACCTGGAGGACCTACCTTCAACTCATGCTAATGATGTGGTTTACAGCAAAGCTGCATGTCTCACTGACGTCTTAAAATCTGATTGATGATCTTATATTTTGTTTAACTGTTGTTGTTAACAAAATGTTCATCACATGATCGGTACAAATTTCGCATCTCGGTACAAATTTCGCGATGCCGTACATACTAAATTTTTGAAATACTCTATTAAGCGGTCAACCTCTATTAAGTGGTCATTTGGTGATTTCCAGAGAGTTACCGCTCAACAGAAGTTTGACTGTAGTGTCAAAGTTGTAGTCATGCTTCATTGGACGCGTGTATATTTTGCTATTTTATAGTGAATACGAGGGAGATTTTGACGACCTTGTTATCGGGGACGAAGTTGAATTTAGCATTACATCTAAAGGAGGGAAAGTAGCCGCGGAGAAGCTTGTCAAGCTGCCTCCCGGCAGCATCCCGCAAGAGGTAATTCAGAACTTGCTTCAGTACGTTTTCCTAATTCATAAGCACCCGGTAAATAGTTAGCCGAAGGGATCACAGAACACAAAAATTGAATTGATTTTGTATGATCAAAGAGCTCTTAAAAATGACGAAGAAGGACATGTATAGTGAAGGATAAAACACTCACCAAAAATTGTCATCTTGAAACTTGATATTCAAGTTAAAACAAGAAACAGACAAAGACGTGAAATGAAGATTAGAGCCCAGATCAAAATTCGGAGATGTAATGTCATCACACTCAGGAATTAGACTGAAACACACGAATAAAGTTTAATTGGAAGTTCACTGACGTTTCGTTGCCTACGCGCAACTGCGCATTTGACTATTTTTATAGAAAATGCGCAATATAAATATTAAATATTATTATTATTATTAACATTTTCAAAGTAATTAACAGGTCGAAATATTAAGCTAATTATATTTATATTTAATATTTCGACCTGTTAATTACCTTGAAAATGTTGCGCGTCGGCAACGAAACTTCAATGAACTTCAATTAAACTTTATTCGTGTGTTTCTGTCTAAGTCCTGATGTGATGACATTACATCTCCGAATTTTGAGCAGGGCTCTCATCTTCATTTTATGTCTAAGATTTCCGCCCGATAAATCTTTAGTGAACATTTTGAAGAAACAGACAAGTTAGAAACCGTAACATTTCGACTCTATTTCAGTCATCCCCAGACCAAATGATTTACAAAAGATCGCTACGTTGTATCTGTACAATTACAAGGATGATGTCGTCTGTTATTAACAATGAAATTAACATAATCGGGAATTAACATATGTCATATTGACAGCTTGTCAAAAGCAATGCCAGATAACGGTCGAATTGCTGAGAAATGCCGGGAACATAAGATTAAAAAGATATTGTTATATAAGTGGAAAGACTGGATCAGACAAAAAGTGAAAGTTCTTTGCTAGACTTCAGGCCACTGTTCATCTCCGGCTTATTACGTTTAATTAAAAGAGCTAAAATAATTAATAGGTTCAAACTATTGAATTTACAAGAATGAATTATCCTAAAGTTATTAAAGATGAAATATTGAGATATGATTGGGAAGGAGGAGAGGAGTTGTTAAGATTATCATCGAGAGAATGGAGGTTTGCAAGATACCGAGCATGTGGACAGCTGAAAAGATGTGCTACAGCACTGGTATTGATGTTGGAAGAGTGCTCCGAAAGGCGAGTTTGTAGACAGCGTTCTGTTTTGCCAAAATATTTGATCGCACGTGACTTTAAGCGTAACACTGTCGAAATCTTTTTAGCTTTGACAAAATTATTTTGGGTATACTTTGGCATAGTTTGGCAACGGGATATGAACTGTTATAGACTTTCTCTTCAGACGAATGAATATATATTTAGATTTAGGATTTACCCATGCAAAAATTTCACATGTCATTTCACATGTCATTTCACATGTGAAAAACATGTGGAATTCGAACATTTTCACATATGAAATGATCCGGTTCAAAATTTCACATGTGAAATTTTGATGTTCGAGACATACATTTTAACATATGAAATGGAAGATGCACATGTGAAATTTGTATGTGAAATTTTGTAAGGGTAGACCGCAGGGGGGAATTTAACCTCATTTGTTGCTATCAAGGTGGTGTACAGTCAGGGATCCAGTGCAGTTCACTAAAGTATTTCCCCAGCGGGAGTAGGCGCGTTTATCAATGGTTAGAGCGTCTCAGCGGTAATTAGAAGGTTAAAGGCTCGACCGTCGTTTGGGGCTCCGGAACATCTGCTGGGTGTTGGTGCTGGAGCTCTTAGGTAAGCACTAGAAAGTACCCACTGATATAAGGCAACCGTGTGGAGACTGGGACTGGAAATTTAAGTGTTTTATTTACCTGATAAGTATTGGGAAAAATCGTTGAGGTTTAGGGTAAAATGTCACCTGGGGTAACGCGTCAACTGGTAGAATCAGGGTAAGGATTAGGCTAAAGATTGGGGATAATGTTAAGGCTAGGATTAGGATTAGGTTTAAGGATTAGAATCCTAATCCTAACCCTGATCGTAACCCCAACCATAACATTCAGGATAACTCTGAAGGTTAAGATCATTAACATTTTAGGATCATCCTGAATCTTAGGTGAGAAGATATCAGGTCAATAAAATACTTTTTCCAGTCCCAAGCTCTACACGGTTACCTAACCTCAGTGGGTACTTTCTTGTGTGCACCGAGCCTTTGCGTCACATGCCTGTGGTTGCCGGGATACGGACATCCAGATTCACATCGCAAAATACCAACCAAATTTTGTGTTTTTCTATTAATTCACGATACAATTGAAAAATTGACTCGCAATATTTTGCGAATCATTTTTCCTCTTACCTATTTCAATTATATCGGACATATATTCCCTGCTTTCTCTTTTGTGTGTGTTTTCCGGCGTTTTATGAACATCTATTTCTGAAATTCTTTTCGGCTACATTATAGTTCGGGCTTCCTCGTGTGTTTCCGATTACAACCATGCGTAAAACATCTATACTAACTATGTACACTACATAGAATTTATGGTAACCTTCAGGTTGATTAAAACCAAGGCTTGTTTCTATATTGCTGTATGTAATAATTAAAGTACAATTAACAATACAGTACAGTTAACAATGCAAAATTCATCAGAAATGATTATATTGCCGGCACCCAATCTGTAAAGTGATATTCAATATCTTCAGAATGATAATTTATTTTTTCTTAATCGTAGTTTGAGTTTGAGACTCAGTTGCCGCAGGTGATTCACTAGAATCAACAATCAGAATTTTCGTGATATCCTCATCCCTGGGTAGGCAGTTGACTTCGGATGCCAGCATCTTTTGATTACGCTATTTG
This sequence comes from Heliopora coerulea, assembly GCA_030142905.1. Taxonomy (NCBI): domain Eukaryota; kingdom Metazoa; phylum Cnidaria; class Anthozoa; order Scleralcyonacea; family Helioporidae; genus Heliopora; species Heliopora coerulea. The sequence goes on along the minus strand of JASJOG010000073.1, from coordinate 992,809 downwards.
TTGATTATCCTGGTTGCATCCTGATATTTCGAAAAACAATTTCCTAAAATTTTCGATTTTCAAAATTTTGCGAGCTATATGTTGATGTACACTCAATTTTTCCTAGACTGCAATCTCGGACACATACGAAGGCAGGATTCTTCGCCCGTTGCGACGTGCAGATCCTCAGGTACGGCAGAAATTGACAATCATCCTCGTCATCTTGATCTTAGCCCTCATCCTTAGTTGTCTACTAATTTACCTTATGGCCGTTGTGACGTAAAAGAAGATAAGTTCCACATAAAAAGCGCAATATGCAAAAGGAGAAGTACGTAATATGACAGTTATAGTGACAAGAAGGTCTTGCGAGCTGGTCAATATGGTTAGCTTTATGGCTTGATTTGAGATAGAAATGCACGAGACAAGATTTAAATAAAGATGTTGAAAAAATGTCGATAGTTTTCATTTTAGTCGGTACCGAATTGAAAGCATTACCCGACCCGCTGATCGATGATACTGATTTAGAAAACTCAAATTTTACTGCTGGAAGCTAATACGGAATGAATAGACCAACACGGATGCACATGCCATTGGACATTAATGAAGATCCAACCAGCTATTATTTCTCAGAAATTATCGAAGTTTGCGCTGGGCGTGTTGAAATTGCCTTTCAGATAGTTGAGAAGATTATCGAGTAGTAAAATTTTTGAAAACGCATCTTGTTTAAGTAAAGCTTACTTGCTTTGCTTGTGTGTGCAAATATTTAACAGTTATTCACCGAAATGAGGTGAATAGTGATAAATATCTACTCTATTCGCCAACACTGAGGTGAATAGTTGTCTTAACATATACCCCGCATAATTGTTTTCACACTCATCTTTTTTTCAATTTTCAAAACAATTTTTTGGAACGTCGGCTTGTCGCCCGCTCGTTATTTTGAAACAAAACATTTTGAACAAGTCCGCAGTGCATTTTGTAACTAGAAAGTAAAAGAAATACATATCTCTGAATACTTTATTGCCAAACTTCGTGGCTATTTTGGTATTGTCTGGTGCGGGACTTCGTTTATTCAAAACAATTTTCTCTTTTTATGACAAAATTAAACGCTAAAATCTTCTTAAAATCCATAAGAAAACTGTAAGAATCGACGACGTTTCGACGCTACTTAACGTCATTATGAAGTCAAAAACTAAAATATAAGCTGAGAATATATAGACAATAAAACAATCGGAAATATATGTTAATCCTATGAGAGTTGTCCCATGTAAAGATAAAGTGAATCTTAAATAGCGGTGTCAATATTAAGTGAAATCTTAAATAAACAGCCTAGCGCGAATAGAGTCAGTTTGGATGTTGAGAGTAGGCCTGATGTTCTTGATAAACGGCATCTCGTAAATGAGACAATAACTGAAACAAATTGCGTAACCATCTTCTTTTGCTCGAAGGTGAATAGAGCAGGATATTCCGAGATAGAGGAATCACTCATAATGCGCAAAAAACAGTATTTACCTGCGAGGTATATGCTAAACGAAATTGTTTACACGTATTTCATGTTTTCTGTGGTTCGACAACACCTCGTACGTCCTAGCTACTTTTTTTGTGTTGTGTACCTTGATTTTGCTACCAAATTAATTCCATCTCGCGAGTACCATGTATACATCCCTTCCCTTCTGTTTCAGCAACCTCATTATCAAGGATTGATCGAATTTGTGGAGAAATCTAGTTCGAACGGAGTGGATGACGAAGCTGACGAGGCAGCAACCATCTCTGTCATTCCGTACGGGATAACTGGTCTGATGGATAAGAAAACAATGTTACAATGTGGAGAGAAGGTAAGGCTGTGTAAAGGAAATTGGTCATATACTTTATGATCTCTTTTTTTAAACAGAGACGACATATTCTTAATGAAAACATTTTTTTTGCTAATGTACCAATGGCATTCTAAACGGTCTGGTATCAGTTTATTCCGGTTTTTGTCTTCCTGCCCTCTCTTTCAAGACTAGAAGCACGTTTAATGATGAAGCTATATATCTTGCAATTGCATTTGCAAAAACAGTTGCATTTCAGACGTAGTGCTTTGGTAGATCCACCAAAGTCTGGAACATTCTTGAAGCCGATTTAAGAAATAAACACATTTTCTTGAATTCTTTCAAATCTGGGTCAAGGGAGTACTATTTCGATTCATTATTAAAGATTTACGGCTCTGATAATCCGAGAACTTGGAAATCTGTGTGTGTAAAGTGTAAAAGAACTAGGTCTCTTACAGAACATATCAGTTGCTGTTTTTAGTTGTTAGTTCTAAATTACCAGATTTTTAATGTTACATACAAGTTTAGTTTCTTTCCTTTTTAATATATATATAGATATATATATCATCAAGAGCCCGCTCAACATAAAGTTTAAACGTCATATAATCATAAAAACTTTATTAAAAAAGAATATACAACCTACGTTTCGGGGGCCCCTTCTTCAGCAGGGGCCGGTCCTTATACTAAGATTATATATATATAATCTTAGTATAAGGGACCGCAGTAGCTGGGGAAATCTGTTGCAATATCCATAGCACTTGTATTTTTAGTTCTTGTACATCATTGTAATGTATAGATGTGAGTGCTGAAGCGAATTAAACATTCTACAAGATTATGATGTTGTCACACCCCGCCATTTTGAAATTTGGAGAGATCTAGACCTGACCAAACAACCAGGGTACAGTAGGTGCTAGTTTATGCTAATTTTTTTCACATGAGACAACAATAAATTGGAATTATCGTCTGTGTAATTTTGACTACTGTTTGGAGATTGATGAACAGGCCACATAAACTGGAGTAGCACATGAAAAAGATAATACGACGTGAATGAAACAGTACCTTGGTTATGTCGTTAGAAAGTGATAAAGTCAGATCTAGCGAACATTTTAGCGTATTAAAACGAGATACTATAAAGCAAATATTGGACAGAAGAGGACTCATTATGATCTATAAAGCACTAGATGGCTTAGTACCTGCTCATGTATCGCTATTTTTCATCTTTTGTAACAATAGCACATATGAACTGCGTAGTAACGAAAGAAAGCTTTATGTTCCGAAACCTGAAAATAATTTTCTAAAAAAAAGAGGGGAGCTGTTGCCTGCAACAACCTAAATAATTAAGAGAAAAATTTAAACAATTTACAATGAAACAAGCTAAAAAACTTCATAATCGACCAATTTGAGAGTAATTAAGTGTGAATGTAGAAACCGATTGTAAACATACGTATTTGGACATTTTTATTGTAAATAGATTAGTTAGTTGTAGTGCAGGTTCTTATTTGTAGCACACGGCCCTTTGAAAATCAGATCGCTGAAAGGAAACCGTATTTAAATAAGTTTAAATAAATAAATAAATAAATAAATAAATAAATAAAAAAGCAACAATTCAAAATGGTGGACATACTTTCAGCAAAAAAAAGTTCATTTTCGGACTCAGAAAGAAACGCTGCCTGAAGTAATTGTGATTGAACAATTCTTTTAAGTATTGCGAATTTTCAATTGATTTTAGGTCCAGTTTCGAATTGGTTGCCTGGAAACATCAGGCAAGAAGTTTGCATTAGAGATCACTGCTCAACGTGAACGCATGAAGGCATACGTGGAGTCTGTGAAAGGCGATGTACGGATTTTAATGATTGTCATTCTTAGTACCTTCCTTACGTTTTCCTGTCTTGATCCGTTCTTGATACTTCCTTTTACTGTCCTTCACCTTACATCCTTTTTACATTCTTAGTATTTCTTCGTTTATGCCTTTGTCCCACCTCTCTCCTTCCCCCACTTCTGTATATGAAGAATTTCGTTTATCCTTTTTTTTTTTTTTTTTTTTTTTTTTTCCATGGTCCAGTTTTCAATCCATTTTGTTTACATTGCAGTATGGCTTCATAGCCTATGAAACAGACGAAGCAAAAAACCTATTTTTCCACACTAGTGAACTTGAAGATGAGTCAACTTCAGTTAAGGTAATGTGAAGAACATTATGGCATTTACACCCGATTAACAGTTAAGTTTTCAACATTACTGATTATGGCAGGAAGGCCCAAAGCTTCATTTTTTGCAACAGGTCCCGGGTGGGTCTTAAAATTGTATCCTGATACTCGACATTTTTGTCGATCAGTAATGTTGAAGACTCATCTGTTTAGGTGAACCGGTTCCCCTTCATGCAATTTTGTCTTTTCCACACTAATCAGTAACTCATTTTTTTCAAGGCCGGTGACATGGTCGAATTCTGTATTGTTCAAAACACACGAAATGGCAAAGTGAGCGCGTCGAGAGTTTGTTTGGTTAGGTAAGTAGGTATACTTTGAAATTTCTTCATATGGCCTTTTCATCCAAAAAGTTTTCCACTCTAACCCGTCGGTGTTCATTTGTGTGTTTGTTTAATTGCTTTATGCTGATAAACGTCAATGTGAACTGAAAACCTGTGTGGACAGAAGTTGTGCTGCTATGTAGTTTTAAGTGGCTGGAACTATTCGATTAGTGCTATTTCTATTAAAGATGAGGGCAAGGAGTTTGTAATTTTATCTCTGTCAAATTCCTAAGTTTGACGGGAAAAAATGCTCATTCTTTGCAATCTTTTTCTAGATTTGTTTGGTTTAAAGCCACTCTAAGTGCATTTTACATATATATATATATATATATATATATATAATCACAACACAAGATTTGGTTACTTCATAAGAACTTTTACTCACTACAGATCTGTTTCGTATGACAAGTCCGAAGCTTGCCACACTCATCAGGTGATATGTATATATATACATACACACACACACACACACACACACACATACATATATATATATATGTATATATATATGTATATATATATATGATGTGTTTGTGGTAGCTTGGTAATTATGTTTTTCAATACGCACGTTCTCAAGCTGTTCTCTCAGAAAAAACTTTCTGAGTCCCTGACGGGAATCGAACCCGTAACTTTCTGATTGCCGGTGAGACGCTCTTACCATTGAGCTACAAAGACTCAGATGGTGAGCGAAGGTTAAATTTGTGTACTGGTTCGTATAGATGGTAGACATATGTACTGCCAATCTACTAGTCTCGATATGTCGTCTACTTTTATGTTAATCAATGATTAACATAAAAAGTGATTAACATCATATATACATATATATATATATATATATATATATATATATACATATATATATATATATATATATATATATACATATATATATATATATACATATATATATATATATATATATATACATATATATATATATATATATATATATACATATATATATATATATACATATATATATATATATATATATATATATACATATATATATATATATATACATATATATATATATATATGTATATATATATATACATATATATATATACATACAAAAGATATAATGTTATATTAATTTTTAGTGAAACCCAACGGCCCGAACGTATTGGGCGTCTCGTAAGAAGGAGTATCGGCCAAGCTGGTGAAGATCAGAGCCCTAAGTAAGTTATGTTGGTTGCTTTCTGGTTTTCTAGTAAGTTAAGTACTTCGTGTTTTGCTTAAGGAAAAGAAATCCTGCTGTCTACTATTACAAAATATGTTGGCATGGGCAAGATTAAAAGGGCTTAATTAGACTGGTCACTCTCTGTAACAAGCACGTTGTAGATTATCTTCATTTCGCTGTTTCTGTTCGCCAGAAACGCCGGCGATCTCTGATTTTGCCGACCGCGTTTCGGAACCGATGGATACTCGTTTTGAATAAAACAACTTTAGAATTGTACTTTTGATGATGATTCTGACGTCAGCTTTGATAGCTTTGAACGACAAGTTTCTAAACCTTTGCAGATTACCTGTTGTACTCTTTAGCCGCGTGTTGATGTACGAAATCGTGAACCGAAAGTACGCGAGTTCATATTACAAAAAAAAAGAAAAAACGCGACAACTCGACGCTCGATGTTCGTGAAGATGTGTAGTGTTTCGACTCTATTTGAGAATCATCCTCAGGGTAACATGAACAGAATATTTCTTGAATTGACCATGTAAGTAAAGTAAAGTTTTCTAAACGGTAAGACAAAAATTGACTACAGATACCATCGATTCTTCCTTTTCAATTAGCCCGAAGCAGCATAATTTTTAGAAAGAAATTTACGGGACATATCCTGAAGTTCTGTTTTGTGTCGAGTCCCGCAGCGCACTTTAAATCTTTCGAAAACATTGCACAGTTTTTGACTCCCTTGTTTCTGATTAGTGGAAGTCCTTGGAACTTTATCATAAAAAAAATTGTGAATAATTTGATCTTATGTTTTCCAGGTTCTTTATCCTTCGCCAGCCGACAGGACCTGACAATTCACGTGGATTTAACCACAAGCGAGCTCTTGACTTAGTTGATCCTCCCGAAATTTCATCAGCAAACATGGACGAAAACCCTCAGGTTTCCTCTCCGTTTTAAACAACAGTGGTCCGGGAGTATCTTCTTTTCTCGGTTTTGATTGTACTTTGTAATGTATACTTAGTTAATGGAGTGATTAAGATCTTCGTGACAGCATAAACTGTGGTTAGTCGGTAGGTAGAGGAACGGACCCCTAAATATTGCGTGCATTGAATGAATCCAGGTTAATTTACATAGTACTGCAGAGGAAGAATCTGTTTCATTACATCTGACTAGTCTGTTTACGTGGCACGATTTAAGGATGCTTTCGATTTATTCCGAATTTCTGACGTCGCTTTCACTTTTTATACACCTGAACGAAGGAAGTTTTAGTCTTGCAGTCAGTTACTGTAAAAACCCGTTTCAAAACTCAGCTGCGTTTGTCAAAGCAGTATTGATGAGTGGGCTGGAACTTGGAATAAGCTTGTCTAAACTTGGTCTAGTTTCTTTAGTTCATTACGCTTCATTGATTTGTTTTTTTCGGTTTTATCCTCCTAAATTACAACCAAATAAAATTTTGGCTGAGAACAGCATTGCACGCGGCAATTATGAAAGTGAGAAGTCGTGTCTTGTAAGCTGATTTAGTTTCTATTTCGTATGTAACACCTGGTCACATTCTAGTCAAGAGGTTGCGAAGAGAGGAATTTACTGCGAAGAAACCGCATACCATGGGAATGTGACTGCAGGCGTTGGTGAATTTTTCACTTCCTCACGTTTATTTCGTGCATAATCTCTCAGCTGAGTGCTCGTGTGACTGCATATGTGATCCAAAGTTGATCGCGTTGGCCAGTTGAGCTGAAGCATTTTCTATTTTTCACTTGATGCCGTGATCTGGAACGCCAGTGCCAGACAAAAAATCTGTGGAAATTCTGTAAACGAGCGGAAGTACTTCACATGTATTTAACCGCGCATAGGTCGATTCTCATATCGATGAAAAAGAAGTTTCTGGTCACTACATCAATAAACCATCTCGGAGTTGCAAAAGCAAACGAATTAGAGGATAAAGTCACTGAGGAAATTTATCCCGACTCAGAAACAACAATACTAATGTCTTTGAAATTGAGAGTGAAATCTTAGATACTGCCAGTAAACAGAGTGGACTGAGTTTAATATTGAAGCCGATGCTCATACCCGGAGTTAATGATGGCTTACCATGAACGATAAAAGCTCTCCTAAATGCCGCAGAAATCCAGTTGAAGCATGTGACGATTTTTTTGCGTAAATCGCTGTTCTATTTGAACTGCATACTAAGGCGGAAGCAACAAATTCCATATCCAGACGTAAATAGCGTTACGAAACCTTAACGAAGTCTTAGATATTTAGTGTCTCTGTGCAGTTATAGAAACGTAAACGATTTGATGTCTGTCGAACTGTGGATTGCATTTTGCCTGGATCTTTTCTCTGATCGAAGTTAAGTAATTCATGTTTCCATGAATGGACAGAAACAAAGTAAACCGACATTAATAAAACTTCAGTTTCCTTTTGTGTTGAACAATTCCTATGGTGTATTCCCATTGCCTGCAGTTTCTTTTTTGAGATGTAAATTGCATTAAACTAGGCTGGTGGCTCGAGGAGAATGTAAACCAAGACATTTCGAAAAGTCAAAATTCCGATCGTACTTTGTAAACTAGGAAAATTCCTTAAAATCATTGGCTCTGAGTGAAGGAGGTGGATTACGATGTGGTTCGTTGCTAAAAGTCTTCTGTCATTTTCATTGTAGGAATGGAAAACGACATTTAATAAAGCGATAAAAAGCAAACGACTATTCCAGCTGTTATAGTCTAGTTTCACACAAGGTTGCTAGTTTTCTTACTTTTAAGCGAGGACAGATGTTTCGGGGGGTTATAATAGATTTTATTTTATGGCTGAGCTTCTAATTCTGTAGGCAAAATAACGCATGCTGATTGGTTGCTAACGGTCCGATAATTGTACGATGTTGGACCGGTCCAACACGACTTTTACTCCGGACTGGTATGTTTTGGCGGGAAAATCTTTAAACTGATTTTAGTGAAAGTTAAGAAGAGTTAGGCATTTACAACAAGAAATTCCGATCTATACAGCTTTTGGTCAAAGCTAATTGTATAAAAGAACAACAAATGAATGACTAACTGGCGGGAGCAGTCAAGAAGCAAGACGAACGAGAAACGAGTTGAGGTAAACAGCAACATCCTACAGCGAAACCCGATTAAAATAGGAAAGAAAACCAACCAAAACTGAATGGAAAGTATTAGCATGAAATTTTGTTAGCACAATTCTCGCTCCTTCATTTGCTCGGTCTGTACGAAAACCTCCGGCAAAAACTTTCGCAGATGGAGCGCGCTCTCAGTTAGCCCATTAATCCCTGGATTTCGTTTGTTTATTGTTCTCTCTTTGTTTTTACTTTGTGCATTCTTTTATTCTTTTGTTGTAGACATGTTTTATACATACAGGACACTGGGCGTTAAGTGTTTAATAATAATGTACATGAAAACGTTTCTCAGTTCTGACAAGCTGAGAACAGTGTATTTGCAACTCTAGTGCAGAGCTAACAAGCGTAATTCAATGCAAATTTCTCGAGGCGCAGAACATCCCAGTAATAGTTGTATTGTTTTTTGTACACACAGCGGTAAGTCGAGGACTCGGAAATATTCTGAACTCAAAACGCACTCGAACTCTCATCCTCCTAATGTTAGCGAAACATTGGCTTGTGATCTCGTCAGAAATATTGACCGAAGGTAATTTATAATATTTGAATCTGAGGCAGGTCAGTCGCCAAAGACGTTCTGGACTGTAAACTATTAGAAGTAAGTCTTCAGTCATGTTAGTATTGTAATTCAGCTTATTCAGCCAATACATCAAGGGTAAAGAATTTGCATGGTTCGTTAGAGGAAATGGTGTTAACTAAATGAGCGATAGTTGGGTTTCGCTGGATTGTAGCTTGGCAACGGTGGCAACGTTTGATGAATTTTTTCCTATTCTTGGTTCAAGCCAGACACACCATGACTTGGATGGTTGACGATGTAGTCATCAGGTAATTCCGCAATGATATTCGCCAGCGGCTACTTTTAATGCAGCGTTACTCAAGGGAGCGGTACCCTTCCCTTGAGGGCGTTTTGGGAATGTTGGGGAACGATGGATGCCAATGGCAGCCGTTCGTCCATCATTCACCATTAGAGCAATTTTAAGTTTCTGGTTGTCATTTAGTTTTAGAATCTAACACTGGCAAACTTGACGATACCGAACTGAATAATATATTACAGTTATTCACCTCTGTATTGACCTGGGATTGGACGCTAGCGCGGGCACAGAACTTGGTCTGAGTGTGCTTAGCAGAAACGATTTACAAAAAATACAATAACTTCGTTAAAACTTTACTGATAAATAATCGCTTGTACACTTTTTAATACGTAATAGGTTTTGTTGAGATGACTTAGAAATATAACAGTATGTTAACAATGGCGAAAATTCTAGAGCTGATACGTTTTCAGATGAAATTAGCCTGAGTCACCGTATTACGTAACCAAACAAAAAACTGTCTACATATCCCACATGTACTATAGTTTGGTTATTCCTTGAATCTGTAATTCGTACCTGAGATAAGTCAACGGCTACAATGAATTGCCCTTGACAACCGTAACATGGCCATGGACTACCTTCGAACACCCGCAAGTTATTAACCCTTAACCCGGGATTGTTAACCCGTAATAGGTTAGCATAATAGCAGCGTCATCACTTCGCTCGGGCGAACTTCGGATGATTTTACTTGTCAAGGGAAAATGTTCCAGTGGGCTTCATGACAGAAGGTTAAAAGCAATCTATTTCAACTTTGTTTGAGAATCTTGGTCATTTGGGAACTTTATAGATTCACTCTGGCCAACTCAATACGATTTTACTCGTCTATGGGATGACGTTTTCGAATATTATTATTATTGAGGAAAGTCAGCTCATACAAGCCAATGAGGTCGTTTAGCCCAAATTGCCATATTATGCCAAAGTGGGCACATGTCCCATAAATTATAGTGGTATTATAATTATTATTATTATTATTATTCATATATTTGACTGTATGTATACTTGTCCAAACACCGGGTTCCCACCGGGGTCCAAGAGTGAGAGGGCTGTAGAAGTCTATTCTCCAGTTGGTCTAATTTTCATGTTCTTATAGATAATGTTTTTCTAAGTATATGTGCAGTACCAATGAGAGTAATCTTCTGCAGTTCTTGAAGCTTGCTATTTCCCGGAATTCTCTCGACATTCCTACTAGTTCCCTTTCGGATCAATCCTAGTGCGCCCATGATGACTGGTATCGTTGTTGCGTTTAGATGCCACATCCTGGTGATCTCAATTTCCAGGTCTTTATATTTCTGAAGTTTATCATATTCTTTGGTCGAAATGTTGCTATCACAGGGAACTGCCATGTCAATAATTTGACTTGTCTTTGCTTTGAAGTCTTTGATAACAATGTCTAGTTTATTGGCCGTGGTGGTACGGTCTGTGTGAACTGTGAAGTCCCAAAGAATTGTCACATCTTTTCCATTGGTGACCTCTACAGGATGATGTTCGTACCATTTCTCAGGGACTTTGATGTTGTAATGCTTGCACACATTCCAGTGGATGTATTGGCCTAAACGATCATGGCGAGCCTTACATTCTTTAGATGCTAATATAGGACAGCCAGCTATGAGATGATCTACTGACTCATCTGACTTTTTGCAGATGCGGCAAAGAGGGTCTGTACCGTCGTTAACTATCTTAGATCTATAGACGTTTGTCGGGAGGCTCTGATCTTGAGCTGAGATCAAGAGACCCTCGGTTTCCGCTTTAAGGCCTGACCCTTGAAGCCATCGATGTGTGGATTTACTGTCAACATCAGCTTCTTCTAGTCTTTGTAGGTATTTGTCGTGCAGTGGTTTATTTCTCCATGTTTCCTTAAGAGGATTTAAACCAGCCTTTTTTGGCCGTTCTCTCAGGGTTTTGGCAGCAGCTGTTAATTTAAGTTGATTTTCTTCTACTGTTGGTTGCACATCATACCGATGTTTCACTTTTCTACTCACGGTTATTATTGGATTTTTCTTAGATTTCTCATACTTCAGCAGGGCTTGTAGCATGGGATCTGTTGTTTTTTCGAGATATCTACCAAGGCCGATCAGCGTAGTTTCATAAGCCATCTCGAGTTGGTTGAGTCCGCGTCCACCATCAGTTCGAGGTAGATACAATCTGTCAGCGTCTGATTTGGGATGGTGTATACGAACTTTAGTTAACAGTTTGCGTATTTCAGCATCTATTCTCGCTACGTCTGTTTTGCTCCAGTTTATGATTCCAAAACTGTAAGTGACAACAGGATTTGCAGTGCTGCTAATCGCTTTTATTCTGTTAGAGGAATTGAGTTCCGACTGAAGAATTAGTCGAACTCGAACTCTCCTGTAACATTCTTTACGAATTTTTTCTTTCATCGCCGTGTGTTTGATACCGTCACTTTCGTTGATACCAAGGTATTTGTAGACCTCATCATGTTCTAGGTTTTTGATCTTAGTGTTTGTTTCCAGATTGATGTTACTCGCCTTGCAGAACTTGCCACGTTTAAAGCAGGCTTTTGAGCATTTGTCTAGTCCAAACTTCTTGCCTATGTCATCGCTGAAGTCTTTCACGATGATGAGAAGGTTTTCGAGATCACTGTTATTTTTAGCGAATAGTTGGAGGTCATCCATGTAAAAGAGGTGGGTGATGACTTGATCAAATATATTATATCCCCGATTCGGTTCATTCAAAAGTTTCGATAAGGGAAACAGGGCAATACAGAAGAGGAGTGGAGAGAATGAATCTCCTTGGAATATTCCTCAGTTGATGCTAATGCTGTTAGATGTTATAGATCCATTACCGTGATTAAGGATAAGAGTTGTCTTCCATGTTTTCATACTAATTTTAACGAAGTTGGTAATTTCTGGTGCCACCTTATACATTTCCATTGCTTTGATTATCCAGTCGTGTGGGATACTGTCAAAAGCCTTTTTATAATCTATCCAAGCGATGCTTAAGTTTTTGGTTTTAGACTTGCAATGTTCGAGGACCATTTGTCGATAAGGAGTTGATCTTTGCATCCATATGAGCCTCGTCTACATCCTTTCTGTTCTGTTGGTAATAAATTGTTGTTTTCAAGAAAGGTGTACGTACAGTCGGTTAAGATCGATGTCAATGTTTTATAAGTTGCAGAAAGGCAGGTTATTGGTCTGTTGTTCTTTGGATGTTGGGTCTCATCAGATTTCGGAAGGAGATATGTAATCCCCTCCGTTAACCATGCCGGAGCGTTTCCAGGGTTCTTTACAATATCTGTGAGCAAAAATGCTAAGTCTTTGTGTGTGCTAGATAGTGCGTTTCGCCAGAAGTTTGGTAATTTATCAATACCCGGGGATCTCCACTTATGTGATTTCGTCAGTGCAGTTTTCACGTCCTCTTCATAGATCTCCTTCCATTTCTGGGTTTCAACATTCTCATTTACCTGCTCACAGTCCTTTACCCATTCTGCATTTGTACGGAACTTCTTGGGGTTACTCCAGATATTGTTCCAGAACTCTTCTATTTCTTCTCTAGAAGGATTTTCCTCGACTTTAATCTGATTTTTTCTTAGTTCCCTATAGAATTTTTTGGTGTTTTCTTGGAAAGTCATATTTTGCTTATAGAAATTTGTTCGTTTGGTGAACCTTCTGATCCGCACTGCTTTCAATTGGATTTTTTGTTTAAGAGTCTCAATTTTGCTGTCCAAACTTTCATTTGAATTGAAGTTATATTTGCAGTTGATTCTTCTTACCTTGTTGATCTTCTTCACATTCGATTTACTGCACTCGACGAGAAACGAAATGTCCTTCCGCATTGTTTTCACCTCTTTATTGATCTTCTCAATCCACGCGGGTTTTTTGTGGACGTTTGTATTTGCTCCTCTTTTCTTAATTTTTATACCGCATTCTGACGTGATGGTATACGCGGTTACGTATAGTAGATGATTTGTATCCGTAATTTTGCATGTTGCGTTCTCTTTTATTGTTGGCAAGATCCGTTCAAGTGCTTTATTCCCTTTTTCAATAATGAATCTGTTTTTCTTACAATTTGCAATATTAGGAAGGGACTCCCTCTGATTGATGTTAGTATCTTTTACAATGTGGAACTTTTCATAATCTCCTCAGCTATTTCGACTATTTCATCATTTGTATCGTTTTCAGAGTCACATTGGCCCCTACAGGTATTGTTTTCTCCATCTCCTAAGATTTCAGTTAGTGGAACCTGACTTGTGTCAATTTCGGAGTGTCTTGCGGAGACGCCCATTTTTTCTTGCTGATCAACATTGTTTTCACATTGTGTTGGGATAGTATCGCTAATATCTGGTTGATTAACTTGAGAATTGTTTTCCGGTTCTTCACTAGGTAGGGTTGGATCGTGAAGGGTTTCTGTTTGCAGCTGGTTTTGCGCTTCTGTTTGTAACTTGTTTAGTTCATGTTGTGTAAGTTTATTATTTTTAATAATATAGCGCCTAATGTTGGATAGTAATGTAGCATCATAGTCCGGTCTTACGTCTGGGTTGTTTAGTCTCCAAAGTCTGTATGATTCTTTCGTAATTGGCTGTGTAGGGTTTAGTTATGCCTTATAATAGGCAGACATGACTTCTTTATACTCCTCTTTTGACCATTTTAGTCGTTTTGGTTTTGTTTTATTTATATTTTGGTTGGATGGTGGGTCCAGTGGGCCAGATTCGGGGTTGTTCCTGTTTTGGTGTACCACAGGATCATCGTGAGGAGGGGATATTCCAGTAGTCGACTTTTCGACACCAGGCTGGTCTCTCCCTGGTGGACGCACTCCTTGTTTATCCGCGCGACGAGTGATGCGGCATGAATTATTTTTGCTTCTTGATTTTTTCATTACAGAATTACAGCTATTTAACCCATAGTTGGAGGCATACCAGGTTGCTCACAGTTGCCACCTGCGACCTGGGGCTAGTGGACCGAAGGGACGCCATCCCCATTGAGAGGCTGAGACCAGGGTCTGTCTTCTCCCACTGCGGGTTTATTATTATTATTATTATTATTATTTTCTCAATTCTCACAGCTTGATGTTCCGCTGGTAATCCTCAGTATTATTATTATTATTTTAATTATTAATTTAATAATTACTATTATTCAACCTTGTCGTTAGGTAGATCCTAAAACAAAACTAATTCCGATAAGGAAACTCATCCTGAAAACTCAAGATTTGAGTTATAGTATAAATCAAGAGACAATTTTAAACAGTGATATTTCGACTTTTATTTCAAAGTAATCGCCAGACAATTTATAGAAAAAAACAAGCTGCATCTATATATGTATACACAAGAAGTGACATAAAACAGAAGGATTTAAACCGATCTTTAAATATGAAGTATACAAATACATATAGACATTTTTACGATGTTATCGAGATAATGCGAATCTGATATTGTAAAGTAGTGTCATCAAAATTTTAAAGTAGTGTCATCAAAATTTTAAAGTTGTGTCATCAAAATTTTAAAGTTGTGATTGGATACCTCCAGCTATAACTATCGTCTCTCCTGTAATATACGAAGCATCATCAGATGACAAGAATGAAACCATCCCAGCACATTCGTTAGGTGTGCCGCTTCTGTAGCAGAACAGAAGAGCAACATTTGAAGGAAACATTAGACTTCGTTAAAATGATTGTTTAGTTAATGGAAATTCTATTTATACATGTAAAATCTTGGAGTAAACACTGAAGTTGGTACACGGATGGAATTTAACAAATTAATTACAAAATCATGTACTCTACCTGCGCATTGGAATTATTCGCAAGGCTGAATCTTTGATCGATCCATTATCATCCCAAAGCTAAATTCAAACATAAAAATATGAAAGCTCAGGTATGCTCTTGTTATTGGAGTTTTTCAAAATTTATCTCGGATTAACCGAATAACTATTTTGTATTGACTGCTAATGACTGACCACTCGATAAGAACTTTAAGAATTAATTTAGTTGTACAGAGAAAATTTATCCTGCATTATAGATTATTGAGTAAATTCTCAAACTTGACTCCATAATATTTTTCAATTTATTTCGTGGAATAGCAACATTGTTTTGAGTTTCTAGATGTAAGACATCAACTTTGGTATTTTATTCATTTAGTCGTTGCATTTAAAGTGTACCTAACCACAGTTTTTTTCATGGTTAGGTACACTTTGGATATAACTGCTAAATGAATGAAGCAAAGTGAATAAAACAAAATACAAATGAGAAATATTTTGTCCGTCCTGTAACACTTTTCAAAACTCCGGAATTTGGGGTTGTCCCAGTCATACAATGCCCTGTCAGTCTTGTATATGATCTGGCTACAATCCTGTCCAAAAATACTGCGACAACACTTTAAAATGAATGCACTTTTGATCCACCCCCTTTTCCTTCTTCAATGTTGCGAGTTTTGGTCAATCTTTTGCTTTGCGTATGACCCAGCCAGCATCGTATGACATGGTGGAATGAAGCAACATTGATGGAGGGAGGAGAGGAGGAGGAACGAGTGATATTCCCTCTATCGTCTTTTGTACGGTTAGTAGGAAGTTATTTGCAACTTTATCCCAGTTAATTTTGGCCAGGAATGTAGTAAATAAAATGCTGATTAGTTTGCCATTTCTACAGGGAATCCAATCCTAGTCCCAGAAGTGAGTTAGACGTACACTAGGAATGTACCTCCAACACGTCCAGCCAGAATACTCTATTTCTTCAAAGTTATACCCGAGCCAATTTATGAATTGTAAAAAAACGGATAAAATCTAAGTGGGTAAAGTGTTTTGGAAATAATACATGAAAATCAGCAACTGTACTGTTTCACTTAGTCGATAATATATTATGGCATTTACACTCGACCGCGAACTGTTAAAATGATAATTTTGAAGGAGATTTTCCCCCTTCACAATTATCGACTTAGCAGTTAGTGGTCGAGCGTAAATCCCACAATGTTCTATCGAATATACTCTTTACTTAATCGGCATTACCACCATTATGAATACTGAACTCGTGGCCATTCTCTCGGCAACAGTGTCCGTAGCTCAGTTGGCAGAGCATCGCACTAGATTCGCGAGGTCGCGGGTTTACATCCCAGGCGGATGGCTCCAAGTTCCACTTTTCGCAAAAGTTCACGATTGGGTCTTAAACATATCAAGACTTCCGAGGTTTTCCTCTTACAGAATTATCAATTTATGTTTTACTTACTACTCTACCGAACGCTGTCTTGATCAGTCCAGGTGCTATACAATTGACACGAATTCCGGAAGATGCAAGTTCATTTGCCACATATTTTGTTAGTCCAAATAAAGCAGTCTTGCTAACTGCGTATGCTCCCACACCCTGCAAGTGTGGTCAAATTGTTCTTAGACTGGAAAGATAATAGTAGAGGCGTCAGAAGCGGGGGGCCAGGGGACCCTTGGTCCCCACCTTTTTTGTTGGGGGGCAGAGTATTCGTGCCCCCTCCAACTTTTTAAGGAAGAACAAGTGTTCCAATTTAAGTTAAGAAGTTATACGTCCATGTACTGAAAAGTCTCAACTGTGTATATAACTGACAAAATTTGAATCCTGAGGAGAGAGGGATGCGAAGCCGCAGATCGCTGTATTGACTGTTCCTATAGACCTGTAGTTAAGCCTATTTTTACCCAATGAAGTGCACTGAGTAAACGAACCATTAACAAATCACAAATCTGATTTCGAACAACATTCAGGTTATCGTTTTGGGCCCTGTATAATGACTGCAACTGGCCATTGGGACTTTTACCCTTGGACCACGCTATCAGGCACACCCATACCGAGACTGGAACCTCATCGGGCTTCCCACTTATTTTGTCATTCCGACTCCTGTGGATAATAGTAATATCAATAATAAAAATAGTAATGATAATAACAATAATGATAACAATAACAACAAAAGCAAAAAGAACAGTAGCTTAAGCAACAACAACAAAAACAACAGCAGCAATCACAACGACAGCAGCAATCACAACGACAGTAGCAGTGACCACAAGAATTAGCGCAAAAGTAACGTCCTTGATTTTTTTATCCTTCGTCATTTAAAGTCTCGACAAAAGTTTATTCAGTACTCTGGAGGGGACTAGAAGGAAGCTTTTGGTACTATATTGAACTAAGAATAAATCTGTGAAAATAAATACAAAGCTAAACTGTCTAATCTTGATCCAACTTCTGTTAAGTCAAACAAAGTTATGATTAAAGCAATAAAACAATCATCAGACTTTTAGGCATTATTTTTGATGACTGTTTCCATAGGGATTGAGAGGTGGATAGAGTTTTTAAAATCCCTAATCATGACTGTATTTGCTTACACGGATGTGTATATAGTATTGCCTCATAGTGCAAGAATTATATTTTGTTCCTCTTCAATACACCTTCATTCCAGAGCTTTATGCGAGTGTGTGGCGTTCAGAAAGTGTGCACTCTGAACTAGAGCAAGTTTAAGCCGGAAGGCGGTCTAAAATGTTTCGATATATCTTTGGGTGGCACGGAACCAAAATTTGGTTGGGTGGACACCCTAAGCGTATTCCGAATACCAAAAGCTTTCCTTTGAAGTTATTTAGTGTTCATTACGCATGTTGACATCAAAGTGTTTTTGATTTGATACCTACCTCTATTATTAGTTCTTGGTGTCTATATACTGTTGTTTCATAGTTTTTTATGCGTGAAGACGTCAGCAAATCACTTTTCGGTAGTTTCGCGTTCAGATATCCAAATTAAAGTGTTCTTTTCATTGTTGATTCCAAACCTCCCAAACTAAGCAGCCCGCTGTTTAGGAATTGTTGAAAATTACATGATGTGATAGAAAGGCCTACGCTCGCAGGTTTAAGCATTATCTCGTCTTGCAAGTTTTGGCTTTTTACATGTCTAATTTCAGAATTGCCCTCATAGTCCTCTACTTTTAAATCATTAGAATCAGACTCGATTCGTTCTACACAAATTCAAGTTAGTAATTGCTTTCTAACTAATTCAGGCGCTTGCATTTATCCCAAGTGAACCTACAATTGTTAAATCATAATTTAATTTAAAGAGTCTACGTAAACTGGGGCGTAAGCGGTACGTGCGCCCATGACTATCCTCTTTTCCATTCGGAAAAAGATGCAGCCATTCGGGAACCGTTGTAAACGTGTCTCGTCAGAATCTCTTGGCTTTTAAATTCTGTGCCGTTTTGACCACCGAATTTTGTTTGGGTAAACTCCAGTGTTCACAAAGTACTGACATTTTGTACTTATGTAAAAGTAGAAGTAACTTGTTATTTCCTTACTTAAGTACGAGTAAAAGTACAACATAAAATTTTTAGTCAAGTAAAAGTAAAAGTAAAAGTACTCTAACGAACTACTTTTCCCAGAAAAGTACTTGTGAAAATATTGACTAAAACACTAAAGTATTAAATAATATTTATAATGAATCTAATATACAATCTAACATACGGCCAAGGATGTTCTGGTTGGTTAACGTCAACTGTGTTATTACACAATGACATACTTACATGAGTGCGTAGTAATGATCACAGCACAAATTAACCTTGATTTATTCAATGATTATCGACTTGACAACTGATATCATATGACAACTGATTTTTTTTACTTAAGTAAAGTAACGAAATAAATTTACTTGGTTACTGACGAAAGCTGGTAAGCTCACTTTAGTTTCCTGGTGTAATTTTAGATGTACGGCAACTCAAGCTATCACTCGAAATGTTATTTTTTCTGCCAAATTATACCTAACTATGGGCAACCACAATCACAAAATGACCCTAAAATACCAGAAAATCGCCCAAAAATCTATATCAGACACTCCAACACATTTTAAATTTGACTTCGTGCTCGCTAGTCATGCAGTTCTTTAGCTTAGCTACTGAGACACATTATTGACAATATTTCAAAGGCTAATAAACTTTATGGTTGAACAAGTTTACTCTCTTCAATCAGTGTTGGATATCAAAAAGAAAATATTTACTCATAAAATATTTAAATAAATACCTCAACTGGCGTGTACCCAGAAACCGACAACACCATGGTAATTGCACCATACCTAAAAGTAAAATGCCCTTCAGGTTAATGACTTTATAAATGTAAATTATAATTATCTTATTTCAGGATTCATTTGTTCAGTCAACTTTTTTGGGGTTTTTTTCTAGTTCTTCCACTTCATCTCCTTATTTTCATTATTGTTAAATTTCTTGGAATTTATGTAATACGACCTCACAAAAAGTTATTCTGAAGCTAAAAACAGCTAAATAAAAGGAATTGAATAGGAATAAGGCAGCGAATCTGCGAGGAGTTTTTCGAAACGTTTACAGATAAAGAACTTAAATTTACACTGAAGTATCTACATTTTGGGTAATTGTAGGGAAACGATCGTCTTGATAATAACGTTGTGGCTCATGAAAACGTTATAAAGCGAAAAGATTTAAAACCTTTTGTCATACTTCGTTTTATGTGGAAACAGCATTCACTTTCTAAACTGGTTTCTTTTGACTACGCTGCTTTCAGGTAGCGAGAGTTCCCTCAACCAGTAAAATTTCAATTGAATAACTTAATCATTAACGAACAGCTATGGAGAACAGTCTAGTTTTCTTCAAACACTTTCGGTATTCTCGAAACATTCAAATATTTAAAAGCCAGTACGAGCTGTTTCAACAATGGTTTCTTCGTTTAAGGTGACGAGAGCAAAGAGCAAGTGATAAGACTTCAACAGAAAATTTTCATGATAATCTGACACTGTCAAAGTCAACTGGAAAATGTTGACTCGAGCGAGATTTGAACTCGCACTTTCGGGAAACCGGTCCGCCGCTCTATCTGTTGATCTATCGAGGCCACAGGGATTGGAAGCGAGTTTTTAAACAACTTAAGTGCACGAGATATTTTCGCGACAGCTTTAACGCTATCCATGAGAGGATGTGCAGTACGGCGGCGGACCGGTATCCCAAAAGTGCGAGTTCAAATCCCGCTCGAGTTAACATTTTGGAGTTCAATTCGGCAGCGTCAGATTATCATGAAAATTTTTTGTTCATATATCTCTGAGAATGACTTTGAAATAGAACTTCAATGTTAATCACTAAAGTCAAACGCGTCAAGTGTAGTTTTGCGAATTCCTGATTTAATTAGGCAATCAAGGGCTCAACTAGCCTAATCTTAACGTTAACAGCTTATTTCTAACCTTAACCTTAGCCGTAACCCTAACCCTAACCCAAATCCTATCCAAAACCATAAACCTAACCTTAAATTGGAGCCTTACCCTAAGCCTAACGAGAAAAGATCAGCGATCTGTCGTGGTCCGGTAAATTGCACTCTAGCCGTCGACCGTTTGAATTTTGATCTTTATAATAAAAACGTAGTAAAACAAGAAATTTTGTTTAGAATGAATTGTATTTGACAAAATGCCTCCAGTAATGACACATAAAGTCGAACCTACGGATCATATTATAAAATTATCATCAGGAAATTAATCAACGATTAAAGCTTTGTGTGTTTCTTACTTTTGCTTAGTCATATGTGGAGTAACTTCTTTGAGGAGGAGAAATGTAGACTTAACATTGACATCAAAAATCTAGAAAATAAAATGTTTAATCCATTAAGAAATCTAATATAGCAACTTGATCAAGAGTCAGCCCTTAGCTCTATCCCGATGGAGTAAGGTAAAAAGGGGTTCCCATGTACCCCTTAATGAAGGGGTGCTGAACCTGTGCTCCACAGGACACATGCGGCCCACGAGAGTCTTGCAGGTTGAAAAATAAATACTTTTATACTAAAATTAGAAAAAGTTATCGGCAATAACGGTCAAAGTGGAACTTTTTCAAGGATGACTTTTGCGTCTCAATTAGCTTAACTTAGAGCTAGAGGCTTCATTAAGATCATTTGGTTATAGAAACAGTATCTTTGCAATAGAACAATCCACCTTAGGAGGGGAAATGGAAAGCAAAAGCAAAAACTGATGACTCGCTACTAGTATAGAACATGGCAGTACCAGCACACTTTTTACATAGACTTTGGAAACCGACTTACGGCCCAAGAAATTTACCTACAATCTCGATTTCATCAAGTTTTGGAAAACACCTCATTTTTTCCAATAAATAGTAGAAATAGTGTAGTTGTAAAAGTAGGTGAAATTCGCTTTGCCTACCCCATTTTTTCCTTATTATGAAGTTAAACCATAATGACCATAAGCATAACTGTTCATCCCATTGTCATATAGGTAACGTTTATCATCAAAACAGCTGAGTGATATTTTATTTATCTCATAATTTCCTAATTGATGATCTTTACTTCTGATTGTTTTCATTTTATGGTACATTTGTTTTCTGTTGAATGGAACATCTTTATAATTGTCATGTTTAATATCTTTCTTTATGACATTCTTTTTTACGCCTTTAGCTGTTTTACCACATTCATTGGTATCTTTTATGTATTAGTACATCTTACTCCTCAATCCTATAAACTCATTAAATGGTATTCCAGCTGCTTCATCTTTGAACTTTCCGATCACTATTTTATTTGTTTTATCAAAATAAGGAGAGTGTTCTGGATAATCTCTATTATCAAATTTATCCTTATCACTCCAAAAATCTTGATAAACATCTTCAGCTTTGATTTCATAAGTCAATGAGTTTGTGTCAGTGAATAATAATTTTATTTTGCTACCATACTTTTGCTTAATGTAGTTATAATAAAAATCATACATTAATGACTTACTAAAACCTAAGATACACATGCCCACATACACTGGTCTATTTAGAGTTAGAGTTTCTTTGATCTTATGAACAGCCACCAGTTTTTCATTAAAGATTTTACTAGTCACAAAAGTTGGTTTTGATGTAAAATTTATCAGTTTTTTCTCGTTTGTTACAAGTTTAACATCTACTCTTTTTCGAAGGTTTTCCATGGTTTTACCAAATACCGAATTATTCATTAGTTTGAAGAAGTCTTTTACGAGTGATTTCTTAGCTTTAGTTCTTTTCTGGGTGTTGAAGTCTATGTATGGGAATTGATGGGACTCTAACATTCTATGTACTTTCGATACTTTCAATCCTAAATCGATGTATGGTTGCAAGTTTCTATAATGGAGAACATACTTTTCTTTATTGTTTAGGGTAGGAATTAATATATATACTTGACCGATGTTGATATTATATTTTTCTCTTATTGATTCACAATATGATGATAACATTTCTTTTGTCACTTTCATCTTTTCTGGTGCTAATGAGTAGTCATTATGAAGGTCATGTAATTCTTGTGGGTATTCCAGATCAACTTCTAATATCACACCTTTTTTACTATCCTTTTTGTATTTAGTCAAGTCTATGTTGTTAATTTCTTTTTTCTGTTAACCATCTGAAACCACCAGTAGGTAAATATTGAGACATAGCCCATCCATAAAAGTTATTAGCATCTAAATACATGATATATTTTGAGGGCGTCTTCTCATCGTAATTTTTCATGTATTTATTATTTGCCTTACCATAAGGATTTGCTATGTAAAGTAATTCACCACGCATACCCTTTTCTATGAACTGAAACATATCTATGTCAGTCATTAGTTCTAGTTTAATATTAGTCATTTTTAACATTGCATGCCAAGATAATCCAGGACTTGTAACATAATGACATGGGTCTAGTTTATAATATTGCATACAAGTCTTTCTAAAGTTTTCGAATACATCAGCTAATAAAAGAATGTCTGACTCTAAATATAAATAATGGTACTCTCCCATATTCTTTAATTTAAAAGTATTCTATGCTTTGTTTGCATGCGTATATTGCTTTTCAGATATATGTTCATTGTTTAATATGCTGTACAAGTCATCTTTAGTTGGTAATTTTGTTTCACTGAACCTATGGAATGAATCCATGTAATCATAAGGATAGACACTTTTTTGTTTCATAAAATTTAGTTTTTCAGCATTTTTAATTTCTTCAGAAGTATATTTGAAAGCGTCATCTGGTAGATTACTTACTAATTTGTCCAGACTTGAACTCATGAACTGAAAACTGTAGATAAAAACCAAATGTTTTCCAAGCATGAAAGCCATGTATTTTTCCATATTATTTGGGATGACATTGATATCCATCTGTTTCTCTTAACCTTTTTTATTCTTGTATGTATGCTTATTAGCTACTTCACCAATCGTCTGCATTATAAAGTGACTGTTATATCCTCTCAAATTGTGGAAAGTAACAGGTATTTTATCAGTCAACCCATAATTAATATTACAGTCTTGATGAGCTGATCCTCTGTATTTTCCAGTTATATGACAATGATCTCTTACACGAATATCTTTTTCAGAATATTTTTTATTACAAATAGGACATTTATCAGCTTTCTTGAAATTTTGCTCATCATCTTTGGTTAATATCATACCTTTATTAAAATATTTATATTTAATTTTTTTGCACCATTCAACTTCTTCTAACATTTTTTCCATGAACTTATAAACAGCGTTCTCTCCTCTATATATCTGAATTGGTTTACTATATTTATCATATCGACAGACAACTTTTTAACCATATCCACAGTCTTGATGCTTTTTATATGATTCAGTGTATGATTTATCATTATTTGGTTTACATCAACGTACCTTTTCTGTGATAGCCTCAAAATCAGCATAGATTACAAATGGGGCTGCTAGTTCTTTTTGGTAGTTTTTGCAGTATATACCATATCTCCTGCATTAGGCAATTTTATAGACTGTGCACCATTGATTGTGATGCAGTTTTCTTTATGATAATTTAGGGCTTTTTCAGAGGTGAAACACTGCAAACAGTACATGCAAAGATGCTTTCTATGTTCATATTTTGTTTGGTAAAACATGAACTTATTAAAGTCTTTGATTAGTACATAGTGTTGTTTTTCTCCATTTGTGATTAAAAGTAGATTTAAAATATCATCAAATTTCTCTTTTGATATATGAACTGGGTATGGTTCTCGTTTTTCATATACAAACTCATTTATATTGGTATTATTCATTTTTTCTATTTTTTTGTAATCTTTTTGTCCCACTGGAAAGCTGACATTAGTGTAATCTAGATTTTCAATCTATTTTTTATCACATTTTTTGATCCTATGAGGATTTTTTTCTCATAGGTTCAAATGTCTAATATGGCACCATCTAACGCATTCATTATCATTATTCTGAAGGTTAATCAATCCTTTGGCAGGGTTTCTTAGCTCTGGTGGTAGTTTGATATATGATGATCCTCTAAATGCCTTGTGTTTTACAATGTTTACATAATGCTTGTTGATTGATTCCATGGTCCATCCAAAACCTTCTGATAACCAAACATCGATGATACTTAACATCTCTTGTTTTGATGTTTCTACACTTTCATTTATTTTATTTGCACTTATTATTGTTTTTGCTTTACTGTTGAAATAAGCTGTTTTTAATGTTATTTTAGTCTCATTATCGTTGACTATGGTCTTTTTGAATGTTACTTTTAATGTTTCAATGTGCTTGATTCCTTTCATTTCATCCAATTGTTTGTTTAATATCTGTTCAACAATATACATAGTGCTATTTAGTTGTATTAATGGGTCATTTTTATTGATGATTGCGATTTCGAATGATTTTGGGTAATTTTTTAACGCTTTTCGTGATTGAAACCATAAATTGTTATCTATTATACGTTTGTTTATGAACTTTCTTTTAAGACCTGTTCTTTTTAAGATTAGTTTTTTTTATGGGTTTCATAACCACACTGATGACTTTCGGTCTTTTAACAGGATTCCTTTAAACAGACTTCTTTTTAATGGTTTTCCTTTTGAGTCCTGTACGTTTTGCAAACAGCTTTTGACATTTCAACATTTAGTTGTGATTGAAGATTGGCAATCTGTCTTCATAAAAACTCTATTTTGCTCAACATTAAAATGTTATATATATATAATATATATTATATGGTATATAAACATTCTTTAAGTCAAACGCATGAAAAAAATAATATCATTATTGTATCTTATTTTCAACATTTCTTATATGTTTTCTACTTTTTAAATGTTTGCTTTTACTTGCCGTGTGATAAGTATGGTTTAAGAACTCACAAAAATAAGGGTTTTTTTCCATACATTCCTTTACATATAGTTTGCCTGCTTGTTTTCTATCTTCATCGGTGAAATATTTCTTTGGTCTTCCACGACCAAATTTTGGTTTATTATTGGTTTCAGTTATAACAATATATACAATAATGTTATATAACGTTGATGATGTTTAAGTTAAAAAACGCATTTTTATTTTTTATCCTTTATATTCTATATAATTTTCATCATAACTATCCTCTTTTTCATCCACACAATCGTCATTTTCTATCTCATTGTCAACATCCTCAAAATCTCGATTATCCATGAAATCTTCATCTGAATAGTCTGAGTTTTCTATGGTTCCTTTGAATTCTCTCTTATACATTTTGTAATGGTTATTCAATCCTTTAAAATTTTCAAAGACATCTGAAGTAGTTACACCAACAACCTTTTGATAATCAACCATTACATTTTTCAAATTTTCGTAACCGACTTCAATATTCTTACATAGTCTGTCTAGATGTTCAGCATTAGGATGTGTTGAATCATGTAACTTTTCGTACAACATATTTTCTATATACTATATATACGGAAAATAATTTTTAAGTGAAAAATCATTACAATTATTATCAATCAGAATCTGATTCAGAATAAGAATCAGGATTAGAATCAGAACTGATATGTCCAGTTTCAAAATATTTTTAATACCTTTCAAAATATTTTTCAATTGCTTTTATGTAATATTCAACTACTGAATAAGATCCATCACGTTCTTTATAATCATACTTTGCATCAAAATATTGATCAATACAGTATTTAACATGCGTATATAGTCTGTCAAGTTCTTTGCATTTGGATGTGATTCATCATGTAACTCTGAGTACCACATGTTTTCTATATATTGTATATATTGAAAATAAGTTTTAATTGATAAAGATAAATATTAAAGGTTGAAACACTTAAGGACATATTGAAAGCACCAATCGATCGCATTAATGTAATAGTCCATATCAAAACGTTTTATCATTATTTCATCAAAAACTTCATCACGTACAATGAGTTCTAGCCACTTTTCTTTACCAAGACTATAAAGTTCGTGTGCTAATGAGTAGAAAGTGCTGAACGCTCGTTCCCCATATCCTTTTTTTAAATCCCTGATTTCATATGGTTCCCAATATGCTCTGATAGTGGGGTCATTCTTTTCATCAGCCTCTTGTAACGATCTTAAAACCAATTTGTCGAAAATACCAACAAGACCTACTTTATTTTTGGAGCATACAAGTTGTAATGTATCATTAAGGTATTGGTGGAAGTTTGATTCATAAGGACAAGGAGTGGGTGTGATATATTTCACCTTTTAAAGCATTTTTTTAAGATACAGTAATCATCTTCATCATTAATATGTTTGAAATAACGGTAATAATCACCCAATTCTTTAACTATCCTCGTCCCCAAAGTACCATCTCTCTATTTGACTGCACTCTGAAGTGTTATCATCCTTGCTTTTGTTGATTCACCCGATAAATTTTTCATTTTTGTTTTATGTAGAAAGTCTTTGTCATTTATCGATTCAAAATATTCATCATAATCATCATATGCAAATATGATGTTTTTCCAACTCTTTTCTTCATATCTCTCAATTAGCTGCTTCTGTTGGTCTGTAATAATACCATTACACTGAGAATGCTTATGAAGATTTTGAATTATTAGATCAGGTTGTCCTTTAATGTAACCCTTTTTAAATGATTTGATACGATTATCTTTTGTGTCTTGGTTTTCTCCAAGTCCAGCTGTCATTAATATATCTGGATAAAATCGCCTAATAAAAATTGAACCACTTTAGTATGTAAGTCATATTCATTTTCTATTTTGAAGGTGAGTGTTTTAGGGTTATTAAACATTCTGTAGTATCCATACTTCCTTATAGATGGAAGTACTTCAGATGTTACCCATCTTTTGAATGTTTTTGCTCATTCTAACTGTGATGTACGAATTAGTGAGTATAAACCACTCTCATTTATAAGAATCGTCTGTGGATGTAGACTTTTCAAAGCCGTCCATTTCGGACGGCCTCTGATTTCTACCTTATCCTCATTATCTACATGCGTTCGCATGGCTTTCTCAGTTATCGAGTATCCTAGGTATGACGCCACGTCTTTTCTTTTGAACCACACATTCTACTTGTCATCGATATATGTATTGATTGACATATTACGACCGGAGTTCTCGAATTTCTTAACCGTTAGTGACATGTTATACACTATTATATAATATGTCCTTATATATTTTTTATAACCAATATTTTTACAGAGTGATTTAGAGGGGTAACGAATCGTGACCCTTTAAGCCATCATATTATATGTTTTTAATCAAATTTATCTAAATTATTCTGCGGTTTTCTATGAACTGTTCTTTCGATTTTGACATGTTTAGGCTCTGCTTTTGCCTCCTCTCTAATAGTCTCTAGTTTTTTTGTCTCTCATAATCTTTTCTTGTGTAGTACAGTGAACCAATGGCAACTGCTGTACCTAAGAAGCCAAATAAAAACCCTTAATTGGTTCCTGAATTATCATCACTACCATTCTCCTGACTTCTTTCGGACTCTATTTTCACACGTATTTTTTTCTCTCTTGCAGCTTTAGAAATGGCAGCCAAACGCTTACCAGCCTGTACCCATTTAAGATCTTTTTCTTTTTTTGTTGTTGTTATTTTAGGCGAGTCTTCATTTTTGACTGTTTCTATTTTAGGTGTTTCTTCACTCATCTATATAGTAATGTGTATTTACCGATCATCGATGAAGTGTCTATTAGAATAGTATACGATCATCTATGAAGTGTCTATGAGACACCTATAAGATCTACTGTCAGTTATCCACCATCTTTATTATCATTTGCTTTACGTGGTTTTGGTTGAATGTATTCTGTTGATTTAACCTCATGTTTGTTCTTTTTGTTGTTTGAATATTTTGTCTTCACGTTTTCTGCATGAACATATTTGAATTTAAAGGTGGTGGGGGGGGGGGGTCCAATGTAGATAACTTCGATAAAACAGCGGCGTTCTTGAGGTTATACACTATCTAAAAGATAGAAAAAAAGCTTCTCGAAGTAATCTCCGGACAAAGGGCCTTCGCTTGAAACGTCGAGAAGCTTTTTTTCTATCTTTTAGATAGTGTATAACCTCAAAAACGCCGCTGTTGTATTTGAATTTAGTTGTCCAACTTAAAACTGTATATAATTGTTTTTTATTCATGGCTTCAGTATCAAAGATAATATAGTGCTGGTCTATCTCTGCACCCTGGTATTTGTATAATGTGATACAGAATGCTAGGTTGAATGTCTTTCTGAAGTCATCTATGGAGAATTTTTCGTTGTTTTCTTTTATCGTGAAGCCATTTTTATTGATTCTTTTGACAGTGGACTGTTGCCTGTTAAACATTTTACGGTCTTTCATGTTATCTATCCATATAACAGGTGTTCCATCACAGACTTTATATTCTTCTTTACTTCCATTGTAGTAGAAGTTGACTTTCAGGTGTTTCTTACCTTCACAGAAAGCATCAGAACACATTTTATTGTCCTCTGTTCTTGTGCTGTTGAAATTGCATATATTAACAAAGCTGTCCGTATAGTTGGCCAATTTTTGGTTCACTCGACCGGTCTTAAGAAATTTTGATAACATTTCAAAAGTTTTGTTGTCATATCTAACACTCTTTTCTATGTATTTAAGTTCAATAGTTTCAGAGCACATATCTAATATTGCAGGACTCTATATAGTCATACGTTAACCTACTATTGCCCTCAACAGGGTCACACATTGGTTTGTATCTCCATAAAGGTTGACTTTCAAATTGTTCGATACGAAGCTGTTATAAATCAGTGTTATCCACTTGTTTGGAACCATAGAGAACTCATCTATAAAGGCGTCCTTATTAGACAGTAGTTTCAGGTTTTCAATATCAGAAATGAATTCGTTAAAATAGCTGTCAAAAGTATGCACCTTGTTTTTCAGTTTATCGTCGACTTTATTTGTAATGTTATCCACTGCTTTGTTGGTAAAGCTGAATATAATAGGGTTGTCGCTTTCCTTTGCATCGTTAATAAGTTTGGTAGTTTTGCCCCATCTAGCACCACCTGTGACCAACAGACCTTTTCCTCTTTCTATTTTGTAGTCTTCAATGTTGATGTCCTTCCGGTAGCATTTATCGATAAGCGAGGGTGTCTCTTCCTTCTATTGATATACCTTGCCAATCATATCAGAAGTGAAATTCTGTTGTTTGTCTTTTATTGGGTTATCTATGCATGGTCTTTCACAGTAGACAGCATCTGTATTGTATCCATGGATTATTGTATTTTCATCACATGCTTCTTTGATGACTTTTAGTAGCTTCATAATGGATCCTGATATAACATGTCTATTAATAGAGCAGTTTTCAGTCATCCTTCTTTTAATATCTATCTTTCGGATTAGAAAAAAAGTCATCCTCCTCGTGAATGTTCACTTTCTCATTATTTTCGAGTGCCTTGGTCCACACTGCACATGCGGTTTCGTAGCTAGTTGATGTGACTCCTTTGCTGCTTTTACCATATTTTGTCCCTAGGTAGCCAATAAACTGGTTTGCGAGCTTTTTAGCTGTAGTTTCGTCAAAGTTGTCAAAAGCATACTTTATATAGCCTTTGAGTGTGTCATGTTTGATTGATTTGTCTGCGAGTAGTTAGTATTTTATGTCTTGGAGTGTGATGAATTTGTGTTTAAGTAGGTCATCTATCAAATTTCTTCCATAAAATTCAGCTTCTATTATTATAGGGTCATTATTGGCTGTTTTGTAGTTTTTCCAATATGTTTCATTAATATAGTATTCGCCAGTTTTCAAAGAACCATCAAATTCGGTTATTGTGTTATGTATGCTGTATAATGGAATGTCGTGTTTGTTAGTGAGCAATACAGATGGATAGTCTTTTGCAATATCAAGAGCTACTGTTTCATAAACTTCATCAGTAGAGTTTTCTGGGTCGAATTCCTTATGATATGTATGTTGTAATGCCTTTGGATAGTAGTCATCTATTATTGTTGTCACATATCTGTTGTAATTGGATTTTAGAATATGTCCATAGAGTTGTTTAAAAAGATTTACTGCTATTGAGGTTAATCTCTGGTTGTTGAATTTAAAAGCATCCACCGGATATTTTTCGAACAGTTGGTCACATATATTTTTCCTTAATTCATAGTCATTGTTAACTGTTACCATGTTTTTCAAATCAGGAGTGATAGATCCATCAATTTGGTTCCTTCCGTCATAGTGAAAATACTCTATATAAGTGTGTGTCTTTTGTATGGTATCAATCATAATGTCTTTTTTTGTGCGTCCATCATGTAGAACTATTAGATAGTTGTCATAGTCCTTCTTTTGCTCTTTGGATTTATTGCTGAACAACAATTGGTGTTTAGTATTGTTGATAATATTGAAGTAGTCGTCTTTGGTTTTGCATATTTTTATTTTTTCTTATGACTGTTTGGAATTCCATTGGATGAGGTCCAAGTGTTTTATCAGGGGAGATCCTTTTGTTATTTTGGTTATATGGATTTCATTCCGAATAAGAAAACAATGGCCGTCTTTACATATGAAGCACAAACGGACAGTTACACCATTATTTCTGGGTGCTGGAGATGACACAAACTTATTATAGAAGGGGCCTAAGCATAGATTAAGACATTTGTATGGCAGTTGACTCTCCAGTCTATTATTTCTCTGGTTGAGGGTCTTTTCCTATCTTTGTCAAACACATAATTATTTTTCTCATCTGTGAGCGTCTATTTGGTGTATCTTTTGAAGCCGATTACACCTCTACATGCTTCACATATATAATCCTGCACACAGGAGCCTTTATTCTGGGTTATCTTTCTATACTTGTTGCATTTATCCACTAGAGCACTCATTAACATAGTGTCTCCCATTCTGACGTCTTCCATCTTAATCTTTTTGAGTTTCGTTATCGTATCTCCAATACTTATTATATGCTCACCAGATTGTGGTTCAAGTCGACCATCTTTCACCAGCGCATTCATCAGAAACTGGTATTGAACTATTATTGACAGCCCTCTTGGGAGGTTTTCTTCATATGGTCCGAAAGTTTTGGTTTTATCCTGCTTCCCTAGAGGTGCTCTGTCGTCTGTAATCACAGCATCTATTGTCACAGAAACAGTTTTCCATCCGTTGCCGTTGCGTCTCATCCTCCTTCTGAATGAGTTGACCATAGAAGAGTTTCTTTCAAACATCACAGTGCGTTTGTGTACGAAACATAGCCCATACATTCTTGCGTCGTTTAGGGTTAGGTCGATCATTGGTAATGTTATGGTGTTTTCCGGGGACTGTTCCATGAAAAGTGACATTCTTTCCACCTTTTTGAGGGTTTATTGCCATTCATTATCTCTTCTTTCCTTCTCTTGTACTGCTTTTAAATAGGTCCGTCAGTTCACTTTCTTTGCATTCAGAGGGTTAATATATATCTTTTGTTTGACAGATCTGACGACCTTCCTTTTCAGACGGTCTTTTTTGCGATTGGACGGTTTTTGACAATTTGTTTTATGGTCTCTCTTTTCAAACCGGTTCTCTTTGCTGTTTTATTACCCTTATCATTTCTATCATTAATGACCACAAATCGTTAAACAGGCGGTGGTAAGTGTTTATGTCTATTGTTCAACTGCCTTTCTAATCTGATCCGAGTCATTTCTAACTTTTCATCTTCAATAGCTTTTCCACGGGCAATTTTTCTCATCACCCTATTAGAGTATGCCTGAGATACGAACCTCCCAGTTAACGGATTGGCGATGTCTTTACTCATGATTTCTATATACTGTACTATATAATATAGTATATGTAAAATTCTTTAAGCCAATTTAACGCATTAAAATATTTTGACCACATTATAATATCTTCTTTTCAATGTTTCTTATATGTTTTTCGCTTTTTAAGTGTTTGCTTTTACTTGCCATGTGATAAGCGTGATCACAAAAGTGACAATAATAAGGGTTACTTTCCATACATTCCTTAACATATCGTTTGTCTGCTTGTTTTCTCTCTTCGTCTGTGAAATATTTCTTGGGTCTTCCAGGACCACGTTTGGGTTTATATACTGTTTGAGTCATAACACTATATATAATAATGTTTTATAAAATAATGTTTAAGTGAAAATGAATTTTGCTTTTTATCCTATATATTCTATATAATCGTCATCATAATCATCCTCTTCATCCTCATCATAACTATCCTCCTCTTCGTCCTCATCATCGTTATATTCTATCTCATCGTCAACATCCTCAACATCACGATCATCTATAAAATCATCTTCATAAACGTCTTCATCTGATGATTCATGAATCTTTTCGGGATTTGGATTTATACCCATGTTTTCTATATGCTATATATGGAAAATTATTTTTTAAGTTATTAACTCATTTGACTTTTACATCTTCAATCGTCTTGATCATTTTTTTATGGTTCTCTTCTTTTATGGTATTTATTAATTCTTCATTTTCTTCTATCTTTTCTTCTTAACTCCAACTTTCATAAGCCTCCTTATAATCTCTATATTTATCACCGACCAAGAAAGCCGGACATACCTACCTAGATATCTTCAGCATTTATATAATCTTGGTGAGCCTCTTCCACTTCATCGGACAATTCATCTAGTTCTTTTGCATATGGATGTGAAGAGTCATGCAACTGTTCTGGCTTGGGATCTATTGACATGTTTTCTATATACTATATACTATAGAAAATAATATTTAACTGATTAACGCTTTTATTGATTTTTCTTCCACTTCAAATAGTAGGGAAACTTGCAGTTTTTGTCTCACTTTAGAAGCAGACAAACTCTACAGAAAAGTCTGTCATCGAATATTTTTCTGGTTTTTCTGTGAACCAGGTCTTTTGGTTTCTTTATTAGTATTGCACTGATGCGACTGGATAGTTTTATTATGTAATAGTCATATCTGGATACGACCATTATATCAATTTATATACTACCATTATTTTGACCACACTGAGAAAATCTTCAGACACATAACTAATATGGGTGTGATGAACATATTTCTTCAATCTGTTTCTTATGTGCCGACTTCTGATGTATACAGACTTCTTTCTATTCATCCATATATTATCGACCCATTCACTGACCATTACACTATCACAAACTTCACCACATTCTTCACATATGTAAAGTCCATCTATTATCTTTAGCTCTATTTCGCATTTAGTACAGTATCTTTCTCTATTTTCTCCATATTTGTTTTCTTTGATTTCTTCATTATATAAAGCCGGTAAATCATCAATATTTTCAACTATTTCTTTGAATTTAAACCCATTACACAGAGCTTCTAATGCATTCATTAGTTTTGTATACTAATATACATCACATTTTAAATATATCTGCTTATTAAATAGCCCGCTCCGATACCAATAGAACCGATAGTGATATACTGATACTCTTTCATTTCCTTGCTTGATTGATAAAAATCACTTAATTGCAGTCCTCTGTTGAATGTTTTACCATTGTATTGTATTGTTTGGATCCGTCTGAGATTGTCAAATGCTTTGTTTGTCCTCTTAAGATCTTCATTAGCATCTGATAATTCTTGCCTTAACTGTTGGATTCTATCACGTTCCGTGACTTCATTTTCATAGAACTTCTCTTTGGATGCAGCTAAATCCTCTAGTGCTTTATTATGTCTTTTCATTTCAGCTTCATAACCATTCTTATCAAGCATGTTAAAGAGATAACCACTTCCAGCAAATGCAAGATCAGCAAATGCTAATTGTAACATACCTCCTATAATACTAGCCATTATTATCTGTATATAATAGCATATATTTACTGCTTATTAAAGGGATCAACTGGTAAATACTTTTTGTCCTGAGCCCACTTAACCAGCATTGTGGTAGCTGCGACACCGACTGCTAACTTTGCTGTGTCCTTTAAAGTGGTTGTATCTGTAAACTTTTCACCCAGGAGCTTCTTGAATGCCATTGATAACCCCACTACACCTGCGATTACCAGAGAAGCGCCATGGACCTCGTTCAACAGTTCTTTCTTATTGACTGTACTCATTTGGTATATAATAGTACATACTTTATTTTATACAATGGAAAATGCTTGCAATATAACTTGTGGTTCATTCAATCCTATGGAAATATTTGATATGCCGACCTAGTGTTTTTCTGGATATAAACTTACGTCTGCAGTATTTACATTTGATGCGATTATCGTGGATGTAGTCGTTTATTTCCTTTGTGATCAGATCATAGTCATTAGAAATTATGCATTTATAACCATTGTCTTCATATTTTTCCAGAAGTTCTTTCTGCTGCTCTGCGGTGATACCATTACACTGAGGGGTTTTGAACTCTATCCATAGTCCATTATAACGCTTATGAAGATTTTGAATAATCAGATCAGGTTGACCTTTCATATAGCCCTTTTTGAACGATGTAATGCGTTTTTCTTTCGTGTTTTGGTTCTCTCACTTTAGTATGTAGATCATATTCATCTTGTATTTTAAATGCCAGAGACTTTAGGTTGTTGAACATTCTGTAGTGTCCATACTTTCTTATAGACGGCAACACTTCAGAGAAAACCCATTTTTGGAAAACCTTAGCAGCATCCAATTTGGATCTTAAAATCAATCCATAAAGTCCTGGTTCTGATGTGAATGTTGTCTTCTGAAACCCCAGGGTGAATTGACGGTACATTCAATGTGCACTTATAATCACCATCGACGTGTTTTCTGAGGGCATCATCTGTATCCTTATAACCCAATGCTAATGCAACATCTTATCCTTTGAACAAAACATTTTGTTTTCCATCTATGTAAGTGTCTATGGATATCCACAGAACACTGTTCTCGAATTTCTTTAATGTTAGTGACATATTATAAACTGTTATATGATCTATCCTTATATAATTTTTTCAATAATTTGGATGAATGTATTTTCCTTTAAAGCCCCGGGGAATCGCCGGGACATTCAAAACCCCATTAAAACGAATAATTATAATTTTACTTATATTCCATTCATATATTAAGGCTAGTTAGCAGGATTTTGACCACATGTGTGAAACGCACATGTGCTTTTATATGGGTTTTGGAAGACCTTTAGACCAGTTAGCAAGGTTTTGAATACCCCGCCAAATTGGCGGACCATTAAAACCAGTCTTATTAAGGGAGTCCCATTTTAGGACCTCCTTTAAGTCGCACAACTTAAAGATGGTAAAACAGCTCTGTATAACCATTTTTTGAACATTTTTCAGTGTTCATAGTCAGACAGAAATATCAATCTATATAATCCCGGTTCATTGACCATCGTTACTAGTGTTCCTATTATCTAACCATTAGAGAACACTATATTCTTCTTAACTCTCATTTTTTCATCGCCAGGGATATTGTATTTGATAATTTCTCTCCTGTTATTATACTTCAAAATCGTTGCTATCTCAAACGCTCTGAACCAAAAATCACCATTATGGGTATAAACATTTAAAGTTATCCCGAGAAACTCGTTCGTCACAGTTTTTAAATGTTCCACATGCATTAATTTAAGTTTCATGGATAGTCTTTTCATGTTTTTCAAATGTTTCATTATTGATGAATCCTCTATCACAATGTTGACATAATATCCGGATGTCTTTCATATAGTCATGGATCTGGGTTATTATGTAGTCATAATCATTAGAAACTATGCACTTAAAACCATTATTTTTATAATATTCTAGTTGATTTCTTTGTGAATCTGATCATACACCTGTGTTTTTAGGGATTTTAAACTCAATGCATTGACCATTATAATACCTGTGATTATTGTTGATTATTATGTATGGTTGTCCTTTCTGGTATCCCTTTCTATAAGAACTGATTCTCTTACCGCCTGTATCCTGCAAACTCATCAAGACTAGGTGTAAAAATTGCTTCTGGATAGAATCTTCTGATAAATTCAACTACTTTTGTATGCAAATCATACTCATTGATGACCTTAAATGAAAGATTTTTTCTATTTTTCAGCATTATATAATATTAATTATTTTTTATTCTCTACACCCCATCTGATTTACAGGGTGTAATAAAAATGTCTGTCATTCCAAATTGTCTAATATAATTTCTGGCTGTTTTTTTGTTGGTTTCATAGTTTCAACATGATTGGGCTCTTTTTCTTGTTCTACTCTATTAATAACGACTGGTTTTAAGGTCTCTCTTTTATACTCCTCTCTTCTATAATACAAAGAAGCAATAGCAACAGCTGTTCCTATAAAACCGAAAACCAGACCATAATTGATATTAAAGTCACCATTGGAGTTTTCTGATTCTATTTTCTCCCGCATTTTTCGCTCTTTTGCAGCTTTAGTTATTGCAGCTAATCGCTTTCCAGCTTCAACCCTCTTTGGGTCTTTTTTTTTTTTGTTGTTGTTGTAGTTATTTTAGGTGTTTCTTCACTCATCTATATAGTAATATATATTTTATTTACAGATAACCCACCAGTTATTTGTGAGAATGCTATAAGACATCTATGAGGCATCTGCAAGATCATCTATGAGATCGTCTATAAGTCAAATGTGAGATCTACTGTCAGTTACCCACCATCTTTATTATCATTTGGTTTGGGTGGTTTTGGTTGATTCTCTGAATGTATTCTATTGAGATCCTCTAGCATACTGTCTATCTCTATAGTTTTTTTTTACAACAACGTACAAAATCTCTGACCTTTTTGAACAGATTCTTTAATTTCTGATTCATTATATATTACCATATATTTTATCATATTTTTTGGACATTCCATTTATGGGTGGGCATAAATCAGTAACAACATCATTTATTATTTTTAGATAACTCAGAAATATCGATTCTTCATATGTCATACCACGTAAAAAGGATTTCAACTGTGTCAGAGTTTTTTGATGTGATGTGTAAGCGAATCTACACATATCTGTCTTGGTATTGATATTACTTTTTGATAAATATCCTTTTATTAAAATACCTGGACCACTAATACATCCTAAAATACAGTTTTTAAATACGTAAATACCATAGTGAATGGTAATTTAAGATAGAGTAGGAGAAGATGCAGAGTAATATACGCTTTAAAGAGGTATACACAGTTACCAAAGACTGTTTGATAGTTTAGTTCTTAAAAGAACTGTTTGAAACTTAAAGAGGTAATATTCTACGTAAAGAATAAGCCTAAAGAATTAGAAAAAAGCACGATGCATTTTGGCAGACCACTTATCAAGTGCCATACGTCTGCTAACTAAAGAAACATATCACCTGCTTATATAGTTTAAAGAAAACTGATGACATCGACCCAACGGTATGTGGGAGTGTCAAAATAGCGATAGTTGGAAAACAAATTCCTTTTGCCGGCACCGATCAGGATCATTAAGTTTTATGTAAATGGCTTCCATCACCTTCAAATGAAAGGCTGAATGGCATTTGTAAAGAATTCTAAAATTATCATCTGAGTAGTTTTCGGCGCAAGATTTGTTGGACAAAAGATGTTTGCCAATAGCTGAATCGCAACTGATTAATTGACCAGAACGGCATAGTCGTCCTGGTTGTTGACGTGATGTCTGAGTTTTATTTCTAATGATGCTTGGAACATGTTGTTTGATCCTATCACCCAGTCTCTGATTAGTTCTACCCACATAGCGAGATCCACATTTGCATTTAAATTCGTAAATAACACAGCTAGATGAAGAAGCAGGTAGAGACTCTTTGTGAGTGGGTGGGAGGATAGTTTTCGTCGAAAAGATGCCAACGAATCTAGCAACAAAAAATGTTTGCTCAGTAATTAGCTTCATCGATTGTCCAAAACTTTCGGAAATTTGTCCTATCCACGGAAGTTTTAAATAGACTGGACATTTAGCAGGTCCAATTGGTTTGTCTGCTTCACTTTGATTAAAAGC
The DNA here is from genome assembly GCA_030142905.1 of Heliopora coerulea. Lineage (NCBI taxonomy): Eukaryota > Metazoa > Cnidaria > Anthozoa > Scleralcyonacea > Helioporidae > Heliopora > Heliopora coerulea. The sequence goes on along the minus strand of JASJOG010000073.1, from coordinate 954,406 downwards.
CCTATCAAGTATACTTTCTCGGTAGCCATTAGATAAAAATATAGATTTCAATTTGTCAAGATTACTTTGAAGAAACATCTTAGATGCAATCTTATGAGTACGGCCAATTAAACATTTAATCAAGGAGAGTTTTTGCTTTCTAGCACTGAAGGAATCAAATCTTGTCTACAGGCCCGTGAAAGTCGGTTTCCTGTAAATACTTGTCAAGAAAGCCGTGTCCTCTTTGTGCACTAGTACGTCGAGGAAAGGAAGTTTATTATCTTTCTCATACTCACAAGTAAATTTTAATGATGGGTGAATTTTGTTGAGAGTATCTAGAAAGGCACTGGTTGCATTGTAGCCATTAAATATTGCGAAAGTGTCATCTACATGTGTCATCAAAATGTCATCAAAATCTTTCCAATCGAAAGTGTCATCAAAATCTTTCCACATGGTCTTTTTCCTGTCGAGGACGTGTCCTGTATCTTACTGTGGCTAGCGCAAGACTATTTTTCTGAGCAGCGGGCAGGGAGACAATTGGTAGTGAAAAATTTTCTTAAAACCCTTTCAAATCAAAGATCTTAGGTACCTGGAAACCTTGGCTCCAGCCCAGCAAGGCCTGCGCATTAAATCCTATTGCAAATGTGAGCGGGAAAAATGAAGTAAATTCCGAAAAATGTTATCTTGTAAACACCCATGATTTGAGTTGTATATCAAGACGAAAGATGACAAATTTAATATTTCGAGATTATTGTCAAACTCATTGACAGACTTATTGTCAAACCTAAACTAATTTGACAATAGGTTTGACTATGAGTTTGAAATAAACTCGAAGTATCAAATTTATTTATCTTCTGTCTGGATATACAACTCAAATCTTGAGTTTACTATATAATATTTTTTTGAATTTTCTTTCTTTTTTATTTTTTGAAATGGTCGGCTGGAAATGTAACCGTATGGCGACTGCATAATGAAATCGCACAGTACAGCTTCATTTTTTTTCACTGCTTACACGAGGCCACAAGATCTCCCTTCCCGACTGACCTAGAAATTGTCGAAAAGGTCATTCCAAAATACCGGAAAAATTTGCTAAAATGTTGCTTTGAAACAAAAAAGCAATTTGCAGCAAAATTTTAAAACATGTTACCCCAAAAGATAAACTACGCAGTTCAAGGAAAGTAGAATACCTTATTTCACTAAAATATATAATGTTCTAGTTTGTTGACTCCACTGATTTCTATCACGACATAACTCTAAGGCTTTCACCAATCAATGGTTTGACCGAAAAGTGAAGTGAAAAATGCTTCTCATTTCATCGTTTCATGACCCCTACTAGTCATCAACGTAGAGCCGACGTCAAAATGATAGCGGAAATGACTGAAACTGATGTTTAAAAGGATCATATCTACTATTCTTTGCAAATTTTTTAATTCAACAATAAAGCTACAATTAGACATCATCTTTATTATCTTGTAGACTACCATAACTGCTGGAAAGCTTGCCGTAAGTTATTGGGTGGCAGCAATCTCTATACAGTCTCTATACGGACCTGTCCCTGGGCAATAATAATGTGTTGTTTAATAAGCAATATGTGTTAATGGTATATTTTACAAAGAACTACTCTTCAGCTCTCCATCTATTCGAATCTAACATACAATTTATTTTAAAATGATTGTTAATGACGAGCTTAAAAGTTAACAGTTGTCAAAAAGTTTCTAGAGATGGCTCAATCCTCCACAAACTAGGTCAAAATAGAAAGCATACTAAAAGGTTGCCATATACAATTAGGAAATACCTATGCCTGTTGACTAATTACTTGGAAGAACTACTAATCGAAGGACGACATATGTGACAATGATACAAATCCCAAAAATAATCGCTGCGATGGACAGATATTTTGCCTTCTTTGCTGAGCTTGCGGCACCTTCGTAATCTTGAGCCATATTGCGTCGTCTTGCCTGGAAAAAAATAAGCAAATCGCACGTTTCATTATTTATAATGTAATATTTCCAAGCCTGGACACTAAGGCCTCAGTCACACTATATCGGATTAATTACGTATCGGATTACTTTTCACATCGCATTGGGGTTCGAGTTACACTATTCCGCGGTAATCCGGTACATAACGCTTTGCGAATCAGGAACAAAATCACTCCGCTCTGAAGGTGATATGAAAACTAATACGATACGTTCCCTTGCCGTGTGACCGCCTCAATCCTATGCGAACGCTCTGCGAATGACTACACTGATCTGGGAACAAGCTCAATCTCTCTGTCTATCCAAATGAAATTGTCTGTATTGTTCTAGCTCATCATGGATGTGCTTCCTTGATCATATTTTTGGCGGGAAATGTGTGATATTTCCTTGACCAAGCAAAGAAGAGGAGTGGAGCGATTCAGTTAAGGTGCAAACTGAAACGTGCTATTTTGGCATTGGATTGGGTTGAGGTAATCCGATACCAAAAACAATCCACTATAGAGTAACTGAGGTCTAAAGCTCCGTTTACAGATGACTAAATTTCTTTGAATACATAGGCAATCTGGAGACTTTTTCTTCGGATTCAAAGTAGCCGTTTACGCTGAAGTGGCGAATTCGGTATAAAAAGTCTTCGCATTGCACACGAATCCAGATAAATCTGAATCGGGAAAAGAGTCAGGATACTTCGAATCCGGAAAGCTGAAACTCCGGAGAATTATTTCTCATTTTTGTGTATAACAGCAGAAGTACCATTTGGCGGTACAATTTTTGTATATCAAAGGCTATAATCAACAAAGAATGGAAAGAAATTTTTCTGTTGTCCAAGGTTACTTTCAATGAAATTTTTGAGGATTTACGTCAGTTCCTAGACTAGAAAGTACTGTTTACGTTTACCCAACCATACAACTATCCCAGATAGTTTTTTTCACTTGTAAACGGGCAACGAATCCAGAAACATTTTATTTGCGTGAATCGAAAACTTTGGCTGTAGTGTAAACACTCCCAAAGGAATATGAACACATTTCAGACAGATAATGAGGTGAGCCAATTCTGCAATTTCTATAGATTGTTTAACAAAGTAATTATAAAAAGATTTTTCCGTGTCCTGTCACGCAGCAGGAACACATCGAGAAATTTAAAATGGTTTGAAAACGCTTTGTTGATCCCATTCTCATATTTTTGTGTCTCCCCAACTTTCAGTCCAGTTCCTGTAACATGTTGGAAATCTGACCGAGGGTTTCTAGAAGGCAATAAGATCCCTCTTATTGATGGAACATCCTTATAGATCTGCTTGTCAATTTGGTTTGAAAAACACTAAATTAGTAGCCAAGTTAGAAATGACTCAAAGCAATCAATCTCTAATAAGGGATTTGCACTGAGATGTCGCGTGACCACTATCCTCTTAAAACATGAGAATAGATATTATAACCTACACAAACGCAGATTGGAGTTTGATACGAACTTTTGTCTGCTGAGAGAAATAGGTAATATTTTAGCCAGTCATGTGACTAGAAAAGCCTTTTATGCAATTAAAGTGGTTTTTTAAAAGGGAGTTCTGCTTCACTGGGAATTAGATTTTTAGAAGAAATGATAAAGGACTAGTCTCTTTATCTGTTACATGTTTGAGTCCAAAATCAGCTTTTAACTCTTTCCAGGCTGGATGACACTTCTGTTAATTGAGACCTTAAGTTTTTCAACGTGAACTTGAACGACGACGTCCTATAAACAAATATTTTTTCATGACAATATGACACTGCCGAAGTCGACTGAAAAATGATGACGCGAGCTGGATTTGAACTCACACCTTCGGATACTAGCCCGCCGCTCTACCTGTTTAGCTATCAAGCCCACAGGGATTGGAGGAGAGTCTTCATCCAACTTAAGTTCACGAGATATTCTCGTAACAACTTAATGTTGATCTATGGAGAGGATGTGCAACGTTTCAATAACATTTCAAAATTATTCTCAGAGATAAATGAACAGAAATCTTTTCATGATAATCTGGAAAGAGACGAAGGCTTATTGACCACTGTGCTTGATACTTGTGGCTTGCCTGAATACTAGTAAAAAACTCCACTTTTTCTAACACGACTGTAGTCTCGGGCTTAATGCAATCTTAAAGTAACAACCTTTTCAAAAGCAAGCTAAAGTAACAACCTTTGTCAAGCATAAAACTATTAGAGTGTCTATCAAAAATAATTTGAAAAATTGTTTACAGAAAAAACTTTTAAAAAGGTAGTAAGCAATAAAAGACTGTTGTACTTTTCTATAAGTACAACAAGATCAGATAATCCCCTCGCCCACCGCGCGAATCGCAGTGCGACGGCCGAAGGCCCGAGCGGGCGAGGGTACAAATCTTGACGTGCGTGGAGTCCTGTTACACGCGTGGTTACTAGGGAGAAAAACTTTCGCTTTGTGTATGTATCTTTCTATATATATATATATATATATATATCCATGGATTCCGGTCACTCAAAAATGCCGTATGCCAGCTCGGGGACTGGTATGTTGTTGAACAAACCGTACTTAGGTACCGTATTGAAGCAAATCGATTTGGTCTCGTTCTTTTTTCCCTTGTATGGATCACTCGCAAGTTGTTTACATTATTTGAACACTGAAGCCAGTAAACGATTTAAGACCGGCAAAGGAAATGGCTTTCTTGGTGCCTACGGCTGGTTTCGCCACCTCAGTAACTGGACACTTTATGATTTGACAGAGCAGTTCTCAAAGTTAGCTCCTTGGAATATGCATTTGCCAACTGTTCACTTTTTGCAGCAACGCTTTGTCTTGGTTCTTTCTGATTTATATGAACAAAAGACGTAAGGGAACTCGCTTGCTGTCAGGACATTTGGTAAGCGACTAACTGTATTAAAACGACATTCTTTGCTGAAGTTGAATAGATGTCGATTGGTATAAATCTTAGGACTTTTCACGGTTTGGTAACCACTTAGCTGAGCTGCACAATCACAGGTACGTCTGAATCGAGTAGCTTTGAAGCACAAGTTCTGCGAACTTGAGCAGCTTTCAAAAGTAGCTTCCCGACTTCATTCTTCCCTAAGGAAGACTTTTTGTACGAAATATTACAGCCTGGATTTTGCTGGTGCTTATTGGTAAAGTAGAATGAAGATTGTGGTTGATTCATCTCTGTAGGACGATTATTTTTGAACATTTTGCAGTATTTAACCGGACAGCGTTCATGGTCAATTGTTTGAGAAGTGGGATACAACACTCGTCATCCAGAAAAGTTGCCCAGGCCATAAAAATCTTTGGATGCTTTTTCCGCTTTCCCAAAAAGATTTCATTGCCTCAATCAGGGTTTGTTTCGCTATGAAATGTCGCCCCATTGAAGACGTTAGGATGTATTTTTGGCTCGAAACAAGGTAAACAGCCACCAGATAACTCGCTGCAAAGCTACTTGTTTTTGGTCATCAAATTATCCTTCGGCAAAACAGTTGTCCGCTTCAGTCTTTCTCACTTCAAGAGTGATTTGTGCAAAAAACCTCTCAAGAAAGTTTAAAGTCGTCTGTGAGTAAATTTACCGTTGAACCCTTTATGTTGAGGTGCCACTGAATGCTTAGTTGGAAATACGCAAGAGTTGCTGGTTTATACGCCATTTTTTTTTTTTTATTGATGTTTTGCCTTGGAAATAGTACGTCTTTTACTTCCCTCTTCTCGTTCTTCTTTCGACAAAACTTGCACAAGGTTTGCTTGTCCTATTTTGTTTTATGTTTTGTATTTTCCGATTTTTGGTCAGCGATAAAACTGCAGAACACGTTCATGTTTTCTTTGTTTACTTCGTCGATTTCGTAATTCGTTTCATCTTCGTCACCAAAGTCTTGTACTTCCTGATGAATACTTAGCATAAACCCTTATCATAGCAGATCTTAAAGACATTTGTAACCAACTTTGAGGTAACGTATAATTTATCAATTTTTAAAATCAAAAAAATGTCAGAAAAATATTCAATCATGAGCTGTCCGTAATGCCTGTATCCGTTTGATAACCTATGAGAATGCCCCACTTTTAAGACGGAAAGTCTGGTCTTCTAATAAAACAATCTTTCTTTAAGACAAAATGAGTGAGAAGTCTAATTGGAAAATGACACGAATTACCTTAAACCCGCAAATAACTCAGGGTATTGATCCTATCATTCGTTGTTTAATAATTTAATTGTAAGGATGGACATCTTACGATTTGTTAAGCCGTTGAACGTTATTCTCACATAACTTTTTGTTTTAATAAAGCAGAATTGAAATTTTAAACGTAAATATGACTATAAACAGTCTAAATATAAAATAATTTCCAGTTTGGATTGTTGTTTATTTGCGGCTAAATTCTGTGTGGATTTTTTTTTTTATTGCATGTCCTCTTCCAGTTATAGTCAGGAGGATTTGTCTTTTTGAGAATTTTGAAAAATTATCAATGTCACTTGGATTCTCGAGAGATATATTGGAAAGGTGGGGGAGGGGTTGTTGCGTGCACGTATTTCTAGTAATACTATAATCAGGACTAATATCACAATTATGATTATGTATAGCATTATAATCAAGATTAGGATTATTTCTATTACTATTAGTACCTCCGAAGATTTTCTGATGGCAAATATCCCGAGAATGAAACAGCAACCAAGTGTCGCAAAAACGGACAGTCCCATATAATCAGTAAAAGGTCTCTCTGCATCTGTTCTGCCCCACGGTTGCTGAAATGAGATCGTAATTACAGTCAGTAATTTCAATGCAAAACCTCGATCAAAAGGAAGCAAATAATTCATTCGCTCGCCCGTTTGTACGTTTCATATTTCCTTCTGTATTTTTCAATTCATCAATTCTTCCTTGCATTATCTTTTCATAATTTATTCCTTCCTTCCTTCCAAATATTAAAATAAGGATTTTTTTACAAGGACATGGTTTGGTTGTCATTCAACTCACCCTAGTCCAATTATCATTGTCGGTGTTCTAGCGGTCAAGTATATATGTTTATACCATTTTACCTTTTCAAAAACATGACTATCCAGGATTGCATGATGACGTTAAACTGTGATGTTGAAATATAAATCCATGTATAGCAAGATTAGCATGCTGCAGAAACTTATAACGTAGAGGTCGACCGTTTCGAGCAAAGGCTCTTCGCAAGAGAAGCAAGGGACCTTTCCCGCAAAATGTTCGACCTTTATGTTTCAAAAATTGTAAGTATACTAACCTTACCATATTTCGAGATGAAAGCAATCAAGCCGAGACTTAATACATATGTATTATTTCTATATCTGGTTTGATGCATTTGATTGAAAACGAGATATATATTTTAGAAATGTGGGAGCTTTGAGATATCTTGAATGGTAGATGAATGTGCGTCAAGCTCTATCCTCAGAAAATGATTTCTGAGCTCCAGACGGGGATCGAACCACCAGCTTTCTGATGGCGTAGTTCACCATCTGAGTCTTGGTAGCTAAATGTTTAGAGCGTCTCACCGGTCATCAGAAAGTTGCGGATTTGATGCCCGTATGGGGCTCAGATATCAATTCCTGAGGATAAAGCTTGACAAATGTTTGTCTGTGATTCTATTTAAGTTCAAATGTTTGTAAACTTTACAATATGTTTACATACAAATATGAATATGAATATCTGATCAGCAATATTGCATACTTTGGAATTAGTGGCCCTACTGACAAGACAAGAAGTAAAGAGCAGCGACATTCAAAGAAATGAACGGCAATGTTATAAACATGTTTTTCTCAGTATTGTCAAGGACGTAGTTTTCAAATGTCAAGGGGAAATTTTTTCTTTTCACAAGAACACAAAGTGTGTGAAAAAACATACTTTTTTTAACTCTTTCCCAGTGGCATAATACTTTTATTAATTTACATTGGCAAACGGCAGATGATTTTACACGTCAAAATAGGAGCTCCCGCATCGAAACAGTTATTGCATGCTTTGTATCTTCCATCCATCCATCCATCCATCAATCTTTTCTTGCTTGGTGGTTTGTTTGCTTGCTTTCTGCTTACTTTGTCTCTTTCTTTCTTTCTTTCTTTCTTTTTTTCTTTTCTTCCTCCCTCCCTTCCTTTCTTCTTTCCTTCCCTTCTTCCCTCCTACAAGTCCTTTCTTCTTTCCTTCCTTCAATTCTTCCACACTTCCCTCCATTTATCTTTCTTTCAATCCTTCTTTAAACACTTTCTTCTCTTCCCCACTCTTTACACTTTTCTTTCTTCCTTCCTTCCATCTTTTTAATCTTCCTTTCATTTTGCCCACCCACCTGCCTACCTTGCTGTGTTTCAGTTTTCTCTCATTTCGTTTGTTCGTTTTATACTTCTTTCATTCTTATCAACTATCCTTCTTTACTTCCTTTCTCCTTCCATTTGTCAATTTAATCATCTATTTTAACTTACAGTCATAACCATTGCTGTGCTGTTATTGCTGACATAACTTGCACCGGGTTGTTGATGACCAAGGGGTGGTCCTGGTTGATTTGGATTGCCTGGTTGCTGGGCATGTGGAGGATATCCAGGGTTAACCTGTGGACGGTTGCTTGGCTCATGAGATGTAACTTTGTATGTTGGACGATTTTCCGCTGACGTTGGATCTGAAAAATAGAATAGTAGTCGCTGAAACTCTTCCCATGACTCATGAGGAAAAGTAACTGTCGTTTTCTCTTTGGTATTTCAAATATGAGACCCACGGCCTATTCTCGCTAATATCAAATGATAAGAAAACTATCTTGACAGACTAATGATGAACCATGTATTTACTGTATTTTAAAACGTTCATCAAAACCTATGGTTCTAAATTATGTCTTTAACACTGTGACATTGATTACGTATGATACACATTTCACAACGATATTATGAAGGATGAACAACGACTGTGTGAAAAAGAATGTTGGTTTGCTCCTCTTCAGCAGAATCACTAATGTAATTTTTGTGCATTTTAAGAAGTAAGTAAATGTGAAGTCCGCAAATCGAAGGAATCTTTTTAAAAACACAAAAATACGTCCACCCCCAAATACGGCCTTTACCATATAGAGCAACGAAAGTTCTCTGCTGAGTTATTCCATGCATTTTCATGAAATCAAATTTAAGGAGCTATAACATTTTTTACAGTTCAAAAGTAGTGCTATTGTTTCATCAGTCTTAAGCAATAATCGTAAATAACAGCCATAAAATATCAAGTCCGGGTAAAGTAAAAACTGATTCTGAAGTTTCAACAAATTATTGTCGGAACCAAGTAAGTTCACGAATGGCATTGGGAGGGTTTTAACTCTTTAATTGACAAGTAAGCAGGAGGTTTCCACTTGACAAGTGAAGTCGTCTGGCGTTAGACAGCAAAATCCAATAAGTAGCAGAATTGCAATAACGCCACATATAGGGTTAAAGGTTGTTTAGTGTTTCTCCAATTACACTGAGGTAAATCAGCGATGAAAAACAACTGAATTCGACTTAGACATGCGAAATTAATGTACTTCATCGACATTGTTTGCAAAACAATGGAGGGAAAATTGAAAAGTTACTGGACAATGACGACTTTTTGTGATGTCTTGAAGAACCAAGGTAATAGTGTATCGTTATAGTTACACTGTTTAGTACATTTAAAAATTCTCGAACCTCTTTCCATCACAAAGGATTATTGTAAACCTTGAAAAAGAAGAAAAAATTGAAATGAGAACCATATGCAAGTCGTTATGCACTAATTCACATACTAATATTCTGATTATTTGAGTTTAAATATATGAAGACCACAACGAATGTGATTGAAATTGCAGACGTTCGACCTTCTAAGAAGTCATCATTCGGTACTAAATGGGATTAAATTATTACTTCTAAAATTTTTGGTAAGAGCTAACACTAAGCTCTGCTTAAGTTAACCCACGTATACAGTTAAATCCTGTGGCTAGATTGCAGTTTAACTGGCGCACCTAGAAGGTGACTAGGATATTGTCGGAAAATTTTAATAGACAGAACCCAAGGAAAAGTGTATATGTTAAAACTAGAAATACGTGTACTCAACAAACCCTAGCCCACCCTTCCAATATATCTCTCGAGCATCAAAGTAACATTGATATTTCTTCAAAGTCCTCAAAAAGACAAATCGACCTTACTATAACTGGAAGAGGTAATGCAATAAAGGAAACACAATATTTGGCCACAAATATTAACAACACAAACGCGAAATTATTTTACATTTAAACTGCTTGTCGTCATATTTACGTTTAAAATTTCTATTCTGTTTTATTAAAACAAAACGTTTGGTGAGAATAACCTTTAACGGTTCAATAAATGATAAGAGATCCATTCTGACGATTCCCCTGCTCATCAACGGATATTCAAAGCAAGACCCTGCATTAATTGCGATCTTGAGATATTTCGAGTCGTTTTCCAATCAAACTTTTCACTCATTTTGCTTTCAAGAAAGATTTTTTATTAGATAGCCAGGCTTTCCGTCTTAAAACTGTGTCATTCTCAAAGGTTACCGGTCGGATATCAGCATCACGGACATCTCATGAGTGAAAATTTTTTTTTGACATTTTTTGTCTTAAAAAACTGATAAAGTCTATGTTATCTCAAAGTCGGTTAAAAAGGTCTATTAGAAGTGCTATGAAGAAGATTTATGCTGAGTATTCATCCGGAGGTACAACACTTTGGTGTACGAATAAGATGAAACGAATTACGAAACGGACGAAATAAACGAAGAAAACATAAATGAGTTCTTCATTTTTATTGGCGTTCTTGAGGTTATACACTATCTAAGATATAGAAAATAAGCTTCTCGACGTTTCGAGCGAAGGCCCTTCGTCCGGAGATTAGTAGCAATCTCTACTAATCTCCGGACGAAGGGCCTTCGCTCGAAAATTCGAGAAGCTTGTTTTCTATATCTTAGATAGTGTATAACCTCAAGAACGCCGCTGTTTTATCGAAGCTATCTACAGTGGACCTCCGCGCCTCTGCATTTTTATTGTTGACCAAATATCGGAACTTACAAAACATAAAAGAAAATAAGAATAAGCAAACCTTGTGCAAGTGTTGTAGAAAGAAGAATGAGAAGAGGGAATTAAAAGACATACTTTTTCCAAAGGTAAAACATCAATAAAAATGTGGAATGGCGTACAAACCTGCAACTCTTGCGTATTTTAAATTAAGCATTCAGTGTCACCTTAATACAAAGGGTTCAACGGTAAATTTACACAAAGACCACTTTAAACTTTCTTGAGAGGTTTTAAAATCCTGCTGAAAGCATTACTGGTCGAATACGGTAAATGTCATCATACACAAATCACTCTCGAAGTGAGAAAAACTGAAGCGGACAAATGTTTTGCCGAAGAATAATTTGGTGACCAAAAATAATTAGCTTTTGCATTTAACAACTGTTCACTTTTTTCAGCAACGCTTTGTCTTGGTTCTTTCTGATTTATATGAACAAAAGACGTAAGGAAACTCGCTTGCTGTCAGGACATTTGCTAAGCGACTAAGTGTACTAAAACGTCATTCTTCCCTGAAGTTGAATAGATGCCGATTTGTATAAATCTTGGGACTTTTCACGTCCTGGTAACCACTTACCGAAGTTACACAATTACAGGTACGTCTGAATCGAGTAGCTTTGTGATACCAGTTATGCGAACGGAATTGTTTTGAGCAGGTTTGAAAAGTAGCTTCCCGACTTGACTCTTCCCTAGGGGAGACTTCTTGTACCAAATATTATCGCCTGGATTTTGCTGGTGTTTATTGGTAAAGTAGAATGAAGATTCTGATTCAGTCATCTCTTTAGCGCGATTACTTTGGAACATTTTGCAGGACTTTATCGGACAGCGTTCATGGTCAATTGTTTGAGAACTGGGATAGCACACTCATCGTCCAGAAGAGTTGTCCAGGCCATGACAATCTTTGGATGCTTTCTCCGCTTTCCATACAAAGATTTCATTCGCGTCAATCAGGACTTTTTTCCCTATGAAATGTCACCCCACTGAAGACGTTAGGATGTATTTTAGGCTCGAAACAAAAATGCAAGGTAAACAGTCACCAGGTAACTCGCTGCAAAGCTACTTGTTTTTGGTCACCAAATTATCCTTTGGCAGAACATTTGTCCGCTTCAGTCTTTCTCACTTCGAGAGTGATTTGTGTATGATGACATTTACCGTATTCGACCAGTAATGCTTTCAGCAGGATTTTAAAACCTCTCAAGAAAGTTTAAAGTGGTCTTTGTGTAAATTTACCATTGAACCCTTTGTATTGAGGTGACACTGAATGCTTAATTTAAAATACGCAAGAGTTGCAGGTTTGTACGCCAGTTTACTTTTTTATTGATGTTTTACCGTGGAAAAGGTATGTCTTTTACTTCCCTCTTCTCGTTCTTTTTTCTACAACACTTGCACAAGGTTTGCTTGTCGTATTTTGTTTTATGTTTTGTAATTTCCGATTTTTGGTCAGCAATAAAAATGCAGAACTCATTCATGTTTTCTTCGTTTATTTCGTCCGTTTCGTAATTCGTCTCACCTTCGTCACCAAAGTGTTGTACCTCCGGATGAATACTTAGCATAAATCTTCTTCAGAACACTTCTAATAGACCTTTTCAACCGACTTTTAAATAATATAGAATTTATCAGTTTTTTAAGACAAAAAATGTCAAAAAAAAATTTTCACTCATGAGATGTCCGTGATGCTGATATCCGACCGGTAACCTTTGAGAATGACACAGTTTTAAGACGGAAAGCCTGGCTATCTAATAAAAAATCTTTCTTGAAAGCAAAATGAGTGAAAAGTTTGATTGGAAAACGACTCGAAATATCTCAAGATCGCAATTAATGCAGGGTCTTGCTTTGAATATCCGTTGATGAGCAGGGGAATCGTCAGAATGGATCTCTTATCATTTATTGAACCGTTAAAGGTTATTCTCACCAAACGTTTTGTTTTAATAAAACAGAATAGAAATTTTAAACGTAAATATGACGACAAGCAGTTTAAATGTAAAATAATTTCGCGTTTGTGTTGTTAATATTTGTGGCCAAATATTGTGTTTCCTTTATTGCATTACCTCTTCCAGTTATAGTAAGGACGATTTATCTTTTTGAGAACTTTGAAAATATATTAATGTTACTTTGATGCTCGAGAAATGTATTGGAAGGGAAGGTGAGGGTTTGTTGCATACACGTATTTGTAGTATATATATATATATAGAAGCATACATACACAAAGCGAAAATTTTTCTCCCTCATCACCACACCTGTAACAGGACTCCAGGCACGTGGAGATTGGTACCCTCGCCCGCTCGGGGCTTCGGCCCTGACACCACGCTTCACGCAGTGGGCGAGGGGATTATTATATTGACATGTATTTAGTTAGGGTTAGTTTTTGGATTAGGGTAAGGGTTGGTATTGGCTGTAAAATAATGTTAAAAGGTTTCTTTATTTTTTGTGAATTGAGTGATATCTTCGTTTACTAATGTTACGTGCCGATCGAATGGAAACGCGCACACTCTGAGATCCAGTGCAATGTTTTAATTTCCTCTGAGTAATTAAGTTAACATAAAGATTACACAAACAGGATACACAGTAATTAACACATTTTACAGTGATGCAGACCGCTTGTCTGAAATGTTGACAGGCATTGAACAGTTACACACTCCCCCCACTTAAGTTTTCGTCCCGAAAAATAAAAATTTTTACAAAAGCATATTTGATATTCAGCCACAAACCTAAGAGAATATTACAAAAGCACATCTTATGTTTTCCTAGTGACAACTAAGTGAATCAGTAACGAATGTCATCAGGATAACGTACCGGAGGACGTATATTTTGCCGGAGTTGATAACGTGGCCTTAGGGGGGGGCTTCACCTCTAGGTATGCAGGGAAATGGTCAAGCATTGGGGTGTTGAGGCAAGTTGTTGACCACTGTAAACTCTCCCGATTCATGTCCGGGAGACACAATTCGCCCCTTATCCAACAGTATGTAACACAACTTAAGATTGTCGTGATGAACTACCATCTTTCTTCCTTCCTCCGACCGCACACGGTATGTCACTCCTAGTCTACTCAACACCTTATACAGACCGATCCACTTCCTACCGAGCTTCCATTTCTTAGGGCGTCTCACCCAAACTGTTTGACCCGTAACATACGGTTTCCATTTCGGATTTTGGTGCTGAACACGTCTAGCCAAACTCACCTGTCTTAACCGTTCTTTAGTGATATGTCTGACATTTTGAAGAACTGTTCTAACTGTTTGTGCATACTCTGTTTGGATACTAGGGTTTCCGACGGTCACACCAAATTCCAATTCCAAAGGCATGCGAGGGAGCTTACCAAAGACTAATTCGTATGGGCTAAACCCGGTAGATTCGTGTTTACTAGTGTTGTATGCATATACAACGGGGTCTAACCATACATCCCAATCGTCTGCTCAAGTGGATACATAATTGGCGAGCATATCTTACAGTGTGCGATTCTGCCGTTCGACCTGGCCATCACCACTGGGATGGTAGGCTGTAGAGCGCGTCTTTGTTATTCCCATTATGTTGCAAATTTCGTGCATGAGTGTGCTTTCGAAGTTTGAACCTTGATCCGAATGCAGCACAGCGGGGGGTCAGAAGCGCGAAAACACTTTGGACACTAAAATATTAGCTACTGTAGAAGCCTTCTGATCTTTCGTTGGAAATGCTTCACACCACCTGGTAAAGTGATCCATGAGGACAAGTATATACTTGTTTCCTTTGGTGGTCTCTAACACAGGTTCCATGTAATCTAATGACCAAAAAGTAAAAGGTTCACCGACATCTATAGTTTGCATGGACGCTTTGTCTGGAATTGGCGGCGATTTACGCCGTTGACAAGATAGGCAGTGTCGTACATGAGACTGAACTGATCGAACCCGCAACCGGTTAGACGTCTAACCGGTCATCAGAAGGTTGCGGGTTCGATCCCCGTCTGGGGCTCAGAAATCATTTTCTGAGAATCGAGCTTGAAGATCGTTCTTCTACCTCAATATATCCAAGCTCTCATGTTTCTCAAACATCAAACTGACATGCACAGGTGTTAGACTCAGAGTTCAGAGAATAGGAGGAGAAATTTATACACCTAGAATTACAATACGAACCCAGTTGTAAGAGATATCCTACATTAAAACTTTAGAACACTCGAATTGGTTGTGATATCCTTTCTCAATAATGTTATATCTAGGTGCAGCGTTTAATTTTAAATCCTCAAATTGGCGCCGCGGCGCTAATTCGAGAGAGCCGCTTAATAAATTATTTTCGATAAAGGTGCGGCGCTTAATCGATCATTTACGGTATTCGTATTTTAAGAAAGTTACAATAATCGCCTCTGATTTTGTATGGGATTTACTATGACTCACCTTGTAAATCGCATACAGATCGGCCACTCATATTGTCTCTATTACATAAACACGAGAGCCAGGCAAGAGAAAACAAACATTCGTTTTACCCCTTGCTCGTGTCAGTTGGTTTATGACAAAGTGTTTCATGAGTGCTATTCCCTTTGCTTTTATGTTTAGCCCTATCCCGGGGGCAATGGCGTTATAAACACAATTTTAAAAGACTGCTTATCTTTTGCTTACAATTTTTCAGAAGTATGGACACCAGTTAGTGCCAGGTTTTAGAATGAAGTCGAGGTTAATAGATAACGAGCCTCGTTGATGGAACAACTGTAAAAAAAAAGAAAATCTTTCTCACGTCACATAGTGATATCTTATGATGTTTAGTTTCTTTATCCTCAGTAACTCTGACCTACTTTGCCTTAAATGTGTGAGAAGTTTCGGTCATCAGAATTTCATCAAAATTTGATTGGACAGGATGTATCTCAGACCCTCATCCACCATACCTCGGGAACAATTGACTGTCAAGGAATCTTTTCATAACCATCTGACACTGCCGAAGTCAACTGAAAAGTGTTTACTCGAGCGAGATTTGAACTCACACCTTCGGGATACTGGTCTGTTTCTGTTCATGTATCTGTGAGGATGATTCTGAAATAGAAATGAAACACTACACGCACCGGTTTCCTGAAGGTGTAAGTTCCAATCTCGCTCGAGTCAACATTTTTCAGTTGACTTCGGTAGTGTCAGAATATCATGAAAACATTTCTGTTCATGTATCTTTGAGGATGATTCTAAACTTGAACGCCTAGAAGCAGTAATTAGTCAAGGCTTCGTAGTCTGGATAAGGACGTATTCCTTTAGAAGACGTTTTAGAGCTAAAAGCGGCAGGAGGTGGACGGAGACGTGGGAGACTTCAGCTCTCCACCATAATTAGCCTCACCGATAACTGACACAGGACAATTGACTGAGACAGTCGGTCAGGAAATACCATGAAAGAAATCACGCGTTAAGACCTCTTTAGCGGTGTTTTCAGTAGGACGTTTAACTAGCAGAACATTCTTGACTTCCAAGGTGCATGTTTACAAAGCGATTTTAACTAGTTAAAAATCCTTCGCTGTTTTTACTATGAAATATACACGAGTTAATTAATAGATGGTTCAAATTACAAACGCTCAGAAATTTAAAAATAGCAGAAGACGAAGCGCTTTTCTTGACCTCTCCACTCTTAATAACCACTGTTTCCTGCGAAGGACAAGGCGATATTTACAGACGTTGCGCTTAATGTCTTTGTTTATGAGAGCGATGTGAAGAAACATCACATTACTGGCATTTCAACAGCGGAATGCGGCTGTTAATCGGTTCTGGTTTGAACAGGTTTTACTCGATCGTTATCAAGACCATCTGTAGAGTGAGGATTAAAGAGTAAGCTGGGACACAATTCACCACTTTTGTAGACTCGTAGGCTACGAGCTTATGAAGTAAAATATAATTTTTCGCGAAGCAATAAAAATGAGAAGCGGGTGGCAGTTGAGCTCTGGCAATTAAATTCAGGAATTCGTACCGAACCGTTGGACCTACATTTGGAATACGTCGATGGTCTTGAATAGATCCTCAAGGTCCTTACCTTGTCGCTGGGGCATCCAAAGGAACAGAGGGAATTGTAAAGCGAAAATAACGTGAAGAATTCTTATTACTCGTCCGTCATTTTAGAAGCACTACGCACGGTCTGTGAATGTCCAGAGATCATTGTTACAACAAAGATAAATCTTTTCCCTTGCATTAGTCACCGCGTGAAATGTGATTGAGTCCTGAACATAGCGGGACAAGTTATACTCATTGGAGGTGTAGTATAACTTGTGCACCGTTTCCGTCGATTAAGGCCCAACAATCCCAATCAGCTTGCATTGTTAACTCGTTCAACTTCGAACGAGCTGTTTTCACTGCGCTTCCGGAGTATTGTCGCATTGACTTGTCAAACTTGTCCTAGTCAAAACACAGCGTTTTATCCCTTGGTCCATATTCCAAGAAGCGTGTCAACAATGAAAGTCGATTTATATGAATTATGAAATTTAAGTTCTTATGTGGTGAAGGTCACTTGGCTAATAGATCACTTGCGTAGCCGTGTTGAAGAAAAAATACTTATAAACAAAAGCGGATAAACGTTAAGTTGCCACGAGAATATCTCGTGCACTTAAGTTGGGTAAGAACTCGCCTCCAATCCCTGTGAACTCGATAGTTCAACAGGCAGAGCGGCGGACCGTTATCCAGTTGGTGCTAATTGAAATCTCGCTCCAGTCAACATTTTTCAGTTGATTTCGGTAGTGTCATATTATCATGAAATCATTTCTGTTCGTGTATCTCTGACGATGATTCTAAAATTGACTGCTTCGAAGCAGTAATTAGTCAAGGTTTTGGCCTCTGGACAAATAGGCATTCTTTAGGAAGACGTTTCAGAGCTCAAAGCGGAAGGGGGTGGACGGAGACGTGGAAGACTGTAGCTCTCCGCGATAATTAACCTCAGCGATAATTGGCACAGAACAATTGGCTGAGACAGTTGACTCTTCAGATGGCTTTACGAAAGTGCTTTCTGTCTATCTCAGGCAGATATGTCAAGCATTCATTTTCGTGATAAATAAAGTTTCGATTTGCGCCGCCTGCTGTGGCACCTCGGATTTTTCAGACATTCTTACGTAAATGGTTCATTTCTTTTATGTCAAATACGTGAAGCGTCCGTTTTTGCAATTTGTGTTCGCAGTTCAATTAAGCCTAATCACCTTCCACAGATTTCTTAAGGTGAGAATACTTTATTGAAAGAATTTATGGTAAATTCACAAAAATAAACAAAAACGTTTTCACTCAAGAACGCGATATTAACTCCTCAAGCTAAAAACCACAAAACTCTTTGCTCACAGTTACCTCACATCCCGTCTTACTGGGAACCTAAAGCCAGATTTTGACCGTTGGCAAAACAATAAGCAACTTAAGATATCGAATGATTTTTGTTTTTTCCAAAAAGTGCAATTTTGGAGCTGACTGGCAAAGGAGTGTTGTATTTTATTAGAACTGGGTAGGCACCGAAGTTCCATTCTTTAGACTTATATTTTAATCTGTAGACTTGGTGATTGGCTCTCTGTCTATGCTTACGATAAATAAAGACGCACAGTAAAGTATTTCACATGTAACATATTGCCTATAACTATGATATTAAATTAAAATAAACAAGTTACGACTTTGTGAAAAGTTGAGGGTTTCTGTTTTGCAAACCAGAAGCTTGGCACATGAGATCATCGTCCCACAAAATTTTAGTAAAACGACGTTTAAACAGATTTGAACGAAGCAGTTATACCCTCAGAATAAACCGGAGCCTTATTAGAGGTCTCACAATGTGCTTTTGCAACAGTCTTTAGTTTTCTGCATTCTGTACAACGGTGGAAAAAAATTCGAACCACAAATTCAGAAGCCATCGTAATTATTTTAAAAGGACCAAAATCACATCGCTTTACGTTCTAATTAGATGATATCCAAATACGTATAAAATACTCATAAAAACTATCACAACGTAAAAAGCACTACCAAAGCTTTGTGGAACTTACCTAAAGAAAAGCTGCCTGGTGCTGATCCAACAAATATTTACAGACGAATATTTACTGTTATCTTTACGGCAAGAAAGAGTTACTGATTTTAATTGTTCACCGCTTCATCCAATATAAATGATGCGTTATGTCGTAACCCCTAACATAAAAATTGCGTAATTGCAGAATTCTCAGAAGTCAAGGATACATTTTTAAAACGTCACGAGGCTAAGGGAGGGGAGACAACTGGACGTAAACTTTGACATATGCTTAAGCACTTATTTCGGTACCAACGTGAAATTACTGATGCTGATTGGCTGCTGGATGGATCAATACACTATTTATTACGGACCTTTAAGTTTTGGTGAAAACTTGTTTGTGAAGATTTTAGTGAAGTTTAAGGAGAATTAAACATCTACATTAAAAAATTCTGAAAAATAAAATGTGTTAGGACACTACTACTGGTTTCGTTAAAGAGCATTTTTATGAAACTACGATACTTAGGAGTGACAAATGGAAACCAGAAGCAGAAGGGACAAATGACGAAAGAAAAAAAGCAGCGTCTCCAGACTAAAACCCTGTTAACGTGGCAAAAAGAAAACCCAACCAAAAACCAAATGCTATGTAATAAACTCCTGATGAACCTCGTTTACTTGCCCCTTACTAGAGGGTATTTGTCTGATATTTTTTGGCACAAACTTCACTCTTTCTTTGCTGTGTATGTACGAAAACTTCATGGAAATACTTTTCCGTAAAAACCTCACTCCTTCGTCACTCTGTACGAAAACCTCAGGCAAATGCGATCGCTTATGGACCTTTTCCTTCGTCTCTCTACCTGTACGAAAATCTCAGACAAATACTTCTTTATGGACCTTCTCATTCGTCTCTCTATCTGTACGAAAAGCACAGCAAAATACTTACCGTATGGACCCTCTCCTTCGTCTCTCTGTCTGTACGAAAATTTCAGGCAAATAATTTCCTGTACGGACCTCGCTCTCGGTTTGTAGGTATATGTTACAAGCCATTGTTGAGCAATAGTGGACAAGGCTGAACATGATGTCAGGTGCTATCCAGACCAAGATCAAAGTTAAAGGTCAGGATGAGTCTTCTTAGCTCGCACATGAACCGAAGTTAATAATTGTTGCACTATCAATTCAAAATAGGGAGAAGGGTGTGATTTTATATCTGATGGCCTGCTGCATGTGTTTTGCTTGACGCTAGTTTTTTAATTCATCCGATTACCAAGTCCCTCCACTCTCATCCCAGTTGATAAAAACTAGAAAGTAGAGAAGGACGTTAAATACTTATATGCGCATATGGAAGCTTGGTGATATAACGAACATGTTCGTCAATCTCAATTCATCATGAAAATGATTTTTGAGCCAATGACAGGTATTGAGCCGTAATCTTGTAATAACCTGTGACGCGTTTTGATCCTTGATTTAACAAGACTAATATTACCCGCTAAAATGCATGTTCAACATAAAGAATGCCTATGTGGGAGCCACAATATAATAATAATATTAACTGGTGAGATGGGTGTTACACAGATTTGTTTGTGCGATCCTGGTGATATCACTAACGATTTATGAAGGTTAACTTCATTTCTTTAGCAATGCTTTGCACTAAGCAAATTTTAAGGTGCGAATCAACATTTCTTTGTGTTAACTGAATAAGTTTCTTGTTAGTTACCATGGAGAACCAGCTTGGATAACAAAAACAAAGTCCCTACATGTGATAAAATTTGCTTAATCAAAAACTGCCTTTACAAAAACGGTTTCTTTGTCCCAGACGGGCATCAAACCAGCAACCTTGATGTTCCAACCATTGAACCACCGAGATTCGGGTCTTAAGCAAAACTGCAGGTTCTTTGTTTGAAATTTATGCATGTCCTTGTCATGGGCTGGTGGTCTTGAGAGTAATAAACAGTATTTTAAAAGGCTGTCTCTCTCTGTTTAAAACCTTGAAATATGATTACTAATTACTAGCAGAGAGTGTATACTTAGGATTATGAACTTCGTTTATTGTACATAGATCCATTGTAAAAATGTTGAATCTTTCCTGTATCACATTGATGAACATGATCGTTTTATTTTTTAATGTTTTTTTTTTTTTTTAATTGTTTTTATAATACTCTGCGTGTCACACATTTGGGCTTTACGTCGAAGATCAGAGGGAGATTCGACCTCCATCCTTTCATCGAGTTTTAGGGAGGTCGAGTCTCTGTGACCGTATCCACCACAAACTTGGAACAGTAAGCTGCTTGGGAGCAACATTTTTAGAAGAGAGAGGAAGGCCATTCTTAATGAGAAATTTTAGAGATAAAAGTGGAGAATAAAAGACGACAAAAAGAGTTATCCAGGTATGTGGGAGACCTTAAATCTCAACGATATTTAGCTTCAGCGATAATTGCCTCTCCGTGATTGGCTTGGGCAATAGATCAGGAAAAACTGACTAGAAATACGTGCACGCAACAACGCCTCGCCCACCCTTCCAATATATCTCTCGAGAATCGAAGTAACATTGATAATTTTTCAAAATTCTCAAAAAGACAAATCCTCCTGACTATAACTATAACTGGTATTGGACATGCAATAAAAAAAAAAAATCCACACAGAATTTGGCCGCATATAAACAACAATCCAAACTGGAAATTATTTTATATTTAGACTGCTTATAGTCATATTTACGTCTAAAATTTCAATTCTGCTTTATTAAAACAAAAAGTTCGGTGAGAATAACGTTGAACGGTTTAAGAAATGGTAAGATGTCCATCCTTACAATCAAATTATTAAACAATGAATGATAGGATCAATACCCTGAGTTATTTGCGGGTTTATGGTAATTCGTGTCATTTTCCTATTAGACTTCCCACTCACTTTGCATTAAAGAAAGCTTGTTTTATTAGATGACCAGACTTTCCGTCTAAAAAGTGGAGCATTCTCATAAGTTATCAAACGGATACAGGCATTACGGACAGCTCATGATTGAATATTTTTCTGAGATTTTTTTTGACTTTAAAAATTGATAAATTATACGTTACCTCAAAGTTGGTAACTGTTACGAGCCGGTCCCTATTGAATTATGTGGCTGCTTTTGGTTCAATTTGGTCGCAACAAAGAATACAAAACCAGCTATATTTTCAACTATTTATTTTACTTTACTTGAATTACTTAAAGATTAGCGTCTTTATTCTTCCTAACCTTGAAATATGTATTAACTGCTGTGAGACTGAGCACAACTTTGATCACTCTGTACGCTCTTGGATTTTGGTTCTTTTGATTTCTTTGGCGACTTTGACTTCTTGGTTTCTTCGGTTCTGTTGATTTGTTTGGTTCTTGATATCGATAATTCCTTTTAAGACTTCGGTTCGTAATGATGTTATTCAGGCTAACGCCTTATGAATAATGCATACACTGCTGAGTTGTGCTCTGTCTTTTATACGTTAGGATTATGACTATTTTTTTTACGTTAAACGGTGCGTGAAAGCTTGTTCCAGCACAGGATGTCCGTTACGTTATCTTGTAGGTTAAGGCGTTGCGTTTTGACTCATGCACGAAAGCAAATTACTCATGCACGAAATGCACGAAAGCAATATTCATGCACGAAAGCAATATTCATGCACGAAAGCAATATTCATGCATGAAAGCAATATATCCTAAATATAATATCTACTATATGCATGTAACACCCTCCCCTTAAAAGAAAAAAGTTTGTGAAAAACTTTCGTTTTAATGTCATCATGCAGGTTCATGAAAGGTCTAGCTATGATCGAGATAGACAATCAGCAATCAGGTTGTCGCGTCCTTTTATATGTTGTATGTTGAGGTTGTATTCTGACAGAATGAGACTCCAGCGCAACAAACGCTGGTTCTTGTCTTTCAGTTTGTGTAAGAAAACCAATGGATTATGATCACTGAACACATCCAAATTCACTTTTGATCAGGTTAGTTGTGAGGTTTGATTCACTTAACCGTTGAAAAAACTTGTGCGTTATCTCAAAGTGCTTTTCCCAGGTGTTGCTGTAAATTATAACATCATCGATGTATGCTTCACATCCCTTGATATCAGCGATGAGGTAATTTATAAGACGTTGGAAGGTTGCTGGGGAATTCTTCATACCAAAGGGCATTACTTTATACTGGTACAAACCACTCGGAGTGGCAAAAGCTGATATTTCTTTCGCACGTTCGCTCAAAGGAATCTGCCAAAAGCCTTTTAAAAGATCAAATTTTGAGACCTACTTCGCGTGGCCGATTTTGTCAACACAGTCATCCATTCGAGGGATAGGAAACGTGTCCGTTTTGGTGAGATTGTTAACTTTCCGATAATCCGTGCACATGCGATAACTCCCATCAGGTTTTGGTACTAGGATACATGGTGAACTCCAGCTGCGGTGACTGGGCTCTATCAGGTCATTCTCGAGGAGGTAGTTTATGTTCTTTGTCTAGGTATGCTTGTTTGGAACGATTTAAACGGTAAGTGTGTTGTTTGACTGGCGTCGCGTCGCCAACATCCACGTCATGTAAGATCTTAGTGGTCCGAGACGGAACAGGAAATAGGTGGGAGTATTCTCGCACGAGTTGCTGTATGTCTTCCTGTTGACTTGTTTGAAGATGTGTTAGCTTCGAGCGTATTTGGCGAAGAGTGTCCGAGTTGTTCAGTTTAGTTGTTGCAGTCTCAGATAAGTTGAATTTTTCCAACTCCTCAGGTATATCACTACTATCGCTACTCAAGCTAATTGCATTCACACATTGCTCTACTTTCCCTCTTTCGTGATACGGTTTTAACATATTCACATGGCAAAGTTGCTTTTGTTTACGTCGATCTGGTGTAGCTATTTACATAGTTTAACTCACTCTCTTTCCTTTCCACTACATACGGGCCAAAATATCTGGCTTGCAAGGGTGTTCCAGGAATTGGAAGAAATGCAAGTACCTTTTCACCGGCTTTAAAACTTCGCCTAACTGAATTTTTATCGTATTTCTCTTTCATGCATTTTTGGGCAGAGGCTAGGTTTACTTTGGCCAAATTACATTTATTCGAAAGTTTCGTACGAAAATCCGATACGTACTGCAAAAGATTCTTTGAATCAACATCATGGTCAAGCAACTTCTCTTTCAGGAGTTTAAGAGGTCCCTTAACGTTATGTCCGAAAACAAGCTCGAATGGAGTAAAGCCTACAGATTCTTGGACTGAGTCTCGCGCAGCGAACAAAAGCAAGTGGACTCCTTCGTCCCAATCTTTCTCGGTGTCTTGGCAATACATTCTAATTATGTTCTTTAATGTTTGGTGAAACCTTTCCAATGCTCCTCGACTTTCTGGGTGATAGGCACTTGACTTAAACTGTTTGATGCCTAGTTCATGCATTACCTGTTGGAATAAGCCCGACATAAAATTCGATCCTTGGTCCGACTGGATGGACTTTGGAAGATCAAATAAAGTAAAAAACTTAGTAAGTGCCTGAACAATAGTTTTCGCTTTAATATTTCTCAAAGGTATTGCCTCTGGAAATCGAGTTGAGGCACACATGATAGTTAGTAAGTACTGATTTCCTTTGCGAGTTTTAGGTAGTGGTCCGACACAATCAATCATTACTCGGCTAAAGGGTTCCTCTAAGGCTGGGATCGGTCTTAATGGTGCTTTTGGAATTACCTGGTTAGGTTTACCAACTACCTGACAAGTGTGACAAGTTTTACAGAACTGAACAACATCTTTTCTAAGACCCGGCCAATAAAAATGCGTAATTATTTTTTGTAAAGTTTTATTTATTCCCAAATGACCGGATAGTGGAGTATCATGGGCCAAACTAAGAATCTCTGATCGTTATGATTTAGGAACAACGATTTGGTTCCGAAACGCCCACTCATCATCGGCAGAAACTTCGGGGGGGTCGCCATTTTCTCATTAACACTCCGTTCTTAATAAAATAGCACACTGGATCGCCTGCGGCGTCCGTCTCACCTGAGGCCTTTTGGTAAAGTCCTGAGATTTCTGGATCATTTTGTTGTTCTTTAATAAGATTGGATTTCGATACACTATTTTGGATTTCGCTAGTCTCTTTTCCCGCAGATTGGGCTGAATCTTCAAACAAGCTCGGGAAAAAGGTATCAGACAGGTCGATTTCGTCTGCCTGTATTTTATCAGCTTCGTTTTCAAGGTCTTGCCGTTTTTTCATGGCTCTCGTAACCGCACAAGAAGGGTATAAGTCTGGAATAACCTGTTCAACCGGATCAGGCTGTTGTTGAGAAAGACATGGTTTGTCTGCCAAAATCGGGTTAACGTTAACTTTGTCACCGGCTAGATCATTGCCCAATATCAAATGTATTCCATCGAAGGGTAAAGATTCAATTATGCCTAATGAAACATCGCCTGACACCAAATCAGACTGCAGTTTCAGGTTGTGTAATGGAATTGAATGATAATCGCTTGAGTTAACTCCGCGTATCAAAACACTTTTACCCGAGTGTGAACTTTCAGAAAATGGCAGTGTTTTCGTGAGAATCAATGACTGTGAAGCTCCAGTATCCCGTAGGATTTTAATTGGTACATAGACACATTGCTGATTGTTGTAAAGCGATACCGAACCGTCAAAAATAAATGGCTTAAATGTGTCCATCACTGGGTCAACAGAGCTCTTGACATCGTATTTCTTTTCAGCACCACGGATATGTTTATTGTGAAACGTAATTGGGACTTGAGGTGGTTGTGCTTCGTAATCATCGTAAAATCTAGGTCTCTGTTTTGGTAACGAAATAAAACCGGTTGGTTTTGGTGGTGGTTTTTTCATTTTAAGTAACACTCCGACTTTATATGACCTCTACGTTTACAATAATCGCAAACAACTGGCTTAAACGGCGGTTGTCTACGAAAGAATTCTGGCGTTTCATTACGTGTTTTATTATTAAAAGAACCGAAATCATTGTCTGGATTTCGTCTTGGAAATGATTTTGGTGGATCTTTGTCGCGTGGAGGAAAAGGCGGGTTTGTTTTGGTAGCCGAATTTGAGAACTTATGTGTTAATGAAAAATTATCTGCCAAACGCGCTGCGTCAGTCAACGTTTCCGGCTTTCGGTCATGCACGAAAGTTCTAACCTCATTACTAAGGCAATTCTGGAACTCTTCGATCAAAATTAGTTCGCGTAAACGATCGTACTCGTCTTTTATCTTTTCTGACATGCACCATCGGTCGAAAAGCTGAGCTTTTTCTTGCGCAAATTCATAAAAGGTCTTATCGCTTGATTTACTTAAAGTGCGGAATTTTTGGCGATACGCTTCAAGGTACCAACTCATAACCCTTTAGAATCAGTCGCTTTACCGTGTCATAATTCGCCGAATCTTCTACGGTAAGTTGAGAAAAAATTTCCCTAGCTTTACCTAGAAGGACGCTTTGTAATAGCATCGTCCAATTCTCCTTTGGCCAGTGACAATTTTGGGCAACTTTTTCGAAATGTAAGAAATACTTGTCCACTTCCTGCTCCTGGAACGGTGGAACCATCCTAATGTGTTTTGTAACATCAAAATATGGTCTGGAATCTCCCGTGGACTTATTTGGAGCTCTAACTTTCGTAACTCTATCTCTTGTTCTTTTAATCTGAACTCTCTATCCTGTTCTTTTAATCTGAACTCTCTATCTTGTTCTTTTAATCTGAACTCTCTATCTTGGCGTTCCCACTCTCTCTTCTTTCGTTCCCTCTGCCAGGAAATCTCTTCCTGTTCTCTCTGCCACTGACTGGTCTTCTCCTTCTCTTCGTTTTCTCTAGCTACAATACTGTTTTTATCCTTTTCTAATGTAGAGTTTGAATCTTTAGAGCAAGTAGTATTATAAGTGGCCAACGCAGACTGTTCAAATGTCTCTGTTTTAATCACTAAGTAATCCATTACAAGTGTTTGGATTTCACATTTTCGCATCGAACTTCGTACTTCTAATTTTAGATGCTGTCCTAACAATATCAGATCATCTTTCCTTAATTGCTGAAATGTGCTTTCGCTTGGTTCCACCATAAACTCTTCAGGGTTAAACGCAGACATTTTGAATAACTGGTTTTGTATATATACCTTAAAACTTTAAAAAATTTTGTTTACTTTCACGTTGTAAAATCGTCTTAAAACTTGAACTTACTTTCTAATCTCTTAAACTGATTTAATAATTTGTTCTGGAATCGTTCTACTTTTCTCGTGCACACATTTTACTTTTAGACTTATCAATCAACTTGAAATACTACCAAACGAAAAGGTTGGATTCCCGGGCGAGCCCCCAATTTGTTACGAGCCGGTCCCTATTGAATTATGTGGCTGCTTTTGGTTCAATTTGGTCGCAACAAAGAATACAAAACCAGCTATATTTTCAACTATTTATTTTACTTTACTTGAATTACTTAAAGATTAGCGTCTTTATTCTTCCTAACCTTGAAATATGTATTAACTGCTGTGAGACTGAGCACAACTTTGATCACTCTGTACGCTCTTGGATTTTGGTTCTTTTGATTTCTTTGACGACTTTGACTTCTTGGTTTCTTCGGTTCTGTTGATTTGTTTGGTTCTTGATATTGATAATTCCTCTTAAGACTTCGGTTCGTAATGATGTTATTCTGGCTAACGCCTTATGAATAATGCATACACTGCTGAGTTGTGCTCTGTCTTTTATACGTTAGGATTATGACTATTTTTTTTACGTTAAACGGTGCGTGAAAGCTTGTTCCAGCACAGGATGTCCGTTACGTTATCTTGTAGGTTAAGGCGTTGCGTTTTGACTCATGCACGAAAGCAATATTCATGCACGAAAGCAATATATCCTAAATATAATATCTACTATATACATGTAACAGTAACAAATATCTTTAAGATCAGCTATGATAAGGGTTTATGCTAAGTATTCATCCGGAAGTCCAAGACTTTGGTGACGAAGATGAAACGAATTACGAAATCGACGAAGTAAACAAAGAAAACTTGAACGAATTCTGCAATTTTATCGCTGACCAAAAATCGGAAAATACAAAACATAAAACAAAATAGGACAAGCAAACCTTGTGCAAGTTTTGTCGAAAGAAGAACTAGAAGAGGGAAGTAAAAGACGTACTTTTTCCAAGGCAAAACATCAACAAAAAAGAAAAATGCCGTATAAACCTGCAACTCTTGCGTATTTTCAACTAAGCATTCAGTGGCACCTCAACACAAAGGGTTTAACGGTAAATTTACACACAGACGACTTTAAACTTTCTTGAGAGGTTTTAAACTGCTGATGAAAGCATTACCGATCGAATACGGTAAAGGTCATCATGCACAAATCACTCTTGAAGTGAGAAAGACTGAAGCGGTCAACTGTTTTGCCGAAGGATAATTTCGTGACCAAAAACAAGTAGTTTTGCAGCGAGTTACCTGGTAGCTGTTTACCTTGCATTTTTGTTTCGAGCCAGAAATACATCTTAACGTCTTCAGTGGGGCGACATTTCAGAGGGAAAAAATCCTGATTGAGGCGATGAAATCTTTGTGTGGAAAGCGGAGAAAGCATCCAAAGACTGTCATGGCCTGGACAACTCTTCTGGATGACGAGTGTTCTATCCCACTTCTCAAACAATTGACCATGAACGCTGTCGGCTTAAATATTGCAAAATGTTCAAAAATAATCGTCGTACAGAGATGGATCAACCAGAATTTTTTTTCTACCTTACCAATAAACACCAGCAAAATCCAGGCGGTAATATTTCGTACAAGAGGTCTCCCTTAGGGAAGAATGAAGTCGGGAAGCTGCTTTTCAAAGGTGCTCAAAACAATTCCGTTCACAGAACTTGTACTTCAAAGCTACTCGATTCAGACGTACCTGTGATTGTGCATCTCAGGTAAGTGGTTACCCCAACGTGAAAAGTCCCAAGATTTATACTAATCGACATCTTTTCAACTTCTGCGAAGAATGTCGTTTTAATACAGTTAGTCGCTTAGCAAATATTCTGACAGCAAGCGAGTTCCCTTACGTCTTTTGTTCATATAAATCAGAAAGAACCAAGACAAAGCGTTGCTGCAAAAAGTGAACAGTTGACAAATGCATGTTCCAACGAGCTAACTTTGAGAACTGCTCTGTCAAGTCATAAATTGTCCAGTTACTGAGGTGGCGAAACCAGCCGCAGGCACCAAGAAAGCCATTTCCTTTGCCGGTCTTAAATCATTTACTGGCTTCAGTGTTCAAATAATGTAAACAACTTGCGAGAGATCCATACAAGGGAAAAAATAACGAGACCAAATTGATTTGCTTCAATACGGTACCTAAGTACGGTTTGTTCAACAACATACCAGTCTCCGAGCTGGCATACGGCATTTTTGAGTGACCGGAATCCATGGATATATATATATATATATATATATATATATATAAAGATACATACACAAAGCGAAAATTTTTCTCCCTAGTATCCACGCGTGTAACAGGACTCCACGGACGTCAAGATTAGTACCCTCGCACCGCGCTTCGCGCGGTGGGCGATGGGAAAAGAACAGAGGCCTCTTATCTCTTGCCATGCATCCGAAAAAGCGTGTTAAGATTTGAAATGCGGCCTTACCCAATGACAACTGTAAAACTAACGTGCACATTCTTCTTACAATAAAATTTTTATCCTTAAACAAAGAGAACGAATGATTTTTAGCCCGAGAGTAATCCAATTCTATTTCAGAATCATCCTTAGGGTATTATGAAAGGAAACTCAACAATTACCCTAGTAGTGTAGGTTAATTGTGATCTTTAGTAATCCAAATGTTGCTCTCGTTTTGCCTCCAACGTCATTTGAAGCATTTTTACGCTTTCATGGTCACGTTAACTCATTGAATGGCGAAAACTGTCGGTTGATTTTTCGGAATTAGAATCCTTTTAGAATCCCTCAGCTTTCAAAGAAGTCGAAAGACAAACATAACAATTTCAATATATTACACCAGTGATCAATTGTTTCTTTTAAGTGCTAAAACTTTGATCTATTTAACATCGTCTTCATCAAAGCTTTCTTAACTCTTGTTTGGCTCGGGAAACGCTATCGCTTACCTTAGATTCCTTTGTTGTTGGCCATTCATGAAGCAGTCTGATATCGATGATGACTTTGTCGTTAAAGGGATAAAAAGTAAGGACTAAAGGAATCTTTTCTGTAGAAGTTTACTCCGAAGGTGGTTTCAAAGTGTCCGAACGGGAAGCACTGAAATCTTTTTGGATAGCAGTATCCAATAAATTAGAAGGACAACCACGTTTAACAAAAAAGGATCTCATTTCCCTGCACTTCGTCTCATCACTCGCAATTTTGGCATCTTAAAAAATGATTCCGAGACTTCGTCTATTTTCACCGATAATCCTCTGATTTGCTTTCGGCGCAACAAAACCATTTGTGATTGTCAGTACACAGCGTTCTTAAACAAAATTCACCATTACTAGCCGGTACTATTTTTTTGCAATCGAGCTCGCTGTAACACATGTGTTTCTATTAGCCAAACCACTGTCATTTTTGAATCCAAATGCACATTTATTATCCGGCAGAACTTCACATGCACTTCATCTGACATCGCTTACTGCATATCCTGCAGCAAATACCATAAACTCTACATCGGCGAGACTGGCCGACGTCTCTCTGAAAGGTTTGCCGAACATCTTCGTTCCATAAGGAGCTATGATGTTGACACGTGTTCCCTCCCAAAGTTTCAAGAGCGCTAACCATTCTATTTCGGACATGAAAGTTTCTGCAATCTCATACATCTCCGGGGGCAATGAAAGCCGCAAGAGACAAGAAAGCCGTCTCATTTTTATTTAAGTTAGGAACCGCGCATCCCTATGGACTCAACGAACATTTTTGTTTTATTTAATCCCTCATAAGCTTTTGTATATTTCTAGCACAGGCAAATAATAACATCATTTTCCCCTGCTGTTGTCTTTCTTTTACAACATACATATTTCCATTGCTCTGGGGACCCTGGACGCTGAACTCAAAGTCAGTTTGCTGATCGTCGTTTAAAAATAGCAAGTACGTCACTTCCTTGCCGATACTTAGTCGTTGATTTGTTTGTTTTTGTTTCTCACATTTCATTGGTTAACTTCTTACCTCATGACTCGTTTTCGTACAAAACCTAGTCTAGTTACTACTCGTATTTCAGAACACGTTTCTTTCCTGACGAAAGGCCTTTGCTGAAACAATGATATTCTTTGAGATCAGTTACGGCAGTTATCGACCTTTCAACGTTTCGTCTTAAAAATAGTTCTATTCACATCGAACATTGTTCTTAACCATTATCAAAGTATTAAGAAAAATCTTAATCTTCAACGAATCCTTTCATAACTAATTTAATAAGGGACGTTGCTAATGAAACTTACATGGGGTAAGCATCATAAATCATACTTGATTTCTATTTTAGCATCCTCTTAAAACTTATTTATTGTCTTATGATCACGCAATAAACTGTTTTGTTTTGGTTTTCCATTCATTTACTTAAAAAATCTTTCACAGTTGCGTTCTCT
Source organism: Heliopora coerulea (assembly GCA_030142905.1). Lineage (NCBI taxonomy): Eukaryota > Metazoa > Cnidaria > Anthozoa > Scleralcyonacea > Helioporidae > Heliopora > Heliopora coerulea. The sequence continues at coordinate 923,082 of JASJOG010000073.1, read as the reverse complement.
TAAATTCCCTCATTCTGTTAAACTCCAAATGATTCCTGTGTCAAAGAGAATGTATGTGACAAACGTGATGCTTACCTAGTAGCGTTCATGTCGTCCTCTTCGTGCACAATGGTACTTGACCATCTACTTGAACAGTCTAAACTTGGCTAAAAATATCCTTATATACTGACCTAATTTATGCTGTACCAAAAAAAAGCACCCCAAAAAACTAACAACCTTTCTACCTCATGATTTCTCAAACTCATTTATAATTCATAAAGTAAAAACAAAAAAAAACATAATTATTCAGTAATTAGAAGTTTGAGGAAGATCAATTCATTTATAATTCATAAAGCAAAAATCTTTTAGAAGTTGGAGGAAGATGAGAGCAGAATTTTGCCAACTTTCGACTGAATTTTCTTCTTAAAGATTGTTTCGTTTGAAAAACAATTTCAAACACTCGTTAAGTGTTCTTACTCCGATTTCTAGATACCTCGAAACTCGTTGAAAAAGCTCGACCCCGCCTCGCTTGTAAAATTGTTTCTCTGCATTTAGAAATCGGAGGAAGAACACCAACTCGTGTTTGAAGTATTATTTCCCAAAGGGTGACACGTTTTACAATAATTACAATATAATTTGACAAATGGTTTTGGAAAAGCTAAAATAATCCATTGTTGTAAGAGACAAATCATAAATATGATGAATAATCAATTCAATAAAGCTTAAGCTTAATTTACATATTTAGATTTGACATCTGAAAACCATCGAAGCAAACTAATTTTATATTAATTCTTGAAACGGTAGTTAACAAGGTAGTATTTACAAATGTAGTGAAGAATGGTATTTAATAGTTTTGAAGTTTAAACTTCAACTCATCCTTTGTCTTGCCTTTTTTTTACTAAGACCTTGGTTTTACAAGACGTTTTTACTCGGAATTTGTTTTATTTCTAAAACTTCAGATATATTTCAGAGAATAACTGCATCAAGTATCTCAGTAATGTTCGCCTTTCTGAACATGGCTGGTAGGTAGCGTCTCTCAGTGTTCATTCATTCTACCTGTCTTGACTCATTTGATTGTCAACTGTACGACTTATGAAAACTTATTCAATCGAAGAGGTGACTTTGAAGGGATGCCCGAAATGTCAACGTGAGTCACACTCCATTTGTTTAAACTTAGTTAAAGTGAAATTTAAGTTGCTATTTTTACGTTGTTTCGTAGGGTGTATCGTTGGGGAAGCAATTTTCTCTTTCGTAAACGGTCCTTTCCATCCCAGACGTTCTTTACCATTCAAATTTTTCGGCTTTTCCAAGTATTGAGGAGACTCGCTCTCCTCCTGCTGGTTCGGACAAAACTAAACATGGACAATATTTTGTACGTTCTTTAATTCTGTTACAACCTTTCACAATCACAGTTCATATCGATCTGAATCTAATCCCATAACTACCAACCACTTTCACACTGGCGGTCAAAAAGAATCGATCGTGTTAAGATTTATGTTACATTCTGCTTACATAGGCAGACAAGAACCACATCGTACACCAACAGCCTTCAGGGTTATAGTAATGAATGTTTTTGATAGATTGAGATGTGTCCCATAATATTTCTAAAGATATTCTGTTTTTAAAGTATTTTATAGCATTCGCTAAATGAATTGCAAGCTTTACAAGAAAGGGTTGTTGGATTGTCACAAATTGGAAGATACGGAATAATGGGTCCAAAGAGAAGAATTAGTTTGGAAGATCGAGGAAAAGTGCTGGCATTATCCGAAGAAGGCTACACACAACGTGAAATTACTGCTCGTGTGGGTTGTACTCAAAGCAGTGTCAGTGAAATCCTCAAGAAGCTATGACTCACTGGTAGTGTGAAAGATGCCAAGACCCGTGGACTGAACCGAACGACATTTGAGAGGGAAGACAGGCTCACGGTAAGGAAAAGCAAGTCAAATCGCAACAACATTGCACCGCAAATAAAAGCTGAGGTGCTAATTGAACATGGTGTCAATATCTCGGTTTCCACCACCCAATGAAGGCTTAGAGAGGTTATTCTAAATGGCTGCAAGCCCAGAAAGAAGCCTAGGCTTACTGCTTGCCATAAGAAGTCTCGATTACAGTTTGCACGAGCACACAAATGTTGGACGGCTGAACAGTAGTCCCAAGTTATCTTCAGGGATGAATCAAGGTTTCTTCTTCATAGGAGTGATGGCCGTGTGTATGTCAGAAGAATGGCTGGCGAAGAACTAAAGGAAAACTGCATTCAGACAAGTGTCAAACATGGAGGTGGTGGCATCATGGTATGGGGCTGCATCAGTGAAGAGGTGTTGTCTGTCTTTCTGAGATAGATGGAAAGCTCAATGGAGAACAATACATTGATCTCCTAGAAAACTCGCTTATTCCAACCACACATATGCTGACCATACTAGATGGCCGGATATTCCAACATGACAATACAACTTGTCACACCTCCCACCTTGTCAAAAGATGGTTTAAGGAAGACGGCATAACTTTTACGGAATGGCCAGCACAGTCACCTGATCTCAACCCTGTTGAGAATCTATGGGACCAACTTAAGATTATGGTCCAAAAGCAAAACCCTACCAATGTCACAGAACTTTGGAGTGCTGTAAAAGCAGCATGGCAAGGCTTTCCATTAGATAAGCTAATTATTTTAATAAATAGCATGCATCGGAGGTGTAAAGCAGTGATGAAAGCTCATGGAAGAGCAACTAAATATTAATATTTGTTTTCTGTTTGTTTTCGGTGTAGTTGCTTGTTTATGGCGTCACCATCTTTAGCTTCTGTGTGATTGATTCTTTTAGACCGCCAGTGTACTTTCATTGATTGGCATGCAGGAAACAATCGACATTTTACAAATACTTCTATTTTATTATTACATTAATAACAAGCCAATTAAAACTGTTTACACGCAACATTACAGTTGCTGATTTTAATCATATCCCTTACTAATTAATCTAACTTAAATGTTCAATGTTCATTCTTACCCAACAACGAAAAGATCTAACACCAAGTGTGCCCTGAGAAGCCTGACTGAATGATGAAATGTTTTATAAATACCCAATTTTGGAAAGGTTCAAATAAGCCTGGAATCGTACTGTAGTGGTTTGTGCCACAAAAACCGATCGATACCGACAGGGTTTGATTCCCTGGTGAAAACAAGTTTTCTATTTATTTTCATTTCTTTGTCCTCAAAGTGCTTGTTTTACGCTGAAGTGCTTGATTTTCTTCCAACTTTCATATGGACAAAACGTTAAAATTAGAGTTATAAACTAAAGAGATTGTAGTCAAGTTAGAGTGTAAGCGAGGCGGGAATCCCGCCACTGGAACGGTTAACTTAGGGTCTCAGTTTGGGTTACAGTTTGGTGTTTATGCGACTTGATGGAGTCAGAGAGCAGCGGGTACACTATGAGAACCCGAAAACATTAGGGTGACAAAGACTGTTTGGGATGGCAAAGACAGTTTACGAAAGGGACGACTGCTTCGGCGAAGTTCTTAAAGCTGTTGTAGGACGTCTTTGCCGTCCTACGTCATTGTGCGTTATCATTCACTTGGCCGTTTGGTTTTCTCTTGGGCGTGTTAGAAGGATCTGTTTTAAGCCAGTTGCTTTACATCGGCAAATTCAACTCAATGTTGTTGAAGTCTCCATCCTGTAAAAATATTCGTTATATTATTATTATTATTGTTATTATGAAATATTTAATCTAAGTCCATGCGAACTACGAGTGAGATCGATTTTGTTAGCAGGGAGATTCTCGATTTGGGAAAATTCGCGGGAAATTCAGGAAATTCGCAATCTTAAACGTTCTACCAGTAGCAGGCTGCATTGTTAACGCAGGACTGTCACGGTCTTCCTTTGGGACGAGGATTAAATACCTAGTTTAATGCCTCACCTACAATTCATTGTTTAGTAGAAGCGTTAAATCCTTTGTTGCGCTGTTTAGCATTCAGGAGTGTGATGACCTGTTAAAAGAGGAGTGTGATAACAACTTGTCACACAGCTCTCTTCTGGAAACAGTGTGTGATAAACCGTTTATCACATGCTAAGGAGTGTACATGTTAATAGCCGGTTCCCCCAATTCGATGAGGTGAATACAACTACCAGAATACTTTGCATTTTTTTTTTTTAAATTTCATGCAAACATTGAATTCCCAAAGGGATCGGAAAGACAATTGATCCGATTAAGATTACTAACAAGATTTCCAAAGACGTTCTGGTAGTCTCATTCAAACAGAAAGTTAAGCTTTACTTATGATGATAAATTCTTTATCACGCTCCTGATCATTTATTAACCCTCACTTACCGCGCTGAAATGGGATTCGATGAGGATCAGTAACTTTATTCGAATATCAGAACTTCTGAAACTAGATGCCTTATCTTTGTGTTATGATGCTTTTCAACAGTATGCCAAGCATAGGCGTCGCAAGGGGGGACGGGTAGGAAACATGGTTCCTCCAAAGGTAAATTTGGGGGCTTTGGCACCCCGTATCATATCAGTATAAGGAACTATATTGAACCTCGTCAACAATTAAGTTACTGCCTCGTACTCTGGATCTCTGTAGCATTCAATTCTACAGCCAAGATTTTCTTGGGGCAACATAAAACAAACGCTCGTGACAATTTAGTCAGTGATCCGAAACAATGTTACTTAGTGGTGAGCACCGAATCCACTGACCATCTGGCAAATCATTTGAAGAAACTACAGAGAGCCACAAGGAGATCGAAATATCGAACTACATATTGTCTCTTTCTCACAGGAAGTTTTCAGTCCTTCCCCTACCCCCAATAAATTGACCCTAGCAACCCCACTGATGCCAAGGAATGGGTGCACAGTCAAAACGCGTGTAGGTCGATTTACTGCGGGAACCGTAGACCACCGAATGCACAAGACTTCAATTACGAGTAGAGGGGTAAAGGGACCATATAAGAATTTATCGCAAACAACAAAGCACTAATTGGCACAAGTTGTATGCAACACTACCACATTAAAAGGCCAAAATGTGGTCACCCTTTACATCGCTCTAGATAGCTAGGCTAGAGATCAAGAGCTTGATGGCTAGAGGCATTCAAACTCTGTCTCCGCACGGGGAGATAAGAGAGTTTGACATTCGGGGATTGTAAAGTGCAAGCACGTGGAGCTGACTTCATCGTTAATCATATCCTGTGATACTCTCTCAGCCAAACCTATTCAGTTATACGTTAATGCACCCACTTAAACTTGGACCACTCTTCCTTCATATTTACTGTAGATTCGTCTGTGTTGCAGCAATTTTTATCATATTCTACTGCTATGTAAGGTTCGCTGAAACAGCGATAGTTCTACACACTCACATGGTGTGTTAAACATTAATATAAAAATATATTTCTTTAGTCTCCTCGTTTCCTTTGTCCGGCTAATGCTAAACAATTTTTGTAAATTTGGCATATTTTAATGGAGTGAAAAAGTAATTACTTGCAAGCCTGCAGTTTTCATTGGGGCACTGAATATCAAAAAACTCTATTGCTTACAAAATATAGTCCAATTGATATCAAAATTATAAAAACTAATATACAACTAAATTTCTAATTCCTAAACAATAAACATTATGTTAAAAGATCTAATACGTTTTAAAAATGTCAAAATACTCCTTAGATACATTATTACTCAAGAATTTATTTAAACTAAAGTTTTAAAAACACCAAACCACCTTGGTGTTTTTAATTCTTCCCTAACTGAATCCAATAAACGAACACCTGTTGAATGAAATGTTCTTAGCCAAGAATTTTGCATTTTGGGATAACTATATGATTCCTTACAGATCATCTTTTACTGATCAAGTTTAGAGATCTGGCAGGGAAAGGCTCAAAGATTTTCCCATAACCCTTTTCCTGCCGGGGACGTATCCAGTAAAGCTTCGTTCACACTAGTCCTACCCTGGCCTAAGCCTGACCTGGGCCAAGATTTTTGATAGTGAGAACAGGTTTTACCTGGCCTAGACGTGACCTGAGCCTGACCTAAGCCATCAAAACCATACTAGCAGTGGGAACGGTTTTTACTTGGACTTGGCCTGGGCCTGCTCAAATTACCGTGACAACAAGAGCTAGGGTTAAACAGTTAACATGGTTTTTTAGATGTAACGTTGCTACTTGAAAGAATCTTACTGCGTTCTGTGAGTTCATTGAACCTCGGCATACTTTACATTTAGGTTTTGTCAACATTAAATGCAAATTCTTTGACAAACAATGAGACCAAGCTTCAATTCATGCCCTGACGTGAATGTATTTGAAAGAATTTTACGTTATCAGGTTTCAATCACAAGAAAAAAGTTCTGCGGGCGAAGCGTCCTTTTGCGTTTACAACAGCAATAGCTAAAACCAGGGGAAAACTGGCGAGTCTGTGATTGTCAAAGCTTGTTTAGATTCTGTTGTTTGTCTAACTACTGACCCTTCTAGGCTAAAGTGGATCTGTTCAGTTTGGCCTGAGAGTATAGTGTGAATGGATCCACTTTTAGTTAGGCCTGGTCTAGGTCTGGTTAAGGTCAAGCCTAGGCCGATAGTGTGAAGGCGGCTTTTACTCTGGATAGCATCAGACGATTTTTTTGACTAGCGGGTGGGGAAAACAGCGGTAGTGAAAGAGTCGAATTTTCTTAAAACCTTTGGATATGAAAAATGTTAGGTATCAGGGGACCTGGGCTCCAAGCCAGCAAGGCCCGCGCATTAAATCGTATTGCAAATGTCAGCGTGAAAAATAAAGTAAATGGCGTAAAACATTATTTTGTAAACCCAAAGATTTGAGTTGCATATCAAGACGAAAGATAAAAAGGTGATATTTCGAGATTATTTCAAACTCGTTGTCAAACCTAAATTGATTTGACAGATGTTTTGAAATGAGGTTTCAAAGCATCATTCATCTTCAGTCTTGATATACAACTCATATCTTCAGTTTACCACATGATATTTTTCGGAATTTGCTTAACTTTTTACTCTTTCAAACGGTCGGCTGGAAATGTGAACGTATGGCGACTGCATAATTAAATCGCTCGGTACATCTTCATTTTTTTTCCACTGCTTACACTTGGCCACCAGATCTCCCTTCAAGACTGACCTAGAAATTGTCGAAAAGGTGGTTCTAAAGTACCCGGAAAATTAGCTAAAATATCGCTCTGAAACAAAAAAGCAACTTGCAGGAAAATTTTAAAAAGTTGCTCCAAAAGATAAAATACGCAGTTCAAGGAAAGCAGAATACCTCATTTCAATTAAATATGTCAGGTTCTAGTTGGTTGACTCCACTGATCCCTATAATAACATAACCCTAAGGCTTTCACCAATCAACGGTGTGCCGAAAAGTGAAGTGAAAAATGCTCCTCATTGGGCTATTTTGGATATCGTTTTATAAGCCCTACTGGTCATCAATTTCTAGCCGACGTCAAAATGACAGAAAAAAGGACTGAAACTTATGTTCAAAAGGACTATATCCACTATTCTTGGCAAATTTTTTAATTCAGTGATCAAGCTATAATTTTACTGCCCCTTTATATCTCTTGACTACCATAACTGCTGGAAAGCTTGGCGTAAGTTCTTGGCGGCAGCTATCTAAATCTCTATACAGACCTGTCCCTGGGCAGTCGATTCATAAAAATTTTAATTCAGATTAAAGAAATATGAATGTTGTTTAATAAGCAATATGTGTTAATGGTATATTTTAGAAATATCTACTCTTCAGATTTCCATCTATCGTGATCTAATAAACAATTTATTTTAAAAGGATTTTTGTGAGGAGCTTAAAAGTCAACAGTTGTCAAAAAGTGTCTAGAGATGGCTCAATACTCCACAAACTAGGTCAAAATAGAAAGTATGCTAAAAAGTTGCCGAATACAATTAGGAAATACTTATGCCTGCTGAAAAATTACTTTGAAGAACTACCAATTGAATGACGACACATATGACAGAGATACAAATCCCACAAATAATTGCTGCGATGGACAGATTTCTTGCCTTATTTGCTGAGCTTGCGGCACCTTCGTAATCTCGAGCCACATTGCGCCCTCTTGCCAGGAAAAAATAAGCAAACAGCACGTTTTATTATCTATAATGTAATATTTCCAAATTAATGCGCAATGATTCGGCGAAAGCTTTGTCCAAACAACCTAATTTGGACATGGAATAGCTCACACCATATATCCCTCACGGTATCCTGGACACTAACGCCCCAGTTACACTATATCGGATTAATTACGTATCGGATTACTTTTCGTATCATATTGGGGTTTGAGTTACACTACTTCGCGGTAATCCAGTACATAACGCTTTGGAAATACGGAACGAAATCACTCCGCGCTGAAAGTGGTACGTAAAGGAATCCGGTACATTGCCATGCCATGTAACCGCCTCAATCCTATACGAACGATCTGCGAATGACTTCACTGACTCGTAAACAAGTCCAATCTCGTTGTCTGTCCAAATGAAATTGTCTGTCTTGTTCTTAATCATAATAGCTGTGCTTCCTCAACCATTTTTTTTGCGGTAAATGGGTGATGTTTCCTTGACCAAGCAAAGAAGAGGACCGGAGTGGTTCGGTGTAAGTGCAAACTGGAACGTGGTATTTTTGCGTCGGATTGGATTGAGGTAATCTGATACCAAAAACAATCCGTTACGGAGTAACTGGAGCCTAAAGCTCCGTTTACAGAAGACCAAATTTCTTCGGATTCATAAGCAATCCGGAGACTTTTTCTTCGGATTCAAAGTAGCCGTTTACACTGAAGTGGCGAATTCGGTATAAAAAGTCTTTGGATTGCACGCAAATCTGGATAAATATGAATCCGGAAAAGAGTCAGGATACTTCGAATCCGGAAAGCTGATTTTCCGGAGAAGTACTTTTCATTTTTGTGTATAACAGCATTAAGTATCATTAAGTGGGACAAATTTTTCATATCAGAGTCTTTAATGAACAAAGTGTGGAAAGCACTTTTTCGGTTGTCCAAGGTTACTTTCAATGAAATTTGTGAAGATTTACGTCCGTTCCTAGACTACATTTATACAACCATGCAACTATCCCCAGTGGCGTATCTAAGGTATGGCAGGTATGGCACGTGCTCTGGGCGCCACTTGAAAGGGGGGCGCCACTTGAAGGGGGGCGCCACTAAACAGTTTCGATTAAAGTCAGACAAGCCATCCTCAGATAGCAAAAAAAGAATTTTCTTCAGATGTATAATCTGTTTTTGATTATCACGGGTGAGAAGCTCTAGGATGGCTAGATTGTTATTTCTGAGCTGATTTCATGGTAAAGTTATCTAAAAGATGGGTGTCATATGTTTGGACAGGGGTGCAATTTCAATGCTTGCCATTGGCGCTATTTTCCGTAGATACGCCACTGACTATCCCAGATACATTTTTTGCCATGTAAACGGCTAACGAATCCGGATAAATTGCTTTGAGTGAATCGGAAGATTTTGGCTGTCGTGTAAACGTTGCCTAAGGAGTATTGAACACATTCCGGACAAATGAGGTGAGGCAATTCTGCAATTTCTATAGATTGTTTTATAAAGTAATTATAAAAAGATCTTTCCATAATCCATCAAGCAGCAGAAACACATGGCGAAATTAGGCAGAATTTGAGATAGGATTGAAAACGCTTTGTTGCTCCCATTCTCATACTTTTGTGTCTCCCAAACCTCCAGTCCTGTTCCTGTAACGAGTTAGAAATCTGACGTAGGTTTTCTAGATGGTAATAAGATCGATCTAATTGATGAAAAGTCCTTACAGATCGGCCAAAGAATTTGGTTTGAAAAACATTAAATTTAGTAGCCAAGTTAGAAGTGACTCGGAGCAATCAATCCCTAATAGGTAATTTGCTCTAAGACGTCGCGTGACTTCTATTCTCTGAAAACATCAGACTAGGTATTATAACCTACACAAGCACAGGTTGGAGTTTCATGCAAACTTACACCTGCTTAGAAAAATCGGTAATATTTTAGCACAGTATGTACTTAAAATGTTTTTTTGCGGAAGCGAAGTCCTGCCTCAGAAGGAATTAGGTTTCTGGAAGAAATGATAAAGGTTTAGTCTCTTTATCTGTTTCTTGTAGTATGAGTCCAAAATCAGCTTTTAACTCTTTGCAGGCGGGATGAGTATTAAGGTAATAGGGACCTTAAGTTCTTCAACATGAACTTGAACGACGGCGTCCTATAAACAGAAATTTTTTCATAATAATCTGACACTGCCGAAGTCGACAGAAAAATGATGACTCGAACGGGATTTGAACTCACACCTCTATCTATTGGATTATCCAGTCGGCAAGGATTGGAAGTGAGTTTTTATCCATTTTAAGTGCACGAGATATTCTCGCGACAACTTAACGCTTATCCGTAAAAGGATGTGAAGTGTTTTATTTCTATTTCAAAATTATTCTCACAGGTACATGGACAGAAATCTTTTCATGATAATCTGGAAAGCAACCTAGGCTTATTGACCACTGTGCTTGATACTTGTGGCTTGTTTCAAGACTCTTAAAAAATTCTAGTTCTCCTAAAACGACTGTAGTCTCGGACTTAATGCAATCTTAAGTAACAACTTTTTTAAACCCAATCTAAAGTAACAATCTTTGCCAGGCGTAAAGCAATTAGAATGTCAATCGAAAATAATTTAAAAAACTGTTGGTATGAAAAATTATTACGTAGGTAGAATAGAGGCTTTGGTGAACCATTAAAGACTGTTGTACTTTTTTATAACTACAACTGGATCTGATATTGTTATTATAATCAGGAGTAATATCAGAATTATGATTATGTTTTTCATTATAATCCAGATTAGGATTATTTATATTACTATTACTACCTCCGAAGATTTCTTAATGTCAAATATCCCGGGAATACAACAGCAACAAAGGGAAGCAAAAATGGACAGTCCCATATAATCATTAAAAGGCCTCTCTGCAACAGTTATGCGCCGTGGTTGCTACAATGAGATCGTATTTACTGTCAGTAATTTCAAAGCTAAATCTCAGTCAAAATTACGTAAATAATACATTCACTCGCCCGTTCGTACGTTACTTCCTTCCCTCTGCCCTTCTCAATTCATCAATTCTTTCCTCCACTATCCGTTAAAAATTTATTCCTTCCATCCATCCAAGCATTAAAATAAGGATTTTTTTACCAGGACACACTTTGGTTGACCTTCACTTGACTCCAGCTCAACCAGTACTTTCAGTGTTCTGGCAATCAAGTATGCATGTTTACACTAATTAACCTTTTCACAAACACGGTTATACAGGACTGCATGAAGGCACTAAGCCGTGATGTTGAAATCTGAATCGATATATAGTAAGAGTAGGATACTGTGGGAACTTATTATGTAGTGGTCGAACGTTCTGAGGGAAATCTCTTCGCCAGAGAAGCAAGGGACCTTTGCTGAAAATGTTAGACCTCTACGTTCCATATTTTGTGAGTACAGTAACCTTGCTATATTTCGACATGAAAGCAATCAAGCTAAGACTGCATAATGCATATGTATTATTTCTATATTCAGTTTGGAGCGTTTAAGTCAAAACGAGATATATATTTTATAAATGTGGAATCTTTGAGATATTTTAAATGTTAGATTAACGTTAGACAAGCTCTATCCTCAGAAAACGATTTCTGAGCCCCAGACGGGGATCGCCCCCCCCCCCCAACCTTGTGATGACCCAGGTTACCATCTGAGTCTTGATGGCTGAATGATTAGAACGTCTCACTGGTCATCAGAAAGTTGCGGGTTTGATCCCCGTTTGGGCCTCAGATGTTGTTTTCTGAAGATAAAGCTTGACGAGTGTTTGTCTATAATTCTATTTAAGTTAAAATGTTTACAAACTTTGCAATATGTGATCGGCAATGTTGCATACTTGCAGATTAGTGACCCTACTGACAAGGCAAGAAGTAAAAAGCAGCGACATTCAAAGTAATGAACAGCACTGTTATAAACATCTTTTGCTTATTATTGTCAAGGACACAATTTTCAATTCTCAGGGGTAAATTTTCGTTTCACAACGACACAAAGTGAGCAAAAAATCATGTTTATTTTGATGCCAGCTTTGTATCTTCCATTCATCCATCCATCCATCCATCCGGCCATCCATTCTTTCTTGCTTGCTAGCTTTCTTCCTGACTTGCTTGCTTGCTTCCTTCCTTCCTTTTGTCTTTCCTCATTTCTTTCTTTCTTTCTCTCTTTCTTTCTTTGTTCCTTCTTTCTTTCCCGCCTTCTCTCCTACAAGTCTTTCCTCACTTTCTTATTTCTCCTTTGTTCCTTCCTTTCCTCCATTCTTCCACACTTCCCTCCTTTGATTGATCCTCCTTCCCTTCTTTCCTTCCATCCTTCCCACCCACCTAACCACCTTGCTGTGTTCTAATCTTGCAAATTTTCTCTCATTTTGTTTCGTTTGTTCATTCGTTCGTTCGTTCGTTCGTTCGTTCTCTCTTTCATTCTTATCAACTATCCTTCTTTAATTCCTTTCTCCCTCCATACGTCAATTTAGTTATCTTTTTTACTCACAGTCGTAACTACTGTTCTGCTGTTATTGCTGATATAACTTGCTCCGGGTTGTTGATGAGCAGGTAGCAGTGGTTGCTGATGAGCAAGGGTGGTCCTGGTTTCTGTGAATACCCTGGTTGCTGGGCTTCTTGACGATATCTAGTGCTAACCTGCGGACTGTTGCTTGGATTATGTGATATAACATTTCGAAGATTTCCCACTGGCGTTGGATCTAAAAATAGATTAGTGTTCGCTGAAATTCTTCACATGACTCATGAGTAAGATTAAATGTTATTTTCTCTTTGGTATTTGAAATACGAGACCGACGAGGCATTCGTGCTAATGTCAAATGAAAAGCAAACTATCTTTGCAGGCGTTGAAAACTATCTATGAAGGCTCGATAATGAGAGTTTCTTGTGTTAATCACACATCATTCTCCGCGATGATACATTGAACGTCAAGTCCGTATCAAACTTGTGAGGACAAATATTTGTCGCCCTTGAAAATTGACTACCAGCAGTGGGGGACCCACGATTTGCAAAAAGAAGGGGGGAAGGTGAAGAGTCTTCCGAGAATTTGAGATGGATATCATAATACCCTTGGCGGTGCCTCATGATTGCTATGGGCTATTCCCTTCTCGGGAAGTTCCTTGTGTGTCTAACGATGTATTTTCTGTACTTTAAAACTTTCACCAAAACTTATGGTCCAATATAATGTATTTTAACACTATGACATTGATTACAAATGATACACATTTCAGAATAATATAATCAAGGATGAATAACGACTGTGTGAAAAAGAAAGTTGGTTTTGTCGTCTTGAGCAGAATGGCCAATGTAATTTTTGTGCATTTTAAGAAGTATCTAAATGTGAAGTCCGCCATTCGAAAGAATCTTTATAAAAACAAGAAAATACATCTCCTCGCAAATACGGCCTCTACAATGTAGAGCAACGATACTTCTGTGCTAAGTTATTTTCTGCATTTTTATGAAATCAACTTTAAAGAGCTATAGCACTTTTGACATTGCTTGATAAGTAATAAGCAATAATCATAAATAACAGCCATGAAAAATCAAGCCCGGGTAAAGTAAAAACTGGTTTTGAAGTTTCAGCTAAATATCGTCGTAACCAAGCAAGTTCATTAATTGCATGGGAAGAGTTTTAACTCTTTAAAGTAACCGGGAGGTCTCCACTTGACAAGTAAAATGGTCTGACGTTGGACAGTGTAAAAAACAATAAGGAAGAGAATTGCAACAGCGCTACATATAGGGTTAAAGGTGGTTTAGTATTTCTCTAATTACACTGACGTGAGTCAGCGATGAAGAATAACTGAATTTGACTTTGGCATGCGAAATTAATGTACTTCATGGACATTGTTTGCAAGCTGTGTGAGAGGGAAAATTGAAAAGTTACTGGACGATGACGACTTTTTGTGATGTCTTAAAGAATCAGGGTCACAGTGAATCGTTATAATTATATTGTTTAGCACATTTAAAAATTCTCGAACCTCTTTCCATCACGAGGGATTACTGTGAACCTTAAATAAGACGAAAAATTAAAATTGAGAACCATATATGCAACTATTTATGCGCTAATTCATATACTATTATTCTAGTTATTTATGTTGAAATATGTGAAAATCACAACGAATGTGACTGAAATTGTAGACGTTCGGCCTTTTAAGAAGACATCATTCGGTACTAAATGGGCAGTAATTACTGCTACTAAAATTTTTGGTAAGAGCTCACACTAAGGTCTGCCTAAGTTAACCTAAGTAAACTATTAAATCTTGTGGCTACATTGCAGTTTAGCAGACACACCTGGATGGTGACCAGTATATTGCATGCTCAATAGTCAAGTGAAGTGAAATGTGTCGGAAAATTTTAAAGAGAAAGAACCCAAGGAAAAACGAGTATGTTACAATTATTACATTGACATGTATTTAGTTGGGGTTAGTTTTAGGATTAGGGTAAGGGTTGGTATTGGTTGTAAAATAGTGTTAAAAGGTTTCTTTATTTTTTGTGAATCGAGTGATATCTTCGCTGACTAAGGCCACTTCACCTTCGAATCGGATAAATTACCCTTGTACCAAGCCTATCACGTGGCTAAAATTAAATTGTGTGCGTATGGGTATATGCATCAATTCGTAAAATGCCATCAACAGACCGATACAAAAAGGCCGAACAAGATTGCCTTTAAATAAGCTTAAAAAGCTCATTAATAAGTCGCAAAGAAAATACAAAAGATTATGCACATTTTCCCTTTGACTTTCAACATTAAAATTTGCTGAAACTTCAAAATCTCTGGTAAACATGACCATTTAAATGTATTTGTATTTTAAGAAAGTTACAATATTCCTCTCCGATCTGTATGGGATTTACTACGCCTCGCCTTGTAAATCGCATACAGATCGGCTGCTTATATTGTATCTATTACATAAACACGAGAGCTAGGCAAGAGAAAACAGACATTCGTTTTATCCCTTGCTCGTGTCAGTTGAGCTTATGACAAAGTGTTTCATGTGTGCTATTCCCTTTGCTTTTATGTTTAACCCTGTCCCGGTGTAATGGCGTTATAATCACAATTTAAAATGGCTGCTTATCTTTCGCTTACAATTTTCCAGAAGTATGGACACCAGTTAGTGCCAAGTTTTAGAATGAAGTTGAGGTTAATAAATAACGAGCCTCGTTGACGGGACAACTGGAAAGAAAAAAAATCTTTCACGCTTCGAGTCGTGGTATGCTATGATTTTTATTTTCTTTATTCTCAGTAACTCGGACCTGCTTTGTCTTAAATATATGAGAGGTTTCGGCCATCAGATTTTCATCAAATTTTGATTGGACAAGCTGTATCTCTGACCCTCATCCACTATAACTCGGGAGCAATTGACTGCCTTGAAATCTTTTCATGATAATTTAACACTGCCGAAGTCAACTGAAAAATATTGACTCGAGCGGGATTTGAGCTCACACCTTCGGGATGCTGGTCCGTTTCTGTTCATGAATCTATGAGGATGATTCTGAAATTATATTAAATTACTGTACATCTTCTCATGGATAAGCGTAAGTTGTCGAGAGAATATCTCGTGCACTTAGGTTGGATAAAAACTCGCCTACAACCCATCTGGACTCGATATTTTTCAGTTGACCTCGGCAGCGTCAGATTATCGTGAAAACATTTCTGTTCATGTATATTTGAGTATTATTCTAAAATTGACTGCCTAGAAGCAGGAATTAGTCCAGGCTTAATAGCAGTAATTAGCAAGACGTTTCAGAGCTAAAAGCTACAGGTGGACGAAGTCGTGGGAGACTAAAGCTCTCAGCGACAGTTAGTCTCAGCGATAATCGTCACAGGACGATTGACTGAGAGAGACTTTCAGGAAATGCCATGAAAGAAATCATTCAGTAAGACCTCTTTTATCCCTTGGTCTACATGGCCAGAAATTCGAGACATGCGAATTGCGCTTGCGTAAAAGTTGCAACGCAGGGCCTAATGATAAATGCTTGAAATTAGCTATGATATTTCGTTAAATAGTAAAATAAAGTATATCAAGAAGAAAATTCAAACTTGTACAGTTCGTTCCTAGTCCTATTTGATTAGATGGTCAATTTAAACTAGATTTGAAGTTTGTGTTCAATAACAGGACAGTTCTAAAACAAACAACATTCACGAGAAACACAGTTGCTTACTAACCTGTAGAAGTATGAAGGAAATTCTCACAAATTCACGTATTCTATAATAATGAAGGTCAATAAACCAGTTACTCTGCATCGTTAGTCCATTTGTACAGTTTGTATAACAAACTTGAGATGTTGAACTACACAGGACTACTTCCATTTGATAAATTGCACATCGATATACAGTTCCATTTTGTTCACAAAGAAACTGTTTTTTAGGTTAAAATTACCATTGCAGGCTTGCTAAATAATATTGCAATCTCTTGTTTCTGAATAATAAATATTTACCAAAATATTCGTCGCTATTTGTCGAGCAATATACCAAAATGAAGCTTGAAAACAGGGCTTTCTAACCGACGGCAGACAAGCTGGGATGCGTATATTCCCCTCAAGTATTCACAAATTTACTTCCGCCCTCCCTTGTTGCACGGCAAAGTTCATGGCGCACTGAAGCGGGGAATTCGAAT
This sequence comes from Heliopora coerulea, assembly GCA_030142905.1. Taxonomy (NCBI): domain Eukaryota; kingdom Metazoa; phylum Cnidaria; class Anthozoa; order Scleralcyonacea; family Helioporidae; genus Heliopora; species Heliopora coerulea. The sequence continues at coordinate 906,466 of JASJOG010000073.1, read as the reverse complement.
TGTTCTCTTGGCATGGCTTCAAATGCAAATCAACTGCATCAAATTACCAGTCAAAAGTTCAAAAGCGATATAGTTGTTGATATCAACCATTGCCCCAACTTTGTTAATAAAACAAATGTTCAGTCTAAATCAGTTGCCTTTACCGTGCATATACCATTCGAACAATTAAAAAGTTGGTATGACAACAAGCTCTCTACATTGGCCGACTACAGTTATGTACAAGTATTGAATGCTTTTCTCGGCAAACGGTACAGCCTAAAGATTCGGGAAAACTATTCAAGATTGGAGGAATGTTTACGTGTAAATTGTACGAGGGTGTCAAAAAGCATGATCAGAAAACATGGAGGAAAGCGACGACGTCTTGATACAAAAATGAAGAGCATTGGCATTTATCAAGATGAACTTAGTACTGTTGCATTGCTAAGTGATCTAGAGAGCAAAGTATCATGCCTTGAAAATGAGAATGCTTCGATTATTTATGCTAATCGTGTATTAGACACTAAATTCAAGGAGGCATCAACACATATAAGCCAAATCGAAGGAAAATTCAACAAAGCTAGGGTTGGCATTAAAAATTTAAGAACCAAGAACATCGAATTGTTCAACATTATCGAAAAAATATTTCCTCAGAGGAGATTTGAGAATACTGGGAAACCGTTTCTAGATGTAGGCAAACGCCAACAAAATCGCCAACTTCAAACACTTTCAACTAGGATTGAGCAAGCATTGTGGTTAAGCAATTCATTTGGCCTTCAGTTAGAAAGTGTGAACTTAGCTGACGGCTGTGGAGAAGCTCATTTCCTAACTTTTGGGAAGGAAGGATTGAAATCATATACGGAACTCTCAGCTGATGAACAAAAAAACGTCCGACAAGTATTGTTTATAATGGACAAATTTTGTATCGGTGAGGCTGCTTACTAATAGCTGACTTGTTGCCTAGGAGGGGGACAGCTCCCAAAATCATACTTAATTAAACAATGCAAAGATGATCTTAATAAACATGTTTACATTGAGAAAACTCCTGGGGAGGCAACCGGAGCAGCTCTTGATTTTAAAGAAGTGTTAAAGCACGTCATTGAAACATTGGTAAGTTTACTTCATGGTAATTTCATATGATGTATTAAATGTATGGTACTGTCTTTTGAACAGCTCACCCAAGGAGTGCGCTCCTATGGGTACAGGAAATGTACTGAGAATAGACTAAAAAAGGCAGGGGTTTAAACCAAAGACCCTTGGTTGTAAATGTTGGTCTTTGATTTGTAAAGAGATATCAATCAGTCTTCTTAAATAATAATTAATTGACCACTTCTCTTCAGATGGAAAAAGACAGCAACTTTGGAGAAGTTCCAGTTAAAGTGAAGGTCAGCGGTGATGGAGCAAAAATGACCAGGTTGACTAACTTCATTGTGATCAGCTTCTCGATTGTTAATTGTGAAGAGACAGTTATGTCTTCAATAGGTAAATCTTGTTAAATTTTTGTATATGAACTAATTAAACTGGTCAAGGCAGTCAGAAGTTGCATGGGGGTTGCAGGAAAAAATTCCAGTCAGATGCCCTTAAAAAGAAATATGTAAGATAAGTATGTTATAGTTGTAATGTGGGTCTACTCCACCTGGGTCCCTAATGAAACAGGTTTGCAGTAGTCAATAATTGCTATAAACAGATAACTACTGATTTGTATACAAATTCTTGTAAACAGTAAGCACAACATATATTATTTTGTTAAACCTATCAAGGGAACCACACTGTAGCAGTGATTAAAGGTCATGAGGACTACCAGCTTCTGAAAACTTCATGTGCAAAGATCTTCAGTTGTATCAACTTATTGATAAAAGAAGGAACAATCAAAATTAAAAGGAGGGATGTGTCACTTGAATTTTTTCTGGGAGGTGACTACAAGGTATAAATTATTGTAAATCATATGCAACTGCTAACTGTTGATGAAAGCAATGCAACCTGGTTATATCTCAGGTTTTTATACTATGATAGACTTGTCACTCAACATATGATTTCTGTTAATTTAGTTTCTATTGTTGGTTCTTGGGATGAAGGGGGCAACATCTGATTATGCATGCCTTTTTTGCAAAATATTCAAGCTTGACAGGCAAGTCTATAACATTACACAAGTACTTGCTTATTTAATTGTAAGTAAGTGTAATAGTTAAATAGAACAGTAATCAAACTGCTCTCTACTACCCAATATAACATAGTACATGTACACTGTATGCTTAAGTTTCACACTTCTTATCATCATTATTAGATGGGATATGTCTAAAGAGCTCACCTTTTGGGAAAATGAACATGGTCAGTAAAATACTGATATACAAGAGTGTGCATTAAAGGGAACATTTTCTTGTCAACACCTGCCAATGCTCGACATAAAGCTTGAAAACATTGTCCTTGATGAGCTTCATTTAATGCTTTGCATTACAGGTGAAAAGTCTTTGTGTGCTTGGATTAGTGCACTGATTTTAAATGCTTGTTTTCAATATTTATAACCCTTGCTTTGTCAGCATAATTTAATACTTTGTCCAGCAGTAAACCCAGACATGTCATTCTGTACTCATGTCATGAATTGAAACAACTAGTTAGGGCAGTTATGGCTGTACATATTGAATTAGGATCTAACTACATAAGCAGTGGATGAGTTTATTGGATAAATTTATTCTGTTAATATTTTAGATGTGTTGACCAAAAGTTTGGTGGACCAAGTGCTTGAATGGGATGTGAAGGAGAATCTTCCCAGAGCTCCCAAGGATAGGTGCAGCAAACATCTAGATGATCTTGTCAAAGTGATAAATGAGTGTGGAGTCTGCTTTAATGTCTGGGCAAAAAGAGATGCAGATGGAAAAGACAGTGGAATCCATGACTTTACCAGTCTCATGGGTTCCGACAAGAAACTACTAATTAGAAACCTTCCTGAAAAGTTGAAGAACTGTATTAATCCACACTGCAGTGACACTGTAATTGAACTTTGGAAGGTAAACATGAAAAAGTTGTGAGCTACAGAAAAATGCTGATCAGCATTTAAGGTACTGGAGTGGGAGCCCCAAGAGGAATTATTTGACCAGTACCATGTACCAAAACACTATAGTCAGTGCATGTCTCTTTCATAAAATTTTAAGAGTGGTAAAACTTTGTACCTGAATAATATATTTCTATATTTTAGGACTTTGGCAAAATTTATGAAATGCTAAATGAGCCCAATCCATCAGAAACACGTGTTGATAAACTGTTCAGAGAGGTTAGTATTATTTAATCATTCAATGGGCAGCCTATAAATCCACTGATAGGACAACGTATAGACTTTATCTGTTTGGGATCATGGCTGCATGATTATGTCATGTAATTATAAAACTTTCATACGATATATTTTCAAAGTTTTTTTTTTTGAGTAGCAGAAAGCAGTGTTTAACACTTATTATATTGATCTTTAATAGGCATCTGCCTGGGTTAAAGAATTTGTGTCACTTGGTGGTGAAGTGCCAGGATATGGGAAAAAACATGTCACACCGTATATGCATTGTATGGTTTATCATGTTCCCAACATAATGCAGAGACATGGTAGTATAAAGAAATTCACTGGGCAAGGTATTTATAATTTTAATTAAATTTCAGATAGTAAATTTCCTTGACCACTATAATTAATAGATTGTTTTTGTAATCTAAAGGTGTTGAGAAAAAGAATGATGATGTGAGGAAATACCATTTATTGAAATCCAACAAGTGGGATGCACCTAAGGATATCCTTCTTGCTGAAAAATGATTGCAAGTAATATTCACCAATGTGGAGCACCAATCCACAGAAGCCCTGCATTTATTAACAATTGTAGCATACTAAGGTAAACTACTAATAATTTGTTTGTTACATTTAGATAACTGGAGAACAAGAAAGAACACCAAGACCCTATTGGAAAAGAAATGCTATTTATTGGTCCCATGAAATAAGGGAATCCCGAAGCAAACAGTGAAAAGAAATGTCAGTTGTCTCTGGTTCAGATTTGAGCAACCCAGAAAGTACCAATCTAAATGTTAAGGATCTACCAATTGTTGAAATCAAGGAAAAATTGAGAGAATTGGGGGTGAAAACCAGAGTTAGAAAATTGGAAAAGTTACGGGAGATCCTACAATTAGCAGTGCAAACCACACATGAACAAATAGTCACATGATTAATGTGTTTCACAACGTTTGACATAAATTGTTACAGTTATAAATGTAAGACATTTGCTTAGTTGCAAGGTCTTCGAGCAAATGTTATAGAAATTTTTTCAACAGGGATTCTAGATGACTTCACCAGCTTTCCATCATGAATGATATATTTCTGTGGGACCCACGCAAGTATTGGTTTGGCTTTAACAGGAAAATCTACAGCTCTCCCTTCACCAGTTGCTGTTAAATAGTACCACCAATCCGTTGGTAGATTACAAAACCGATTAAAGTCCTCTTTCTGATACAGATAATGGCCTCTATGTTCACACGGTACTCCTTTACCTTAAACAACATATCTCCAGATATCCAAATCCATTTCTATGAGCGAGGATCTCTGTGCCTTTGATTTCAAATTTCTTAAAATGCCATCAACAAATGCTCTGGTTGCATTTTCTAAATGAGAGATGATGCTTGATCTTGGTGGTCTTTCATAACCCCTACACAAAGATCACAAAAAGTATTATTTGTAACATTTTAAGAGTTATGAAATCATTGTTTTTATTTCATTGTTTTATGAAACAACTATAAATAATGCTTGGAATGTGTGCATAGTATAAACTCTGTTGTCATGTATTTGGCCAAGACAGCTGCTCTTGAGATAAAAAATTGAAATTAAAATCTAATTCCTGTTTAAAAACTTGAGCATACTGTAGTCTACCATCAGGCATCTAGGATATATACTTATAACATGTATGTACACACATATTTATATAAATGAAAGAAGCTGGGTTTTTGTTTGTTTGTTTATATCAGTTATATGGCACAAAGGTCATACAGTATTCTCAAAACTTAAGTAGAAATTTAAAAATTCTCATGTCATTTTCATGAAGCAATCATGATCCACTTCTACACTAGATTCACTAGACATATGTACCAGGCACAATAAGTTAAATTGCATTTGCTAACTTAAACAGTTGAAGAGGTGAACAAATGATTGTACTATTAAATACATGGAATATTTCTCAGCATATACATATAACCTTACCCCAGAAAGTCTACTGATAGATTTTCAGACGGTTCCCATGTGCTAGCTTGTAAGGGCCATCCTGCCCATTTGATAAGATATAGGAAATCCTAAATGGTGATAAACATAAAGAAAATGCTAACTTTAAATACAGCTCAACGAGTCTAAAAGACTAACAAACATTTTATATATGGTTAGTATCTATATGTTCTACTTACTTTTTTGTCCACTTTCCTGCTTATTATCCTCTCAACACTGAATATTTTCCCCTTTCTTTTTCTGATATTAGATTTATACAAGACTACTGAGCTAAAGTTGTTCATTTGGGCATAATTGATCAATCGTGTCTCAGGACGTTTAGCCGCCATCTTGAATATTTTAATAAATTTTATCGGTTAACCGCTGTACTCGTTCAGGCTCAATGTCTCAAATTTCTGGCCATGATATTCCAAGAAGCGTGTCAGCATTGAAAGCCGATTAGAATATCAAATTTAATTTCTTATATGATGGGGGTCGCTTGGCTAATAGAACACTTCGATTTATTTCCGTGTTGGAGGAAAAATACTTATAAACAAAAGCGGAATATCGATAACTTAGTCCGACCTGTTGAACGTCGGAGCTTTGAGGTTGTTGTCAAGATGATTTGTTTAACATAGAAGCACAACTGGTCAATATTTAAATTAGTAAGTCACTAAACCATAAGATATAACTCCCTTTCTGTCCTTCGCTTCCACTTTGTTTTTCTTTCCATATCTGTTTTTCCGTGTCCATTGTCGACTTTTTGTGCTTGAGTCTTTAGATGACCTTACGAAAGTGCTTCTTATCTTTCTCAGGCAGATATGTCAAGCATTCATTTTTATGATAAATAAAGTTTCAATTTCCACTGCCTGCTTTTGCACATCGGATTTTCCAGATATTCTTAGGAAAATCGTTCATTTCTTTCCTGTTAAATATATGAAGCGTACATTTTTGCGATATGTGTTCGGTGTTCAATTACGCCCAACAACCGTCAACTGTTTTCTTCATGTGAGAGTTCATTATTGATGGAATATATAATAATTTCACAAAAATAAACAGAATTGTTTTCAATCAAGAACTCAATATTAACTCCTCAAACTAAAAACTACAAAACTCGTTGCTCACAGTTACCTCACATCCTGTCTTACTGGGAACCTAAAGCTAGATGTTGACCGTTGGGAAAACAATAAGCATCTCAAGATATCGATTAATTTTTGTTTTTTCCAAAAAGTGTAGTTTTGGAGCTGGCTGCCAAAGGGGCGTTGTGTTTTATTAGAGCTTGGTACACACGAAAGTTCCATTCTTTAGACTTCTCTTTTGATGTGCAGACTAGTTAATTGGCTCTGAATATGTCTACGATAAACATAGACCCACACTAGAGTATTTCACGTGTACCATGTGGGCTATAACTATCGTATTAAATTAAAATAAGCAAATCAGGACCTTGTGAAAAGTTGAAGATTTCTGTTTTTAAAACATGAAGCTTGGCACATGAGATCATCGTCTTACAACATTTTAGTAAAACGAATTAAGAAAAAGTTGAACAAACCTGTTATACCCCACAGCATAAACCAGATCCGTATTAGAGGTCCCACTCTGTGCTCTTGCAACCGTCTTTAGTTTTCTGCATTTCTGCAACAGTGGTAAAAAATTCCATCGACAACTAGAGAAGCCCTAATAATTATTTTAAAAGGACCAAAATCACATCGCTTTACGTTTTCATTACATACTATCCAAATACGTATAAAATACTTATAAAAACTTTTACAATGGAAACGGCACTGTTTTATCTACCTAAGCTATGTGGAACTTACCTAAAGAAAAGCTGCCTGGTGTTGATTAAAGAAATATTTACTGAAGAATTTTTACTCTTACCCTTAGGACAAGAAAGAGCTACTGATCTTAATCACCACTTTATCCAATATAAAGGAAGCGTTCTTGTGCCGCAAACCCTAAAGTAACGATGGTATAGTTGCAGAATTCTCAGAAGCCAAGAACACATTTTCAAAACCTCACGGGGCGAAGAGCAGAGAGACAACAGGACGTAATCTTTGACATATGCTTGAGCACGTATTTCGGTGCCAACGCGAAATTACGCATGCTGATTGGCTGCTGGATGGACCAATACTCTATTTATTATGGACCTTTAAGATTTGGTGCGAAATTGTTTGTGCAGATTTTAGTGAAGTTTAAGGAGTATTAAACATCTACATTAAAAAGTTCTGAAAAATAAAATGTGCTAGGTTACTACTACTTTTGTTGAAAGGCAGTTATATAAAAGTAGGAAATTTAGGTGCGACAAATGGAAACCAGATGTACAGAAAGGACAAGTTACGAAGGAAAACAGAAACGTCTCCCGACAGAAACCCAGCTAAACATGGTAGAAAAAACCCTAACCCCCCAACCCCCCACAAAAAAACATCCCCAAAAAAACAAAAAAAACCCAAAAGCCATACAATAAACCCCTTATGAATCTCGTTTGCTTGGTCCGTACTGAAAAGAATTTGCCTTTAGATTTTTTCGCACAAATTTTGCTCCTTCGTTGCTCTGTCCGTACGAAAATTTCAGATCAATATTTTCCGGTACAAACCTCGCTCCTTATTCTCTCTATTTGTACAAAAACCAGAAACAAATACTTTCCCGTACGGACCTCGCTCTTGGTTTGTAAGTATATATTATAAGCTATTGTTGAGCAATAGTGGACAAGGATGAACATGGTGCCAGGTGCTATCCAGACCAAGATCAAAGTTAGATGTAAAGCTGAATAGCATTGAGAATTAAAAGTCAGGATGAGTCTTCATAACTTGCCCATGAACCGAACATAATAATTCTTGTACTATCAATTCAAAATAAAAAGGAGGATGTGATTTTATCATATCTGATGGCCTTATTGCATGTGTTTTGCTTGACGCTAGTTTCTTTATTCATTTGATTACCACGTTCCTCCTCTCTCACCCCAGTTGATAAAAGTAAAAAGTAGAGAAGGATGTTACGTAGATGCGCATAAGGGAACTTGGTGATATAGCGAACAATATGTTCGTCAATCTCATTTCTTTATGAAAATGATTTCTGAGCCAATTACAGGTATTGAGCCGTCACCTTACAATGACCGGTAAGGTGCTTTGATCCTTGAGTCAACAAGACCAATATTGGCCACTAAAATTCAGGTTCAACAAAAGGATTGTTTATTTGGGAGACACAATATAATAATAATATTAAAGGATGAGATGGCTATTAGGCAGCCGTGTTTGTGCAAGCCTAGTGATATGACTGACGATTTAAGAAGGTTAACTTCATTTCCTTACGACTGGTTTGCACTACGCAAATTATATGGTGCGAAACGATATTTCTTTGTGTTAACTGAATTAGTTTCTCTTTAGTTACCATGGAGAACCAGCTTGAATAACAAAAGAAAAAGTCGTTACATGTGATAAAATTTGCTTAATCAAAAACACCTTTTAGGAAAAGGTTTCCTTAGTCCCAGACGGGCATTGAACCGGCTACTTTCTGACGGCTGCTGAGATGCTCTAACCACTGAACCACCGAGATTCAGATGGCTGGCTGAGGTGCATGTTCTTTGTTTGCAATATATACATGTCTATGCCAAGGCTGGACAGTAATAAATAGGATTTTAAAAGGTTGTCCTTCTCTCCTTAAAATTTTCATAAAATATGATTATTAGTTACCAGCACGTTGTACAAAATTAGGATTACGAGCTTCGTTCATCGTAGATAGACCCATTGTAAAAAAATTGAATCTTTCCTGTATCACATCGATGAACATGATGGTGTGATTGTTTAGTGTTTTTCTTTTTTTTTAATTTAATTGTTTTTGTAATACTCTGCATGTCACACTTGTGTGTTTTATGTTGAATATCAGAGGGAGATTCGACCTCCATCTTCTCATCAAATTTAACGGAGGCTGAGTCCCTGTGATCTTATCCACCACAACTCTGGAACAGGAAGTTGCTTCGGAGGAACAATTTTACAAGATTTCAGTTCTTGGACGGGGAGCCAGTTCTTAATGAGAAATTTTAGAGATTAAAATAGAGAATAAAAGACGACAAAAGAGTTATCAAGGTATGTGGGGGACCTTAAAACTACACATGCTGGACTGCTAAAAATCCACACCCAGCTGCAGCCGTCAAATCGAACCCAAAAATCATCATCTCCATAAACACACACCAAACGCGTGGCATCAAAATTATTTTTATGGATCACATTTTTGACAATTCTGAGTGTAACAATTCACACTAAGTGTTTGAGGGCCCCAATATTCAAGAACGCACAATATGATAAGTGATGAACATCCCAGTATGTGTATTCAAGTCCCTAAGCAATATTATGAAACAAAGCAACAAAATGCATAAAATTACTTCACAAAATGGCATAATATAAGGTATCATATAAAGAAAACTATGATCACAGTGTTTGACTATTCAAATTCGACCATTAATTTTGCTGTTACTTCTTTCTTATCGTTAATTTGTTTATGAGCCTTCTTTTTCTAATCTAAATCTTTGAATCTCACTTTTATTGCTATTCGGATATTGTTTATAATTATGTCAATTACAAACATTTCATCACGCTCTTTGATTTTAATCATTTTTTCTAAACCGGCTCTAATCCTCAATTGCTCCTCATTTTCTATTTCAACGCGGTGTGTTATCTTCTTTATTTTACATAATGGATTGCACCTTTTGTTTAACAATTTATCGTTATATTTAACTGAGTATTCATTGATATATTCATTCTCTATTTTTTCTAACTCCTTCCTGTCTTTGCATGGAGTGTTAACTATTAATCGCATTTTTGGTTTATTATTCTTGTATTTGAAAATCTGACAGTTTATATTCTGTTTATGCCGAAGTTAATCTCGTCTCTAAAGTTTCACACGTACTGCCTAGATATACCATTTCATTATCAAATGCTACTTCATATATTTTACCATTTTTGAATAAAGAATTTTGTTTAGCATTTATTCTCTCCAAGACAGGTGGGTTTATGTTGTAATAAAATTTTAGTAACATATTTTCGTCTAAAGTGAATGTGATTAAAACGTGTTGTTCTGCTCATTACTGTGTATGTTTGTTTTTTATCCATCCTATTCACATCAAACATTATAATTAGTGTAAATCTCTCCCCCCTGAAATTTATAAACCTTTAAGCAAAAGCTTGGAATAAAGTATTCGCCAAACTCCTTCTCTGTAAATCTTTTGTCATTTATCATGAAAAAATATTTGTCATCGTCGCGTATTATTTGTCTAGTTTTGAATTACATGGTATTGAAAATATTCATCGTCTTCAAGTATTTGGTGGCCATAACTTGGTATTTTTTTTTACAGACAGGATACACTTCAACATCATCTCATAATGGAATTTTACTTCTTTTACGTTTTTTGTTTATATTCTTTGATGAACCTTTTACAACACTCTCTATTGACTACCTTTCTTGTTTTGTTCAAATAAGAGATGTTCTTATATGACACATTTAATTGGTTAAATATATCTTTGGTTGTAATTTATGATTCCCCAAATTTGGTCTTTTTACACTTGGCTATGTACCCCTATTTTAAAAAGAAAGTTAACGTCCTATATGTCTTTTCATCACACCTTCCACAATCCTTTCTGTATATCAATATTTCTGATTTGAGACACATCTACCTTACCGAAATGCTTTCTAGATAGTTATAATATATTTGACTTCAACTTTCAACACGATTACAATGATTTGGATCACCAAACATATATATTTTTATATTATGTTCAAGCCATAGTTTATACAATATCGTAATGACTTTATTTAGAACCATGCTGAATTTGTCTATGAATATTGTTTTGTCTTTTATCAGTTTTATATTATTTTCATTCCATTCACAGAAATAGCTGTCAAATGTTCTACATATATTGCTTACTTCATCTTCTGTAAAATCAATATCATGATTATTCTGTCTTATCCTCCTCTTTAGTCTCTTCTGAACATTGTCAACAGCCTTGTTTGCACGTGACAACACTAATGGGTTTTTCTCCTGTAACAAAATATCAATCAATTTATAAGTTTTAACAGATCCAGCTGGACCGTTGAACATAATACTACATGCTTTGTTGCTTTTAAATTCATCAATATTAAGATTGTCTCTGAAGTTTTTCTCCAAATATGTTTTTATCTTGTCCTTCTGAAACAATTTGCCTATTTGTTTGGTAGAGAATTTAATGTCTTCCTTGTTTTTGAATGTTCTTTTAGAGTTTTGAATAAACAGACCATCCCTATTGACTGATAATTATCGGCTTTTACGATCATCATATCACACTTCTATTAGATTAAGAGAGTATAATACAGCTTCTGAAACAACGAATCTATTTATACTACAATTATCACCGAATAATCTATCAATCTTCTGTTCTTTAATCAAATATAAATCATTACAATTATGAACCGTTTTATTCATTCAATCGTTAATTCCTGAGGTCCAAATGTAAATGGCAGTCTCGTAATCTTTGCAAGTGAATCCTCTGTTTATTTTGTTGTATTTTGTTTGTAGTCCACCAATGAAACAGTTTGCTAACATCTTTGCTTGTTTTTGTTCGGGGTTATCAAAAATATATTCCATGAAAGACTTGAAAGTGTCTGGCTTCAATGCTTTATTTAAGATTATTTTATCTTTGATATTTGATGGATCTATGTTGAGCACCATCGTCAGGGTGTTATGAAATGATAACTTCAACGATAGCTCAACAGGTAGAGCGGCGGACCGGTATCCCGAAGGTGCGAGCTCAAATCCCGCTCGAGTCAACATTTTTCAGTTGACTTCAGTAGTGTAGGTTAATTGTGAAGTTATCATTATGTTAAGCACTTAAACTAGATATTTGAGTAAATTTGAAGAATAAAAACCAGCTTCTATCTTCAGGGTACATTTATATTTATCTACAATAACTTCATCTATATAAAATTCACCTGTTTTCTCTAAATCGCGAACACACATGATTTCTTCTACTTTGTCATGCATGCTATATATTGGAATTGGTTGATCGTTTTTAATAAGAACGTTTGGTTAGCTTTTGCATATATCGAAGTAAAAATATGGTGTCTGTTTTCCTTTAATTGGTACATGTTCTACATCAATTTTGTCCTCTCCACCAAGTTCCTCCACTTCATCAAAATATTTAGCATCATAAAAATATACAGCTCGTGGTTCGAATTTGTCTAATAGTTCTCATACTCTTGAATTATAAGAAGATTCTGGCAAGTGCCCATGCTAGATTTTAAATAAGGATTTAGCTAATAAAGGTACTGTTTGATTTCTCCATTTAAAATTTACTACCCGATATATTTCAAACAATTTGTCACAAATTGCTTTTTTCACATCTTATCCATCAATTAATATAAACATATTGTTTCTATGATCAATAAATCCGTCCAATTTACCACAATTGTCCCAATGAAGAAATTCAATATATATATATCATATTTATTAAGCACAAGATCTATTGCTTCTTCAATTTTATTATTTGCTGGCAATACTATTAAACTCTCATTAGTCTCTAACTCCAATATTTGATTAATGTTATCTAGTTTAATTATATTTGCACTTTTATTGGACCATTTCAGTTCCACTAAGGTTTTCATCCAGTTTTTGGCGCCGCCCTGGTTTGCTTCACATCCAGCCTTTTTAGATCTTTATTAAATATTGGGTATAAATGGTAATCCTTAACAATATAACAAATAGATATTCTAGTCCTGTGTGGTGTGTTATGACTGATAAATTTCTTATATCTACCATCAAAAGCGTGTACTGAAACATGTGGGTGTAGTTTAGCCCAATTGATAATATCATAAGTCGAAATCCTTGTTTTTGGTTCATAAACAAACCTCAATATTTCTTCTTTCAGTTTCACATTTGTACATCTCTTAAAACCATATTGAACGCTTATTTGCAACCATATATAGTCAATCACGCTATTTCCACGCTGTTTTACGCTTAGTTTTCCATTCTGTTTGTTTAGGAGAAATGACTCGAGCTTTACACCAGCCATATTATGTTTTTTAACGTCTTTCTTCTCGAGAACTGTGTATGAATATCGGATTTTTTCGAATACTTCGCTCGATTGAACAGAAAAAGTATTATTTAAAAGCACTTTCACTGCAAATTTATATTTATCATGAGTACTAATATCTAATGGCATATTTACCTCATATGGCCCTTTTTTAATATTCTGCTTTCATCGTCGCCTTTATTGATATCGGCCTCAATTTTAATAGATACTTTCTGTGTTTTTAAACTACTGGTTCTTTCTGTGAATAATTCATTGAAACTCTTATATGTTGAATATTCAAATTTTTGTTTAAGGAATCGTTGTTCTTACTTACGAAAGTGGCTGATTGACACCTCTTTTATTGGGAAATATTTAACCTCATTGTTCTCTTTTGGGATAATATCATCTTCATCCTCATCTGAAAGATTGGTAATACCTTCATCAATGTCTATCTCCCATTGTTCTTTTCCTTTTTGGAACGGCATTATTAACGGTATTATTAATCTTATTCGAACATATTATTCTACACTTTCTCACTGATGTATTTAACCCGTTGATCTCGTTCTCATTATACATTATTCTTATCCGCCTTATGTAGTTCTTTTTTCAAATCTTTTCTTAACAATGTAGGCCAACCAGGTGTAAATTGACCATTTGGCAAACTCTTAAACAATTCTTTCTTGACTTTTTCAAAAGATTTTGGCCCAGCCGTCGTAGTCCTTTTACTAGATTTTTTATTGTTCTTTCCTTTTTTGGGGGAAGTCACTGAATGGGTATAACCTCGAATTTTTTATTATAATTTTTATTCATAATATACTATAAATATTATTTTAAATGATTTCACGTGCGCGTTTAAATTTCTTTAAGCCAGAATTAAACTCTCCATTTGTATACATAATTTAAAGGGTTTAATTCAAAATGTCTTAATAAGATTTTTTCATGCAGTATTGTCTTCAAATGACACCACTTGCCAGCAAGGATATGGAAATAAGAATTAGACTAGCTTGGCAAGCATTGAACAAAATGTATAAACTATGGAAATCTAATATAGAGAAATCGCTAAAAATACAGTTCTCCAGAGCAACAGTTGAGAGTGTTTTGTTGTACGGTGCAAAGTGCTGGAAACTTAGAAAAGATATGAGTAACCGATTAGATAACACGTACACACGAATGCTAAGAGCGGTTCTCGGTGTTTCTTGGAAAGTATATAAATCGAACAATGAGCTGTATGGAAACCTCAGCAAAATAACATCAACACTTCAAGTAGGGAGACGGAAGTTTATAGGGCACATGTGGAGGAGGAAGGTAGAATTAGTGAGTCAAGTGCTTCTTTGGGAACCGAAGTAAGGAGCAAAGAAGAGGGGAAGATCAGCACTTACTTATGTCGACTAGCTGAGGAACGATACCGGATTATCCACTGAAGAATTGAAAAACATCATGGATGACCGTGAAGAATGGAGAAAGCTAGTCAACGATTTCCGAGATAGCTCGAAATAGATGGATAGACAGCCAGCTAGTGTATAGCTTTTATGATTATTACATATGTCACAGTACCACTCTTTATTTAACATATACTTGTTTTCTGAGGTTTTTATAACTTCTTTACGTTCTTGTTTATTATACTTATATGGCCTACCGCGTTTTGGATTTCCATTCTTATTATATACTATATATTGATAAATTCTTATATATTTTTATAAACTGCGTTTAGGTGCTTTTATGTTTTGTTGTTTTAATTTATAACTGATATAATAAGAGCTGCAACAATCTATATTCCAACCTAATAATGGATATACAACACCAAATAAACGATCGTCAAATATTATTTAAATCTTGCTATTTTTTTAAAGTCATTCGGTTTATTCAATGACTCTATATGACGTCTGGTTGCTAATCTAATGATATAATATTCATACTTTGAGATATTACGGCCCTTTATTAAATTGTGCTTCTTCGTAATATTGACAACCTTTACAAAGTCGTTTTTTATATAAGAAATATTTCCCCCCCGCTATCTATTTCTGACATTTCTTTTCAAACCATCTATCTCGCTTATGAACTGACTTATATTTTAACCAAATCTGAGGTATCCATTCATTTTGAATTTTGTATCCGCTTATCTCACCACATGATTCACATACGTAGTAACCACCTTCTTGCTGTAGCCATCTTATTCGAAATTCATCAGATTTATAACAAAACTCAGTGTCATTATAATCTTTTCTATAGTTTTTTTTATTTTCAGCAATGGTTCTAAACTATTATTCTCTTCTAACTGGTTGTTTATTTCATTAATAGAAAAACCATGATGAAGTGAATCCAAAATTATATTTTCAAGATTATTAATTATCTATATATAAACTATATATGAATATTCTTCTTTAAATAAGTTTAGGTATTATATTCCCTCCCTTTAAACCAACAACTGAAACAACTAACAACTGATACTCTTTCATTTCATCGCTTGGTTTATAAAAATCTGATAGTTGTGGTTCTCTATTGAATTCAACATTGCTATATTTCATTCTTTGCAAGCTTCTTAACTCACCAAGAGCATAATTTGTACGATTAATATCCTCTTTTGCTTCCTGTAATTCTATTATTAACTTTTGAATTCTATCTTTTTTCGCAACTTCATTTTCATACCAGTTTTCTTTAGCGCGTTGGCGTTGTTTTATCGCGAAATTATGTCGTTTTAATTCTTTTTCATATCCAGAATGATTAAGTTTTGAAAAAAAGAAAGCCCGCCCCAGCAAACGCTACGGCATTAAATAGCCCACCTAATACTGCACTTATTATATATTTTTAATAAGATTTAAGTGGATTGACTGGTAAATGTTTCTTGTCTTGCACCCATTTAACGGCCATATTAGACAAAGCAATCGAAACAGCTAATTTCGCAACATTTTTGAGACTCTCGGGAGCACCAAGTGGCATACCAGAAACCTTTTTAGCGACCATGCTCACAGCAACAGCTCCATATGTAATAACAGCTGAATCATATAGTTCATTTGATACTTCTTTTTTGTTCTCTGACGAATATATATATATATATATATATATATATATATATATATACACACTATATTTTATTTCAGCCAAATGAGTCCAAATTATTAATTCTTTTTGGTGGAGTTTGTGGTTTAACAACTTCTTCCTCATTTTTATATTGTTTCTCTTCTAAAAAGGACCGCTTTTGAGTATAATTGAAGCCAAATATAGAGATAACCAAACCACTCAACCCAAAAATATATGTATTACTTAAGTTACCAGTATTGTTCTCTTCTACTTCTGATTCAATCTTTTGACGCATCTTTCGTTCCTTCGCTTGTTTAGAAATCATAGCCAATCGTTTACCTGCCTCCACACGTTTTTGGTCTTCAGTTTTAGCAACAGATGTTATTTTAACCTCTTGCTCACTCATTATATAATATGTCATATTTTGTTTACAGATTGTCTCACAGATAATCTAACAGATGTGTCACAGATCATCTCACAGTTATCTTTCAAGTTCTTTCATACTCCCACGTTTGACCATATTCTTATTTAGCCGATCGAGAGAATTTTGAAGTTCTTGTAAAATAGAATCAAGGCCATTGTTTGTTCATTTACAGCATAGTAATATATCTCGAATAGGTTTAATAACGTTCCTTATTTTTAGGTTCATTATATAGTATCATATATACTATTTCCTTCGTTGCTTATACTGGTCGTATGTAAACCAAGCAAAAGCTAATGCAAGAACCCACAAATTACTAGCCAACCCTGTTAGACCTTTCACTCCCCAAGAAATAACTGTTGCCAGCATATTGAATAAAGGTATTAAAATCGGTGATAATTTTTTCCCGAGATTTTATATAGCTTTAGCCAAATTTCCAGTTACTTTGGCGTCTTTTTTAATAGCATTTCTGGTTGAAAGAGAAACGGTTGTAATAATGCCTGCCGCCCCAATTATCACTCCAGATAACGTAATCGAATTCTTTTTTACCCACTCTTTAAACCGTTCTAGCCTAGACAAATCCTGAACACTTCCGCTTGCTTCTACAACAGCTTGAATGATGTTTTCTGCCTCTCGATGTTCTGGTTTATCTTTATTTTCGGTTAGACTTCAAAGCAGCTATTTCACAAGTTACCTTATACAATGTTTCTTTACGAGGGTCAGATTGTCGTAAAGCTTTTAATCTATATGAGTTCGAAAGATTATCTAAAATCTCGATTTTAACTTCAGGGGGGCCTTTTGGAGTCAATGAACTACCATATTCTCTTAGTTCTTGATCACTTAATACAAGTTCATTAATTCTAGCAGCTCGTTCGTGTAATATTGTATGCATTCGTTGAACCGAATCTTCAGCTATATCTTCAATTAAATAGTCAGGTATTGATAGTAGAGATATATTGTTCAATTGCGAATCTTCATCTATGTCAATATTACTTAGAGTTGAATTAACAGCCTCCTTATTTCTAACAAGGTCTCTTATCTGTTCTTCCGTCATTTCAGCATATGAAAATTCCTGATAATTAATTGTTTGCACTACCTTAGTTTGATCTTGTTTAGTCTCAGACGAAATTTTACCAATTAGCCTGTTATTGTTATTTAACAAATCTTTTACCAATTTATTGTATTCTTGAGCTTCTGGCGTATCTTGGTTGACCTTTTCGAATGTCTTCCTTGTGGTATTGAATTCTATAATTCTGACACTTTTAAATTCAATATAAGTCTTATTGCCACCAGATTTTACAGCGCCCAGTCGGCTAAATTGAATATTTTCTAATATTTGCAGAACTTCTTCATTATTTTGAGGTGGTTTAAACTCATTTTGTGTCTGTGTGAAACTTATAAATGAGCGGACTAGATCTACAAAATTTTCTGAATATATCTATGTCGTTTATCATCTCGGAAATCTCCATTGTTTTTAAGCACCATATTAGAGAATTTTAGTATCGTTGATTTGGTTCCCATAGTTGTAATAGTTGTTTGGTTTGAGTCATTGTAAATACCACTACCGATGGGAACCGGCACATTTTGTCCCCCGATTTTGGGAGACCTTAAGGCCAGTTAGCAGGGTTTTGGAA
Source organism: Heliopora coerulea (assembly GCA_030142905.1). Taxonomy (NCBI): domain Eukaryota; kingdom Metazoa; phylum Cnidaria; class Anthozoa; order Scleralcyonacea; family Helioporidae; genus Heliopora; species Heliopora coerulea. Next base: position 888,169 of record JASJOG010000073.1, on the reverse strand, counting down.
GACCTAATATTTCACAGGTAAAATTGGATTAAGCTAGTTTTGGAAAACCTAAGGCCAGTTAGCAGGATTTTGGAAGACCTAGGACAAAAAATGCAAAGAACAGTGGGAAAAACACACTTGGAGTATGGATTTGTTGGACCATGTATTGAAAACGTTATGGTGCAAAAAAAAAACTACAGGGTTGTGAGAAGTGGAAGCGTCTTGTGAGCTCTGTGTTTTGCGGTGATCAAAAATGTGCTTCGCAGTGGTTATCGCACCTGACAGAATACCAAGTAATGGGATATATGGAGTTATTATATTGTGTTAACAGACGTTGTTTCATTGTCTTCTGTTGGTCTTTCATGAAATCCATTGCTGAAGATAGTGATATTCTGTGATATCCCTTTGAGACCTTTACTTTTTTACCTCCGTTACGATATACTATTTCTAGTTTCTTGTTCATTTTGTTGTCCTTTATGGTTACCATTTTTTCTATTCTATTTGACAGATGTGACTCTTTATCTATATTAAAACTGTATTTGATTTCTGGTTTTTCTTTGATCTCGTCATTGCCTTGTTTGTTCGATATTTCATTTCCGTATTTTTTTTTTTGTGTATTCATTTACATGTTTCTTTTCTATTTTTTCTAACTTATGTTTATTTTCGCATGGACAATCTATGACTAGTTATATTTTAGGGGTTTTGTCTTTGTTTTTGTATACATTACTTTTTGGGTCAGATATGTGATCTTTTAGTATCTTTTCTAGGGTCTTGATTGTGGATCCTACGTAAATGCTTCCATCGTCAAATTCTATTTTGTATATTTTTCCATTTTGATATTCTGTGTGACCTATAGATTTAACTTCATGTTTGTTGTTTTTGCTGTTTGAGTATTTTGTCTTCAAGTTTTCTGCATGAACGTGTTTGAATTTAGTTGTCCTATTTAAAGCTCCATATAATTGGTTTTTATTCATGGCTTCAGTATCAAAGATATTATAGTGCTGGTCTATCTCTGCATCCTGGTATTTGTATACTGTGATACAGAATGCTAGGTTGAATTTCTTTCTGAAGTCATCTATGGAGAATTTTTCGTTGTTTTCTTTTATCGTGACACCATTTTTATTGTTTCTTTTGACAGTGAACTGTAGCGAGTTAAACATTTTACGGTCCTTCATATTATCTATGCATATCACAGGTGTTCCATCACAGATTTTATATTCTTCTTTACATCCATTGGAGTAGTAGTTGACTTTCAGGTGTTTCTTACCTTCACAGAAAGCATCAGAACACATTTTATTGACCTCTATTCTTGTGCTGTTGAAATAGCATATATTAACAAAGCTGTCCGTATAGTTGGCCAATTTTTGGTTCAACCGACCGGCCTTAAGAAAGTTTGATAAGATTTCAAACGTTTTGTTGTCATATCTAGCACTCTTTTCTATGTATTCAAGTTCAATAGTTTCAGAGCACATATCTAATATTGCAGGACTCTTTGTGTAGCCATATGTTAACCTACTATTGCCCTCAACCAGGTCACACTGGTTTGTATCTCCATAAAGGTTGACTTTCAAATTGTTCGATACAAAGCTGTTATAAATCAGTGTTATCCACTTGTTTGGAACCATAGAGAACTCATCTATAAAGGCGTCCTTACTAGACAGTAGTTTCAGGTTTTCAGCATCAGAAATGCTTCGTTAAAATAGCTGTCATAAGTATGCATCTTGAAACGATAACTTCACAATTAACCTACACTGTTGAAGTCAACTGAAAAATGTTGACTAGATGGTTAATTGTGAAGTTATCATTTCATAATACCCTGAGGATGATTCTGAAATAGAATTGAAACACTGCACATCCAAACTCATGGATAGCATTAAGTTGTCGCGAGAATATTTCGTGCACTTAAATTGGATAAAAACTCGCCTCCAATCCCTGTGGACTTAATAGCTCAACAGGTAGAGCGGCAGACTGGTATCCCGAAGGTGCGAGTTCAAATCTCTCTCGAGTCAACATTTTTCAGTTGACTTCAACAGTGTAGGTTAATTGTGAAGTTATCATTTCATAATACCGTGAGGATGATTCTGAAATAGTATACATCTTGTTTTTCAGTTTATCGTCGACTTTATTTCTAATGCTACCCACTGCTTTGTTGGTAAAAGTGAATATAATAGGGTTGTCGCTTTTCTTTGCATCGTTAATAAGTTTGGTAGTTTTGCCTATCCAGCGCCACCAGTGACCAATGCACCTTTTCCTCTTTCTATTTTGTAGTCTTCAATGTTGATGTCCTTCCGGTAGCATTTATCGATAAGCGAGGGTGTCACTTCCTTCTTTGATATACCTTGCCAATCATATCAGAAGTGAAATTCTGTTGTTTGTCCTTTATTGGGTAATCTATGCATGGTCTTTCACAGTAGACAGCATCTGTATTGTATCCATGGATTATTGTATTTTCATCACATGCTTCTTTGATGACTTCTAATAGCTTCATAATGGATTCTGATATAACATGTCTATTAATAGAGCAGTTTTCAGTCATCCTTCTTTTAATATCTATCTTTCGGATTAGAAAAAAGTCATCCTCCTTGTGAATGCTCACTTTCTCATTATTTTCGAGTGCCTCTGTCCACATTGCACATGACGTTTCGTAACTAGTTGATGTTTACCCTTTGCTGCTTTTATCATATTTTGTCCCTAGGTATGCAATAAAGTTGTTTGCGAGCTTTTTAACAGTAGTTTCGTCAAAATTGTCAAAAACATACTTTATGTAGCCTTTGAATGTGTCATGTTTGATTGATTTGTCTATCAGTAATTGGTATTTTATGTCTTGGAGTGTGATGAATTTTGTGTAAGTAGGTCATCTATCAAATTTCTTCCATAAAATTCAGCTTCTATTATTATAGGGTCATTATTGGCTGTTTTGTAGTTTTTCCAATATGTTTCATTAATATAGTAGTCCCCAGTTTTCAAAGAACCATCAAATTCGGTTATTTTGTTATGTATGCTGTATGATGGAATGTCGTGTTTGTTAGTGAGGAATACAGATGGATAGTCTTTTGCAATGTCAAGAGCTACTTTCTCATAGTCTTCATCAGTAGTTTCTTCTGGGTCAAATTCCTTATGAAATGTTTGTTGTAATGCCTTTGGATAGTAGTCATCTATTATTGTCGTCACATATCTGTTGTAATTGGATTTTGGAATATGTCCACAGATTTGTTTAAAAAGATTTACTGCTATTGCGGTTAATCCCTGGTTGTTGAATTTGAAAGCATCCACTGGATATTTTTAGAACAGTTGGTCACATATATTTTTCCTTAATTCATAGTCATTGTTAACGGTTACCATGTTTTTCAAATCAGGATTGATAAATCCATCAATTTGGTTCCTTCCGTCATAGTGAAAATACTCTATATAAGTGTGTGTCTTTTGCATGGTATCAATCATCATGTCTTTCCTTGAGTGTCCATCAGGTAGAACTATTAGATAGTTGTCATCGTCCTTCTTTTGCTCTTTGGATTTTTTGCTGAAAGACAATTGGTGTTTAATATTGTTGATAATATTGAAGTGGTCGTCGTTAGTTTTGGACATTTCTATTTTTTCTTCTGACTGTTTGGAATTCCATTGGATGAGATCCAAGTGTTTTATCAGGGGAGATCCTTTTGTTATTTTGGTTATAAGGTTTTCATTCGGAATAGGAAAAACAATGGCCGTCTTTACATATGAAGCACAAACGGACAGTTAAACCATTATTTCTGGGTGCTGGAGATGACACAAACTTATTATAGAAGGGTTCCAAAGTATAGATTGAGACATTTGCATGGCAGTTGTCTCTCCAGTCTATTACTTCTCTGGTTGAGGGTCTTTTCTCATCTTTGTTAAGCACATGTTTATTTTTCTCATCTATGAGCGTCTGTTTGGTGTATCTTTTGAAGCCGATTACACATCTACATGCTTCACATATATAATCCTGCACACAGGAGCCTTTATTTTGGGTAATCTTTCTATAGTTGTTGTATTTGTCCACAAGAGCACTCATTAACATAGTGTCTCCCATTCTGACGTCTTCCATTTTAATCTTTTTGAGTTTCGTTATCTTACCTCCAATACTTATTTAATTCTCACCAGATTGTGATTCAAATCGCATCTTTTACCAGCGCATGCATCAAAAACTGGTATTGATCTCTTATTGAGAGCCCTCTTGGGAGTTTTTTTTTCATATGGTAAGAAAGTTTTGGTTTTATCCTGCTTCCCTGGAGGTGCTCTGTCGTCTGTAATCACAGCATCTATTGTCACAGAAACAGTTTTCCATCCGTTGCCGTTGCGTCTCATCCTCTTTCTGAATAAGTTGACCATGGAAGAGTTTCTTTCAAACATCACAGTGCGCTTGTGCATGAAACTTAGCTCATACATTCCTTGCGTCGTTTAGGGTTAAGTCGATAATTGGTAATGTTATGGTGTTTTCTGGAGACTGTTCCATGAAAAATGACATTCTTTACATCTTTTTGAGGGTTGCTTGCCATTCATTATCTCGTCTTTCCTTCTCTTGTACTGCTTTTAAATAGGTCCGTCTGTTCACTTTCTTTGTATTCAGAGGGTTGATATATATCTTTTGTTTGACAGATCTGACGACCTTCCTTTTCAGACCGGTCCTTTTTGCGATTGGACGGCTTTTGACAATTTGTTTTATGGTCTTTCTTTTCAAACCGGTCCTCTTTGCCATTTTATTACCCTTATCGTTTCTATCATTAATGACCACAAATTGTTAAACGGGTGGTGGTAAGTGTTTAGGTCTATTGTTCAACTGTCTTGCTAATCTGATCCGAGTCACTTCTAACTTTTCATCTTCTATAACTTTTTCACAGGGAATTTTTCTCATCACCCTGTTATAGCATGCCTGAGATACTAACCTCCCAGTTAACGGATTGGCGAAGTCTTTAGTCATGATTTCTATATACTATATAATATAGTATATATAAAATTCTTTAAGCCAATTTAACGCACTAAAATATTTTGACCACATTATATCTTCTTTTCAATGTATCTTATATAATTTTAGCTTTCAAAGTGTTTGCTTTTACTTGCCATGTGATAAGCGTGATCACCAAAGTGACAATAATAAGGGTTTCTTTCCATGCATTCCTTAACATATCGTTTGTCTGCTTGTTTTCTCTCATCGTCTGTGAAATATTTCTTGGGTCTTCCAGGACCACGTTTGGGTTTATCTACAGTTTGAGTCATAACACTATAGATAATAATGTTATATAAAATAATGTTATATAAAATAATGTTCAAATGAAAATGAATTTTATTTTTTATCCTATATATTCTATATAATCGTCATCATAATCATCCTCTTCGTCCTAGTCATAACTATCCTCTTCTTCGTCCTCATCATCGTCATATTCTATCTCATCGTCATCATCGTTAACATCACGATCATCTATAAAATCATCTTCATAGCGTCTTCATCTGATGATTCATGAATATTTTCAGGATTTTGGATTTATACCCATGTTTTCTATATACTATTTATGGAAAATTATTTTTTAACTTATTAACTCATTTGATTTTTATTGACTTTTACATCTTCAATCGTCTTGATGATTTTCTTATGGATCTCTTCTTTTATGGTATTTATTAATTCTTCATTTTCTTCTATCTTTTTTTCTTAACTCCAACCTTCATAATCTCTATATTTATCACCGAGCAAGAAAGCCGCTTTATAAACAAAGTCAACGGACATACCTACCCTACTGTAGATATCTTCAGCGTTCATTAGTCTTGGTGAGCTTCTTCCACTTCATCGTACAATTCATCTAGTTCTTTTGCGTATGGATGTGAAGAGTCATGCAACTGTTCTGGCTTGGGATCTATTGACATGTTTTCTATACACTATATACTATAGAAAATAATATTTAACTGATCAACGCGTTTATTGATTTTTCTTCCACTTCAAATAGTAGGGATACTTGCAGTTTTTGTCCCACCTTAGAAGCGGATAAACTCTACCGAAAAGTCTGTCATCGAATATTTTTCTGGTTTTTCTGTGAACCAGGTCTTTTGGTTTCTTTATTAGTATTGCATTGATGCGACTGGATAGTTTTATTATGTAGTAGTCATATCTGGATACGTTTTTATTGATCAATTTATATACGACCATTATTTTGACCACACTGAGAAAATCTTCAGAAACATAACTAATATGGGTGTGATGAACATATTTCTCCAATCTGTTTCTTATGTGCCGACTTCTGATGTATACAGACTTCTTTCTACTCATCCATATATTATCGACTCATTCACTGACATTACACTATCACAAACTTCACCACGCTCTTCACACATCTAAAGTCCATCTATTATCTTTAGCTCTATTTCGCATTTAGTACAGTATCTTTCTCTATTTTCTCCATATTCTTTGTTTTCTTTGATTCCTCCATTATATAGAGCCATTAAATCATCTATATTTTCAACTATTTCTTCGAATTCGTACCCATTACACAGAGCTTTTAATGGATCCGTTAGTTTTGTATATTAATAAACATCGCATTTTAAATATATGTGCTTATTAAATAACACGGTCCGATACCAATAGAACTGATAGTGATATACTGATACTCTTTCATTTCCTTCCTTGGTTGATAAAAATCACTTAATTGCGGTTCTCTGTTGAATGTTTTACCATTGTATTGTATTGTTTGGACCCGTCTGAGATTATCGAGTGCTTTATTTGTCCTCTCAAGGTCTTCATTAACATCTGATAATTCTTGCCTTAACTGTTGGATTCTATCACGTTGCTTGACTTCATTTTCATAGAACTTCTCTTTGGATGCAGCTAATTCCTCTAGTGCTTTATTATGTCTTTTCACTTTAGCTTCATAACCTTTTTTATCAAGCATCTTAAAGAGATAACCACTTCCAGCAAATGCAAGGCCAGCAAATACTGTTTGTAACATACCTCATATAATAGTTGCCATTATTATCTGTATATAATAGCATGTGTCTACTGCTTATTGAAGGGATCAAGTGGTAATACTTTTTGTCCTGAGCCCACTTAACTAGCATTGTGCTAGCTGCGACACCGATTGCAAACTTTGCTGTGTCCTTTAAAGTGGTTGCAACTGTAGACTTTTCACCCAGGAGCTTCTTGGATGCAATTGATAACCCCACGACACCTGCGGTTACCAGAGAAGCGTCATAGACTTCATTCAACAGTTCTTTCTTATTGACTGTATTCATTTGGTATGTAATAGTATATATTATATTTTATACTATGAAAAATGCTTGTAATATAAGTTGTGGTTAATTCAATGCTACGGAAATATTTGATATGCCGACATATGTTTTTCTGGATATAAACTTACGTCTGCAGTATTTACATTTGATGCGAATATCGTGCATGTAGTCGTTTATTTCCTTTGTGATCAGATCATAGTCATTAGAAATTATGCATTTATAACCATTGTCTTCATATTTTTCTAGAAGTTCTTTCTGCTGCTCTGCGGTGATACCATTACACTGAGGGGTTTTGAACTCAATGCATAGTCCATTATTACGCTTATGAAGATTTTGAATAATCAGATCAGGTTGACCCTTCATATAGCCCTTTTTGAATGATCTAATGCGTTTTTCTTTCTTGTTTTGGTTCTCTCCAAGTCCAGCGGTTATTAGAGTTTCTGGGTAAAATCGCCTAATGAGTTGAACCAATTTAGTATGTAGATCATATTCATCTTCTATTTCAAATGCCAGAGATTTTGGGTTGTTGAACATTCTGTAATGTCCATACTTTCTTATAGATGGCAACACTTCAGAGAAAAACCATTTTTGGAAAACCTTAGCAGCATCCCATTTGGATCTTAATATCAATGCATAAAGTCCGGGTTCTGATGTGAATGTTGTCTTCTGAACCTCCCGGTGAATTGACGGGACATTCAAAGTGCACTTATAATCGCCATCGACATGTTTTCTGAGGGCATCATCTGCATCCTTATAACCCAATGCTAGGGCAACATCTTTTCCTTTGAACCAAACATTTTGTTTTCCATCTATGTAAGTGTTTATGGATATCCCCAGAACACTGTTCTCGAATTTCTTTAATGCTAGTGACATATTATAAACTGTTATATAATATATCCTTATATAATTTTGTCAATAATTTGGATGAATATATTTTCCTTTAACGCCCCGGTGAATCGCCGGGACATTCAAAACCCAATTAAAACGAATAATTATAATTTTACTTATATTCCATTCATATATTAAGGCGAGTTACCATGGTTTCGACCGCATGTGTGAAACACATATGTGCTTTTATATGGGTTTTGGAAGACCTTAAACCAGTTAGCAGGGTTTTGAATACCCCGCCAAATTGGCAGGCTATTAAAGCCAGTCTTATTAAGGGAGTCCCATTTTAGGACCCCTTTTAAGTCTCACACCTTAAAGATGGTAAAACAGCTCTGTATAACCATTTTTTGAACATTTTTTTGTGTTCATAGTCACACAGAAATATCAATGTATATAATCCAGGGTCATTGACCATCGTTACCAGTGTTTCTATCATCTTACCATTAGAGAACACTATATTCTTCTTAACTTTTATTTTTTCATCATCCGGGATATTGTATTTGATAACTTCTCTCCTGTTATTATACTTTAAAATCGTTGCTATCTCAAACGCTCTGAACCACAAATCACCTTTGGAATCTAGACATAGTTGTCTTGGAATTGATATTACGTTTTGATAAATATCCTTGCATTAAAATACCTGGACCACTAATACATCCTAAAATAATAGGATTCAAAGTGATACCTCCAGCTATAGTAGCAGATACTGTTAACCCTAAATTTACCATATTTAGAGAAAGTTTTGTTTTCTTCACTTTCTTGTACTTCCATTTGTAGCAAGTGTAAACCTTATGGTAGTAGAGATACCATTGTTTCAGTTTGGTTACTTCATCCTTAGACAAATTTTTGCTGATGTGATTGTAAACAATACTCTTCTTTCTTGACATATATTATAACATATATTAAAAATTGAAATCAACCGTATCAATATTAAACCAATTACAGAGTACGTGACGATGAAGTAGAATGTCTTTCTCATTTATTAATCTTCCTTTATACACAGAGAAAAAAGAAATATCACTCTTTAACGGAGCGATACCATTTGGATTAATATCACCGAAAATCATTTTAGTTCAACGAAGTGAATTTCTGCTTTGAAAATTCATTAGCTTTTGTCCACTACAATATACCTTGCTAGCTCCAGCTGTTGGTGATGTGTAATTGTCCCAATGTATAGATAAAAAAACTCATTTGTTTATTTCACCAACATTTGCCTTTGCTTTATATGGTGCTATTGGTTGTTTATTTAGAGTAGGATTACTACCAATGATAATGTAATCATTTGTTGTTCCTGAAACAATCAAATCACCATTAGGACTAAAACTAACAAACTTATCAAAACCTCCATTATCGTGTGCAAATAAGCCATTACGAACCTGATAAGTATTAGCGTCATATCCTTTTATTCTGTATACAATAAAAATATTTATTATATCCTTCTCTCCACGTACAGCATTCAAATTAATATCACTTACCATTCTTTGTGTTCCATCAAACTTTAAGAAATATCTATTTCCTACTTTTTCCCTTTTTGTACAGATGTTAGGTTGTAAACTGGTGGTGTTTTGAACAGCATAATTTTCTTGCAGAGTTTAATCAATAGCTTTAGAAACTTTTCTAGTTGTAGAGTTGTATACTGATTCACTATTATTAGAACCTCTGTCAAATCGATAAATACTTGAAGCATATTTTGTATAGTATTCCCAGAACAATGTTTCACTGAGATTTACTCTATAATGACTTATTTTGACACACTTTGAATAGTATATTTGTTCCAAAACGGCTTTTGATATCACATCATAATCATATATAGGTGTCGGGATGTTTTTAATCCGCCAAAGAGACATATCAGTGTCACCTTTCATTTTCCCTCCAGATAGAGAGAGTTTTTCTTCGACATCAGATTTTAATTCATCTATGTCGTTTTTTGTCTTATCTTCATAGCCTTAATATAAGCTCATTTTCTATATTATATGATATATTTTGTTATTAAATACGTTATTATTCCTGACAATAACGAATAATGGTATTAAATCATTTTCATCACCAGCCTTTTTTTCTTTTTTTTCTGGTTTTACTGGTTGTTCTGTGCTGACTGGATTTTCTTTGAATACTGTCTCTTGGTGTTCCTTTTCGGGTTTTTCATCACCTAGTGCATCCATTTGCAGCTGTTTAATAGCGCTCTATTTATATCCTCATTTAAACCAAATTTCATACTTTCATCAGATACTTTAAGCTTGTTGTTATACCCTGGAATTGGTTTGTTTAATAAGATTAGATTGCTTGGCAACAACCAGAGAGGGACTAATAGCAATATTAAGGATCACATTAATGTCTTTCACTGCTTGATTCATATTGTTTATCCAAGGTGATGTATTATAGTTCATTATCGATTCTTCCACAATAGATCGGAACTCTTGTTGTGTTTCTAATGCACTTGGTCTATTACTATCAATTGATTGTTTGGTCCTTGCTTGACTTCCTAATATGGAATAAATAAAGGCTTCAATGCTCTAATTTATATACTGAATACATATTTTTGTTAATCCATTGTTTTTTACAGGAATATATCTTTTTTAATCACTCTGTAATGAACTGGGGTATAATTGGTAGACAACTCCACCTTTTGTTCTATATACCATATTCCAACGTATATGTTCAATATTTCTATAGAATTCACCAGCGGAAAACTCTCTTGATATAGCTGACATCTTTTCTAGTTCTTGCATTCTTCTTATCAATCGTCTGACAGTAAAATATAAATGGAATCGCATTAGTGATGTTATAATCGGGTGAACTTCTGATGATGGTGTTAGATGCTGTATGGAAACTCCACAACAATATGACGCACAATATACTGCAAAACATACTTGATAATAACTTTCATTATCATCCCATTCAGCTTTATTATAATTTGTGGTTATATTCAATTTTGGAAGCTTTGATAGCAAATATTCATGGTCATTGATATAGATTCTGAAGTTCTCAATGCTGTAATTCAACATGTAATAATCTGGATATTTATCAGTCAAGCGATATCCTTCAACATATTTAATATTTGATTCAGGAATTTCTTGTATTGTACCATTTGATTGCCATATTAATGGGAATTTATTATTTTCTTCAATTGTTCCGTTTTTGTTTAATTTTGTTGGTAATTGTTTGACTTTAAGTGGATTGTTGTTCGAATAAAGATATTTTGTCATCGCTCTGTCATTTAGAAAAGTGTCACTTGTAATGTCTGTGCTCAAAATATCTGAATTCTTAAAGAATATAGAAGTGGAATCGATAGTACAGTCCTTATTGAGATCAACATCGAATTTAAATTTATGTAAATCAACATTTGGATACTTTTTAAGGAACTCTTCTTTCATTTTAGCTCTTTCTTCTTTAGCATTTTCCATAGCCTTGTCATAGTTCTTTCCACAATATTTTCTAAGAAGTCGGTCCACTATATAATATATCATATCTTGTATACATATGAAGAGACTAAGTGTTTTGATTGATGGTTCCTCAAAGGAATTGTACTTGGATGAGTCATTTTTAATAAATAATGATAATCTGTATCTGTTAGTCAAGAAGGCCATTTTATTCTTGGATTATAATAATATCACTGATAAAAACAATGAATTAACATATAACGGTAATAAAAAGACGATACAAAAGGGACATTGGACATTCAATATGCTTAAAAAGGAGATTGAGAGTTATGGTAGTGTTACTTTGGAGGCTAATGAATATGATGGAACGTGCTCTATTACTAGTGACAATGAAGTAAATATGAAAACAATAGGGCCCATATTAGGATTTAACAAAGACCAAGCAATAAACACTAATACAAAAACAAAAAGTAGTAACTCAGTCAATTTAAACAATCGATTGCAACACATAAATGTCACTTGTAGTTTGGTCAAAACGATTGATAATATAAATACAAATGGCAAGAGAAGTGACGTTATAGCGGTATTAACGACAAGAACTACACAGTCATTGAAAGGTAGTGTCCAACATTTTTTCGACATTGAATCCGGAGTGCCAATTGATAAGGGCGTTATAAATAAAATCAATTTCAATGTTAAGGACCAAGATGGAAACACAATAAATGTCGGTAAAGTACTACTAAACTTATACATAATGTAGTGTAAGGTATATGGATAAAGACAGAGTCAGAACAAGGGTTGATAAATATCTATTACAATCCTAAAACTGGTTACCAATCTGCAGAAAGATTATATCAAAAAGCATTAGAAGATGGTTTAAATGTCAGTAGAGAACAGGTGAAAGACTGATTAAGATCATAAGTCACATACACCAGATATAAACCAATTGTTAGAAGACATAAATTCAGAGAAACTAAAGTTAACTATCTTGGTGAGCAGATATAGATGGATCTCGTTGAAATGGGTTCATGTACAAACAAAAATAAAGGTTATTACTGTATATTAACATCTATTGAAATTCTTAGCAGGTATGCATTCACCATTCCTGTTTACAGAAAAGATGCTAATAATATGGCAAAAGCAGTCACAGAACTATTGAGGAAATTTAAAGAGAGATTTGGGGATTACCCTAAATTGCCTCAATTCGATGATGGAACGGAGTTTTACAATGTTGGTGTTAAAACATTAATAGAAAAACATGATATTAAGTATTTCTCCACAAACTCTGATAAAAAGGCAGCTGTCGTAGAAAGATTTAACAGAACACTTAAAACTGCTATGTGGAAATACTTTTACAGTAAAGGAAATTATAAATGGTTGATATATTGGACCAATTGGTGTATAATTACAACAATACTAAGCACAGCACCATATTAATGAAACCAAAGGATGTCAACAAAAAGAATGAAGACGAGGTTTGGACCACTCTATAAGGTCATCTCTATGCTGAGTCACCATTACCTAAATTTAAGGTAGGAGACACTGTCCGAATATCAAAATATAAAAGCACTTTTACTAAAGGTTATGAAGCCAATTTCACTGAAGAACTGTTCAAAGTGGTCAAGGTTATACGTGGTGACCCAACTGTTTATGAAATAGAGGATCTAGAAGGTGAACCAAGAGGTGTTGATAAAATGGACGATGTGTATAAAGTTGAAAAGATATTAAAAAGAAAAAAAGTAAAAGGCAAAAAGATGGTTCTTGTCAAATGGTTAGGTTATGATAGTAAACATAATAGTAGGATCCCTGAGAGTGATATACAAAATATACAGTAATATATACAAAACATGGCTGAAAGAGGATTTGATGATTTCAAAATGCAAGACTTGGGTCAAAAGTACCCTAAATATGATGAGATTAATGATGAGAAGTTAGATAATGAATATCAAAATCTATCAAAGGAACGTTTAGATTTATTGCGTAATGATAATGATGTCAGATCAGATGATGTTAAAAAGAGGATGAGTTATATCGATCGCATCCGGGAAAATAGAAACGAGACACCGTTCACAGATAATGATAATGGTGAAACCGTAAAAATAACAACAAGAAAAGGTGGAAGGAGCTAGTCAGCCCCAGAGATTGATTTCGTCGACACAAATACTAGACCCGAGAATGAGATTATACCACCTATTGAAAAGTTCATCCGTGATAACCATAAATAATGTTTCAGGTTTAATTTAAACAGTAATAAGGTGATTGAGCTAAGACTGAATGTAAATGAAACTAATAACTACAACATCACATTAAAACCTCTAAATATCAGAAATAATGAAAGAGGCAAAGAAAAAATAATTTTAAAACGCGATTCCAAAGGTATACTCCAATACAATGACGCTGTCAATGCGCAAGTAGCAGTCGGTCAGTTTAAGGAGTTGATAAACGATATAATAGAGGAGTAAACTGAAAGAGAAAAAACTGTCAGAAAAATGCCTATGGGTGATACCGAGTCCAATAAATTAGAATGGGAAAACGAATTTCACACAATTTACCCAAACGTCATTCCTGGTTAACCCCAAAAGAAACAAAAAAGTACGTGGTGTCCTTTTTCCAAGTAAATCAATAGATCCAAAATCTTGCATAGGACCCGATGGAATGTTACAACAACAGATAGATCACATCTCAGAAACCATCGGATATACAGAAAGAGAACTAGTTAGGACAAGCGATCCTGAATTAAGACAAGCATTAGAAGAACGTATATATGGATTAAATGAGGCTAGGGAATTAACATCACGACATAAAATACTCGAAGAAACCAGATACGAACAAGAGGAGGATATTACCAGATTACAGCGTTTTAAGAAGTGGGCTGATTTGGTAATCTCTCGTTTCTGTGATATGTTAGGAGGTTTGAAGCAATCGAATTTGTTGAAAATATGGAGACCAAACTCAAGCGAGACAAGTTATTAAGAAGTTATGTTGAACGTATTGTCGCAAACATCACATCATTCATAACCCTTTGTAGGGCTTTTTGGTGGTGGGTTGACAGTTGGGAAGCATATCTCTCACCATATATATGATAAAGTCGCAACACAAAATGACTCTGTCAGAGACAAAGAAAATGAAAATGAATATGTGGGGTCAGCAATAATAGGAAGTTTTTATTAATTTTCTGTTGATATGTCTTGACAGGTTGGGCGATATCAGAAATTTCACCCAATCAGAAATTGACCCATAAATTAACTAGTTGGCTAAAGTGTTGGCAAAAAAGTTGGTTTAGGCAGAAAATTTGGCAGAAAGTTTGATTTTGGTAGAAGGTTTGGTTTTTTGAAAATATTATGTTATCACGAGTGGCTATCATAAGATTATTTGAATTTTTGGATGGATTTTTGGCGATGTGTTATGAAATGTAGACAATGGATGGAGTTTGTTGATTCGTTTTCTAATATTGCTTAGTGGCTTGAAAACACATACTGGGATGTTCACCACTTATCATATTGTGTATGTTCTTGCATATTTGGCCCCTCAAACACTAATTGCTAATTGTTACACTCAGAATTGTCCAAAAATGTGATCAATAAAAATAATTTTGACGCTACGCGTATGGTGTGTGTTTATGGAGATGATGATTTTTGGGTTCGATATGACGGCTGCAACTGGGTGTGGATTTTTAGCAGTCCAGCACATGTAGTTATAAATCTCAACAATATTTAGCTTTAGCGATAATTGCCTCAATACATTTGGCTTGGGCAAAAGATCAGGAAATACCGAAAGAGAGCAAAGGCCTCTTATTTCTTTGTCATACATCCGAAAAAGCTTGTTGAATTTGTAAAGCAGCCTTACCTAAAGACAACGGTAAAACTAACGTGCACATTCTTCTTACAACAGAACTTTTCTACTTAAACAAAGACCAAGAATGATTTTTAGCCCAAGAGTAATACAAACGTTGCTCTCGCTTTGCCTGCAACGTCATTTGGAGCATTTTTACGCTTTCAGGCCACGTTAACTCATGGAATGGTGAAAACAGACGGTAGAGTTTGACTTCAAAACACGGAAATAGAATCCTTTTAGAATCCTTCGGATTTCAAAGAAGTCGAAAGATCAACATACAAAATCCAATATATGACACCAATGATTGATGGTGTCTGTTAAATCCTAAAATTTTGATTTATTAAACATCATCTTCATCAAAGCTTTCTTAACTCTAGCTTGGCATAGACGTAGGAGAAAATACTGGTGGGAAAAGATTATACATAAAACATCTCACATGTTGTTTATATTGAGAACACATGACTTAGCTCTGGAAATGCTATTGATCACTTTATCGTTAAAGGGATGAAAAGTAAGGACTAAAGGAATCTTTTCTGTAGAAGATTGCTCCGAAGGTGGTTTCAAAGTGTCCGAACGGGAAACACCGAAATCTTTTTGGATAGCAGTATCCAATAAATTAGAAGGATAACCACGTTCAATAAAAAAGGATCTCATTTCCCTGCACTTCGTCTCATCACTCGCAATTTTGGCATCTTCAAAAATGATTCCGAGACCTCGTCTATTTTCACCAATAATCTTCTGATTTGCTTTCAGCGCAACAAAACCATTTGTGATTGTCGGGTAAACAGCGCCCTTAAACAAAATTCACCATTACTAGCTGGTACTTTTACTTGCGATCGAGCTCGCTGTAACATACGTGCTTATATTAGTCAAGCCACTGTCATTTTTGAATCCAAATGGAAATTTATTATCCGGCAGAACTCACATGCACTTCATCTGACATCGCTTACTGCATATCCTGCAGCAAATACCATAAACTCTAAATTGGTGAGACTGGCCGACGTCTCTCTGAAAGGTTTGCCGAACATCTTCGTTCCATAAGAAACTATGATGTTGACAAGTCTTCCCTCCCAAAATTTCAAGAGCGCTTACCATTCTATTTCGGACATGAAAGTTTTTGCTGTCTCATCCATATCCGGGGGCAATGATAACTTCAAGAGACAAGAAAGCCGTCTCATTTTTAAGCTAGGAACCACTCATCCCTATGGACTCAACGAACGTTTTTGTTTTATTTAACCCCTCATAAGCTTTTGTATATTTCTAGCATAGGCAAATAATTACATCAGTTTCCCCTGGTGTTGTCTTTCTTTTACAACATACATATTTCCATTCCCCTGGGGACCATAGGGGCTTAAACCAATGTCAGTTTGCTGATCTTCATTTAAAAGTAGCAAGTGACTTCCTTGCCGTTACTTAGTCGTTGATTTATTTGTTTTTGTTTCTCATATTTCATTGGTTAACTTTTTATCAGATGACTCCTTTTTGTACAAAACCTAGTAGTTGTTACTCGTATTTCAGAACACGTTTGTTTCCTGACGAATGGCCTTTGCTGGAAACGTTGATATTCTTTGAGATGAGTCCCGGCCGTTATCGAGCTTTCAACTTTTCGTCTTAAAAATAATTCTATTCACATCGAACATGATTTTGTCAAAGTTTTTGAGTTTAATTATTTCCAAAGTAATAACAAAAATCTTAATCTTCTACGAATCTATGCATAACTAATTTAATTAGAGACGTTGCTGATGAAACTTACATGGGGCTAAACATCAAAAATTATGCTTGATTCCTATTTCAACATTCTCTTTATACTTATTCATTGCCCTATGATCGCACAATAAACTGCTTTGTTTTGGTTTTCCATTCATTTACTTAAAGGATCTTTCACAGTAGCGTTCTCCTAATTACTCTCATTCTGTTAAACTCCAAAAGATTCTTGTATCAAAGAGAATGTATGTGACAAACGTGATGCTTACCTAGTAGCGATCATGTCGTCCTCTTCGTGCGCATTGGTACTTGTCCATTCACTTGGACAGTCTAAAGTTAGCTTAAAATATCCTTATATATTGACCTAATTTATGCTGCACTAAAAAAAAGGACCCCAAAAAATTAACATTATTTATACCTTACGATCTCTCAAACTCATTTATAATTCATAAAGTAAAAACAAAACAAACACTTAATCACTCAGTATTTAGAAAGCTGGAGGAAGATGACAGCTGAATTTTGCCAACTTTCGACAGGATTTTCGCCTAAAAGACTTGTTTGTTTGAAAAGCAATTTCAAACACTCGTTAAGTGTAGTGGCGTAACGGACTAAGGTCAGGGGAAGAACAACTCCCAAGGGTCCCCTACCTCAAAGGGGCCACCAATGAATTTATGATGACGTTATGACTTTAAAAGTTTAAATTAATTAGAAAAAAAGATATCCTATGATTCCTATCACACGATAAACCAAGAGAGTAATTTTCACTAACATTTTATTCAGAATGATATTCGTATTTCTTCTTTTGTTGCTGCCATTTTAAATAATGCGTTATATGTCATAAGTGTATCTCAGGCGCCAATTCGCCGGCTGATCTCTGGTCAGCGGTCTTTGATCAGGTATTTTATGTTGGAAGAAGACGACGACCACAACGTTCGGTGGACGTTTGTTTTGCTAGGAAGTCAGTTTGGTTATGGTAATTTCGCTGGTAATACAATCTCAAATAATTTTTTTAGTTTACTAGTGGTATTTAGTTACTGACGTCAGCGTTGTTGTTTCTCGAGCTTTTACAGACGGTAAAGCAAATATTAGGCGAAACACGCTTGCCATTTTTCATTAATTCTTCTTGAACCGTGTTATTTCCTATGCTAATTTATAGCCTCAAATTTAAAACGAAAGTATAATTCTGGTGCATTTAAAAGAGCAGAGAAAATTTGTAGGATCGAAGCTGCCATATCAAGTATGAGAAACATATTGTCTTTTCTTCAGACTGAGAAGAAAGATGAACTGACAATTTGTCAAGGTGATACTCGGCTTCGAGGTGACTGTCCTGCCTCCTCGAGTGACAGTGATGGCAATGAAGATTATGGGAAATAAAATCCTGAAATATCTGAAAATAATAGACGGAGTAAAGAGAAAGAAACAGCAGAAAAAGAAGAGAGCATCGCGCTATTTAACGAAGAGAACATTGTCACTGCACCAGCACCAGAAAATGGTGTCGCTATCAGCAATTCAAGTGATCCATCTTCAAGATTGAACTCTGTTAGTGAAAAATCTCAGTTTGATTTTGATTCGTCGAGACATTATCCAGCAGAACGCGTCCACTTTTGCGAGACAATCAACGACGCTTCTTTAAAAAGGGAGATTTTAAACCATGGACTATGTAGACCATCCGGCCTTTTTGAATCCAGAGATGAAGCAGGAACATTGGTCACTAATTTCCATGCCAGGTATTACAACAAATTTGTCGATAATATTTCAGTTCCAAGAGACTGCCTTTGTTATTCCAACGAACTGAAAAAACCATACTGTGAGGTTTGTTGGCTATTTGCTGATCGTTCAAACAAGAATTACGAGAGTCAAAAGGGTTGGATAAACGGCGTATCGGGTTCTACTCATAATATGTCTGCCAAGATTAATCGGCACGAAAAGTCAGTTTTGCACATAGAAGCATCCGCTGTCTGCCTGAGGTGGAAATCTGGAAAAGTTCTTGATGAAGAAAACAACAATGAAATACGCCGGAATTTACTGTTTTGGGTCAAAGTCCTGGAACGAATCCTGTCAATCATCTTGACTTTGGCATCATTAAGTTTAGCTTTCAGGGGGCACCGAGAAGCTGTTTCTGACAGAATATGTGAAGGGTGTAAATTTCTGGGATTGGTTGCTTTGGTTTCAAAAAATGATGAAGTCCTTTCCGAAGTTATTTTGCTTCCCGCTAAAGCTACTAAATATCTCCGTGCCAAATTTGAAAATGAGCTAATTAGTCTTCTTGCAAATGCGGTAACGCGATCACTTGTGAAAAAGATCAACGATGCACCATTTTGGTCTGTTATTTTGTATTCAACTAGTGATATCTCACGGGTGGACCAACTGAGCATTGTCGTTAGGTGGGTACAGGTTGAGGGTGAAGACTGTAGGGTGGTTGAGAGTTTCATGGGTTTTGTTAAATTAATTAATACAAAGGCAGAGGGTATAGCTTGTATTGCGAAGGAGTTTGTCTTTTTTTAAGATAGGAGGTCATGGGTATGAAGGAGCTAGTGTAATGAGCGGGACTCACACTGGTCCAAGAGATGGTCCAAGAGATTGTCTAATCTCCGGTTCCATTTGTACACTGTTGTTGTCACAACTTGAATTTAGTAATAAATGATGCGTTTAGCTCAATACAGGAGAATGAAAGTTTCTTTCGGCTATTGCGTGAGGTATTTAATTTCTTTGGGTCATCGTTGAATAGGTGGGAAGAACTTAGAATCCATGCTGCTCGCGGATCTCTCACTTTGAAGAAATTATGTGTGACAGGGGGGTCTTCGCGAATAGATGCAGTTCATGCCGTCTGAGACAGATATCGGGACATTATGAAGATTCTAACGCGACTGTCTTTAACATGGACAAATAAAAAAGAAAGGGACGAGGCTAGATGTCTTAAGGAAAAATTAGACAGTTATGAATTTGTATTATTTATCGTTATTTGGGAACGAATTCTCCGCGCAATAAACTCCACTTCACGTAAAATACAGTCTCCTAAAGTTGATCTCTCAGTTGTTGCAAGGCTCTTAAGCTGCTCTCTTTCAGAACTAACAATTCTACAGGACTCTTGGGACTCTGTGGTGCTAACAGCTTCTGCATTGGCCAAATCATGGGATGCTGCCCTCCATTTTAAACAAAAGAGAAAAAGAATGGTCAAGAGGTTTTTGGATGAATTGTGTGATGACGAAGATATAGATAATTCTGAACAAGCATTTAAAGTGAATGTCTTCTATAAAACAGTAGATACAGCTTTAATGGAACTTCGACAAAGATCTGAGGGTCAAGACATGGTAACGTCCACGTTTGACATTTTATTTCCCAAACGTATGGTAAAGGCTCCTCAGGAAGACCTTTTAAGAGCTTCATCGGCAATACTGAGTCAGTATCGAACTGATTTTACCGAAGACTTGGAATCAGAGCTCAGATCGTTTGTTAACGAATTTAGAAAAGAAATTGAAGAAAAAGACTGTGTCTTGGATGTGATAAAATTGATACTTGAAAGTCGCGTCACTTCGTCGTTTCCTATGGTGTATGAGCTACTCGTTCTCTTCGTTTCAATCCCGGCAACTGTGGCATCGGCAGATCGGTCTTTTTCCAAACTAAAGCTCATTAAGACATACCTTAGATCCACAATGAGCCAAGAGAGACTAGATCACTTCGCTATTCTGTTCTATTGCAAATGCTGAGGCCAGATCAATTCAGGGATTATTTTAGTGTGCAGTGATAACCAATTTGTACAGTGATAAATGAGATTTGTGCAGTGATAAATGAGACTATGTGCAGTGATAAAATGTGGTGTTATTCGGCAAATTACCAATAATTTTTCATAAATAATGTTCAAAAGTACAGCAACAATAACGGTTCCTTTTCCCTATTGTTAAGCAAAAACCTAAACACGCAAATAGATCTTACTTTGAAAGCGCTATACTGTGATTAATTCGCTACAGTTTATCTTCGGAATGTCTGGTAAATGTCAACGTAAACTGGTAAAGTATCAACTACGTTATTTTCTTATTGAATACAACTACTTTAACTAAGCTAATAAGCTAAATGAGACTAAAATCCACGATTCAATGTTTTCTGTTTCGTCACAATGTCTGCATCGTCAACCTCGCTTTCATCAGTATCACCACGTTGAAAAACGTTCTGAAACCATGCCTGCTTGTCAGCCTTTGGTGTATCTCTCACGCGCCGTTTTCTTTCGTTAATAAAATGACGAACGGCTGGCCTTGGGTCGAATTTTGCCAAGACTGGCATGTTGATGTTGACATAAAGATAATGGCTTATTGTTTCACGTTGAAGACGATTCCTTGAACTTGTCTTTACGTTGTTGTATGCCGAGACTAATCTTTCACAATCAGATGAGTGTGGTTTGCATACAAGTATCCAGGCCAGTACCTCTGTTAGCGTTTTGGTCTCGTTGGAATTTGCGCACAGGTTTTGCAGCAAAGCTTTCGGGTTGGTTTTGTTCATATTGCTTTCCTGCACATCCTCGTACTCTTGTGCCAGATATCGCAGATCGAGATCCGGTGCCACTGAAGCATGAACTTCTCTGATATCTTCTTCATTTGCAGTAAATTTTGCAAATGAAGAGAAATTTTCTTTTGCGTGATCATCTATGTCGAGCCTTCTTTCCATAAAATTATGCAGTGCCTGTAATACCTCAACCTTTATTGCGGAGAACGCCCTCGTTTCAGAAACATAGAGATTTCTTCGTGTCGTACGTCGTTCCTTCTGCCACAAAAGTGTCCCAAAAAATTTTCCATCTTCCTCATTGTAGCTATGAGAAAACTTATCTTCCCGACAACCCATGATTGGGCGTTGATGTAATTTGTCGAGTTTTGCAATGAGCTTCTTTGTTTCTGGGACAATATCAACGATTGTTATGTCGTCTCCTTGCAACTTCTTCTGGAACACCTTCAGCAGGAAAAGAACGTCTCCGAGTAAGCACATCAGCATTAAGTTGTCTTTGTTTGACAACAGTCTCCCGAAACCCTTCGCTTGCTCCTCTTCTGATCTTTCACAAAACACCATAAGTGCCCTCCAAGAGGTGAGAACGGCATCAATCAATCCTGCTGTAAATTCCGTCCACCTAACTTCGTAATACTTTGGAAAGCGCCGAACATTGAGACCCTGCTCTTTTGCATACTTTTCAAGCTCTGCTGTACGTGCCGCTGACGCATGGAAAAATGAAGAGATAGCAGAAACTTTTCGTATCAGGTTATCCACGTCTGAAACTTCCTTACACAGGTCGTGATACGCTAATGCAGAAGAGTGAACCGCACAAACTGACTTCAACATTGGGAATTCTGCCTCTTCTTTGGCTTTTTCATCATCAATCAATTTCCACAGTCCATTATGTTCACCGACATTTTTGTTTTCCCTGTCCGTTGTCATATGGTTTGCAATGGTCAACACTTTATTCAAGCCAATTGTATCAGTTGCGCCTTCCTTCAATGCTTCTAAATGACCCTTGGCACCCCTATTTTTAACATGGCCAAGGCCAACGTACCGAAGTAGTTCGTTTCCATTTTTGTTAATAACATTCAACAACATGAACTCGTTGTCCTTTTGAGTACGATCCATCAAAGCATCGCACCGGAAAGAGGCTGCGAGACAATCATCGATTTCTTGTTTAAATCTTGGTAGGTCGGTCTGCACGATAATTTTCAAAACTTCCTGATAGCTTGTTGGTGTCACGTATTGTAAATCAAACACTGACGCGTCATACTCTTTAAAAGGACTATTATAATCGAAAGTGTGAGCAATTTCACTAGCTACTACTCTTGATGGCCAGGTAAAAGCAGAAATTGCTAAATTTTTGGCATCGTTGAACACCTGAATTATCAATTTACCGATTCGGTTAGCAAGAAGGTGTGTTTGTGCGTTGGCTATCTTGTGTAAAGGTACTGCTTGTATTTTTTCAGACGAAGATAACCCCTTAATTCTATTCAACTTAAAAGACTTTTTATGAGCTTCACTGCTGAGATGTTTTGCTATTGTTCCTTTACGGGCTTCTGTTCCTGTTGGTGTGCATATGGGGGGAATTCGACCTCTGTAGCAAAACCTTTTAACAATATCTGAGTTTTCATTGCATACTTTGCATCGTATTCTTTTTCTCCCGCCGGATTTAGGTACCAATTCTATGTCTTTGGCTGCAGTTTTACGATCATCAGAGTCACTTTGAGAAGTAAGTTCATGTTCAGTCTCAGAATCACTGTCTCCTGTAACTGTTGAGCTCAAAGTTGAAGAACTAATTTCAGTGTTATTGGCTTCGTTCGATCGATCAGACTGTTCGCTGCATAATTCCTGGCCATTAGAAATGTTTACATGAGCACCAGCTCGCTGATCTTGTGAATTTAAGCTGTCATTCGCCATCTTTGCTGCAACTTGTTCAATTGCTTCATTAGCATTTCTTATAAAGAAATCAAGTGTTGACTGCTTTGTAGCCATCTTTCCCAATCTATTTTTGACAGCCGATTCAGTTGCTACCCCGTTGCTAAGGAAGTACAGTCGACCAATCAGCTACAATTTTGGTTAAAGTATCGATGATAATATTAAATAACTATGCCTACTGCCTAATTATTGTAATTAAATAAACACTGCGTGGGTATTATTGTGTTGAGAAGTAGTCAGGAGCGTCAAAACGTGTTCAAAATTATCAAAGAATGTTAAAAGTTATCCTAAGGTTTGTTTGAGTTATTTTCTGCCGGTATTGACCGATATATCTGCAAATTTATTTCTCAATAACACAAGCACGTCTGCACGTGTAAAGGCGCTCAGCGTGCTATATTAAATACACTATTAATTTTTATATCAGTCCGTGGATGTATGAAGTTATATTATTGTATTTAAGCCCTAATTAAGTAGCCCCGGTCCATTTTAATACCTTCAAAAAGTGAACATTGACTTGAGAGTATACATGTAATATTGGGAAGAACTAACTCAATTTAGTCAATTATTAAATTCAGCAAAATACACTTTTGTCATATTTTATGTATATGGTATTTAGTTTTACTCTTACTATTATTATATTTTTAGAAGTATACATTTCATAGTTGCTTGTTAGAAAATTCTTTAAAAATGATTGCTAAGTAATATAGATGCATTGACATTTTGCAAAAAATATGTGAAAAAGTGTATATTTAATATTTTTATAAAAATAGAGCATGGTGATATGGGCTCAGCTGTGATTTTGGCTCATTTGCCAGCATGTATATAGTGTAAGGCATGGGTTGCAGAATCAGAACAAGTAGGGCAGTCACACGTTTTTCTATAATGTCGGTAAAATGATACAAATTTTATCCTTTTTGCGCTTTTGTGCAGTGATAAAATTTCCTTAAAATAATCCCTGGATCAATTGATAAGAAGGAATTGATTAACAGTTTTTTAAGTCTCAATGCACGTAGGTGCAAGCAGTTTGGCTTGTAATTGTAAAGTGTATAATGTTCGGTTTTATTATATTGCCTATTGGACATATTCTCAGACAGTGAACACTGTGTCATGCAGTCTCGCGAGGACATAAATGTAGCTTAAATACTTTGTCCTGTTCATTTTAAATGTCATATTTCAAAAGAAATATAATTGTCATTGTATTTTTCCATTGGTAGCAGCCTGTTATGTAAAAATAGCATTTATGTTAGTAGCTCTGTTGTATAGTAATTCATTATTTTGGTTCAACATGACTATAAGAATTATCTCTGTACATTTACTAGATCTTGCACATTCCACGTTAGTGTTAATATCTACATGTTATTGTTTTCCATTTTCCTTATCTTTCATCAAATAGATGATTTCATGTGTATTGTGAAGGTTCAGTTGCAAATGTAATATCTTTTTATCTGATTCAGATTTCAGACTCTTTAACCTCCAGCAGTCCATTGAAGTCTGAAATGTTTGTCTAAGCTGAGGGGGGTTTGGGGCACACGAGCAAAATTTTCGTAAGGGCCCTCGCTAACTCCGTTACGTCACTGGTCTTAACCCAGCAGCCATTTAGTTATTGAGACGGTAAACGTCGTAGCTTGGGTCTATCTGTCCCATAGATGGAGGATTTGAATTCAAATTTACCTTATCCCTGATTGGTTACCCACCAAGGTTAAAGGGTCCCATGTACCCTTAAAGACTTTTATTTTAGAGGTCTTAACTCCTGCAACCACCGGACTACTTTTAGTCTGACCTCTAGCCTTTGTTCCGTCAGGCACAGGTGGCTGTACAAGGAGTATAAGATCCGGCCAGCATAGCACTTAGGTTAGCTAATGTACACAAGCCTCTCCAATTATTATTATCATTATTATTGTTATTATGATTTTGACTATAATTATAATTATGATTACGACTATAATTATGATTATGATTATGATTATTATTGTTATTATTTTGATAGGTAGATGCTAAAACAAAACTAATTCCGATAAGGAGGCTCATCCTGGAAACTCAAGATTCGAGTTATAGTAAAATCAAGAGAAAAGGTTAATCGGTGATATTTTGACTTTCGTTTCAAAGCAATAACCAGACAATTTATACAAAAACAAGTTGCATCTATTCATGTATACGCAACAGGAAATGACACTCAATAACAGAATTTAAACTAAGCTTTAAATATGAAGTATGGAGATACATGTAGACATTTTCACTGTTATCGAGATAATGCGTATATGATACTGTAAAGTAGTGTCATCAAAATTTCAAAGACAAGATTGTCCACCTCCCGCTATAACTATCGTCTCTCCTGTGATGTACGAAGCATCATCAGATGACAAGAATGACTCTATCCCAGCACATTCGTTAGGTGTGCCCATCCTGTAACAGAACAGAAGAACAACATTTGAAGGAAATATTGGAGATCGTTAAAATGATTATTTAGTCAATGGAAATTCTATTAAAATCTTGATGAAAACACTGCAATTTCTACGGGGATGGAATATAAAAGTTAATCACAAAATCATGCACTCTACCTGCGCATTGGAATTTTTTGCAAGATTGAATCTTTGATCGATCCATTATCCCAAAGCTAAATTCAAGCATAAAAACTCAAAGGTCAGGTGTGCTCTTGTTATTGTAGTTTTACAAAATTTACTTCAGATTAACAAAATAACCATATTGTATTGAGTGTCTATGATTGACAACTCGATATGAACTTTAAAAATTAGTTTAGTTATGCAGAGAATAATTTATCTTGCATAATAGATTATTGAGTAACTTTGCAAACTTGACTAGATAAAATGTTTCAATTTATTTCAATGAAATAGCAACATCGTTTTGAGTTTCTTGCTGTAAGACATTCACGTTGGTATTTTGTTCATTTAGTCGTTGCATTTAAAGCGTATCGAACCACAATTTTCTTTGTGGTTAGGTACACTTTAGATACAACTGCTAAATGAATAAAACAAATTGAATAAAAGAAAATAAAAATGAGAAACATTTTGTGCATCCTGTAACATTTTTCAAAACTTTTGGATTTGAGGTGTTGCCGAAGTCATTAAATGTCCAGTCAGTTTGTTATAAGATCTGAATACAATCCTGGCCATAAATGCTGGGACAACACTTTAAAAATCATAAAGTTTCGATCCGCCACTCCTTTCCTCCACCCTGCTCAATGTTACGAGTTTTTGGTCAAATTTCCGCATTGCATGCGACCCAGCCAGTATCATCTGATGCAGTGGAATAAAGCAACATTTATGAAGAGGGCGAGGGGAGATGGAACGAGCCATATTTTTTCTTTCGTCCTTTGCACGGTTAGTAGGGTGTTATTTGAAACAATGTGCCAGGTATGTTTGGCCAGGATTGTAGCAAATAAAATGCTGATTAGTTTACAATTTCTTCCCGGAATCCAACCCTAGTCCCAGAAGTGAGAGACACGTACACTAGAACTGTACCATCAACACTTCTTGCCTGAAAGCACTACTTCTTCAAAGTCATACCGAAGCCCATTTATGAATTGTTGTAACAAAGACGGATAAAATCTAAGTGGCTCAAGAGTTCTGGAAAGTCAGTGTAAAAATCAGCATCTGTACTGTTTTACTTACAACTCCACTGAACGCTGTCTTGATTAGACCAGGTGCTATACAATTGACACGAATCCCAGAAGATGCAAGTTCGTGTGCCATGTATTTTGTTAGTCCAAATAAAGCAGACTTGCTAATTGCGTATGCTCCCAGACCCTGCAAGGTTGGTCAAAATTATTCTTAGACTGGAAAGTACTGGTTATTTTAAGATAATAGTAATATCAGTAATAAAAATAATAATGATAATGACAATAAAAATGACAACAGTAACAAAAAAAGCTAACAAATCAGTAGCTTAAGCAACAACAATAAAAACAAAAACAGCAATCACAACGACAGCGGCAGTGACCACGAGAGCGACTGCTAAAGTAATGTCGCTTGATTTTTTTATCCTTCGTCATAAATCTCGACAAAGATTTATCCAGTACTCTGGAGAGGACTAGAAGGAATTTCATAGTACTAAATTGTACTAAGAATAAATCTACGAAAGTATCCACAAACCTATATTGTCTAGTCTTAAACCGACTTCTGTTAAGTCAAGCGAAGTTATGATTAAAGAAATATGACAAACAGTAGACTTTTAGGCATTATATTTGAAGACTGTTTCCATATGGACATAGGGGGGTGTTAGAGATTTTAAAATCCTTAATCATGCCTGTATTTGCTTGAACGGGTGTATAGACCATTACCTCATAGTACAATAATTCTGTTTTGTTCGCCATCAATATACCTTCATTCCAGAGCTTTATGCGAGTATGCGGCGTTCAGAAAGTGTGCACTCCGAACTAGAGCAAGTTTAAACCGAAAGCGATTCAAAATATTTCGATGTACCGTTGGGTGGAACGGAAGCCAAATTCGGATGGGTATACGCCTTGAGTGTCCGAACACCAAAAGCTTTCATTGGAAGCTATTTTGTTTTCATCACCCATGTTGATATCAACATGTTCTTGATTTGTTGCCTACCTCTTTAATCAGTTCCTGGTGTCTGTATACGGTAGTTTCATGGTCCTTTTATGCCTGAAGACGTCAGCAAATGACTTTTCGGTGGTTTCTCATTTAGATATCCAAATTAAAGTGATCTTTTCGTTGTTGATCCCAGACCTCCCAAACTAAGTAGCCCTACTGTTTAGAAATTCCTGAAACTTACTTGATGAGATAGAAGGGCCTACGCTCGCGAGGTTAACATTGTCTTGTCTAATTCAGTTGCTTGCATTTATACTGAGTAAAGCTACATAAATCAAAGCATAATTTAGTCTACAGAGTTCACTTAAGCTGATTCATAGGCAGTACGCCCACCCATGAATATCCTCATTTTCCATTTGGGATAAGGTGCAGCCATTTGGCAACTGTTGTATATGTGTCTCGTCAGAATCACCCACGTCAGGATATGTTAACTTTTAAATTCTCTGCCGTTGAGACCACTGAATTTCGTTTGGGGAAACTCGCTTTAGCTCTCTGGAATAATTTTAGATGTAAACTAACATGTACTAGCATCGTTACTACTTAAGGTAGCTCAAACAATACTCAAACTTTTATTTTTCGGGAAAATTATGCCTAACCATGGGACAACCACGGTCATAAAATGACCCTATCATATCAGAAAAGCGCCCCAAAGTCTATATTTAAATTTTCATTATTTGAAATTTGAATTCCTGCTAGCTAGTCATTCCGTTCTTTAGCTCAGTCACTGAGACACTTTATTGGCCATATTTGAAAGGCTAATAAATTTTGTGGTTGAACAAATTTACTCTCTGGAATCAGTTTTGGTTATCAAAAAGCAAATATTTACTCATAGAATACTTAAATAAGTACCTTAATTGGCGTGTACCCAGAAATCGTCGACACCATGGTAATTGCACCATACCTAAAAGTTTAATGCCGTCAAGGTTAATAAGTTTATGCATGCAAACTATAGCACTCTTATTTCACGATTTTGTTCTTTTTTTCTAGTTCTTCCACTTCAATTTCTTATTTTCTTTATTGTTAAATTTCTTGGAATTTGTGGAATGCAACCTTACAAGTTATTCTGGAGTTAACAACAGGTAAATAAAAGAAATCGAATAGGAATTGTAAGGCAGTGAATCTGCCGGGTGCTTACCAAAATGTTTACCCATAAAGAACTTAAATTTACACTGAAGTACCGACATAGGAGTAATTGTAGGGAAATGATGCTCTTGAAAACAACGTTGTGACCTATGAAAACGTTTTAAAGCGAAAAGGTTCAAAACCGTAAATCACACTTCGTTTTCATGTGGAAACATCATTCACTTTCTAAACTGGTTTCTTTTGATTACGTCGCTTTGAGGTGGCGAGAGTTCCCTCAACCAGTAAAAATTCAATTGAAAAATTTAATAATTAAATAATAACCGTGGAAAACAGTTCACGTTTCTTCAAAAACTCTCGGTAATTTTGTAGCATTGAAATATTTAAAAGACAATACGAGGTGTTTCAACAATGGTTTCTTCGTTTAAAGTGACGACAGCAAAAGGCAAATGATAAGACTTCAATGTGAGTCACTAAAATCAACCACATCAAGTGCAGCAACACAAATTACTAGATTAATTAGGCAATAAAAGGCTCAACAAACCCAATCCTAAAGCCTTGGCCAAACTAATGCAGTGTCACGATTCAACATAGTTCAACATTGTTGAATGCAACATATTGAACTCGTTTTGCCACGATGTTGCATCGTATTGCATGATGTTGTACGATGTTGAACTAAGTTTGATTTCCATCAAACATTTCATGCAACTTTGCTCAACATTTCTTTTGCCCTCGTGTCACCAACAAAGTTGCACTCTTGTGGCCGCGTGCTTCAACATTGTAACACTTAAGCATTCACAGCAAGTCTTCTCTCAGGCAAGAGCAACGGGTCTGCACCGTACAACATGTTGTATTCGTTCGGCCACGCACTCCAACGCCATCCGACAAAGTTGAATTCAACAATGTTGAATGAAGCTGTATGAATGTGTGTATGTATGTATGTATCTATGTATGTATGTATGTATGCATGTATGTATGTATGTATAAATGTATATATGTTGCATTCGTTTCGACAAGGCTTAACCTTACGGCTTATTCCTAGCCGTAAACGTAATTCTAGCGCTAAACCAAATCCACTCCCAAACCTTAAGCCTAATCTTAAATCTGAGCCTAACCCTAAGCCTAACGCTAAAAGATTAGTGGTTTGTCGTGGTCGGTTAAATTACACTCTAGCTGTTGACAGTTTGAATTTCAAATGGACAATCATCATTACAATAAAAACGTAATAAAGTAAGAAATTTTGGAAAACCCGTTAACCTCCAGTGGAGTAGGTTAGGTACCTCGCACACCAGCGTCTACGTTTGTTGGGAATGAATTGCATTTGACAAAATGCTTCAATTCACCACACAAGAAATTTAACCTACAGATCATATTATAAAAATTATCATCTAGAAATTAATCAACAATTAAAGCTCTGCGTTTTCCTTACCCGTGTTTTGTCATATGTGGAGTAACTTCTTTGAGGAGGAGAAACGTAGACTTGACATTGACATCAAAAATCTTGAAAATAATGTGTTAAATCCATCAGAAAATTTAACATCGCATCTTGTTCTGAAGTCAGCTTTTAGTTCTATCCTTAAGGTAGGCCTTCCATTGACAAATAGGATTGTGGGATGTTAAACGGAGTAAGGTAAAAAGGAGTCGCCAATGATGTACCCCTGAACGAGAAACTACCGTAAATGTATGAAGTAGCGCCCGTAGCACATGAAGTTTTTTACACTTGTAAGAGGAGTGTAAAAAGGGGAGGGACACTAATTTAGATATGGGCGCTTATTTAAAAGATTAGCATTTTCTCTTGAAAGTAAAATTAGCATGACCACTTAACTAAAAGCCAAGACAATTTCGATAGTTTACTTGTTTAGAATAATCAAGTAATTTAATACAATATTGACAAAAACACCGGATTTGAAGGAAAAGCTGAGAGAATTCAAACATTTCAAACCCTAAGAAATGATTTTAGACGTCAAAGTCTCTTTGATTTTTCATTTCTTAATTAAAAGCCTCAATTTCTGTTGATGTCTAATCAAAGTTGCAATATTTCACGATGCGCAGGGCTGGATATATTAGCCATTAAAACCTATAAGGGCCCCAGAGCGCTTATTGCTTGTTTGCAGTTTTTACGGGGTTGGTTATCCGGGAAGGGCGCTAAATCGGTCGGCTGTGCTAATTCGAACATTTACAGTATGCAAGCTTTGTGCTTCATGATGGTTCTCCCATTGACCTGTGAAATCATTTAACACGAGCCCACATGAAACATTGAAAATACGATTTTAAAAGTCTGGAAAGAGTTAAGCAATTGACACGAGAATGGTCCCGGGCCCCGGAACAATATTTTGAGTGATGGGGCTGACAGGGGACGATAGCATGATCCCCTGGATAAATTAAATGCAATATTTCTGAGACGGTCGTGAACACTTCTTATTTTACTGATTACTCAGAAATCACAAAACACTGGTTATATTAACAGGAACAACTAAAATACTATCAGCTGGTCACTCAAATATCGGATATGTTTATCGGATAATTAAAATCATAAACTAAAATACGAGTGTGGTTCTCGCTATGTAGGTAGAACAACTCAACGGTTAAGTGAAAGGATTAAGCAACATGTGCCAAATGTTATACGAAACAAGACCGTACCATTAAGAAATCAACCGACAAGGCAATGTAACTCTGCTCAAACGATTAATTGTGACTCGACGGCAATCGGTCGACTGTTGTTGTCAAATAGATGTGCCAATAACTATTCAGACTCTAAATTTAGCATCCTGGCAAAGTGCTGCTCAAAATTCTTTGTAAAGATTATGGAATTCATGTATATTGGCGTTATTTTGCTGTTTAATCCCTCCTACGTGGGATAACATCATTGCCTTTACATCAGGTATAAATATAAGCTGATAGCTCGTTTCTCATCAGTTAGCAGACGTTTGCACCTGAGGAGTGGTCTGCCGAAATGCATAGTGCTTCTATTTAGTATTTACTTTCTCTGTGTGTTGGTTCCTTTAGTTCTTTTCAGAACTGTCTTGTATAACCATTCACCATGGTTAAGACGTTTTTCAAAGCGATACTAAAATATTTAATTTCTTTCCAAAAAAATGGGGTGCTAAAGCCCCCCAAGACCCCCGCCTCCGCGGCCCCTGATAGTGCACTAATTTATTTTGAAATTTACAAAAATGACATTTTTAGACAAGTTTAATACCTTATTCCAAGCTTCAGCAGAAACCTAAAACATGGAATAAAAAGGTTCCGTAGATAAAACGATTAAAAAGGCCAGTAGAATGTATAATACCGTTTGATTAACTAAGATATTGTAATATATTGTATTAATAAAAAAAGACATTTTTTTCGCCAAAACACGAAATCCATTAACCAAATGAACGTCGTGTAGCTTCAAGTTAAGTTAATTTCACTCTACGCAGAGTTTAATATTGCAATAATGTAAGATATTTAAAACTTTTTTTGTAAATGTCAAATCCTTCCGACTAGGCTTTGATAGATTGTGCTCGTAAAACCAGCACATTATGCTTCTAGCACTGCTCCCCTTTTACTGAAATTTTCCCGGGAAGTGTGCCAGTTTCTTAAATTATGCTGATGATACTAAGTGCAAACAATAAATGCTACTTTGTTGTTTCTTTAAATAGTACTTATGGTAACCGCAGTCGTGAAGTTGGTGTTACTTAACGTTAACATGTTAAATGAAATACAACATGTATTCGTTTGAAGCAGTTGTGACTGTTAAAATTATAACTGCAAGTAGTTCATGCAGAGCCAATACTGTACTTTTTTATATTGTTTAACAAACAACTCTGTCCTTATCGCTTGTTGTACTTTGGCACGACACTAGCTTGTAGGTAATTTACAAGGACATGATCTTGCAGGTCACTGAAGCATGAGGAGAGGAAAGAGAATGCTCATGAGAATTAGATTTTTTGCATCAGATGTTCCTCTCTTTCCATAATTATTTCCCTTCAATTAATCTCAGAGTTCGTTGTCGGGTTATTTCAGCTGTTCCTGGACCACTGACTGTTTGTGTCACTTCGCTTTCGCGTTCTAAATCACTGCCATCCTCCAAATCATTGTAAGTCGCCATCTTGTTAAACAAACAGCACTACAGCACTACAGGTGTACAACCCGTGGGCAGTGGGTTAGTTCTCAGCAGAGAGTTGTTTCGAAACTGCAAAAGCTCTCATGCTGTTTGACGCTGATTACTAGTAAATTCTGATAAATTCTTTCGGCATAGAAAAATGAGTAATTTAATTCTTCAGAAGAAACGGAAAATGACAATTATGCTTGCTGTGCTTTTTTCGGAAAAATCGTTAAAATTGTGCTCATAATGGTAAATTACGCCAAAAATTGTGTTGGCACAATTTATCAAAACTTACTTCCGACTCACTCTTCTGATACGTTGCATCTCTTGCAAGAACTTGATAAGCAATTTCACAAATGAGAATAATATTTAAATATGACATTTTGGTAGGGCCTCTCTCGTCTGATGTGTAGCTTGATTGCATGATCAGGGTTTCCCACGTACAGAATACGTTTACTTTAGAGCATATAAGACTATGGATATAGGATTTCAATAACAGCTCAAAAACACTACGTTGCAGAGAAACAAAACTTCGTAGACTTTTGCGTTGAAGATCATCAATAAAAAGCATTTTTTCCCTCGGTATAAATCTGGAAGTGCGTAATATTTTATTTCTTATAAGATTATTTATGTAGAAAAAAATTTTATTGTTATGGATTATAGCAGTTTTCTATACATTGTACGCAACTGCAATATGTATTCCCTGCGAGGTGGTTTTTTCAAACCTGTAGACCTTAAAGAAAGGGCAACAGGGGGGAGATCATTTAATCAATAAATTTCATTACTATACATCTCGCAGGTGGATAGTGGTTTTTTGCGCAGTCTGGCTGATTTCTCTATCTCAGAATATCTTGCACTATTCAATTTCAAGCAAAATAAGATGGCGTCCCGTTTTGCTTCTGTTACGGATGAAGAAATTCTTTGAATAAACGATGTGGCCGAGGAAAACAATTCCAAAAAGGCAACGAAATTTTGCATTAACTTATTCAAAAATACGAATTTCTTTGACTTTTCAGAGATAAATGTGCTCAAGATGTGTCCAAAATGTTTTGTTTGCAAATGATGAGTGGGCGACAAGCAGTCTTTCCGTAAAATTATATTAAAAATATAAAAAAGTACGTATATGAGAACAATTAAGCGAGGTATATGCTAAAAATAAACGGCTCAGTAAATATCCGCCACTATTCACCTCCATTTTGGTAAATAATTGTTAATTGGCTTTGTAGTTTTAATAAGTAACTAACTTACATCCATTATGGGACCAAAAGCTGGATTTGTGGCAGCGTTTGAAACAAGGATATCTATTTTCCCATACTCTTCCAAAGTCTAATAAAATAATTTTGGTAGGTATTATTTTCGCTGTTAATTATTAGAAAAAAGGACGGTGGAATAGATTCGTGGAAAAGGAGTATAATCAAAGGCGTAGGAAACGGGGGTATAATGGGGCTTCAGACCCCTCGTGCACTTAAATGGGGACCTGGGCGCCCCTAAAATGGCCCAAGTGTTACGAAAGTAGCTTCTTGTCTTTACTGGTTGAAAGTAGCTCATGCAAAGTTCAACCATGTGTATGACCCACGACCAACGTCAATTTTGAAGATTTCATGACGGACGTGAATCTGATTCTGGTTAGACTGCTATAGATTAGTGCGGATTTGACCAAAAAAGCTTGTAGCTGCTGTTGGAAATCGAAAAACTTTCAACCAATGCATGCAATGGAAATACAACGCAGCCATCACAGAGTTTACAAGACCTGTATCAGTCAAACACCATGTTTTGGTGCTTAGGAGTACTGCGCATAAAGACAAGCATAAAGACAAGATTAATAAGCATAAAGACAAGATTAATACGAAAACATAGTATGATATTTCGTGAGGGACTTGGTAAGACAAAACAACAAGTATTTTTCTTTGTTTCGTCTCTTGTTCAGCTCTTGGCTTTCCCTTGGACTATGCTTATGCATATGACGATCCTTATGTAGTAGGCTTGACTTCATTCCTTCGATTTGTTTGTTTGTTTGTTTTGTCCTTATGCTTCTGCTTATGCTCACGTGTGAACCAGGCCTTAAAGGTTATCACGATAGCATTAAGTACACTTGTGAAGAGTCGGAAGAAAAACTAGCATTTCTGGATTTTTGGGTCTAGCTAAAAAATAATATTATCACTGTGGACTTATATTCAAAGCCAACAGATACTCGTCAATAGTTGGATAGTAAATCGTGTCATCCGAAAATGTTAATAAAGGAACTTCTTATGGACAGGCTCTTAAGATGAGACGCATTTGCGATTCAGATGAAGTTTTTAAAGAAAGGCTTACGGAACTTAAGGGTCATTTTGTTGAGAGAGGTTTTAAGAGGAATTTTGTAGATGAACAGTTTGTAAGGGCCAAGACGGAGAAACGAGAAGATCTTCTAAGTCAGGGGAGTGAGAAGAGGAACAATTTATATGAGATACCTTTAGTGGTTAACTTGCACCCAGCGTCTTTGGGAATTAGTAAATTATTAGCTCGCTTTGACCAATCTTGCATGCTTCGAAGGACATGAAAACTGTACTTGGGAAGAATCTTATAGTTGCTTTCTTAAGACTCAGATATCTAAGAGATGAATTAGTTAGGTCAAATTTAAACAAGTTGAGAAATAAGGTGGAAGGTATGAAGAAATGAGGTAAATCACGATGTAAAATTTGTACACTTGTTGAGGAGAGCAGAGAATTTGAGAGGAATAATCAAAACTATTTGATTAATTTTTCGTTTAATAGTGATTCAGAAAGTGTGATTTACCTTATTTTGTGTAAGAAATGTAAAAAGAACTATCTAGAAAGTACAGTTATATCGTAGAGTAAAAGGTTCAATGATCATAAAAGCAGTATGATTAGGTTTGGAAAAGGGCTGAGAGGGATTTCAGGGAAACATTTATACAAGAATTTCTTTGAAAATGGACATAAGAGATGTGGTGGTTAAAATAATTGATAAGACGAATATTATGATCCAACAAACAGGAACGGTTTTTTGACTTCCAAATTGAATTCATTTGTACGAAATTGTTTATACTTGAAGGATTTTTTTTAATGTATTAAAATTTTTATTGAGTTTTTAAACGTTGGGCAGTGGTGAAAGGAGGTTTTACGATGGAATTACATATACACATATATATATATATATATATATATGTATATATATATATATATATATGTATATATATGTATATATTATATGTATATAGAATATATATATATATATATATGATGAAAAGTTTGTTCTCAAGCTTTTATCTCAGAAAACTTCTGAGCTCCCCAACGGGAATCGAACCCGTGTCTCCCGATTGCCGGTACGGTTGTTTTGCCACTACACTATAGGGTCTCAGACGGCAAGTATGATGTTAATGTAAATTAACATCATACTAATTGAGCTTCCATGCATCAAATTGTTCTTGACTGTTCTGAATAAATTCACAATTGATTGTTCTAAACAATCAATCATATTTGGGATAAATACGAATGTGACCGTCTTGAATAACTTCAATCGGTTTGAATCCCAAATCTAAAGGAAAAGTACTTTTATTTATACTAGATAACCCCATCAGCTACCTGAGCTGTTCTCACTTGAAGTCCAGTGAGGGCCACCCCTTAAAGGTCCACTGTTATTACAGGAAGAAACCGAAGTACCGGGAGAAAACCTGCGATACTTGGTAGGGTCAAACCGGACAACACTCTTCTCATGTGTGACCAAGATAACTTTAACCAGATAATTGCAAAGAGCTGGAAGCGAACCCTAGTTACAGTAGTGAGAGAGAGTCAGAGAAAGAAGCGTTAGAGAAAGAAGCGTGTTCAGAACAAGTTTCTTTCTCTGACAAAGGGCCTTTGCTCAAAACATGGGAATTCTTTGAGATCAGTCACGGCAGTTACCAACCTCTTTGAACTTTTTACCTTATTTAACACTGTCTACGCAGTATCTTATTTTTATATCGTTTTAACACAGTTTCTTTTGAAACCGATAAAAAATTAAATGATTTCGAAAAATAAAACAAGTACGGTCTATGTTTGCATATTTTTACTTGGGCATAAGGTGTAGAATAGTATTAATGGTTGTCTGTTGGCGCTATGGAATGCACGTCTATGCAAGTGGATGGTTGTGTATCTACGCTAATGAATGTCAGTTGAATAAAATGAATGTATTTTTGAGTTAATGGTAGTATAATTTCTGCTAATAAACAGTAAAAGGTGTAACAGAGGCTCTATTATTTAATTTAAGCAATTATCAAATTTCTTCGGCACATTCTTTTAGTAATTTCGAAGTTATTCCGTCCGGGCTACGTGTATTTTTGAGATCAAGAAAACCCAAAATTGTTGCAACTTCTTCTGGGGATATTGTTATATCCGGCATAAGGGGACATGAAAAGCTTCATCTATTAAGTAACTCATAGAGGCCGGAAATTAAAGCATGAGCCAGCTGTTTTAAAACCGAGTGAAAATAAGAGTTAAAGCTTCAGGTTCTTCTAAAGGTTCTGAATAAGTTCTACGATCAAGCTTTATCGTCTCTAGAATTCGAGATGTGTTAATTTTGGTGCATATGTAAGACCAGAAACGATTGGGGTTTTCTTTGAACAAATCAGCTATAGTTTTCAAGTATTCGTCATGGTTGGACTAATTAACTTTTTGGCTTCAGAGCGTAATTTACGAAAAGTTTCCCATATAACAGAAGAACCGGTTTTCTTGCTTTTTCTGCTTGTCGAATCTTTTCTGTTGTGCAAGTTAACAACCTTACCGTCAATCCAAGGCGGAGAATTTATATCCCGTATTTTAGATTTGGGTACATGAAAATCAACGGCTCCTAAGAACAAATTTTTCCATATTTTCCAATCTTCGTCTCTACTGTCATTTGTAAGCATACCGTCGAAGGGAACTTTTCTCAGCGTATTTCTTAAACCATTGAAATTAGCTCTTTTATAGTTGTAGACAAATCTACGTTTGTTCTTTACACGCTTCGCCTTAAGTGAAAACTCAAAGTGAAAAAGTAAATGATCCGTCTGGTATAATGCTATCTCAGGTTTTAATAATTCAAAATGCTTGATATCATATGCTTCATTGGTTAAAACTATATCGAGAATATCTGATGAACCAGTTGAAGAGAGTCTTGCTCGAATGTAAATCATCTGGCTTAAATAGTAATCTTTAATCGATATGCAAAATTTAAATTCGTCTCCTGAATCAGAAGGAACTGAGCGAGACTCTCAATCAATATTTGGGAAATTAAAGTGGTCGAGGATCAATAACTTTTTCTTGTCCAAAGTTTGGAGAAAGCCACCAAAACAGTCCACAAACGAGGAATCCAAGCTCGATGTTACTGATTTCAGTTCGTTGTTAACGGCTATCATAACACCACCTCCCCTATTAATAACTCGGTAAATTGTATAACAATTGCAAACTGTTAACAATAAATTGTATAACAGCCATTGAGGATTTCGTTATCACTGGTTGACTCATTTAACCACGTTTCAGTCACTGACACAACATCATAAGTGTCACTAAAAACCAAATTTATAAATAGTTGTAATTTATTACCTTTGATACATTGTGCGTTGAACGAAAGGATGGATATACTTGACTTTCTGTTTGCTTTGGACAATCCATTTAAAATATTATTCGACACTGATCCACCTAATGTGTTATTCGTAACTGGTCCGGGGTTGACCTCCACATCTCCAGAACGCAAGATAGAAGATTGAAGTAGCACGTAGAATTCTTGTAGTAATTAAACTTCTTTTTCAAGTACTTGACATAAAAGATGATTATACAATAAGGCCTTGTCTTTAAAAGATAGTTGTCTAAATAGATAGGCGTTTTCCCAAATCGGATTCGATAAATCGATGAATCGGCAAAAATAAAGCTCTCACTGGTCTTCTTTTCTAGGTCATAGTGCAGACGAGGGGCAGTATACTCTTTATTAAAATTAGTAGAGGAAGATTTTAAATATAAGACAAATATGAACAGAAATAAGACGGAGCTATTATATAGACATCTAATAGCCATGTTGTCACTTCTGGATAGCTTCACGTTCTTTTGTCCGGCTATCAGCCAGGTAAATGTATCAAACATGTCATGTAGATTCAAAATATCAAAAATTTTAAGATTGTCGCCCTTTATTATGTTAATGTTTTTCATTTACACGCTTGGACATTCTCGTTATTCTTACCTGGATTTCGGCGTTAGAATTGGATTCTCCAAAATGTCGAGTCTGAAAAACAAAAAGTTAGACTCTTTAAATCGAGCAATAAGCTTCACGGGATGACTAAACTGTTTTCACCTAAAGAAGAGAGTAACAACTAACCTTCAATGAAGCGAAATCTCTTAAACTGAAAATTTCCCCAGTGGTTGGCTTAGCTGTGGAATGCTCGCTTCCAAGAACCGTTCTCATCTCAATTGCCTTCCCAGCCAACGAACTGCACAACTATGTGAGGCACAGGACTCAGTACTTGGCTCGTTATAAATCACACTTCTGAAGGGTGGTGGTGGGAAGTATTTCCGGAAAACTATCGCCAGAAGATTCCTAAAACTATTATAGCTTGTCGAGTGCCTGTTGGTCATCAGCAAATAAAATTTCCTTTATTTAAAAAAAAATTGTCTTGGTTTGTATAGGATAACTCAGTCAGTTGGCTAAGCTGTTCTCCCCAGAGGTCCAGTAAGGGCCACTCCTCACGGGAAAGTCCAATCCACATCGTGAAAAACACTCATCTCCTAAGATAACGTCATATGCTTATAGTGACAGTTGCATAGGCAGAACACCAGTGGAGCCAGTACCTCAAATAATCTATCTAAAAGTCGGAAGAATTTTTCTTACCAATGAAACTTACATAAGGCTAAGAATCTTACATTACTTTAGAACCTTACATTACATTAAGAACCTTACATAACTTACATAAGGCTAGATTATTCCTGATTTCTATTTTCTCTAATTACTTATTTACAGACTACAGATCACATTTATGATCACTCAATAACTGTTTTATTTTAGTCTACCATTCATTTACTTAAAAGATCTTTCACAGTATTGTTCTTTTCATTACCCTCCTTCTGTTAAACTCTAAAAGATTCTTGTGTCAAAAAGAATGTATGTGACCAACATACTGCTTATCGTGCAGGGTTCATGTCTTTCACTTCGTTCAGATTGCTACTTGTCCATCCCACTTGAACAGTATAAACGTAGCTAAAAATATCCTTATATATAGGCCTAATTTATGTTGTAGAAAAAAAAATAAAACTAACTAACGACTTTTATACCTCATGATTTCGCACAGGGATGACATGATTTACCATATATACAATATAATTTGACTAATGCTTTTTGAAAAAACTAAAATGATCCATTGTTGTAAGAGACAAAATTTGAATACAATCAACAATCAGTTGAACAAAGCTTGAGCTTAATTTACGTATTCATATTTTACTTCTGAAAACCATCGATGCGAACTAATTTTATATTTATTTTTGGAGCTGCAGTTAACAAGGTGATGTTTTCAAATCTAATCAAGAATGGCATGTGATAGTTTTGAAGTCTTACCTTCAACTGATGAATCTTGGATCTTGAGTTTACAAGATATTTTCACTCGGAATTTGTTTTATTTCTATAACTTCAGCTATACTTCAGTGAATAACTGCGTCAAGCATCTCCGTAATTTACCCCTTTCTGAACATGGCTTGTAGATAGCATCCCTCAGTGTTCATCCATTCTATCTGTCTTGACTCATTTGATTGTCAACTGTACGAATTTTGAAAGCTTATTCAATCCAAGAGGTGACCTTGAAGGAATGCCCGATATTTCATCGCGAGTCACGCTCAATTTGTTTAAACTAAGTTAAAGTAAAATTGAAGTTACTATTTTTACTTTGTTTCGTGGGCGTTATCCCTCAGCGAAGCTATTTTTTCTTTCGTAAACCGTCTTTGCCATCACAGACGGGCTTTGCCATCCTACTTTTTCGAGTTCCCCAAGTGTACCGTAAGGAGCCTTACTGCATGATGAAATGTTTAATAAATACTCAATTTTGGAAAGGGTAAAATAAGCCTGCATGCCTTCTGAAGTGGTTTGTGCGACCAAAAGCGATTGGTGCAGAGAGGGTTTGAAACCGTGGTGAAAATACGTTTTCTATTTATTTTCTTTTTTTGTCCTCATAGTGCTTTTATTACGCCGCAGTGTTTGACTTTCTTCGAGCTTTCGTATAGTCAAAACGTTAAAATTAGAGTTAAACTAACGCAACTGGTAGTTAAGTTAGGGTGTAAGTGAGGCGAGAACACCCCTACCGGGACGTTAAGGTTAGGGTCTCGGTTTGGATAAAGTGATACCGGTAATCCGTGCCAAAGACTGTTTTGGAAGGCAATGTGAGCAAATGGCGACAACGTAATGAAATCACACAGTACATCGTGATATTTTATTTTTCACTGCTTACATGTGGCCACTCGATCTCCCTTCCTAACTGGCCTAGAGATTGTCAAAAAGGCCATTCCAAAATACCGGAAAATTTTCTAAAATATTGCTCTGAAACAAAAAAGCAACATGCAGCAAAATTTTGAAAAGTTGCTTCAAAAGATAAAATACGCAGTTCACGGAAAGCAGAATACCTTATTTCACTTAAATATATCAAGTTCTAGTTTGTTTACTCCACTGATCTCTATCACCCAAATTTTACAGTCATACAACGTGAACAAGATCACGTTGGTACGATTCTAAAACATGTGTCTGATATATATAAAGGCACAAAAAATATTATTATT
The DNA here is from genome assembly GCA_030142905.1 of Heliopora coerulea. NCBI lineage: Eukaryota > Metazoa > Cnidaria > Anthozoa > Scleralcyonacea > Helioporidae > Heliopora > Heliopora coerulea. The sequence goes on along the minus strand of JASJOG010000073.1, from coordinate 846,237 downwards.
TTAGATGATTGTGCTGCATCGCAAGATGTTAAAAACAGATTGTCTGAATTGGTTAGATTAGCATTTTCAGCTAGAAACTACACTGGCGGCCAAAAAGAATTGATCACACTGAAGCTAAAGATGGTGATGCCATAAACATTGTAACAAATCTTATCATGACAAGTAATTACACCGAAAACAAACAGAAAACAAATCTTAATATTTAATGGCTCCTCCATAAGTTTGATCACTGCTTTACACCTTCGAGGCATGCTATTTATGCAAATAATTAGTTTATGTAATGGAAAGCCTTGCCATCCAGCTTTTACAGGACTACAAAAGTTCTGTGACATTGGTAGGTTTTGGGCCTTGGACCATTGTCTTAAGTTGATCCCATAGATTCTCAATAGGGTTGAGATCAGGTGACTGTGCTGGCCATTCCATAAAAGTTATGTCCTCTTCCTTAAACCAATCCTCGAAAAGGCGGAGGTGTGACAAGTTGTATTGTCATGCGGGAATATCCAACCATCTGGTATGGTGAGCACGTGTGGTTGGAATAAGCGAATTTTCTAGGAGATTGATGTATCGTTCTCCATTGAGCTTTCCATATGTCTTAGAAAGACAGACAACACCTCTTGCACTAATGCAGCCCCATACCATGATGTCACCACCCCCATCTTTGACAGTTGTCTGACTGCAGCTTTCCTTTAGTACTTTGCCAGCCATTCTTCTGAAACACACATGCCCATCATTCCTATGAAGAAGAAACCTTGATTCATCCCTGAAGATAACTTGGGACCACTGTTCAGCCGTCCAATCTTTGCGTGCTTGTGAAAACTGTAGTCCAGGCTTCTTATGGCAAGCAGTAAGCCTAGGCTTCTTTCTGGGCTAAGAACCATTTAGAACAGCTTCTCTAAGCTTTCATTGGGTGGTGGAAACCGAGATACTGACACCATGTTCAATTAGCACCTCAGCTTTTATTTGCTGCACAGTCTTGTAACAATTTGACCTGTTTTGCCTTACCATGAGCCTGTCCTCCCTCTCAGATGTCTTTTGTTTCAGTCCAGGGATCTTGGCATATTTCACACTACCAGTGAGTCTCTTTTTCTTGAGGATTTCACTAACACTGCTTTGAGTACAACCCACATGAGCAGCAATTTCACATTATGTGTGGCCTTCTTCGGATAATGCCAGCACTTTTCCTCGATCTTCCAAACTGATTCTTCTGTTTCGACCCATTATTCCGTACCTTCCAATTTGTGACAGCCCAACAACCCTTTCTTGTATGCTATACGCTATAAATATTTTTTTTTAGCATACCTATATAGGTATGCTATAAAATACTTTAAAAACAGAATATCTCTACAAATATTATGGGACACATCTCAATCTATCCAAAACATTCATTACTATGAACTTGAAGGCTGTTGGTGTACGATATGCTTCTTGTCTGCCTATGTACACAGAAAGTAACATAAATGTTAACATGATCGATTCGTTTTGACCAGCAGTGTACAATCTGTCAACATTTATAACAACACAGCAGTTAACTTCCGTTGCCAAACCGTATAGAGAAAATATTAGTGAATTAGTTACCTTTTATAATGCAAATAAAAGTGATATGAAAGCGATTATAGATGATTATTTATACGGGGTGGCTAAAGATTATATAAACGAAGTTATAATTAAGTTGAAAAATAAATACATGAAGTTGGAGATTGATTCACGCCATCCTTATGATTATAAAGTTGAAATTCCGCAAAATAAATAAAATATGTTGTATATATATATATATATATATATATATATATATATATATAGATGGGAAGACGCAAGTCAGAACCAGTTGAAGAGGTGATTAATAGAAGTGCAATAGTTGAAGAACTTGAAGACACAGAGTCGGAGCTCAAAAACTTTAATAATGAACCAAAAGATGAAGTAAAAGATGAACCAAAGGCTGAGAATCAATTGTCTGAGGTTGATAAACAAAGACCAGAATTATTAAAAGTGGCTGAAGGTGGTGGGATTAATCAGGGCGTGAAATATATCAAAAAGGCCTCTTTTAAGGCGCTATGATACTCTTGAAAATAAGATCTTTTAATATGTGTTTTTCTCAAAATATTTCTGGTGCAACAGATAGGAAATAAGTTACTGATGCAAAATCAGCCACTTATGAGCATGTTTCAATGGTAACCGAGATACTACCCACTATGGTGAAATTTAGGGCACTTATGCCAAGAATTATAGGAACTAAAGTAAAGACTAGACATATACAAAACTAAGTTTAATGGAGCCTTAATACATGTACCCATGACATGAATCTAAAAAAAGAAGTGATTAGAAGCTTTAAGTCGTGAAATTTTAATTTATTTGTAACTGCTTCAAAATGCAGTTCGATACAACAGATGTAGTGATTGCTTTTTTCAAAACTATTTCTTTTATGGGTGATTGTCGAGGTTCACATCATAGAAGTATTTGTTGTTGACAAGTGCTGAAAATTTGACACCAATTGGACAAATATTAAATGCAGGAGAGTTTTTGGCACCGAGCAAGACAGCAAACTGATAAAATTGGGTTTAAGGTTTTCAAACAAATTTTTAAGAGGATCAATTATACATTACAGACCAAATAATGTCAAAAACTGTTAAAATGATTCTGTTGAATAGGTTTCCCCTTCTCCCTCCTGGTTCGTGTCTCCTTGCCTCTTCCTTTTTCCTCCGAGGAACTTCCTGCGTGTTTTTACAACATCTGATGGTTTGTAGTTCGCTCTGCTTACACGAAGGGAATCTGTTTGTTGAAGTCCAGGAAGACAAAATGCTCCTGGATTCATTCCCAGCCCTTCCAAAATCTCAACAGTTGCCCTCCCACCAATGTTAAAGCGGGCCACAGCATCATACACTCCTAGCTTAAAAACATTGGCTCCGACAAACTCCGACAAACGGCCGCTTGCCAGTGGAAGCACAATGAAAGAGAGAAGCAACGATATTGCTTTTCATTTCAGCAAGGTTTCCAGTGCTACTTCTTATGGCAATGCCATAATAATTTTGAAAATGTTTCCGTGCTCGTCTCATGCATGAATGGAGCTGCTTTTCATTTTTCAGAACTACTTATCCAACTATATTTTCAATTTGCTCCGACATTTCAGCCAATTTCGGAACAGACCGATTTCTCCGCCTTCGTCATCCTTTACCAATCACGTAAACAAACGCACTGATTCGCTTATTGTGGAGGTGTGCACGATAGCATGCTGTAACCACGCATAACACGGCTTTGTGTACATGGATGGCATAGCCTTATCACGCTATAGCTATGTTATGCCTCTCTTGCATTATGGGTAATTCTGTTTATCTTCAACAGCACCCACTTTCTATCCTTTCATATAATATATCTTATACTAAGTCTAATTCGGGTTTAAAACCACAAAGCCAAACATATCCAAGGCGAGATACTCTAGTACATATCTAAAAGATATGCAACTCTGAATTTTTCAAAAACTATTTTTACACACCTACAGCCCTAAACCTATTACGACTCTCAATCGCGCCTCTGCCGAGAACGCCCACGTCGGGAACAAATTCTCAACCAATAAAGGCACCTCTCGATTCTTTGAAAGGCTTTTGGCAGATCGGCCATCCTCGTACTGTACATGATGTCCCTTAGGACCGCTGCGACTGTTATGCTGGAGCCGAATTTCATGGTTGACGAACTAGCCACAAATCCTGCGACTGACCGCCATTAGCAACGTCCCTTCCAAAGGAAACAATCCAATGCGCGCCAAAATCACAGCCTACCGCTGGTCACTTCACGTTAATACACAGTAAAATGGATTTAAATCTTACAATAAGAAGGGAGGGGTGGTTAAAAATCATTGGGTCTAAAATCTACGTTGGAGAAACAGTCCAGTGATAACAATTTGACAATAACAATTCGTTGCTATGGCTGTTGTTAAGGGACAATTAAAAGGATGGGCAATTTCTTTTTAATAGTTAATCCTTTTGCGTTGTCGAAATCAAGAAAATAGCAACGAGGAATAAAAAAGTAATGTTTAATAATGTTAAATTTCATAATTCCAAATAATTGACTTTTTGAAAGATTAAGAGTACCATACTACCTTAAGGTTGTTGAGAAGAAATAAACAGATGTACAGGATCGTCAGTTACAAAGACTAACGAATACTTCACGGATTTTTTAATCTCTCGTTTCAGTGATATGTTAGGAGGTTTGAAGGCGATTGAATCTGTTGAAAATATGGAGGCCGAACTCAAGCGAGACAAATTATTAAGGAGTTATGTTGAATGTATTGTCGATAATATCACACCATTAATACCCTTTGTGGGGCTTTTTGGTGGTGGGTAGACAGTTGGGAAGCGTATCTCACACCATAGGTATGATAAAGTCTCAACACAAAATGACTCTGTCGGAGACAAAGGAAATGAAAATGAAAATGTGGGGGCAGCAATAATAGGAAGTTTTTATTAATTTTCTGTTGATATGTCTTGACAGGTTGGGCGATATCAGAAATTTCACCCAATCAGAAATTGACCCATAAATTAACTAGCTGGCTAAAATGTTGGCAAAAAAGTTGGCTTGGGAGAAAATTTGGCAGAAAGGTTGATTTTGGTAGAATGTTTTGGTTTTTTGAAAATATTATGTTATCACGAGTGGCTATCATAAGATTATTTGAATTTTTGGATGGATTTTTGGCGATGTGTTATGAAATGTAGACAATGGATGGAATTTGTTGCTTGGTTTTCTAATATTGCTTAGTGGCTTGGATACACATACTGCGATGTTGACCACTTATCATATTGTGTGTGTTCTTGCATATTTGGCTCCTCAAACACTAATTGCTAATTGTTACACTCAGAATTGTCCAAAAATGTGAGCAACAAAAATAATTTTGACGCTGAGCGTTTGGTGTGTGTTTATGGAGATGACGATTTTTGGGTTCGATATGACGGCTGCAGCTGGGTGTGGATTTTTAGCAATCCGGCATGTGTAGTCTTAAATCTCAACAATATTTAGCTTCAGCGATAATTGCCTCAATACATTTGGCTTGGGCAAAAAATCAGGAACAACTGAAAAAGAGCAAAGGCCTCTTATCTCTTTGTCATTCATCCGAAAAAACGTTTTGAATTTGTAACGCAGCCTTACCCAACGACAACGATAAAAGTAACGTGCACATTCTTACAACAGAATTTTTTTTTCTTAAACAAAAACCACGAACGATTTTTAGCCCAAGAGTAATACAAACGTTGCTCTCAAATTTCTTAAAGTTGCTCTCAGATTTCAAAGAAGTCGAAAGACAAACATAAAAAATTCAATATATGACACCAGTGATCGATGGTGTCTGTTAAATCCTAAAGTTTTGATTTATTAAACATCATCTTCATCAAAGCATTCTTAACTCTAGCTTGGCATAGACGTAAGAGGAAATACCGATGGGAAAACGTTATACATAAAACATCTTAAATATTGTTTTTATTGAGAACACATGACTTAGCTCGGAATACGCCATCGCTTACCTTAAATTCCTATGTTGTTGACCATTCATGAAGCAGTCTGATGACGATGATGACTTTGTCGTTAAAGGAACGAAAAGTAAGGACTAAAGGAATCTTTTCGGTAGACGTTTACTCCGAAAGTGGTTTCAAAGTGTCCGAAAGGGAAACACTGAAATCTTTTGGGATAACAGTATTCAATAAATTAGAAGGATAACCATGTTGAACAAAAAAGGATCTCATTTTCAAGGACTTCGTCTCATCACTCGCAATTTTGGCATCTTAAAAAATGATTCCGAGACCTAGTCTACTTTCACCGACAATCCACTGATTCCCTTTCGGTGCAACAAAACCATTCGTGATTGTCGGGTAAACAGCCCCCTTAAACAAAATTCGCCATTACTAGCCGGTATTTTTTCTTGCCATCGAGCTCGCTGTAACATACGTGCTTATATTAGTCAAACCACAGTCATTTTTGAATCCAAATGGAAATTTATTATCGGGCAGAACTTCACATGCACTTCGACTAACATTGCTTACTGCATATCCTGCAGCAAACGCCATAAACTCTACATCGGTGAAACTGGCCGACGTCTCTCTGAAAGGTTTGCCGAACATCTTCGCTCCATAAGAAACTATGATGTTGGCAAGTCTCCTATCAAGAAATTTCAAGAGCGCTAAGCATTCTATTTCGGACATGAAAGTTTTTGCTATCTCATCCATGTCCGGAGGCAATTATAGCCGCAAGAGACAAGAAAGCCATCTCATTGTTAAGCTAGGAACCACTCATCCTATGGACTGAACGAACGTTTTTGTTTTATTTAACCCCTCATAAGCTTTTGTATATTTTTAGCATAGGCAAATAATTACATCAGCTTCCCCTGGTGTTGTCTTTCTTTTGCAACATACATATTTCCATTCCCCTGGGGACCAAGGGGACTTAAACCAATGTCAGTTTGCTGATCGTCGTTTAAAAATAGCAAGTGACTTCTTTACCGTTACTTAGTCGTTGATTTGTTTGTTTTTGTTTCTCATATTTCATTGGTTAACATTTTTAAACTTTTTTTCAGAACACGTTTCTTTCCTGACGAATGGCCTTTGCTGGAAACGTTGATATTCTTTGAGATGAGTCCTGGCAGTTATCGACCTTTCAACTCTTCGTCTTAAAAATAATTCTATTCACATTGAACATGACTTTGTCAAAGTTTTTGAGTTTAATTATTTCCAAAGTAATAACAAAAATCTTAATCTTCTACGAATCCATGCATAACTAATTTTATTAGAAACGTTGCTGATGAAACTTACATGGGGCTAAACATCAAAAATTATGCTTGATTCCTATTTCAGCCATTCTCTTTATACTTATTTATTGTCCTATGATCACGCAATAAACTGCTTTGTTTTGGTTTTCCTTTTATTTACTTAAAGGTTCTTTCACAGTAGCGTTCTCTTATATATCCTCATTCTGTTAAACTCCAAAAGATTCTTGTGTCAAAGAGAATGTATGTGACAAACGTGATGCTTAACTAGTAGCGATCATGTCGTCCTCTTCGTGCGCATTGGTACTTGTCCATTCACTTGAACAGTCTAAACTTAGCTAAAAATATCCTTATATATTAACCTAATCTATGCTGCACCAAAAAAAAAGCACCACAAAAAATTAACAACATTTATACCTTATGATTTTTCAAACTTATTTATAATTCATAAAGTAAAAAACAAACAAACACATAATTACTCAGTATTTAGAAGTTGGAGGAAGATGAGAGCAGAATTTTGCCAACTTTCGACTGGATTTTCGCCTAAAAGACTGATTCGTTTGAAAAGCGATTTCAAACTCTCGTCAAGTGTTCTTCCTTCAATTTCTAAATACTTTGAAACTCGTTGAAATAGCTCAACTTCGCCTCGCTGTTAAACGTGTTTCCCTTCATTTAGAAATCGGAGAACACCAACTCCGTTACAACCTTTCACAATCACAGATCGTATCAATCTGGATCTAATCCCATAACTCCCCACCCCTTTTGCATACGTTGATTAGCATGCAGGAATTAACCGACATTTTACAAATACTTCTATTTCATTATTACATTAATAAGAAGCCAATTAAAGCTATTTGCACGCAACTTTACAGTTGCTGGTTTTAATCATATCCCTTACTAATTAATGTAACTTAAATGTTCAATGTTCATTCTTACAAAACAACGTAAAGGTCTAACATCAAGTGTGCCCTGAGGAGCTTTTCTAAATGATGAAATGTTTTATAAATACCCAATTTTGAAAAAGGTTGAAATTATCCTGCAAGCCCACAGAAGTAGTTTGTCACCAAAAGCGAGCGGTACTGACAGGGTTTGAATCCGTGGTGAAAACGAATTTTCTATTTATTTTCATTTATTTGTCCTCAAAGTGCCTTTTTTACGCTGCGGTATTTGATTTTCTTCCAACTTTGGTATAGTCAAAACATTAAAATTGGAGTTATAAACTAAAGCTCGTGATAGTCAAGTTAGGGTGTGAGTGAGATGGGAATCCCTCTACTGGAACGGTTAGCTTAAGGTCTCAGTTTAGATTTCATGACACAGATAACCCGTCATTAAAGTTAGAAGGAAGAAAACAGGTGAATGATTTTGAGTTGTTTGTTGTTTATGCGACTAGATGGAGTCAGAATGCGGAGGGTACACTATGAGAACCCGAAAACATTAGGATGGCAAAGACAGTTTGGGATGGGAAAGACCGTTGACGAAAGGGACGACTGCTTCGACGAAGTTCCTAAAGGTGTTTTATGACGTCTTTGCCGTCCAGTATTATTGTGCTTTATCATTCTGCTTGCCGTTTGGTTTTCTCTTGGGCGAGTTAGAAGGATCTGTTTTATGCCATTTGCTTTACATCGACAAATTCAGTTCGATGAGATATTTAATCTAAGTCCATGCGAAATACCAGTGAGATTGATTTTGTTAGCAGGAAGATTCTCGATTTGGGGAAAATTTGTGGGAAATTCAGGAAACTCATGTTTTTAAATGTTCTACCAGTAGCAGGCTGCATCCTTTTTAATGCAGGACTGTCCAGGTCTTCCTGTGGGACTAGGATTAAATACCTAATCTAATGCCTCACCTACAATTCATTGTTTAGCAGAAGCGATAAATACTTTGTTGCGCTGTTTAGGATTCAGGAGTTTGATGACCTTTTAAAAGAGTGTGATAACAACTTGTCACACAGCTCTATTCCGAAAACAGTGTGTGATAAACCGATTATCACATGCTTACGAGTGTACATGTTAATTGCCTGTTCCCCCAATTAGTTAAGATAAATACAACTACCAGAATACTTTGCAGTTTTTTTAAAATTTTCATGCAAACATTGAATTCCCAAAGCGAATGGAAAAACAATTGACCCGATTAACATTACTAACAATATTTTGAAACGCGTTCTGGTTGTTTTATTCCAAAAAAAGGTTAAGCTTCACAATTATGATAAATACTTTATTGCACTCGTGATCACTGATTAACCTTCAACTACCGCGCTGAAATGAGATTCGATGAAGATCAGTAACTATATTCGAATACTGGGACTTCTAAAACTAGATCTGCGTGTTATAGTGCTTTTCAATATGCCAAGCATAGGCGTCGCGAGGTGGGGAAGGTAGGGAACCATGATTTCCTCAAGTGTAAATTTGGGGGCTTTGGTCCCCCATTTCATGCCATTATATGGAACTATATTGAACCTAGTCAACAATTAAGTTATTGCCTCGTTTTCTGGATTTCGACAAAATTCAAGTCTGCAACCAAGATTTTCTTGGTGCAACATCGAACAAACACTCGTGACCATTTAGCCAGTGATCCGAAACGATCGTACTTAATAGTGAGCTCCGAAACCGCTGACGATCTAACAAATCCTTTGCAGAAACTATAGATAGCCACAAGGAGATGGAAATATCGAACTTCGCACAGTCTGTTTCTCACAGCAGGCGCGTAGCCAGCTGGGTAATTGGGGGGCGGGGGCGGGGCCTTATTCATATATTCGTGTTCTGCATTATTCATTTCCTTTGAAATCGATTGTTTTTACAGTCTGTGAACACGAATATATGAATAAGGCCCCCCCCCCCCCCCAATTATCGAGCTGGCTACGCGTCTGTCTCACAGTCAGTTCTCAGGTTTTTCTTCCCCCTCGAAATAAATGAACCATATCAACGCCACTAATGCTAGGCAAGGGTTGCCCAGTCGAACTGTATGTAGCTCGGTTTAATGCGGAAACGGTAGGCAATCAATTGTGGAAGACTTCAATTACGAGTAGAGGCGTAAAAGGACCGTAGTAAAATTTATTTCAAGAAACAAAGCACTAACTCGCACAAGTTATATGCAACACCGGTAAGTTAAAAGGCCAAAATATCGTCGCTCTTCTTATCGCTGTAGCTTGCTAGTCTAGAGGGCTGACATAGCAATAGTTCCCTACACTCACATGGTGTGTTAAACATGAATAGAAAAAAATTATTTTTTTAGTCGCCTTGTTTCCTTTGTCCGGCTAAACAATGCAGGTAAATTGGGTAAATTTTCAATGGGGTAAAAACGCAATTACTTGCAAGTCAATAGTTTTCATTGCGGCCCTGAATATCCAAAAATATATTAGTTACAAAATATAGTCCTATTGATATTAAAATTATTAAAAGTAATGTACAACTTCATCTCTCATTTCAAAATAAAAAACCTAAAATTAAAAGTTATAATACGTTTTTACAATGTCAAAATACTCCTTAGATACATTATTACTCAAGAATCTATTAAAAGTAAAGTTTTAAAGAACCGAGCCACCTTGCTGCTTTTAATACTTCACTCACTGAATCCAATAAACAAACACCACCTGAATTAAATGTTCTTAGCCCAGAATTATTTCTGCATTTTGGGGTACCTATATAAGTCCTTACAGATTAAATGTAAGTGATCAAAGCTAAAGATCTGGCAGAGAAAGTTCTAAAAACTTTCCATATGGTCCTTTTTTTTTTTCCCGTAGTCCACAGTAAGTGTGGCTAGCGCGAGACTATTTTTCTGAGTAGCGGGTGAGGAGACAATTGGTAGTGAAAAATTTTCTTAAAACCCTTTCAAATCAAAGATCTTAGGTACCTGGAAACCTTGGCTCCAACCCAGCAAGGCCTGTGCGCTAAATCCTGTTGCAAATGTGAGCGGGAAAAATGAAGTAAATTCCGAAAAATATCTTGTAAACACCCAAGATTTGAGTTGTATATCAAGACGAAAGATAACAAATTTAATATTTCGAGATTATTGTCAAACTCATTGACAGACTTATTGTCAAACCTAAACTGATTTGACAATAGGTTTGACTATGAGTTTGAAACAAACTCGAAGTATCACCTTTATTTATCTTCTGTCTGGATATACAACTCAAATCTTGAGTTTACTATATGATATTTTTTTAAATTTTCTTTCTTTTTCATTTTTTGGAATGGTCGGCTTGAAATGTAACCGTATAGCGACTGCATAATGAAATCGCACAGTACAGCTTCATTTTTTTTCACTGCTTACACTAGGTCACAAGATCTCCCTTCCCGACTGACCTTAAAATTGTCGAAAAGGTCATTCCAAATTACCAGAAAAATTTGCTAAAATGTTGCTTTGAAACAAAAAAGCAATTTGTAGCAAAATTTTTAAACATGTTACCCCAAAAGATAAACTACGCAGTTCAAGGATAGCAGAATACCTTATTTCACTAAAATATATAATGTTCTAGTTGGTTGACTCCACTGATCTCTATCACGACATAACTCTAAAGCTTTTACCAATCAATGGTTTGACCGAAAAGTGAAGTGAAAAATGCTTCTCATTTCATCGTTTCATGATCCCTACTAGTCATCAACGTAGAGCCGACGTCAAAATGATAGCGGAAATGACTGAAACTGATGTTTAAAAGGATCATATCTACTATTCTTTGCAAATTTTTTAATTCAACGATGAAGCTACAATTAGACATCATCTTTATTATCTTGTAGACTACCATAACTGCTGGAAAGCTTGCCGTAAGTTATTGGGTAGCAGCAATTTCTATACAGTCTCTATACGGACCTGCCCCCGGCCAATGTGTTGTTTAATAAGCAATATATGTTAAAGGTATATTTTACAAAGAACTACTCTTCAGCTGTCCGTCTATTCGAATCTAACATACAGTTTATTTTAAAATGATTGTTGATGACGAGCTTAAAAGTCAACCATTGTCAAAAAGTTTCTAGAGATGGCTCAATCCTCCATAAACTTGGTCAAAATAGAAAGCACGCTGAAAGGTTGCCGAATACAATTAGAAAATACTTATGCCTGCTGAAAAACTACTTTGAAAAACTACAAATCGAAGGACGACATATGTGACAGTGATACAAATCCCACAAATAATCGCTGCGATGGACAGATATTTTGCCTTCTTTGCTGAGCTTGCGGCACCTTCATAATCTCGAGCCAAATTGCGCTGTCTTGCCTGGAAAAGATAAGCAAATAGCACGTTTTATTATTTATAATGTAATATTTCCAAGCTAATGTGCTATTATTCGGTGAAAGCCTTGTCCTAACTACCTAATGGGAACATGGAATAGCTCACGCCATATATCACGCACGCTATCCTGGACCCTAAGGCCTCAGTTACCCTATATCGGATTGGTTACGTATTGGATTACTTTTCGTATCGCATTGGGGTTAGATGTACACTATCCCGCGGTAATCCGGTACATAACGCTTTGCGAATCCGGAACAAAATCACTCCGCTCTGAAGGTGATATGAAAACTAATACGATACGTTCCCGTGCCGTGTAACCGCCTCAATCCTATGCGAACGCTCTGCGAATGACTTCACTGATTCGGGAACAAGCTCAATCTCGCTGTCTATCCAAATGAGATTGTCTGTCTTGTTCTAGCTCATCATGGATGTGCTTCCTCGTTCATATTTTTGGCGGGAAATGTGTGATATTTCCATGACCAAGCAAAGAATAGAGGAGTGGAACGATTCAGTTAAAGTGCTAACTGAAACATGCTATTTTGGCATCGGATTGGGTTGAGGTAATCCGATACCAAAAACAATCCACCATAGAGTTACTGAGGTCTGAAGCTCCGTTTACAGATGATCATATTTCTTCGTATTCATAGGCAATACGGAGACTTTATCTTCCGATTCAAAGTAGCCGTTTACACTGAAGTGGCGAATTCGGTATAAAAAGTCTTCGGATTGCACACGAAACCAGATAAATCTAAATCGGGAAAAGAGTCAGGATACTTCGAATCCGGAAAGCTGAAATTCCGGAGAATCATTTCTCGTTTTTGTGTATAACAGCAGAAGTACCATTTGGCGGTACAATTTTTGTCTATCAGAGGCTATAATGAACAAAGAATGGAAAGAAATTTTTCGGTTGTCCAGGGTTACTTTCAATGAAATTTTTGAGGATTTACGTCAGTTCCTAGACTAGAAAGCACTGTTTACGTCAACCCAACCATACAACTATCCCGGATAGTTTTTTCCCCTTGTAAACGGGCAACGAATCCAGAATAATTTTATTTGTGTGAATCGAAAAACTTTGGCTGTAGTGTAAACGCTCCCTAAGGAGTATGAACACATTTCAGACAGATAATGAGGTGAGCCAATTCTGCAATTCCTATAGATTGTTTCACCAAGTAATTATAAAAAGATTTTTCCGTGGCCCATCAAGCAGCAGGAACACACCGCGAAATTTAAAATGGGTTGAAAACGCTTTGTTGATCCCATTCTCATATTTTTGTGTCTCCCCAACCTTCAGTCCGGTTCGTGTAACATGTTGGAAATCTGACCGAGAGTTTCTAGAAGGCAATAAGATCTCTCTTATTGATGGAACATCCTTATAAATCCGCTTGTCAATTTGGTTTGAAAAACATTAAATTTTGTAGCCAAGTTAGAAATGACTTAAAGCAATCAATCTCTAATAAGTGATTTGCACTGAGATGTCGCGTGATCCCTATCCTCTTAAAACATCAGAATAGATGTTATAACCTACACAAACGCAAATTGGAGTTTGATACAAACTTGTGTCTGCTCAGAAAAATAGGTAATATCTTAGCCAGTCATATGACTAGAAAAGTCTTTTATGCAATTAAAGTTTTTTTTAGACTAGTCTCTTTATCTGTTACTTGTTTGAGTCCAAAATCAGAATTTAACTCTTTCCAGGCGGGATGACCTGTTAATTGAGACCTTAAGTTTTTCAACGTGAACTTGAACGACGACGTCCTATAAACAAATATTTTTATGATAATATGACATTGCCAATCGCCACTGAAAAATGTTGACTCGAGCTGGAATTGAACTCATACCTTCGGGATACCGGTCTGCCGCTCTACCTGTTTAGTTATCTAGTCCACAGAGATTGGAGGAGAATCTTTATCTAACTTAAGTGCAAGAGATATTCTCGCAACAACTCAATGATTATCTTTATGAGGATGTGCAATGTTTCAATAATATTTCAAAATTATCCTCAGAGATAAATGATTAGAAATCTTTTTATGATAATCTGGAAAGAAACCAGGGCTTATTGACCGCCGTGCTTGATACTTGTGGCTTATTTGAACACTAGTAAAAAGCTCCACTTTTTCTAACACAACTGTAGTCTCGGGCTTAATGCAATCTCAAAGTAAGAACCTTTTCAAATGCAATCTAAAGTAACAAACTTTGTCAGGCAGAAAACTATTAGAATGTCTATCAAAAATAATTTGAAAAATGGTTTACAGAAAAAACTATTACGAAGGTAGTAAGCAATAAAAGACTGTTGTACTTTTCTATAAGTACAACTGGATCCCATATTGATACTATAATCAGGACTAATATCACAATTATGATTATGTTTAGCATTATAATCAAGATTTGGATTATTTCTATTACTATTAGTACCTCCGAAGATTTTATGATGGCAAATATCCCGAGAATCAAACAGCAACAAAAGCAAGAAAAAATGGACAGTCCCATATAATCATTACAAGGCCTCTCTGCATCTGTTCTGCCCCACGGTTGCTGAAATAAGATCGTATTTAGAGTCAGTAATTTCAATGCAAAACCTCGATTTAAAGGAAGTAAATAGTACATTCACCCGCCCATTTGCACGTTTTTTCCTTCCTTCTGTCTTTCTCAATTCATCAATTCTTCCTTGCATTATCTTTTTATAATTTATTCCTTCCTTCCAAACATTAAAATAAGTATTTTTTTTACCAGGACATGGTTGGTCGTCATTCAACTGACCCTAGTTCAATTATCATTGTCGGTGTTCTAGCGGCCAAGTATATATGTTTATACCATTTTACCTTTTCAGAAACATGGCTATCCAGGACGGCATGATGGCGTTAAACCATGATGTTGAAATATAAATCCATGTAAAGCAAGATTAGCATGCTGCGGAAACTTATAACGTAGAGGTCGAACGTTTCGAGCAAAGGCTCTTCGCAAGAGAAGCAAAGGACCTTTGCACAAAATGTTAGACCTTTACGTTCCAGATTTTGTAAGTATACTAACCTTCCTATATTTTGACTAGAAAGCGATCAAGCTGAGACTTAATACATATGTATTATTTCTGTATCTGGTTTGATGCATTTGATTGAAAAGGAGATGCATATCTTAGAAATGTGAGAGCTTTGAGATATCTTGAATGGTAGATGAATGTGCGTCAAGCTCTATCCTCAGAAAATGATTTCTGAGCTTCAGACAGGGATCGAGCCACCAGCTTTCAAGTGGCGTAGTTCATCATCTGAGTCTTGGTACCTAAATAAATAGAGCGTCTCACAGGTCATCAGAAAGTTGAAGGTTTCGATTCCCGTATGAGACTCAGATATCGTTTCCTGAGGATAAAGCTTGACGAATGTTTGTCTGTGATTCTATTTAAGTTCAAATGTTTGTAAACTTTGCAATATGTTTACATATAAATATGAATATGAATATCTGATCAGCAATATTGCATACTTGGGAATTAGTGGCCCAACTGACAAGACAAGAAGTAAAGAGCAGCGGCATTCAAAGTAATGAACAGCAATTTTATAAACATGTTTTTCTCAGTATTGTCAAGGACGTACTTTTCAAATGTCAAGGGGAAATTTTTTTGTTTTCACAAGAACACAAAGTGTGTGAAAAAACATCCTTTTTTTAACTCTTTTCCAGTGGCATAATACCTTTATTAATTTACATTGGCGAACGGCCGACGATTTTATTCGTCAAAATAGGAGCTACCGTATTGAAAGAGTTATTGCATGCTTTGTATCTTCCATCCATCTATCTATCCTTTCTTGTTTGGTAGTTTGTTTCCTTGCTTTCTGCTTTCTTTGTTCCTTTCTTTCTTTCTTTCTTTTCTTCCTTCTTCCTTCTTCCCTACCTTTCTTCTTTCCTTCCCTTCTTCCCTCCTACAAGTCCTTCCTTCCTTTCTTCCTTCTCCTTTCTTTCTTCCTTCCTTCAATTCTTTCACACTTCTCTCCTTTTATCTTTCTTTCAATCCTTCTTTAATCACTTTCTTCTCTTTACCACTCTTCACACTTTTCTTTCTTCCTTCCTTCCATCCTTTTAATCTTCCTTTCATCCTGCCCATCCACCTGCCTGCCTTGCTGTGTTTCAGTTTTTTCTCATTTCGTTCGTTCGCTTTATACTTCTTTCATTCTTATCAAGTATCTTTCTTTACTTCCTTTCTCCTTCCATTCGTAAATTTAATCATCTATTTTAACTTACAGTCATAACCACTGTTGTGGTGTTATTGCTGACATAACTTGCATCGGGTTGTTGGTGACCAAGGAGTGGTCCTGGTTCATTTGGATAGCCTGGTTGTTGGGCGTGTGGAGGATATCCAGGGTTAACCTGTGGACGGTTGCTTGGCTCATGAGATGTAACTTTGTATGTTGGACGATTTTCCGCTGACGTTGGATCTAAAAAATAGATTAGTAGTCGCTGAAATACTTCACATGACTCATGAGGAAAAGTAACTGTCGTTTTCTCTTTGGTATTTCAAATATGAGACCCACGGCCTATTCTCGCTAATATCAAATGATAAGAAAACTATCTTGATAGACTAGTGATGAACCATGTATTTATTGTATTTTAAAACGTTCATCAAAACCTATGGTTCTAAATCATATCTTTAACACTGTGACATTGATTACGTATGATACACATTTCACAACGATATTATGAAGGATGAACAACGACTGTGTGAAAAAGAATGTTGGTTTGCTCCTCTTCAGCAGAATCACTAATGTAATTTTTGTGCATTTTAAAAAGTACGTAAATGTGAAGTCCGCAATTCGAAGGAATCTTTTTAAAAACACAAAAATACGTCCACCCCCAAATACGGCCTTTCCCATATAGAGCAACGAAAGTTCTCTGCTGAGTTATCCCATGTATTTTCATGAAATCAAATTTAAGGAGTTATAACATTTTTTACAGTTCAAAAGTAGTGATATTGTTTTATCAGTCTTAAGCAATAATCATATATAACAGCCATAAAAAATCAAGCCCGGGTAAAGTAAAAACTGATTCTGAAGTTTCAACAAATTATTGTCGGAACCAAGTAAGTTCACGAATGGCATTGGGAGGGTTTTAACTCTTTAATTGACAAGTAAGCAGGAGGTTTCCACTTGACAACTGAACTCGTCTGGCGTTAGACAGCAAAATGCAATAAGTAGCAGAATTGCAATAACGCCACATATAGTGTTAAAGGTTGTTTAGTGTATCTCCAATTACACTGAGGTAAATCAGCGATGAAAAACAACTGAATTCGACTTAGACATGCGAAATTAATGTACTTCATCGACATTGTTTGCAAAACAATGGAGGGAAAATTGAAAAGTTACTGGACAATGACGACTTTTGTGATGTCTTGAAGAACCAAGGTCATAGTGTATCGTTATAGTTACACCGTTTAACACATTTAAAAATTCTCAGACCTCTTTCCATCACGAAGGATTATTGTAAACCTTGAAAAAGAAGAAAAAATTGAAATGAGAACTATATGCAAGTCGTTATGCACTAATTCACATACTAATATTCTGGTTATTTGAGTTTAAATATATGAAGACCACAACGAATGTGACTGTAAATTGAAGACGTTCGACCTTCTAAGAAGTCATCATTCGGTACTAAATGAGATTTAATTATTACTTCTAAAATTTTTGGTAAGAGCTCACACTAAGCTCTGCCTAAGTTACCCCACGTATACAATTAAATTCTGTGGCTAGATTGCAGTTTAGATGGCGCACCTAGACGGTGACTAGTATATTGCTTGCTCAATGATCAAGTATAGTGAGATTTGTCGGAAAATTTTAATAGACAGAACCCTAGGAAAAGTGTATATGTTAAAACTAGAAATAAGTGTACTCAACAAACCCTCACCCACCCTTCCAATACATCTCTCGAGCATCAAAGTAACATTGATATTTCTTCAAAGTTCTCAAAAAGACAAATCGTTCTCACTATAATTGAAAGAGGTAATGCAATAAAGGAAACACAGTATTTGGCCACAAATATTAACAACACAAACGCGAAATTATGTTACATTTAAACGGCTTGTCGTCATACTTAGGTTTAAAATTTCTATTCTGTTTTATAAAAACAAAACGTTTGGTGAGAATAACCTTTAACCGTTTAATAAATGGTAAGAGATCCATTCTGACAATTCCCTTGCTCATCAACGGATATTCAAAGCAAGACCCTACATTAATTGCGATCGTGAGATATTTCGAGTCGTTTTCCAATCAAACTTTTCACTCATTTTGCTTTCAAGAAAGATTTTTTATTAGATAGCCAGGCTTTCCGTCTCAAAACTGTATCATTCTCAAAGGTTACCGGTCGGATATCAGCATCACGGACGTCTCATGAGTGAAAATTTTTTTTGACATTTTTTGTCTTAAAAAAACTGATAAATTCTATATTATTTAAAAGTTGGTTAAAAAGGTCTATTAGAAGTGTTCTAAAGAAGATTAATGCTAAGTATTCATATATATATATATATATATATATATATATATATATATATGAATACTTAGAAAAAATACTTAAAGAACTTAAAAAACTGATAAATTCTATATTATTTAAAAGTTGGTTAAAAAGGTCTATTAGAAGTGTTCTAAAGAAGATTAATGCTAAGTATTCATATATATATATATATATATATATGTGTGTGTGTGTGTGTGTGTGTGTGTGTGTGTATGAGTAAATTTCATCTTACTGAGTGTAGATGTTTGTAAGCTTGGATATATTTATGATGAAAAGTTTGTTCTCAAGCTTTATCTCAGAAAAATTCTGAGCTCCCCAACGGGAATCGAACCCGTGTCTCCCGATTGCCGCTACGGTTGTTTTGCCACTAGACTATAGGCTCTCAGACGGCAATCATGATGTTAATTAGAGACCTGGTTCGTAATTTTCTGAGATTTATCTCAAAAAATCTGTTGGTGACTTTTCATCATAAACAAACTTTTCATCATAAATATATCCAAGCTTACAAACATCTACACTCAGTAAGATGAAATTTACTCATACACACAATATCATCATACAGGTATGTTCAGCTTTCAAGTACGAAAGAGGCATATCATATTACGAACCAGGTCTCTAATTAACATCATGCTTGCCGTCTGAGACCCTATAGTCTAGTGGTAAAACAACCGTAGCGGCAATCCGGAGACACGGATTCGATTCCCGTTGGGGAGCTCAGAAACTTTCTGAGATAAAGCTTGAGAACAAACTTTTCATTATACATATATATATATATATATATATATATATATATATATATATGTAGAAACATCCATGCACAAAGCGAAAGTTTTTCTCTCTCGTCACCACACCTGTAATAGGACTCCAGGCACGTAGAGATTGGTACCCTCACCCGCTCGGGGCTTCGGCCCTGACACTACACTTCACGCAGTGGGCGAGGGGATTATTATATTGACATGTATTTAGTTAGGGTTAGTTTTTGGATTAGGGTAAGGGTTGGTATTGGCTGTAAAATAGTGTTAATACGTTTCTTTAATTTATGTGAATCGAGTGATATCTTCGTTTACTAAGGCCATTTCACCTTCGAATGTGGTCACGTCTGCGATTTTAAATTCCCGATTTTAATTTGTTGTTGAGCCGATTGGAAAGGTCAATGGCCGGGTGAGTCGGCTTAACTAAGCTTGTACTAGTTTATCAATTCGTAGAGAGTCACCAATAGACAGATACAAAAGGCCGAACGAGATTGTCTTTAAACAAGCTTAAAAAGCTCCTTAATGATTCACGAAGAAAGCACAAAAGATTTTGGCTCCTAATTGGTACTTTGTAAATTGCATACGGAATTCTAATTAGGGAAGGAACAAACCTCAAATAACAATGCGATAACTTTGGGTGAAACAACTACCTGAAATATACGAAAAGAAACTTCGACGTTTCGAGCGAAGGCCCTTGGTCGGCAAGTTAGTAGCGTGGGTCGGGAAAACATGTTTGTTTGTCATGTTGTTTTCCCGACCCACGCTACTAACTTTCGCGACCAAGGCCTTTCGCTCGAAACGTCGAAGTTTCTTTTCGTATATTTCAAGTAGTTGCTTCACTCAAAGTTATCGCATCTTGTTATCCTCGATTACGTACACTGGCATCCATTGCTCAAATAATAATGCCATTTTCTTTGCACATTTTTTCTTCGACTTTCAACGTTAAAATTTTCCGAAACTTCATAATCACCGGTAAACATGACTATTTAAATGTACCGTAAATGATCGATTAAGCGCCGCGGTGTTTATTTGCATTTTTCCAGTTAAAGATGCAGCGTTTATTCGAAAGAGGCGCTTATTTCAAAGACGGGTAAAACATTTAGTGTAATATAGAGAGAATAAAGAAGGCACGTATTATTGTAGGGCACGTCCCTATAGAACTTTCAAGTCTAACTGATTATTTTCTGAAGGCGGACGAATCAAATAGCGTCTTAGCTGAATTTACGGGGAAGAGACAGCACGAGGTTGGTGGGCTGGTGGTTCCCGCAAAGTTTACAGGATACACCGTAAATCGACGACATGCACAGGTGTTAGACTCAGAATTGAGCAAGAAGGAGGAGAAATTTATACACCTAGAATTACTACACGAACCCAGTTGTAAGAGATATCCTACATTAAAACTTTAGAACTCTCGAATTGGTCGTGATCTCCTTTCTCAATCATGTCATGATATCTCGGTGCAGCGTTTATTTATAAATCCTCAAAATGGCGCCGCGGCGCTTATTTGAGAGCTGCGCTTAATAAATTATTTTCCATAAGGGTGCGGCGTTTAATCGATCATTTACGGTATTCGTATTTTAAGAAAGTTACAATAATCGCCTCCGATTTTGTATGGGATTTACTATGCCTCGCCTTGTAAATCGCATACAGATCGGCCACTCATATTGTATCTATTACATAAACACGAGAGCCAGGCAAGAGAAAACAAACATTCGTTTTACCCCTTGCTCGTGTCAGTAGAGCTTATGACAAAGTGTTTCATGAGTGCTATTCCCTTTGCTTTTATGTTTAGCCCTATCCCGGGGGCAATGGCGTTATAAACACAATTTAAAAAGGCTGCTTATCTTTCGCTTACAATTTTTCAGAAGTATGGACACCAGTTAGTGCCAGGTTTTAGAATGAAGTTGAGGTTAATAGATAACGAGCCTCCTTGATGGAACAACTGTAAAAAAAAGTGAAAATCTTTCTCGGGTCACATAGTGATATCCTATGATGTTTAGTTTCTTTATCCTCAGTAACTCTGACTTGCTTTGCCTTAAATGTGTGAGGAGTTTCGGTCATCAGATTTTCATGAAAATTTGGGCAGGATGTATCCCACATCCTCATCCACCATACCTCAGGAACAATTGACTGCCAAGAAATCTTTTCATAACCATCTGACACTGCCGAAGTCAACTGAAAAGTGTTTACTCGAGCAAGATTTGAACTCCCACCTTCGGGATACCGGTCTGTTTCTGTTCATGTATCTGTGAGGATGATTCTGAAATAGAAATGAAACACTACACGCACCGGTTTCCTGAAGGTGTAAGTTCCAATCCCGCTCGAGTCAACATTTCTCAGTTGACTTCGGTAGTGTCAGAATATCATGAAAACATTTCTTTTCACGTATCTTTGAGGATGATTCTAAACTTGAACGCCTGGAACCAGTAATTAGTCAAGGCTTCGTAGTCTGCATAAGGACGCATTCCTTAAGAAGACGTTTTAGAGCTAAAAGCGGCAGGAGGTGGACGGAGACGTAGGAGACTTCAGCTCTCCACCATAATTAGCCTCACCGATAACTGGCACAGGACAATTGACTGAGACAGACGGTCAGGAAATAGCATGAAAGAAATCACGCGTTAAGACCTCTTTAGCGGTGTTTTCAGTAGGACGTTTAACTAGCAGAACATTCTTGACTTCCAAGGTGCATGTTTACAAAGCGATTTTAACTAGTTAAAAATCCTTCGCTGTTTTTACTATGAAATATACACGAGTTAATTAATAGATGGTTCAAATTACAAACGCTCAGAAATTTAAAAATAGCAGAAGACGAAGCGCTTTTCTTGACCTCTCCACTCTTAATAACCACTGTTTCCTGCGAAGGACAAGGCGATATTTACAGACGTTGCGCTTAATGTCTTTGTTTATGAGAGCGATGTAAAGAAACATCACATTACTGGCATTTCAACAGCGGAATGTGGCTGTTAATCGGTTCTGGTTTGAACAGGTTTTACTCGTTAGTTATCAAGACCATCTGTAGAGTGAGGATTAAAGAGTAAGCTGAGACACAATTCACCACTTTTGTAGACACGTAGGCAACGAGCTTATGAAGTAAAATATAATTTTTCGCGAAGCAATAAAAATGAGAAGCGGGTGGCAGTTGAGCTCTGGCAGTTAAATTCAGGAATTCGTACCGAACCGTTGGACCTACATTTGGAATACGTCGATGGTCTTGAATAGATCCTCAAGGTCCTTACCTTGTCGCTGGGGCATTCAAAGCAACAGAGGGAATTGTAAAGCGAAAATAACGTGAAGAATTCTTATTACTCGTCCGTCATTTTAGAAGCACTACGCACGGTCTGTGAATGTCCAGAGATCATTGTTACAACAAAGATAAATGTTTTGACTTGCATTAGTCACCGCGTGAAATGTGATTGAGTCCTGAACATAGCGGGACAAGTTATACTCATTGGAGATGTAGTATAACTTGTGCGCCGTTTCCGTCGATCAAGGCCCAACAATCCCAATCAGCTTGCATTGTTAACTCGTTCAACTTCGAACGAGCTGTTTTCACAGCGCTTCCGAAGCATTGTCGCCTTGACTAGTCAAACTTGTCCTAGTCAAAACACAGCGTTCTATCCCTTGGTCCATATTCCAAGAAGCGTGTCAGCAATGAAAGTCGATTTATATGAATTATGAAATTTAAGTTCTTATGTGGTGAAGGTCACTTGGCTAATAGATCACTTGCGTTACCGTGTTGAAGAAAAAATACTTATAAACAAAAGCGGATAAACATTAAGTTGCCACGAGAATATCTCGTGCAGTTAAGTTGGGTAAGAACTCGCCTCCAATCCCTGTGGACTCGATAGTTCAACAGGTTGAGCGGCAGACCGTTATCCAGTTGGTGCTAATTGAAATCTCGCTCTAGTCAACATTTTTCAGTTGACATGAAATCATTTCTGTTGATGTATCTCTGACGATGATTCTAAAATTGACTGCTCAGAAGCAGTAATTAGTCAAGGTTTTGGCGTCTGGACAAATAGGCATTCCTTAGGAAGACGTTTCAGAGCTAAAAGGGACAGGAGGTGGACGGAGACGTGGGAGACTGTAGCTCTCCGCGATAATTAACCTCAGCAATAATTGTCACAGAACAATTGGCTGAGGCAGTTGACTCTTCAGATGGCTTTACGAAAGTGCTTCCTGTCTTTCTCAGGCAGATATGTCGAGCATTCATTTTCGTGATAAATAAAGTTTCGATTTGCGCCGCCTGCTGTGGCACCTCGGATTTTTCAGACATTCTTACGGAAATGGTTCATTTCTTTCCTGTCAAATACGTGAAGCGTCCGTTTTTGCAATTTGTGTTTGCAGTTCAATTAAGCCAAATCACCTCCCACGGTTTTCGTAAGGTGAAAATATTTTATTGAAAGAATTTATGGTAAATTCACAAAAATAAACAGAAACATTTTCACTCAAGGACGCAATATTAACTCCTCAAGCTAAAAACCGCAAAACTCTTTGCTCACAGTTACCTCACATCCCGTCTTACTGGGAACCTAAAGCCAGATTTTGACCGTTGGTAAAACAATAAGCATCTTAAGATATCGAATGATTTTTGTTTTTTCCCAAAAGTGTAATTTTGGAGCTGACTGGCAAAGGAGTGTTGTATTTTATTAGTACTGGGTAGGCACCGAAGTTCCATTCTTTAGACTTATATTTTAATCTGTAGACTTGGTGATTGGCTCTCTGTCTATGCTTACGATAAATATAGACGCACAGTAAAGTATTTCACATGTAACATATTGCCTTTAACTATGATATTAAATTAAAATTAACAAGTTACGACCTTGTGAAAATTTGAGGGTTTCTGTTTTGCAAACCAGAAGCTTGGCACATGAGATCATCTTCCCACAAAATTTTAGTAAAACGAGATTTAAACAGATTTGAACGAAGCAGTTATAACCCTCAGAATAAACCGGAGCCTTATTAGAGGTCTCACAATGTGCTTTTGCAACCGTTTTTAGTTTTCTGCATTTTGAATAACGGTGGAAAAAAATTCGAACAACAAATACAGAAGCCCTCATAATTAATTAAAAAGGACCAAAATCTCATCGCCTTACGTTCTAATTAGATGATATCCAAATACGTTTAAAATACTCATAAAAACTGTCACAACGGAAAAAGCACAACCAAAGCTGTGTGGAACTTACCTAAAGAAAAGCTGCCTGGTGCTGATCCAACAAATATTTACAGACGAATTTTTACTCTTATCTTTACGGCAAGAAAAAGTTACTGATTTTAATTGTTCACCGCTTCGTCCAATATAAATGATGCATTATGTCGTAACCCCTAACATAAAAATTGCGTAATTGCAGAATTCTCAGAAGTCAAGGATATATTTTCAAAATAGGCTAAGGGAGAGGAGACAACTGGACGTAAACTTTGACATTTGCTTAAGCACTTATTTCGGTACCAAAGCGAAATTACTCATGCTGATTGGCTGCTGGATGGACCAATACACTATTTACTACCGACCTTTAAGTTTTGGTGAGAAATTGTTTGTGCAGATTTTAGTAAAGTTTAAGGATAATTAAACATCTACATTAAAAAATTCTGAAAAATAAAATATGTTAGGACACTGCTACTGCTTTCGTTAAAGAGCAATTTTATAAAACTACGAAATTTAGGTGTGACAAATGGAAACCAGAAGCAGAAGGGAAAAATTACGAAAGAAAAAAAACAACGTCTTCAGACACAAACCCCTTAACGTGGGAGAAAGGAAACCCAACCAAAAACCAAATGCTATGTAATAAACTCCTGATGAACCTCGTTTACTTGGCCCGTACTAGAAGGTATTTATCTTCGCTTTTTTTTTGCACAAACTTCACTCTTTCTTTGCTCTGTATGTACGAAAACTTCAGGGAAATACTTTTCCGTAAAGACCTCACTCCTTCGCCTGTCTGTATGAGAACCTCAGGCAAATACTTTCCCTTATTAACCTTCTCCTTCGTCTCTCTGTCTGTACGAAAATCTAAGGCAAATACTTCTTTATGGACCTTCTCATTCGTCTCTCTATGTGTACGAAAAGCACAGCAAAATACTTCCCGTATGGACCCTCTCCTTCGTCTCTGTCTGTACGAAAATTTCAGGCAAATAATTTCCCGTACGGAGCCCGCTCTCGGTTTATAGGTATATGTTACAAACTATTGTTGAGCAATAGTGGACAAGGCTGAACATGATGTCAGAAGCTATCCAGACCAAGATCAAAGTTAAAGGTCAGGATGAGTCTTCTTAACTAGCACATGAACCGAACGTAATAATTGTTGTACTATGAATTGAAAATCGGGAGAAGGGTATGATTTCATATCTGATGTCCTTACTGCATGTGTTTTACTTGACGCTAGTTTTTCAATTCATCCGATTACCAAGTCCCTCCACACTCTCCCCAATTGATAAAAACTAGAAAGTAGAGAAGGATGTTAAATACTTATATGCGCATATGGGAGCTTGGTGATATAACGAACAACATGTTCGTCAATCTCAATTCATCACGAAAATGATTTCTGAGCCAATGACAGGTATTGAGCCGTAACCTAGTAATGACCGATGAGGCGCTTTGACCCTTGAGTTAACAAGACTAATATTACCCGCTAAAATGCAGGTTCAACATAAGGAATGCCTATGTGGGAGCCACAATATAATAATAATATTAACTGATGAGATGGGTACTACACAGATGTGTTTGTGTGAGCCTCGTGATACCACTAACGATTTATGAAGGTTAACTTCATTTCTTTAAGACTGCTTTGCACTAAGCAAATTATAAATTGCGAATTGACATTTCTTTGTGTTAACTGAATACGTTTCTTGTTAGTTACCATGGTGAACTAGCTTGAATAACAAAAAAAAAAGAACTCCCTACAAGTGATAAATTTGCTTAATCAAAAACTGCCTTTAGAAAAACGGTTTCTTAGTCCCAGACGGGCATCAAACTAGCAACTTTCATGTTTGAACCATTGAACCACCGAAAGGTCTTAAGCAAAACTGCAGGTTATTTGTTTGAAATTTATGCATGTCCTTGTCATGGGCTGCTGGTCCGGAGAGTAATAAACAGGATTTTAAAAGGCTGCCTTTCTCTGTTTAAAACCTTCTTGAAATATGATTACTAATTACTAGCAGGTAGTGTATAATTAGGATTATGAACTTCGTTTATTGTACATAGATCCATTGTAAAAATGTTGAATCTTTCCTGTATCACATTGATGAACATGATCTTATTATTTTTTTAGTGTTTTCTTTTAATTGTTTTTGTAATACTCTGCGTGTCACACATTTGTGCTTTACGTTAAAGATCAGAGAAAGATTCAACCTCCATCCTTTCATCGAGTTTTAGGGAGGTCGAGTCTCTGTGACCGTATCCACCACAACCCTGGAACAGGAAGCTGCTTGAGAGCAACAATTTTAGAAGAGAGAGGAAGGCCATTCTTAATGAGAAATTTTAGAGATAAAAGTGGAGAATAAAAGACGACAAAAAGAGTTATCGAGGTATGTGGGAGATCTTAAATCTCAACGATATTTAGCTTCAGCGATAATTGCCTCTCGGTGATTGGCTTGGGCAATAGATCAGGAAATACTGAAAAAGAACAGAGGCCTCTTATCTCTTTGCCATGCATCCGAAAAACCGTGTTAAGATTTGAAATGCGGCCTTACCCAATGACAAGGGTAAAACTAAAGTGCACATTCTTCTTACAATAGAATTTTTCTTCTTAAACAAAGAGAACGAATGATTTTTAGCCCAAGAGCAATCCAAATCTATTTCAGAATCATCCTCAGTGTATTATGAAAGGAAACTTAACAATTAACCAAGTAGTGTAGGTTAATTGTGATCTTTAGTAATCCAAATGTTGCTCTCGTTTTGCCTCCAACGTCATTGGAAGCATTTTTACGCTTTCATGGCCACGTTAACTCATTGAATGGCGAAAACTGTCGGTTGATTTTTCGGAATTAGAATCCTTTTAGAATCCCTCAGGTCTTAAAGAAGTCGAAAGACAAACATAACAATTTCAATATATGACACCAGTGATCAATGAATTCTTTTAAGTGCTAAAATTTTGATCTATTAACCATCGTCTTCATCAAAGCTTTCTTAACTCTTGTTTAGCTCGGGAAACGCTATCGCTTACCTTAGATTCCTTTGTTGTTGGCCACTCATGAAGCAGTCTGATGACGATGATGACTTTGTCGTTAAAGGGATGAAGAGTAAGGATTAAAGGAATCTTTTCTGTAGACGTTTGCTCCGAAGGTGGTTTCAATGGATCCGAAGTGGAAACACTGAAATCTTTTTGTATAGCAGTATCCAATAAAATAGAAGGATAATTACGTTGAACAAAAAAGGATCTCATTTCCAAGGACTTCGTCTCATCACTCGCAATTTTGGCATCTTAAAAAATGATTCCAAGACCTCGTCTATTTTCACCGATAATCGAATGATTCCCTTTCGGCGCAACAAAACCATTCGTGATTGTCGGGTAAACAGCGCCCTTAAACAAAATTCACCATTACTAGCCGGTACTATTTTTTGCAATCGAGCTCGCTGTAACACATATGTTTCTATTAGCCAAACCACTGTCATTTTTTAATCGAGATGGAAATTTATTATCGGACAGAAGTTCACATGCACTTCATCTAACATCTATTACCGCATATCCTGCAGCAAATACCATAAACTCTACATCGGTGGGACTGGGCGACGTCTCTCTGAAAGGTTTGCCGAACATCTTCGTTACATAAGAAGCTATGATGTTGACAGGTGTTCCCTCGCAAAATTTCAAGAGCGCTAACCATTCTATTTCGGACATGAAAGTTTCTGCAATCTCATCCATCTCCGGGGGCAATGATAGCCGCAAGAGACAAGAAAGCCATCTCATTTTTAAGCTAGGAACCACTCATCCCTATGGACTCAACTAACGTCTTTGTTTTATTTAATCCCTCATAAGCTTTTGTATATTTCTAGCATAGGCAAATAATAACATCATTTTCCCCTGCTGTTGTCTTTCTTTTACAACATACATATTTCCATTGCTCTGGAGATACTGAGGGCTGA
The DNA here is from genome assembly GCA_030142905.1 of Heliopora coerulea. Lineage (NCBI taxonomy): Eukaryota > Metazoa > Cnidaria > Anthozoa > Scleralcyonacea > Helioporidae > Heliopora > Heliopora coerulea. The sequence goes on along the minus strand of JASJOG010000073.1, from coordinate 817,960 downwards.
ACTCAATGCCAGTTCGCTGATCGTCGTTTAAAAATAGCAAGTACGTGACTTCCTTGCCGATACTTAGTCGTTGATTTGTTTGTTTTTGTTTCTCACATTTCATTGGTTAACTTCTTACCTCATGACTCGTTTTCGTACAAAACTTAGTCAAGTTACTACTCGTATTTCAGAACATGTTTCTTTCCTGACGAAAGGCCTTTGCTGGAAACAATGATATTCTTTGAGATCAGTTACGGCAGTTATCGACCTTTCAACGTTTCGTCTTAAAAATAGTTCTATTCACATCGAACATTGTTCTTAACCATTATCAAAGTATTAAGAAAAATCTTAATTTTTAACGAATCCCTTCATAACTAATTTAATAAGGAACGTTGCTGATGAAACTTACATGGGACTAAGCATCATAAATCATACTTGATTTCTATTTCAGAATCCTCTTTATACTTATTTATTGTCTTATGATCACGCAATAAACTGTTTTGTTTGGGTTTTCCATTTATTTACTTAAAGAATCTTTCACAGTAGCGTTCTCTTAAATACCCTCATTCTGTTAAACTCCAAAAGATTCTTGTGTCAAAGAGTATGTATGTGACAAACGTGATGCTTAACTAGAAGCGTTCATGTCGTCCTCTTCGTGCGCATTGGTAGTTGTCCATCCACTTGAACAGTCTAAACTTAGCTAAAAATATCCTTATATACTGACCTTATTTATGCTGTACTAAAAAAAAGCACCCCAAAAACTAACAACCTTTATACCTCATGATTTCTCAAACTCGTTTATAATTCATAAAGTAAAAACAAAACAAATGCATAATTACTCAGTATTTAGAAGTTTGAGGAAGATCAAATCATTTATAATTCATAAAGCAAGAATTTTTTAGAAGTTGGAGGAAGATGACAGTAGAATTTTACCAACTTTCGACTGAATTTTCTTCTTAAAATTTGGTTCGTTTGAAAAACAATTTCAAACACTCGTTAAGTGTTCTTACTCTGATTTCTAGATACCTCGAAACTCGTTGAAAAAGCTCGACCCCGCCTCACTTTTAAACTTGTTTCTCAGCGTTTAGAAGTCTGAGGAAGAACACCAACTCGTGTTTGAAGTTATATTTCTCAAAGGGGTAACATGATTTACAATAATTACAATATAATTTGACAAATAGTTTTGATAAAGCTAAAATGATCCATTGTTGTTAGTGACAAAAGGTGAATATGATGAACAATCAATTCAACAAGGCTTAAGCTTAATTTACATATTCAGATTTGACATCTGAAAACCATCGAAGGAAACTAATTTTATATTAATTCTTGAACCGGTAGTTAGCAAGGTAGTATTTACAAATGTAGTGAAGAATGGTGTTTATTAGTTTTGAAGTTTAACCTTCAACTCATCGTTTGTCTTGCCTTTTTTTTACTAAGATCTTGGTTTTACAAGACGTGTTTTTACTCGGAATTTGTTTTATTTCTAAAACGTCAGTTAAATTTCAGATAATAACTGTGTCAAGTATCTCAGTAATGTTCGCCTTTCTGAACATGGTTTGTAGATGGTGTTTCTCAGTGTTAATTCATTCCACCTGTCTTGACTCATTTGATTGTCAACTGTACGACTTATGAAAACTTATTCAATCGAAGAGGTGACTTTGAAGGGATGCCCGAAATTTTAACGTGAGTCACACTCCATTTGTTTAAACATAGTTAAAGTGAGGTTTAAGTTGCTACTTTTACGTTGTTTGTGGAAGCAATTTTCTCTTTCGTAAACGGTCCTTTCCATCCCAGACGTTCTTTGCCATCCAAATTTTTCGGCTTCTCGAAGTATTGAGGAGACTCGCTCTCCTCCTGCTGGTTCGGACAAAACTAAACATGGACTGTATTTTGTACTTTCTTTTATTCTGTTACAACCTTTCACAATCACAGTTCATATCAATCTGAATCTAATCCCTTAACTACCAACTCCTTTCACTGTACTTTCGTTGATTGGCATGCAGGAAACAACCGACATTTTACAAATACTTCTTTTTCATTGTTACATTAATAACAAGCCAATTAAAACTTTTTACACGCTACATTACAGTTGCTGGTTTCAATCATATCCCTTACTAATTAATCTAACTTAAATGTTCAATGTTCATTCTTACAAAACAACGAAAAGGTCTAACATCAAGTGTACCCTGATGAGCTTTTCTAAATGATGAAATGTTTTATATATACCCAATTTTGGAAAGGTTGAAATTATCCTGCAAGCCTACTGTAGTGATTTGTGTCACCAAAAGCGATTGGTACCGACAGGGTTTGAATCCGTGGTGAAAACAAGTTTCCTATTGATTTTCATTTATTTGTCCTCAAAGTGCTTTTTTTACCCTGCAGTATCTGATTTTCTTCCAACTTTCATATAGACAAAACGTTAAAATTAGAGTTATAAACTAAAGAGACTGTAGTCGAGTTAGAGTGTAAAGGAGGCGGGAATCCCTCCACTGGAACGGTTAACTTAGGGTCTCAGTTTGGGTTACAGTTTGGTGTTTATGCGACTTGATGGAGTCAGAGAGCGGCGGGTACACTATGAGAACCCGAAAACATTAGGATGATAAAGACTGTTTGGGATGACAAAGACCGTTGACGAAAGGGACGACCTTTTCGTCGAAGTTCGTAAAGGTGTTGTAGGACATCTTTGCCGTTCTACGTCATTGTGGGTTATCATTCTGTTTGGCGTTTGGTTTTCTTCTGGGCGTGTTAGAAGGATCTGTTTTAAGCCAGTTGCTTTACATCGACAAATTCAACTCAATGTTGTGGAAGTTTCCATCCTGTATAAATATTCGTTACGTTATTATTATTATTATTATTATTATTATTGTTATTATGAAATATTTAATCTAAGTCCATGCGAACTACGAGTGAGATCGATTTTGTTAGCAGGGAGATTCTCGATTTGGGGAAATTCGCGGGAAATTTAGGAAATTCACAATTTTAAACGATTTCACCAGTAGCAGGCTGCATTGTTTTTTAAAGAAGGATTGTGACGTTTTTCCTTTGGGACGAGGATTAAATACCTAATTTAATGCATCACCTACAATTCATTGTTTAGTAGAAGCGTTAAATCCTTTGTTGCGCTGTTTAGCATTCAGGAGTGTGATAACAACTTGTCACACAGCTCTCTTTTGAAAACAGTGTGTGATAAACCGTTTATCACATGCTAATAAGTCTACATGTTTATGGCCGGTTCCCCCAATTCCATAAGGTGAATAAAACTGCCAGAATACTTTGCATTTTTTAATAATTTTCATGCAAACATTGAATTCCAAAACGGAACGGAAAGACAATTGATCCGATGAACATTACTAACAAGATTTCCAAAGGTGTTTTGGTATTCTTATTCAAACAAAAAGTTAAGCTCTACTTGTTATGATAGATACCTTATCACGCTACTGATCATTTATTAACCCTCACTTACCGCGCTGAAATGGGATTCGATAAGGATCTGTAACTATATTCGAATATCAGAACTTCTGAAACTAGATGCCTTATCTTTGTGTTATGATGCTTTTCAATAGTATGCCAAGCATAGGCTTCGCGAGGGGGGACGGGCAGGGAACCGTGGTTCCCCCAAGAGGTAAATTTGGGGGCTTTCGCAATCCATATCATACCAGTGTAAGGAACTTTATTGAATCTGGTCAACAATTAAGTTACTGCCTCGTGCTCTGGATCGCAGTAGCATTATTTCTACAACCAAGATTTTTTGGGGGCAACATAGAACAAACATTCGTGACAATTTAGTCAGTGATCCGAAACCATGTTACTAAGTGGTGAGCACCTAATTCGCTGACCATCAGGCAAATCATTTGAAGAAGCCACAGAGAGCAACAAAAAGATTGAAATATCGAACTACATATTGTCTGTTTCTCACAGGAAGTTTTCAGTCCCTCCGCTCCCCTCAATAAATTAACCCTAGGAACGCCACTGATGCCAAGGAAGGGGAGCACAGTCAAAACGCGTGTAAGTCGGTTTACTGCGGGAACCGTTGACCTCTGAATGCACAAGACTTCATTTACGAGTAGAGGGGTAAAAGGACCGTAAAACAATTTATCGCAAACTACAAAGCACTAATTGGCACAAGTTATATGCAACACTACCACGTTAAAAGGCCAAAACGCGGTCACCCTTTACATCGCTCTAGGTAGCTAGGCTAGAGATCAAGAGCTTGATGGCTAGAGGCATTCAAACTCCGTCTCTGCATGGGGAGATAAGAGAGTTTGACATTCGGAGATTGTAAAGTGAAAGCACGTGCAGCTGACTTCATCGTTAATCATATCCTGTGATACTCTCTCAGCCAAATCTATTCAGTTATACGTTAATGCACCGACTTAAACATGGACCACTCTTCCTTCATATTTACTGTAGATTCGTTAGTGTTGCAGCAATTTTTATCCTATTCTACTGCTATGTAAGGTTCGCTGAAACAGCGATAGTTCCACACACTCACATGGTGTGTTAAACATTAGTAGAAAAGTATATTTTTTTAGCCTCCTCGTTTCCTTTGTCCGGCTAATGCTAAACAATTTTTGTAAATTTAGCATATTTTAATGGGGTAAAAAAGTAATTACTGGCAAGCCTACAGTTTTCATTATGGCACTGAATATCAAAAAACTCTATTGCTTACTAAATTTAGTCCAATCGATATCAATATTATAAAAACTAATATACAACTAAATGTCTAATTCCAAAACAATAAACATAATATTAAAAGACCTAATACGTTTTAAAAATGTCAGAATACTCCTTAGATACATTATTACTGAAGAATTTATTTAAACTAAAGTTTTAAAAACACCAAATCAACTTGGTGTTTTTAATTCTTCCCTAACTGAATCCAATAAACGAACACCTGTTGAATGAAATGTTCTTAACCAAGAATTCTGCATTTTGGGATAACTATATGTTCCTTACAGATCATCTTTTACTGATCAAGGTTAGAGATCTGGCATGGAAAAGCTCAAAGATTTTCCCATGACCCTTTTCCTGCCGTGGACGTATCCAGTAAAGCTTCGTTCACACTAGTCCCACCCTGACCTAAGCCTGACCTGGGCCAAGATTTTTGATAGTGAGAACTGGTTTTACCTGGTCTAGACGTGACCTGAGCCTGACCTAAGCCATCAAAACCATACTAGCAAAAGTAGCTGGCCGAGGCCTGATCTGGACCTCGCCAAGGCCTCAATTTTGCCAGTGGGAACGGTTTTTACTTGGACTTGGCCTGGACCTGCTCAAATTACCGTGACAACGAGAGCTAGGGTTAAACAGTTAACATGGATTTTTACATGTAAAGTTGCTAGTTGACAGAAACTTACTGCGTTCTGTGAGTTCATTGAACCTCGGCATACTTTACATTTAGGTTTTGTCAACATTAAATGCAAATCCTTTGACAAACAATGAGGCCAAGCTCCAGTTCATGCCTTGACATAAATATATTTGAAAGAATTTTACGTTATCAGGTTTCAATCACATGAAAAAAGTTCTGCGGGCGAAGCGTCCTTTTGCGTTTACAACAGCAATAGCTAAAACCAGGGGAAAACTGGCGAGTCTGTGATTGTCAAAGCTTGTTTAGATTCTGTTGTTTGTCTAACTACTGATCCTTCTAGGCTAAAGTGGACCTGTTCAGTTTGACCTCAGAGTATAGTGTGAATGGATCCACTTTTAGCTAGGCCTGGTCTAGGTCTGGCTAAGGTCAAACCCAGGGCGATAGTGTGAAGGCGGGTTTTACTCTGGATCGCATCAGACGATTTTTTTGACTAGCGGGTGGGGAAAAAAGCTGTAGTGAGAGTCGAATTTTCTTAAGACCCTTGCATATGAAAGATGTTAGGTATCGGGGGACCTGGGCTCCAAGCCAGCAAAGCCCACGCATTAAATCGTATTGCAAATTTCAGCGTGAAAAATAAAGTAAATTGCGAAAAACATTACTTTGTATACCCAAGATTTGAGTTGTATATCAAGACGAAAGATAAAAAAAGGTGATATTTCGAAATTATTTCAAATTCGTTGTCAAACCTAAATTGATTTGACAGATGTTTTGAAACGAGTTTGAAATAAAATTGAAGTATCTGCATCATTCATCCTCAGTCTTGATTTACAACTCCAATTTTCAGTTTTCCACATGATATTTTTCGGAATTCGCTTTACTTTTTACTGTTTCAAATGGTCGGCTGGAAATGTGAACGTATGGCGACTGCATAATTAAATCGCTCGGTACATCTTCATTTTTTTTTCCACTGCTTACACGTGGCCACCAGATCTCCCTTCAAGACTGACCTAGCAATTGTCGAAAAGGTCATTCTAAAGTACCCGAAAAATTAGCTAAAATATCGCTCTGAAACAAAAAAGCAACTTGCAGGAAAAGTTTGAAAAGTTGCTCCAAAAGATTAAATACACAGTTCAAGGAAAGCAGAATACCTTATTTCACTTAAATATGTCAGATTCTAGTTGGTTGACTCCACTGATCCCTATCATGACATAACTCTGAGGCTTTCACCAATCAACGGTGCGACCGAAAAGTGAAGTGAAAAATGCTCCATATTGGGCTATTTTAGACATCGTTTTATAAGCCCTACTGGTCATCAATTTCTAGCCGATATCAAAATGACAGGAAAAAGGACTGAAAGTGATGTTCAAGAGGACTATATCCACTATTCTTGTCAAATTTTTTAATTCAGTGATCAAGCTATAATTAGTCAGCCCCTTTATATCTTCTAGACTACCATAACTGCTGGAAAGCATGGCGTAATTTCTTGGGCGGCAGCAATCAAAATCTCTATACAGACCTGTCCCTGGGCAGTCGATCAATAAGAATTTTAATTCAAATCAAAGAAATGTGAATGTTGTTTAATAAACAATATGTGTTAATGGTATATTTTAGAAATAGCTACTCTTCAGCTTTCCATCTATTGTGATCTAATAAACAATTTATTTTAAAAGGATTGTTGATGACTAGCTTAAAAGTCAACAGTTGTCAAAACATTTGCTAGAGATGGTTGAATTCTCCATAAACTTGGCCAAAATAGAAAGCATACTAAAAGGTTGCCGAATACAATTAGAAAATACCTATGCCAGTTGACTAATTACTTTGATGAACTACTAATCGGAGGACGACATATATGACAATGATACAAATCCCACAAATAATTGATGCGATGGACAGATTTTTTGCCGTCTTTGCTGAACTTGTTGCACCTCCGTAATCTCGAGCCATATTGCGCCGTCTTGCCTGGAAATAATAAACAAATAACACGTTTTATTATCTACAATGTAATATTTCCAAACTAATGCGTAAAGATTCGGCAAAAGCTTTGTCCAAACAACCTAATGGAAAAAAGGAATAGCTCACGCCATATATCCCGCGCGGTATCGTGGACATTAAGGCCCCAGTTACACTATATCGGATTAATTACATATCGGATTACTTTTCGTATCCGATTGGGGTTTGAGTTACACTACTTCGCGCTAGTCCGGAACATAACGCTTTGCAAATCCTGAACGAAATCACTCCGCGCTGAAAGTGATACGAAAAGTAATCCGGTACATTGCCATGCCGTGTAACCGCCTCAATCCTATACGAGCGCTCTGCGAATGACTTCACTGACTCGGAAACAAGTCCAATCTGGCTGTCTGTCCAAATACAATTGTCTGTCTTGTTCTTAATCATAATGGCTGTGCTTCCTCAAGCATTTTTTTGGCGGTAAATGGGTGATGTTTCCTTGACCAAGCAAAGAAGAGGAGTAGAATGGTTCAATGTAAGTGGAAACTGAAACGTGGTGTTTTTGCGACGGATTGGGTTGAGGTAATCCGACACCAAAAAAAATCCATTACAGAGTAACTGGAGCCTAAAGCACAGCATCAAGGGAGGGATTCTCGGTTGCCACAATCTGAAACAGACAAAAATATTCTATCCTCAACGTTTCGAGCAAAGGCCCTTCGTCTGGAGGGTTAGTAGAAAGAGAAATAAAATAAACAAACTTATTGCTTGTATAGCAAGCTATACAAGCAGTCACGTGAAACAAAATTAACCAATGACAGAAACTTAACCATAACAAAATGAAAACTTATTTAATATTAAGCCCCCACACAGCAACAAACCCGATAGTAAGGGGGTATGCCTGCATGCAGGCTGAATATAAAACAAGTGAGAGCACAGTAGAAAATTAAACACAACAAATGGCATAGAAAAGTAATACAAAATACTGTGAATGTCTGCAGAGGCAGGTATTGATAGATGAGGACCGAAATGAAAGAAAAACGTTCATTAAGGCCGTGGAGATGGAGAGTACGAAGTTTGTAAATGAGACGCTGTTCTTGTTTCTTCCGGGTATCATTCGCAGCAGTGATGGAGAGGATGGCACAAACTTTTGTATCAGAAATGGAGTGGTTGGCACTGTTGAAATGCCTGGCGACAGGTTTGTTGCACTCATTGTTTTTTATATCACCCAGATGTTCAGCAAATCTGTCACCTAAACGTCTTCCAGTTTCTCCAATGTAGAGCTTACCACATTTACAGCAGGAGATGCAGTAAATGAGGTTGGAGGAAACGCATGTAAAACTGTGTTTGATTTCAAACTTACATTTTGGGGCCGAAATAGAGGTAGTGGGATTAAGGTGCTTGCAAGTCTTACACACAGGACGAAGACAACAAGAAGTGCCAGTGGGTGACAACTGGTCTTGTCGAAGTGAACTGTGTACTGGGGTTTCTCGAATGTTTTTGCTATGTCGAAAAGATACTAAGGGGTTATCGGAGAAAATGGAAGATGTTTCAGGGTCATTTTTAAGTACTTCAAAATTCCGGAAAATGATATCTTTCACTTTAAAATTAAATAAGTAGTATTTAAAACCAGTGGTATTTTTTTGTTGTTGGAAATGTTAGGGGGGGATTCTCCTAGGGTGTTTGAACGGGGAATGTTGGAGGCCTTTTGAAAGGCAGGGTCTAAAAGATGAGAAGGATACCTACGCTCAACAAAAAAGCCTCTCATTTCCATAGCTTTGACAAGGAAGTCATCATCTTCACTGCAAAAGCGGCGTAGACGAAGAAACTGAGAGTAAGGAATGGACGTTTTGGTGTGTTTTAGATGACAGGAAGAGAAGAGGAGGTAGTTGTGTGAGTCAGTAAGCTTGTAAAAGACAGATGAGCTCAGCCCATTGCCATTTATGGATACAAGAATATCCAAGAATGATATACTGGTCTCATTGATCTCCCATGTGAACTGGAGCGCTGGATGGAAATTATTAACAAAGTTAACGAAGCAATCCAGTACAGTGCCCGAACATGATGCAGTGCCAAGGTTGTCATCAATGAACCGACCATAGAATTCGGGTAATGGACCAGTTTTTTTTCGAGAGTAACTCCGTCCAGATTAAGGACGTCTTTGAGACTCTCAATCCTAAAAAATCCTCATGGTCTCCTCCAGAAGGCCAATTTGGGTCCCTTGAACTTTTCATTCGACAATGTCCACAAGGAATAAATAAGTACCCCTCTTTTAAGCCAAAAAGACCGTCTAATCTTAGTGAAGCAGAATTTAGTGCTTTAAAATTATTACAGCAGAGAAAGGACATTGTCATCAAGTCTGCTGATAAGGGTGGTGCCATGGTGGTGTGGAGGGCTGATTTGTACCGTGAAGAAGCGCAGAAACAATGAAGTGACATCACATTTTACCATAGGATTGACAGTGATTTGACACCCAATCACAACACCATCATTCGATCCACCATCAATCAACTCGTCCATACTGGAGAATTACCTGAGATAGCAAGTAATCTCCTAATCAACACACTCCACACACAAGTCATGTACTTCCTTCCAAAAATCCTTAAACCCAACAACCCAGGTAGGCCCATCGTGTCTGCTTGCGGATGCCACACCGAACTCATCTCAGGCTACCTTGATCACATCATGGCACCCATGGTCAAGAAACTACCTTCTTACATCAAGGACACCAAACATGCCCAGCAAAATTTTGAAAACATTAGTTTTCAGGGTCAACACAGATTCATATTCACCATGGATGTCAAGTCGCTGTACACTGTCATTCCTCACCAAGATGGTCTTGAAGTACTCAGATATTTCTTTAACCAAAGGACTAATCAGGAACCATCTACCTCCACATTGGTGCGATTGGCTGAAATGGTGCTCACCCTCAATAATTTTTCTTTTGATGGTGAACATTACCAGCAAATAAGTGGTGTTGCCATGGAAACCAAAATGGGTCTGAACTATGCCAACTTGTTTGTTGGTTATGTGGAAATACAAATCTTTGAATGTTACACTGGTCCATTACCCGATTTCTATAGTCGGTTCATTGATGACAACCTTGGCACTGCATCATGTTCGGGCACTGTACTGGATTGCTTCGTTAACTTTGTTAATAATTTCCATCCAGCGCTCCAGTTCACATGGGAGATCAATGAGACCAGTATATCATTCTTGGATATTCTTGTATCCATAAATGGCAATGGGCTGAGCTCATCTGTCTTTTACAAGCTTACTGACTCACACAACTACCTCCTCTTCTCTTCCTGTCATCTAAAACACACCAAAACGTCCATTCCTTACTCTCAGTTTCTTCGTCTACGCCGCTTTTGCAGTGAAGATGATGACTTCCTTGTCAAAGCTATGGAAATGAGAGGCTTTTTTGTTGAGCGTAGGTATCCTTCTCATCTTTTAGACCCTGCCTTTCAAAAGGCCTCCAACATTCCCCGTTCAAACACCCTAGGAGAATCCCCCCCTAACATTTCCAACAACAAAAAAGTACCACTGGTTTTAAATACTACTTATTTAATTTTAAAGTGAAAGATATCATTTTCCGGAATTTTGAAGTACTTAAAAATGACCCTGAAACATCTTCCATTTTCTCCGATAACCCCTTAGTATCTTTTCGACATAGCAAAAACATTCGAGAAACCCCAGTACACAGTTCACTTCGACAAGACCAGTTGTCACCCACTGGCACTTCTTGTTGTCTTCGTCCTGTGTGTAAGACTTGCAAGCACCTTAATCCCACTACCTCTATTTCGGCCCCAAAATGTAAGTTTGAAATCAAACACAGTTTTACATGCGTTTCCTCCAACCTCATTTACTGCATCTCCTGCTGTAAATGTGGTAAGCTCTACATTGGAGAAACTGGAAGACGTTTAGGTGACAGATTTGCTGAACATCTGGGTGATATAAAAAACAATGAGTGCAACAAACCTGTCGCCAGGCATTTCAACAGTGCCAACCACTCCATTTCTGATACAAAAGTTTGTGCCATCCTCTCCATCACTGCTGCGAATGATACCCGGAAGAAACAAGAACAGCGTCTCATTTACAAACTTCGTACTCTCCATCTCCACGGCCTTAATGAACGTTTTTCTTTCATTTCGGTCCTCATCTATCAATACCTGCCTCTGCAGACATTCACAGTATTTTGTATTACTTTTCTATGCCATTTGTTGTGTTTAATTTTCTACTGTGCTCTCACTTGTTTTATATTCAGCCTGCATGCAGGCATACCCCCTTACTATCGGGTTTGTTGCTGTGTGGGGGCTTAATATTAAATAAGTTTTCATTTTGTTATGGTTAAGTTTCTGTCATTGGTTAATTTTGTTTCACGTGACTGCTTGTATAGCTTGCTATACAAGCAATAAGTTTGTTTATTTTATTTCTCTTTCTACTAACCCTCCAGACGAAGGGCCTTTGCTCGAAACGTTGAGGATAGAATATTTTTGTCTGTTTCAGATTGTGGCAACCGAGAATCTCTTCCTTGGTATTGTGTTGTTGTGCTCCTGCCTACGCAGGACCAGCCTTGTTGACGAATTTTTTGGACCCTAAAGCTCCGTTTACAGAAGACCAAATTTCTTCGGATTCATAGGCAGTCCGAAGACTTTTTCTTCGGATTCAAAGTAGCCGTTTACACTGAAGTGGCGAATTCGGTATAAAAAGTAACTGGATTGGACGCAAATCCGAATAAATATGAATCCAGAAAAGAGCCAGGATACTTCGAATCCGGAAAGCTGATATTCCGGAGAAATACTTTTCATTTTTGTGTATAACAGCATTAAGTACCATTTGGTGGGACAAATTTTTCATGTCAGATTCTTTAATGAACAAAGAGTGGAAGGAAATTTTTCGGTTGTCCAAGGTTACTTATAATGAAATTTGTGAGGATTTACGTCCGTTCCTAGACTACATTTATACAACCATGAAAGTATCCCCAGTGGCATATCTAAGGTATGGAAGGTATGGCACGTGCTCTGGGCACCACTTGAAGGGAGGCACCACTGAATAGTTTCTATTAAAGTCAGATAAGCCATCCTCAGATTGCGGAAAAAGAATTTTCTTCAGATGTATGATCTGTTTTTAATTATCATGGGTGAGAAGCACTAGGATGGCTAGATTGTTATTTTTTAACTGATTTCATGGTAAAGTTATCTAAAAGATGGGTGTCAGATGTTTAGAAGGAGGTGCAATTTCAGTGCTTTCCATTGGCGCTATTTTCTTTAGATACGCTACTGACTATCCCAGATACATTTTTTTGCTATGCAAACGGTTAACGAATTCGGAAACATTGCTTTGAGTGAATCGGAAGATTTTGGCTGTCGTGTAAACGTTGCCTAAGGAGTATGAACACATTCCGGACAAATGAGGTGAGCCAATTCTGCAATTTCTACAGATTGTTTCATAAAGTAATTATAAAAAGATCTTTCCGTAATCCAGCAAGCAGCAGAAACACATGGCGAAATTAGGCAGAATTTGAGATAGGATTGAAAACGCTCTAATGTTCTCATTCTCATACTTTTGTGTCTCCCAAACCTCCAGTCCTGTTCCTGTAACGAGTTAGAAATCTGACGTAGGTTTTCTAGATGGTAATAAGATCGATATAATTGATGAAAAGTCCTTAGAGATCGGCTTGTGAATTTGGTTTGAAAAACATTAAATTTAGTAACCAAATTAGAAGTGACTCGGAGCAATCAATCCATAATAGGTAATTTGCTCTAAGACGTCGCGTGACTTCTATTCTCTGAAAGCATCAGACTAGGTATTATAACCTACACAAACACATATCGGAGTTTTATGCAAACTTGCACCTGCTTAGAAAAATAGGTAATATTTTAGCACAGTATGTACTTAATATGTTTTTTTGGGGAAGTAAAGTCCTGCCTCAGAAGGAATTAGGTTTTTGGAAGAAATGATAAAGGTTTAGTCTCTTTATCTGTTTCTTGTAGTATGAGTCCAAAATCAGCTTTTAACTCTTTGCAGGCGGGATGAGTCTTAAGATAATAGGGACCTTAAGTTCTTCAACATGAACTTGAACGACGGCGTCCTATAAACAGAAATTTTTTCATAATAATCTGACACTGCCGAAGTCGACAGAAAAATGATGACTCGAACGGGATTTGAACTCACACCTCTATCTATTGGATTATCCAGTCGGCAAGGATTGGAAGTGAGTTTTTATCCATTTTAAGTGCACGAGATATTCTCGCGACAACTTAACGCTTATCCGTAAAAGGATGTGCAGTGTTTTATTTCTATTTCAAAATTATTCTCACAGGTGCATGGGCAGAAATCTTTTCATGATAATCTTGAAAGTAACCTAGGCTTATTGACCACTGTGCTTGATACTTGTGGCTTCTTTCAAGACTCTTAAAAAAACTCTAGTTCTCCTAAAACGACTGTAGTCTCGACTTAATGCAATCTTAAGTAACAACTTTTTTAAATGCAATCTGAACTAACAACCTTTGCCAGGCATAAAGCAGTTAGACTGTCAATCGAAAATATTTTTGAAAATTATTGGTATGAAAAATTATTACCAAGGTAGAATAGAGGCGTTGGTAAGCCATTAAAGACTGTTGTATTTTTTTATAACTACAACTGGATCCGATTTTGTTATTATAATCAGGAGTAATATCACAATAATGATTATGTTTTGCATTATAATCAAGATTAGGATTATTTCTATTACTATTAGTACCTCCGAAGATTTTATGATGGCAAATATCCCGAGAATCCAACAGCAACAAAAGCAAGCAAAAATGGACAGTTCCATATAATCATTAAAAGGCCTCTCTGCATCTGTTCTGCCCCACGGTTGCTGAAATGAGATCGTATTTAGAGTCAGTAATTTCAATGCAAAACCTCGATCAAAAGGATGTAAATAATACATTCACTCCCCATTTGTAAGTTTCTTCCTTCCCTTTGTCTTTCTCAATTCCTCGATTCTTTCCTCCACTTTCCCTACAAAATTTATTCCTTCCTTCCATCCAAGTGTTAAGCTAAGGATACTTTTACCAAGCTTTACTTTGGTTGACCTTCACTTGAGTCCAGTTCAACCAGCATTTTCGGTTTTCTCGTAGTCAAGTATGTATGTTCACACCAATTTACCTTTTCAGAAACATGGTTATGAAAGATTTCATAAAAACACTAAACCGTGATGTAGAAATCTATATCGATATATAGCAAGATTAGGATACTGCAGAAACTTATTATGGACTGGTCGAACGTTTCGAGGAAGGGCTCCTCGCCAGAGAAGCAAGGGGCCTTTGCTGAAAATGTTAGACCTCTACGTTCCATATTTTATAAGTACACTAACCTTGCTATATTTCGACATGAAAGCAATCACGCTAAGGCTTTATGCATAGGTATTGTTTTGGTATTAAGGTTGAAACACTAAAGTCAAAACGAGATATATATTTTATAAATGTGGAAGCTTCAAGATATCTTGAATGATAGATGAACATTCGTCAAGCTGTAACCTGAGAAAACGATTTCTGAACCCCAGATGGGGATCGAACCTGCAAACTTGTGATAACCTAATTCACCATCTGAGTCTCGGTAGCTCAATGATTAGAGCGTCTCACCGGTCATCAGAAAGTTGCGGGTTCGATCCCCAGTCTGGGGCTCAGATATTGTTTTCTGAAGATAAAGATTGAGGAATGTTTGTCTATGATTCTATTTAAGTTCAAATGTTTGTAAACTTTGCAATATGTTTATATACAAATATGAATGTGAATATCTGATCAGCAATGTTGCATACTTGTCGACAAGGCAAGGCAAGAAGTAAACAGTAGCGACGTTCGAAGTAATGAACAGCAAGGTTACAAACATGTTTTGCTCATTATTTTCAAGGATGTGCTTTTCAAATGTCAGGGTTAAATTTTCGTTTCAAGAGTACACAAAGTGAGTAAGAAAACATGTTTGTTTCAATGGCATCTTTGTATCTTCCAATCATCTATCCATCCATCCATCTAACCATGCATTTAACCATCCATTCTTGATAGCTTGCTTCCTGACTTGCTTGCTTGTTTCCTCTCTTTTGTCTTTCTTCCTTTCTTTCGTTCTTTCTCTCTTTTTTTCTTTTTTCTTCTTTATTTCCTTCCTTCCATCCTACCAGTCCTTCATTACTTTTTTCTTTCTACTTCCTTTCTCCTTTCTTTCTTCTTTTTTCCCATTCTTTCACACTTCTCTCCTATGTTCTTTCTTTCAATCCTTCGTTAAGCACGTCTTCCTATTCTTCCCCACACTTCGCTCTTTTTCTTCTTCCTTTCTTCCTTTCATCCTTCCCACCCACCTGCCCGCTTTGCTGTGTTCGTTCGTTTGTTCCCTTTTTCATTCTTATCAACTATCCTTCTTTACTTTCTTTCTCCCTTCATTCGTCAATTTAGCCATCTATTTTACTCACAACCGTCACTCCTGTTGTGCTGTCATTGCTGACATGGCTTGCTTCAGGTTGTTGATGAGCAAGGGATGGTCCTGGTTTCTCTGGATAGCATAGTTGCTGGGTCTCTGGAGGATATCCAGGGCTAACCTCCGGAAAGTTGCTTGGATCATGAAATGTAACTTTGTATGTTGAAGGATTTGCCATTGGCTTTGGATCTGAATGAATAAATTATTCACATGACTCATGAGTAAAAGTAACTGTCATTTTCTTTTTGGTATTTCAAATATGAGACCCACGACGTAATGGCGGTACTGTCATGTGATAAGAAAACAATCTTGACAGGCTTTCAATGACAAAGGCAGAAAACTATCAAACTTACGAGATGAAAATGTGAGGCTCGATAGTAAGAGTTTCTCGTGTTAATCAAATATCATTCTACGCGATGATCCTTTGAACGTCAAGTCGTATCAAACTTGTGAGGACAAATATTTGTCGCTCTTGCACATTGACTACCAGCAGTGGCGGACCCAGGATTTGCGAAAAGAATTGCGGAGTGAAGAGTTTTCCAAGGATTGGATATGGCTATCATGATACCCTGGGCGGAGCCTCATAATTGCTATGGGCTATCTATCGGTTCTGGGAAAGTTCCTTACGTGTCTAACCATGTATTTGCTGCATTTTAAGACGTTAATAAAAACTTATGGTTCTAAATTATGTATTTTAACACTGTGACATTTGCTGTGTGTGCCGAAATTCCCATGTGTTCACAGATCCTAGTGTGTAAGTTTCGGGTTGTTTCACCCACATACAACGCGGAGCAGCGTTGGCACGTAAATTTATAAATAACATTGGATCTTAAACGCATAGGAATACGGTCTTTAAAACGAAAAAAGTGTGAAAAACGGCAAACTGGTCGAAATATTACTCGGAGGTCAATGTGTGGGTGGGCCGAAGATATTAACCTTAAAAGCTGTTGGCGAATTTTGAGGCCGTGAATACCAGTAAAAGGCACTGCAATGGATAACTGCAATTTGGGTGCTGTGAGAGGTTTAATAGGTGTGTCGGAAACTTTATGTAAAAAAGAGCAAATACAATAGTCTATAAACCGTTGCGGATAACCATTTTGAAGTAACAGGCTCTTAAATTTTGCAAGTTCTTCTTGAAAAATCGAATACGACGAACATATATTCAAATATCGAAATAAAATAGTATAAATTAGACCTTTCTTGTAATTAACAGGCAAAAAACTCTCGAAATTTGTGAAAAGGCCGGTGAATGTTGGTTTTCGATAAACAGAGGTGATAAATGAGTCATTAGATCGAGAAATAGTGATGTCAAGAAAGGGTAGCGTTTTGTTTGACTCCACCTCGCAGGTGAAGTTAATGTTGGGATGCTGTGAGTTTAAATAATTTAGAAAAGGTTCGATTTGCTCATGAGATTTGAATAAAATAAAAGAATCATCAACATAACGTCTATAAAAAAGCGGTTTGAAATCAGTGGGACAGTTTTTTAGCCAAATTTTCTCATGGTGTGATAAAAATATGTTGGCAAGAAGTGGGCCGAGCGGTGACCCCATGGCGACGCCATCGATTTGGTCGTAAAGTTTACCATTGAAAACGAAATGACAATCCTTAACTGTTAAATTTAAGAGGTCTTTTAACTCTTTCCGAGAGAAGCCATGGAAAAGACGGTTGGTAGAAAATAGCTGGTCAAGAATAATCTGTATGGTTTCATCAAGAGGAATATTAGTAAATAAAGACGTAACATCAAAACTGGCCATAATTAAGTCGTCGGTATTAAGGTCTAAGGATTATGGGCTTCTTCAAAATTATTTGTGGGCTTCTTCAAAATTATTTGCTGGGCTTCTTCAAAATTATTTGCTGGGCTTCTTCAAAATTATTTGCTGGGCAATAATCTTTATCACTAGACTTCGTTTTCCGCCTGGTATCTCGATTGCCGAAATCCTAACCAAGAGATATAACAGCAATGGATCGCTGTCCGCTTTTCGAAAATTTCAGCGCAATGAGCTGAAACTTGGAAAAGCCAAACTAGACCTCAAGTTCTTAAAGAAATGTAAACAACATGATTGTATGCCTCGCTTTCTGAACTTCAAATTAGCCAACCGCTACCTACGAAACTCCTCTACCTACCGTCATTGTCAGAGACGACTTCTAGACGAAGAAATCCGTATCAAACAGACAAGAGTTCGTGAACTGACCTCTCTATCCACATCCCTCCAATCAAGCCTCGCAAATTTGGTTTCATCCCTTGACTTTATACATCTGAAGTCTTTGGCCGACTCTACAATATCTAAGAAGCTTGTCCAACACGAGCGAATTCAAGACAAGAAACTCCTTAAACTTCGAATAAATCCATCATCTTCGCTAACATTATCACCCGACAAAGTTGTGTTTAACCACTCTAGCAAGTCACTGACAGAGGAAGAAATACTGGTTCTCGAAAAAGGATTGAACTTTTCCGTACCTCCCAAGAAGTTGAACTATTGTGACTTTTTAAGCCCTTTCGAACTTTTATATCGTAAACTTTATAATGAACCCATCTCCGAAACTTCTGGCCATGATAAAGATTCCATTAAAACAAAACTCAAGGATATCGCTCTCACTGGGTATCTAACTTACTCACCGCCAAAATCGACCTTTTCTGATGACGAACTGAAAATTATTAAGAGACTCAAAGCGGACAAGACCATCGTTATTGTCAAACCTGATAAAGGAAATGGGGTGGTAATCCTTGATCGAGTTGATTACGAATCAAAAATGGAAGAATTACTTCAAGATAACTCAAAATTCGTCCAGCTCAACGATGATCCGATTAAAACAACAATGAAACGAGAAACCAAAGTTCGAGCATTCCTTCGAAAACTAAGGAAGGCCAATGTGATATCTGACGAGCAGTTCAAGAAAATAGCCCCCACAGGATCTCAACCAGGTATATTATATGGACTACCAAAGATTCATAAAGTTAACGTTCCACTTCGACCTATTCTCTCAGCAATAGGAACTCATTCATTTAACCTAGCTAAGTTTCTAGTTCCGCTTCTTCATCCCATTTCTTTAAGTTCTTACGTAATTATTAATTCGTTTTCCTTTATTCAAGAACTATTCTCCTTAGACCTTAATACCGACGACTTAATTATGGCCAGTTTTGATGTTACGTCTTTATTTACTAATATTCCTCTTGATGAAACCATACAGATTATTCTTGACCAGCTATTTTCTACCAACCGTCTTTTCCATGGCTTCTCTCGGAAAGAGTTAAAAGACCTCTTAAATTTAACAGTTAAGGATTGTCATTTCGTTTTCAATGGTAAACTTTACGACCAAATCGATGGCGTCGCCATGGGGTCACCGCTCGGCCCACTTCTTGCCAACATATTTTTATCACACCATGAGAAAATTTGGCTAAAAAACTGTCCCACTGATTTCAAACCGCTTTTTTATAGACGTTATGTTGATGATTCTTTTATTTTATTCAAATCTCATGAGCAAATCGAACCTTTTCTAAATTATTTAAACTCACAGCATCCCAACATTAACTTCACCTGCGAGGTGGAGTCAAACAAAACGCTACCCTTTCTTGACATCACTATTTCTCGATCTAATGACTCATTTATCACCTCTGTTTATCGAAAACCAACATTCACCGGCCTTTTCACAAATTTCGAGAGTTTTTTGCCTGTTAATTACAAGAAAGGTCTAATTTATACTATTTTATTTCGATATTTGAATATATGTTCGTCGTATTCGATTTTTCAAGAAGAACTTGCAAAATTTAAGAGCCTGTTACTTCAAAATGGTTATCCGCAACGGTTTATAGACTATTGTATTTGCTCTTTTTTACATAAAGTTTCCGACACACCTATTAAACCTCTCACAGCACCCAAATTGCAGTTATCCATTGCAGTGCCTTTTACTGGTATTCACGGCCTCAAAATTCGCCAACAGCTTTTAAGGTTAATATCTTCGGCCCACCCACACATTGACCTCCGAGTAATATTTCGACCAGTTTGCCGTTTTTCACACTTTTTTCGTTTTAAAGACCGTATTCCTATGCGTTTAAGATCCAATGTTATTTATAAATTTACGTGCCAACGCTGCTCCGCGTTGTATGTGGGTGAAACAACCCGAAACTTACACACTAGGATCTGTGAACACATGGGCATTTCGGCACACACAGGAAATGAGATCTCTCACCCATCTTCTTTGTCTAGCATTTTAATACATAAAAGAGAAACTGGACACCCAATTTCTTTTGATGATTTCTCAGTTTTAGCTAGTGGCCGTTCGGAATTAGACACTCTCACTCGAGAAAGTTTGCTGATTGCTAAAATAAATCCCTCTCTCAACGTAAATATAAGGTCATTTCCTCTCTTGTTATTCTAATTGCTTTCTTTTCTTTTCTTTTCTCCTCCACCTTAATCCCTGTCATGACACCTCATTCATCATTCTCTCCTTCTCTCACCTCTATTTTTGTAATCGTGTAGGTTATTTAAGCCGAAAATTTTCATGTAAATAGACACTCTGATGATGTTACTTGTAAAGTGACGAAACGTTAGATCCTCATTAAATTTCTTTCAAAGTATCCTGACATGTGTATTTGATTATAAGCTTCTTCAAAATTATTTGCTGGGCAATAATCTTTATCACTAGACTTCGTTTTCCGCCTGGTATCTCGATTGCCGAAATCCTAACTGTGACATTTATTGCGTATGATATACATTTCACAATAATATTATAAAATATGAATAACGGCTGTGTGAAATGGAAAGTTGGTTTCATCGTCTCCAGAAGAATCGCTAATGCAATTTTTGTGCATGTCAAGAAGTGAAAAATGTGAAGTCGAGAATTCCAAAGAATGTCTTTAACAAGAAAATACGCCAATCCCCAAATACGTTCTCTATCATGTAAAACAACCAAATTTCTCTACTGAGTGGCACTTAAAGAGTTAAAGTAGTTTAGTATTTCTCTAATTACACTGAAGTGTGTCAGCGATGAAGAATAACAGAATTGGACTTTGACATGCGAAATTAATGTACCTCATCGACATTGTTTTCAAACTGTTCGTGAGGGAAAATTGAAAATTTACAGGACAATGACGATTTTTTTGTTGTCTTAAAAGATCAGGGTCACAGTGTATCGTTATAATTATATTGTTTAGCACATTTAAAAATTCTCGAACCTCTTTCCATCACGAGGAATTACTTTAAACCTTGAAAAAGACGAAAAAATTGAATTGAGAACCATTTGCAAGTATTTATGTGCTAATTCATATACTAATAGTCTAGTTATTTATGTTTAAATATGTGAAAATCGCATCGAATGTGACTGAAATTGCTGACTTTTGACCTTCTAAGAAGACATCATTCGGTACTAAATAAGCAATATTTATTACTACTAAATATTTTTGTAAGAGCTTACACTAAGTTCTGCCTAAGTTAACCCAAGTATACTATTAAATCCTGTGGCTAGATTGTAGTTTAGCTGACCCGTCTGGATGCTGACAAGTATATTGCTTGCTCAATGGTCAAGTAAAGTGAGATTTGCAGGAAAATTTTAAGAGACAGAACCCTAGGAAAAATGTGTATGTTAGAATTATTATACTGACATGTATTTAGTTGGGGTTAGTTTTAGGATTAGGGTAAGGGTTGGTATTAGTTGTAAAAAAGTGTTAAAAGGTTCCTTTATTTTTTGTGAATCGAGTGACTAAGGTTTAAGGTAAGTTTAAGTGAATTCGTTGACTAAGGCCATTTCACCTTCGAATGTGGTCACGACTGCATTTTAATTTCCCGCGGAAAGTTGATAACATTTGTTGTTGAGCCGATTTGCAAAGGTCAGCGACCGAGTGCATCGGTTAAACTTCGCTTGTACCAAGCCTATCTCGTAGACAAAATTAAATTGTGTGCGTATGGGTGTAGGTATCAAATCTTAAAATTCACCTGTGGACAGATACAAAACGGCTGAACGAGATTGCCTTTAAAAATGCTGAGAAACCTATTAATAATTTACAAAGAAAACACAAAAGATTTTAGCTCTTAATCAGTGTTCTGTAAATCGCATACAGAATACCAGTTAGTCCAAAAACCTTGATCAGCAGACAACTTCAACAAATATAAAAAATTCAAATTCCGAAAAACAAAGTCATCTTTCAACTTAAAATTTAAGTTAACAAAAGATGAAAACAGTGAAATGGTGATATTTCGATTGTATTACAAAATCAACTTCAGACCAAGTAAACTAACATAGGAGAACCTAAAGTTTATATATACAAGAGAAATGATTACATCATGAATGAAGAATGGAGAACGCCTACTCTATTTACAAATGATTGATGTGTCAGTAAGGGACAGGTGTTGACGCAATGTGGTGATATCAGGATGAAATATCACGATGTCGATAGATAAACTATGGATAAACTATACAAAGAAGGAATTAAATAAAGGACTAGATAAAAAGTGAAAGTTCTTTGCTAGCTTTAAGACCGAAGTTTAGTTGTGGTTTATGATCCTCAATATGTAGAGCTTCCATATATAAAAGCTGATTAGAATTAATAGAATAATTAGAGTAAAGAATCTTATAGTGGTTAGAAATGAGATTGTGCATGGATGATGTAACGTCAAAAGAAAAAGGAATATCGTTTAGTCTGTCGTATTGTTTGCATAGGTCAGTAAATTGGTGTGCGTTTTCACATTGCAGAAAGTGTTGTACAACTGCACTTGTGTTGTGTTGAGTAGCATATTCAGATAGACGATTGTGAAAACAACGGTCTGTCTTTCCAATGTAAGATTTGCCGCAACCGGGGCATGTAATCTGGTAAATAACATTGTTTTGAGACAAATCTGGGATTTTTTCTTTGTTAGAAATAATATATGAGACCTTCGTAGTGTTGTATATGTATCAAGTTTATTGTCATTTACAATACTACAAAGGTCTCATATTTTATTTCTAACAAAAAGAAATTCCACGTTGCACAACACTTTCTGCAATGTGAAAACCCACACTTCATTGTTGACCTATGCAAACAATACGACAGACTAAACGATTTTTTCTTTTGACGTTACATCATCCATGCACAATCTCATTTTTTACAACTATAAGATTCTTTACTCTAATTATTCTATTAATTCTAATCAGCTTTCATTTATAAACCATTACTAAACTCCGGTCTTAAAGCTAGCAAGGAACTCTCACCCTTTATTTAGTCCTTTATTTAATTCCTTCTTTGTATAGTTTATCCATAGTTTATCTATCGACATCGTGATGTTTCATCCTGATATCACAACAATACGTCAACACTTGTCACTTACTGACACATCAATCATTTGTAAACAGAGTAGGCGTTCTCCATTCTTCATCCATGATGTAATAATTTTTCTTGTATATATAAACCTTAGGTTCTCTTACGTTAGTTTACTTGGTCTGAAGTTGATTTTGTAATACAATCGAAATATCACCATTTCACCCGCCATTTCACTGGCGGGAAGTGATCGCGTGATCGACCAATACTTGCAACGCAGTGCGCGCTTCCTTATAATGTATATTCTTTCAAAACCTTATTTTGAGGAGAATTTCTCTTAAGTTAATTCACGAAGTGCTATATTTCGTGTTTAGGAGGCCTTGCAAGTTGTGTCGTCAAATGCCTAATACAGCAAGGGTACTAATTTGACAGGGACCCCCAATTTCAAAAAATGATGTGAACATGGGCCCCTAAGACTGTACCAACATTGAGTCAGTCCATTGCTCAATTTTAGGCGCTCTCTCAAGTTGGGGTCCCTAGAAAGATGGGGGTTCGGGGCAAATTGCATCCCCTGCCCCTCCTCTCAGTGGCCCTGCATGTGTGCTATTCCCTTTGCTTTTATGTCTAACCATATCCTGGTGCAATGGCGTTATAAACACAATTTAAAAGGCTAATAATTTTTCGCTTACAATTTTCCAGAAGTATGCACACCAGTTCGTGCCAGGTTTTAGAATAAAGTTGAGGTTAATAGATAACGAGTCTCGTTGATGGATCAACGGCAAAAAAAGAAAATCTTTCCCGTTTCACATCGTGATATTCTACGAGTTTTAGTTTTTTTATCCTCAGTAACTTTGATATGCTTTGTCTTAAATGTGTAAGGGGTTTCGTCATCAGATTTTCATCAAAACTTGATTGGACAGGCTGTATCCCAGACCCTCATCCACCACAACTCCGGAACAATTGACTGCCAAGAAATCTTTTCATAACCATCTGACACTGCCGAAGTCAACTGAAAACCGTTTACTCGAGCGAGATTTGAACTCGCACCTTCGGGATACCGGTCTGTTTCTGTTCATGTATCTGTGAGGATGATTCTGAAATAGAAGTGAAACACTACACGGACTGGTTTCCTGAAGATGAGTTCCAATCTCGCTCGAGTCAACATTTTTCAGTTGACTTCGGTAGTGTCAGAATATCATGAAAACATTTCTGTTCATGTCTCTTTGAGGATGATTCTAAACTTGAACGCCTAGAATCAGTAATTAGTCAATGCTTTAGAGTCTGGATAAGAAGGCATTATTTAAGAAGATCTTTTAGAGCTAAAAGTGGCAGGAGGTGTGCGGAGACGTGAGAGACTTTAGCTCTCTGCGATAATCAGCCTCAAGAATAATTAACAAAGGACAATTGACTGAGACAGTCGGTCAGGAAATACCATGAAAGAAATCATGCGTTAAGACCTCTTTAGCGGTGTTTTCAGTAGGACGTTTAACTAGCAGAACATTCTTGACTTCCAAGAGTATGTTTACAAAGCGATTTTAACTAGTTAAAACTGCATTGCTGTTTCTACTCTGAAATTTAAAAGAAGTTAATTAATAGATGGCTCAGGTTAAAAGAGTACAGAAATTTCTTGACCTCTCCACTCTCAATAACCACTGTTTCGTGCGAAGGACAAGGCGATATTTACATACGCTGCGCTTAATGTCTTTGTTTATGAGAGCGATATGAAGAAACATCACATTACTGGCATTTCAAAAGCGGAATGTGGTTGCTAATGGGTTCTGATTTGAACAGCTTTTACTCGTTCATGATCAAGACCGTCTGTGGTGTGAGGATTAAAGACTAAGCTGGGACACTTTTCAACACTTTTGTAGACTCGTAGGCTACGAGCTTATAAAGTAAAATACAATTTTTCGTGAAGCAATAAAAGTGAGCAGCGGGTGGCAGTTGTTCTGTGGCGAATAGTTTCAGGGAATTCATACCAAACCATTGGACCTACACTTGGAATAAGTCGATGATTTTGAATAGATCCTCAAGGTCCATATCTTGCCGCTGGGGCATCCAACGGACCAGAGGGAATTGTGAAGTGAAATTAACGCGAAGAATTGTTATTACTCGTCCGTTATTTTAGAAGCACGACGCACGGTCTCTGAATGTCCAGAGATGGTTGTTACAACAAAGATAAATGTTTTGACTTGCATCAGTCACCACGTGAAATGTGATTGGTTCGTGAACATAGCGGGACAAGTTATACTCACTGGAGGTGTAGTATAACTTATGCGCCGTTTCCGTCGATCAGGGCGCAACAATCCCAATCAGCTTGAATTTTTAACTCGTCCAACTTCGAACGAGTTGTTTTCACTGCTCTTCCGGAGTGTTGTCGCATTCACTAGTCAAACTTGTCCTCGTGAAAACACAGCCTTTTATTGCTAGGTCCGTATTCCAAGACGCGTGTAAGCATTGAAAGTCGATAAGAATATGAAATTTAAGTTCTTATGTGATGAAGGTCACTTGGCTAATAGACCACTTGCATTGCCGTGTTGAAGAAAAAATACTTATAAATAAAGGCGGATAAACCTTAAGTTGCCGCAAGAATATTTTGTGCACTTAAATTGGGTTAAAACTAGCCTCCAATCCCCGTGCACTCGATAGCTCAACATGTAGAATGGCGGACCACGATCCCGAAGGTGCCAGTTCAAATCTCGCTCGAGTCAACATTTTCCAGTTGACTTCGATAGTGTCAGATTATCATGAAAACATTCCTGTTGATGTATCTCTGACTATGACTCCAAAACTGACTGCTTAGAAGCAGTAATTAGTCAAGGCTTTGGCATTGAGAAGACGCTTCAGAGCTAAAAGTGGCAGGAGGTGGACGGAGACGTGGGAGACTGTAGCTTTCCCCGCGATATTAGCCTCAGCGATAAGTGGCACAAAACAATTGGCTGAGACAGTTGACTCTTCAGATGGCTTTACGAAAGTGCTTCCTGTGTTTCTCACGAAGATATGTCAAGCATTTATTTTCATGATAAATAAAGTTTCGATTCGCCCGCCTGCTATGGCACCTCGGGTTTTCCAGATATTTTCACAAAAATAGTTCATTTCTTTCCTGTAAAATACGTAAAGCATCTATTTTTGCAATTTGTATTCGCAGTTCAATTAAGCCTAACCACCACATTTCTCGTAAGGTGAGAATACTTCATTGAAGGAATTTATAGTAAATTCACAAAAATAAACAGAAACGTTTTCACTTCGGAACCCAATATTAATTTCTCAAGCTAAAAACTACAAACTCTTTGCTCACAGTTACCTCACATCCCGTTATACGGAATAAACAAGAGCCTTATTAGAAATCTCACAATGTGCTTTTGCAACCGTCTTTACTTTTTTGCCTTTCTACAACAATTGTAGAAAGCAAGATCGACAACTACAGAAGTTCTCAAAAGAACCAAAATCACATTGCTTTACGTTCTAATTAGATAATATCCAAATACGTATAAAATACTCATAAGACCAGCAACAATGGAAACAGCACTACCAAAGCTATGTAGAACTTACCTAAAGAAGAACTGGCTGGTGCTGATTCAACAAATATTTACTGACAAATTTTTACCCTCATCCTTACAGCAAGAAAAAGCTACTGATTTGTCCAATATAAAGGATGCATTATTATGTCGTAACCCCTAACATAACGATAGAGTAATTGCAGAATTCTCAGAAGTCAAGAATACATTTTCAAAACGTCATGAGGCGATGAGGGGGTAGACAACAGGACGTAAACCTTGACATGTGCTTGAGCACGTATTTCGGTACCAACACAAAATTACTCATGCTGACTGGCTGCTGGATGGACTAATACACTATGAGCCTTGTTTGCTTGGTCCGTACTGGAAAGTATTTGTTTTTAGTTTTTTTTGCACAAACTTCACTCCTTTGTCACTTTGTCTGTAGGACAACTTCAGGCAAATGTTTTCCTGTATAGACCTTCTCTTTCATCTCTCTGCCTATACGAAAATCTCAGACAAATACTTTCCCTTATGGACCTTCTCCTTCGTCTTTCTGTCTGTACGAATATTTCAGGCTAATACTTTCCCATACAGAGTCGAGACCTCCCTCCTTCGTCTCTTTTTGTACAAAAACCTCAGACAAATACTTTCCCGTGCGGACCTCCCTTTCGGTTTGTAAGTATATGTTACAAGCCATTGTTGAGCAATAGTGGACAAGGATGAACATGATGTCAGGTGCTATCCAGACCAATATCAAATTTAAAGGTCAGGATGAGTTTTCTTAACTCGCACATGAAAAGGAACGTAATAATTGTTGTACTATCAATTGAAAATAGGGAGAAGGGTATGATTTCATATCTGATGTCCTTACTGCATGTGTTTTACTTGACCCTAGTTTTTCAATTCATCCAATTACCAAGTCCCTCCACTCTCTCCCCAGTTGATAAAAACTAGAAAGTAGAGAAGGATGTTAAATACTTATATGCGCATATGGGAGCTTGGTGATATAACGAACAACATGTTAGTCAATCTCAATTCATCATTAAAATGATTTCTGAGCCAATGACAGGTATTGAGCCGTAACCTTTTAATGACCTGTGACGCGTTTTGACCCTTGAGTTAACAAGACTAATATTACCCGCTAAAATGCATGTTCAACATAAAGAATGCCTATGTGGAAGCCACAATACAGCAGTAATATTAACTGGTGAGATGGGTGTTAAACAGATTTGTCGGTGTGAGCCTCTTGATATCACTAACGATTTATGAAGGTTAACTTTATTTCTTTAAGACTGCTTTGCACTAAGCAAATTATAAGGTGCGAATCGACATTTCTTTGTATTAACTGAATATGTTTCTCGTTAGTTACCATGGAGAACCAGCTTGAATAACAAAAAAAAAACTCTCTACATGGGATAAAATTTGCTTAATCAAAAACTGCCTTTAGAAAAACTGTTTCTTAGTCCCAGATGGGCATCAAACAAGCAGCCTTGATGTTCTAACCATTGAACGACCGAGATTCAGGTTTTAAGCAAAACTGCAGGTTCTTTGTTTGAAATTTATGCATGTCCTTGTCATGGGCTGCTGGTCCGGAGAGTAATGAACAGGATTTTAAAAGGCTGCCTTTCTCTGTTTAAAACCTTCTTGAAATATGATTACTAATTACTAGCAGGTAGTGTATAATTAGAATTATTAACTTCGTTTATTGTACATAGATCCATTAAAAAAGTTGAATCTTTCCTGTATCACATTGATGAACATGATCGTATTACTATTTTAGTGGGCTTTTTTTTAAAATTGTTTTTGTAATACTCTGCGTGTCACACATTTGTGCTTTACGTTGAAGATCATAGGGAGATTCGACATCCATCCTTTCATCGAGTTTCAGGGAGGTCGAGTCTCTGTGACCGTATCCACCACAACCCTGGAACAGGAAGCTGCTTGAGAGCAACAATTTTACAAGAGAGAGGAAGGCCATTCTTAATGAGAAATTTTAGAAACAAAAGTGGAGAATAGAAGACGACAAAAAGAGTTATCGAGGTATGTGGGAGACCTTGAATCTCAACGATATTTAGCTTCAGCGATAATTGCCTCTACATGATTGGCTTGGGCAATAGATCAGGAAATACTGAAAAAGAGCAGAGGCCTCTTATCTCTTTGCCATGCATCCGAAAAAGCGTATTAAGATTTGAAATGCGGTCTTACCCAATGACAAGGGTAAAACTAAAGTGCACATTCTTCTTACAATAGAATTTTTCTTCTTAAACAAAGAGAACGAATGATTTTTAGCCCAAGAGTAATCCAGATCTATTTCAGAATCATCCTCAGTGTATTATGAAATGAAACTTAACAATTAACATAGTAGTGTAGGTTAATTGTGACCTTTAGTAATCCAAATGTTGCTCTCGTTTTGCCTCCAACGTCATTTGAAGCATTTTTACGCTTTCATGTCCACGTTAACTCATTGAATGGCGAAAACTGTCGGTTGATTTTTCGGAATTAGAATCCTTTTAGAATCCCTCAGCTTTCAAAGAAGTCGAAAGACAAACATAACAATTTCAATATATGACACCAGATATCAATGGTTTTATTTAAGTGCTAAAATTTTGATCTATTAACAAACGTCTTCATCAAAGCTTTCTTAACTTTTGTTTGGCATGGAGTGAAGAGGAAATACTGGTGGGAAAAGGTTATCACTAACTTTTATAAACACGTAAAACATCTCAAATTTTATGTACAACTACGCAGTTGTTTATATTGAAAAAACATCACTTAGTTTGGGAAACGCTATCACTTACCTTAGATTCCTTTGTTGTTGGCCGTTCATGAAGCAGTCTGATGACGATGACTTTGTCGTTAAAGGGGTGAAAAGTAAGGACTAAAAGAGTCTTTTCTGTAGAAGTTTGGTCCGAAGGTGGTTTCAAAGTGTCCAAACGGGAAACACTGAAATCTTTTTGGTAGCAGTATCCAAAAAATTAGAAGGATAACCACGTTGAACAAAAAAGGATCTAATTTCCAAGGACTTCGTCTCATCACTCGCAATTTTGGCATCTTAAAAAATGATTCCGAGACTTCGTGTATTTTCACCGATAATCCTCTGATTTGCTTTCGGCGCAACAAAACCATTTGTGATTGTCAGTACACAGCGTTCTTAAACAAAATTCACCATTACTAGCCGGTACTAATTTTTTGCAATCGAGCTCGCTGTAACACATGTGTTTCTAATTGGCCAAACCACTGTCATTTTTGAATCCAAATGGAAATTTATTATCCGGCAGAACTTCACATGCACTTCATCTAACATTGCTTACTGCATATCCTGCAGCAAATACCATAAACTCTACATCGGTGAGACTGGCCGACGTCTCTCTGAAAGGTTTGCCGAACATCTTCGTTCCATAAGAAGCTATGATGTTGACACGTGTTCCCTCCGAAAATTTCAAGAGCGCTAACCATTCTATTTCACACATGAAAGTTTCTGCTATCTCAGGGACGGCAGAGCCGCGTGTTCTGCAGGGGCTGTAGCCCCCCCTACTTTTTTCCAAATGTAATGTTGAAACAACTACGCTTTAAAACACTTGTTGTGCAATTTCCCAGAGAAGCATACAAAATGCTGTATTTTTATCTCAAGCCTTCCCCCCCCTCGTAATTTCGCTCCGCCGTCGCTGTATCTCATCCATCTCCGGGGGCAATTATAGCCGCAATAGAAAGAAAGCCGTCTCATTTTTATTTAAGCTAGGAACCACGTGTCCCTGTGGACTCGACGAACGTTTTTGTTTTATTTAACCCCTCATAAGCTTTTGTATATTTCTAGCATAGGCAGATAATAACATCATTTTCCCTGCTGTTGTCTTTCTCTTACAACATACATATTTCCATTGCTCTGGGGACCCTGGGAGCTGAACTTAATGCCAGTTGGCTGATCGTCATTTAAAAATAGCAAGTACGTGACTTCCTTGCCGATACTTAGTCGTTGATTTGTTTGTTTTTGTTTCTCACATTTCATTGGTTAACTTCTTACCTCATGACTCGTTTTCGTACAAAACCTAGTCTAGTTACTACTCGTATTTCAGAAAACGTTTCTTTCCTGACGAAAGGCCTTTGCTGGAAACATTGATATTTTTTGAGATCAGTTACGGCAGTTATCGACCATTCAATGTTTCGTCTTAAAAATAGTTCTATTCACATCGAACATTGTTCTTAACCATTATCAAAGTATTAAGAAAAATCTTAATCTTCAACGAATCCCTTCATAATTAATTTAATAAGGAACGTTTCTGATGAAATTTACATGGGGCTAAGCATCATAAATCATACTTGATTTCTATTTCAGCATCCTCTTTATACTTATTGATTGTCTTATGATCACGCAATAAACTGTTTTGTTTTGGTTTTCCATTCATTTACTTAAAGAATCTTTCACTGTAGCGTTCTCTTAAATACCCTCATTCTGTTAAACTCCAAAAGATTCTTGTGTCAAAGAGAATGTATGTGACAAACGTGATGCTTACCTAGAAGCGTTCATGTCGTCCTGTTCGTGCGCATTGGTATTTGTCCATCCACTTGAACAGTCTAAACGTAGCTAAAAATATCCTTATATACTGACCTTATTTATGCTGTACCAAAAAAAAGCACCCCAAAAAACTAACAACCTTTATACCTCATGATTTCTCAAACTCGTTTATAATTCGTAAAGTAAAAACAAAATAAATACATAATTTTTCAGTATTTAGAAGTTTGAGGAAGATCAATTCACTTATAATTCATAAAGCAAAAATTTTTTAGAAGTTGGAATAAGATGACAGTAGAATTTTACCAACTTTCGACTGAATTTTCTTCTTAAAATTTGGTTCGTTTGAAAAACAATTTCAAACACTCGTTAAGTGTTCTTACTCTGATTTCTAGATACCTCGAAACTCGTTGAAAAAGCTCGACCCCGCCTCACTTTTAAACTTGTTTCTCAGCGTTTAGAAGTCTGAGGAAGAACACCAACTCGTGTTTGAAGTTATATTTCTCAAAGGGGTAACATGATTTACAATAATTACAATATAATTTGACAAATAGTTTTGAAAAAGCTAAAATGATCCATTGTTGTTAGTGACAAAAGGTGAATATGATGAACAATCAATTCAACAAAGCTTAAGCTTAATTTACATATTCATATTTGACATCTGAAAACCATCGAAGCAAACTAATTTTATATTAATTCTTGAACCGGTAGTTAGCAAGGTAGTATTTACAAATGTAGTGAAGAATGGTGTTTAATAGTTTTGAAGTTTAACCTTCAACTCATCGTTTGTCTTGCCTTTTTTTTTACTAAGATCTTGGTTTTACAAGACGTTTTTACTCGGAATTTGTTTTATTTCTAAAACTTCTGTTAAATTCCAGAGAATAACTGCGTCAAGTATCTCAGTAATGTTTGCCTTTCTGAACATGGCATGTAGATGGCGTTTCTCAGTGTTTATTCAGTGTGGAATTTATCGCTATTAACTAACTCATGGCCGTGTTCCTGGAAGATGGCAAATATTAACCCCCTTCCTATGGTCGATATTCCTAAAGTGGATTCAGACTATAGAGGGATAACCGTCACACCGGTGATTGCCAGGGCCTTCGAGAAAGTTGTATATCATACGTATGTGAGGGAAATTGTTGAAGAAAGTTTGAGCCCTACTCAGTTTGCTTATAGGCAGAGGGGTAACTGTACCAATGCATTAGTATCTATTCAACATCATGTTTATAAATATTTGGACAATCAAGATTGTAAGGCAGTTCGCATCTTTGCTATGGATTTTAGCAAAGCATTCGATTCTGTTAATCACAGTTTACTCTGCAAAACTTAAGCAGCTACCGCTTAACCCCTACATAATTAACTGGTACCATAGCTTTCTGCATGAACGACAACAGCGTGTTTTATCTAGTAACCATGTTTGTACTTGGCAGGTAGTCAACAAGGGAACGACTCAGGGAAGTGTTAGTGGCCCTTACCTTTTTAATGTTTTCCTTAATGATCTAAATATTTTTCATAGTGACGCTCCTGCTCTTTTTAAATATGCAGATGATTCTACTATCATAGCTCCTGTAAGCAGTATGTCTGATCCGTCTGACCGTTTAGTAGAACTATTTTTAAAGTGGACTAGAGAAAATAATATGATTTGTAACCCTAGCAAATGCAAGGAACTCATTGTCAGGAAGAAGAACAATAACACGCAATATGAGCAGATTTGCAATATCCCACAGAGTAACAGTCTGTCGTTACTAGGTGTTACTCTTCAAGGTAACTGCAAGTTCAATGAACATGTAAGATTGAAATTAGCCAAAGCAAACAGATGTTTGCATGTTTTAAGGTCTCTTAGAAAGGAGCAATACTCTCAAGTAGAGATAGACCATTTATTTAAATCCTTAGTTATGCCATTTGATTGTCAGCTGTACGACAAATGAAAACTTATTCAATCGAAGAGGTGACTTTGAAGGGGTGCCTGTTTGGTTAAATTTGTTTAAACGTAGTTAAAGTGAAATTTAAGTTGCTATTTTTACGTTGTTTCGTGGGCTGTATTTTTGGGGAAGCAATTTTCTCTTTCGTAAACGGTCCTTTCCATCCCAGATATTCTTTGCCATCCAAATTTTTCGGCTTCTCGAAGTATTGAGGAGACTCGCTGTCCTCCTGCTGGTTCGGACAAAACTAAACATGGACTGTATTTTGTACTTCCTTTAATTCTGTTACATCCTTTCACAATCACAGTTCATATCAATCTGAATCTAATCCCTTAACTACCAACCCCTTTTACTTTCGTTGATTGGCATGCAGGAATTAACCGACATTTTACAAATACTTCTATTTTATTATTACATTAATAACAAGCCAATTAAAACTTTTTACACGCTACATTACAGTTGCTGGTTTCAATCATATCCCTTACTAATTAATCTAACTTAAATGTTCAATGTTCATTCTTACAAAACAACGAAAAGGTCTAGCATCAAGTGTGCCTTATTGAGCTTTTCTAAATGATGAAATGTTTTATATATACCCAATTTTGGAAAGGTTGAAATTATCCTGTAAGCCTACTGTAGTGGTTCGTATCACCAAAAGCGAGCGGTACCGACAGTGGTGAAAACGAGTTTTCTATTTATTTTCATTTATTTGTCATCAAAGTGCTTTTTTTTATGCAGCAGTGTTTGATTTTCTTCCAACTTTCACATAGATAAAAACGTTAAAATTAGAGTTATAAACTAAAGAGACTGTAGTCGAGTTAGAGTGTAAGGGAGGCGGGAATCCCTCCACTGGAACGGTTAACTTAAGGTCTCAGTTTGGGTTACAGTTTTGTGTTTATGCGACTTGATGGAGTCAGAGAGCAGCGGGTACACTATGAGAACCCGAAAACATTAGAATGATAAAGACTGTTTGGGATGGCAAAGACCCGTTGACGAAAGATACGACCTCTTCGTCGAAGTTCGTAAAGGTGTTGTAGGACGTCTTTGCCGTTCTACGTCATTGTGCGTTATCATTCTGTTTGCCGTTTGGTTTTCTCTTGGGCATGTTAGAAGGATCTGTTTTAAGCCAGTTGCTTTACATCGACGAATTCAACTCAATGTTGTGGAAGTGTCCATCCTGTATAAATATTCGTTATATCATTATTATTATTATTGTTATTATGAAATATTTAATCTAAGTCCATGCGAACTACGAGTGAGATTGATTTTGTTAGCAGGGAGATTCTCAATTTGGGGAAATTCGCGGGAAATTTAGAAAATTCACAATTTTAAACGTTCTACCAGCAGCAGGCTGCATTGTTTTTAATGCAGGATTGTCACGTTCTTCCTTTGGGACAGGATTGCGTACCTAATTTAATGCCTCACCTACAATTCATTGTTTTGTAGAAGCGTTAAATCCTTTGTTGCGCTGTTTAGCATTCAGGAGTGTGATGACCTTTTAATAGAGGAGTGTGATAACAACTTGTCTCACAGCTCTCTTCTGAGAACAGTGAGTGATAAATCGTTTATCACATGCTAATGAATGTACATGATAATGGCCAGTTCCCCCAATTCGTAAAGGTGAATACAACTAACAGAATACTTTGCATTTTTTTATAATTTTCATGCAAACATTGAATTCCAAAAGGGAACGGAAAGACAATTGATCCGATTAACATTACTAACAAGATTTCCAAAAGCGTTCTGGTAGTCTCATTCAAACAGAAAGTTAAGCTTTACTTGTGATGATAAATACTTTATCACGCTCCTGATCATTTATTAACCCTCACTTACCGCGCTGAAATAGGATTTGATGAGGATCTGTAACTATATTCGAATATCAGAACTTCTGAAACTAGATGCCTTATCTTTGTGTTATGATGCTTTTCAATAGTATGCCAAGCATAGGCTTCGTGAGGGGGGACGGGCAAGGAACCGTGGTTCCCCCAAGAGGTAAATTTGGGGGCTTTCGCAATCCATATCATACCAGTGTAAGGAACTATATTGAACCTGGTCAACAATTAAGTTACTACCTTGTGCTCTGGATCTCAGTAGCATTAATTTCTACAACCAAGATTTTTTTGGGGCAACATCAAACAAACACTTCTGGCCATTTAGCCAGTGATCCGAAACGATGTTACTTAGTTGTGAGCACCAAATCCGCTGACCATCTGGCAAATCATTTGAAGAAACCACAGAGAGCCACAAGGAGATCGAAATATCGAACTACATATTGTCTGTTTCTCACAGGAAGTTTTCAGTCCCTCTGCTTCCCCCAATAAATTAACCCTAGCAACGCCACTGATGCCAAGGAAGGGGTGCACAGTCAAAACGCGTGTAAATCGGTTTACTGCGTGAACCGTAGACCACCGAATGCACAAGACTTCAATTACGAGTAGAGGGGTAAAAGGACCGTAAAACAATTTATCGCAAACTACAAAGCACTACAGTCAAACCTGTATTAAGCGGACACCCTCGGGGAACAGGCTAGTGTCCGCTTAATAGAGGTGTCCGCTTAACAGAGGTTCTCGTCACCAGGCCCCTCCCCCCGTGAAGAAATAATTATAAACATGAAATTCAACAACTGAACGGTGTATGTATATTTACAAACGATTTCATTTTAACATGAATAACAAAATGAAAAGATACTTGGTAAATCTGGTTCCCAATGACCTTAGTTTGTTTATTAGTATATGTAGTAAAGTTAACAAATTATTGTTTGTGTGAAAAAAAATTTCTCAATGCGTGACTGTTTTCGTCCTTCAGTTTTTATTCCCTGCGACAGGTAAACTACTTTCGACATGGCTAAAGAGAGATCTTCTTTTCCATGATAACGGGAAAATTCTTGTATCATCTCTGCAAACTTCAATCCTTCTGTAGCTGATCTAATGCTCGGTTGCTTCTCTTGGTGGGAATCGTCGTCATTGTCAAACTTATCACTCTCACTGTCATCCGAATTGATTGTCAGACAAGCTTGTTTCGAAGAACGTGAATTGGGATTTTCACACAAAATCTCTTCTCTTGCAGTTTCACGCCAGTTCGGATCCGATGGGTCCAAAGGACTTGAACAAATCTAAAAATCGCTTTCATCTGCGATGTATTCTTCTGCTGTGACATCAGAGCCAAGCTCTGTAAGCGCTTGCTGCAATTCTAACAAATCTTCACCTTCGAAAGGATCATCATCTTCAACGGCTTTGTCAGGGTATAGAACTGTGCTTTTAAAGCATTTTGCGATTGTTTCTGCCGAGACTTCATCCCATGCTTGTTTCCCCCACTCTATGTTCATCAAAAGGTTTACTGATTTCACGACCTCACTACCGTTGCGAGAACCATCAATGTTGCTGCAAACAAAACGCAATAGTCTTTTCTTGTATTTCACCTTCCGATTGGCGATGATACCACTGTCAAGGGGTTGCGTTTTTGTTGTTGTGTTTTTCGGAAAAATCTTCAGGGTGATGTTAGATAGGTGGTCTTGTAGAGTTGGCGGATGACAAGGGGCATTATCAAGGAACAACAAGATTTTTCTCCCTTTTCGCTTCATACGGTTATCAAACGTTGTCAGGATTTCAGCCATGATGTCGGAATTCGTCCAAGCTTTCTTGTTTGCAAAGTAAGGACAGCCATAGGGACGCTTTCCGTTTTTAAGCTTTTTGAAATACCGTGGTTTCTGCGAGTTGCTAATGATGACAGGCGCTTCCTTTTCACCGGCCGCATTAACAAAAAACGCCCACGTATTGCGTTGTTTCGATTTTTTTCCTCAACGGCAACGATCTCCTTTGTGATTAAGAGACGTTTCTGGAAGTGCCCGCCAAAAGCAGCCAGTTTCGTCCATGTTTCACACATCTTCAGGATTCAGTCCTTTAACAATCTCCTTCAATAGCTCTTTCCAGCTTTCAACTGTCGCTTGATTTACGTCCCCCCCTTCACCGGCGACCTTCATTGTGCCAATGTTATGAGCCAGTTTAAAAGACTCCAACCAGCTATTTGAAGCAGAAAATCCCTTAATGTTCAATTTTTCAGCAATTATCAAAGCCTCTTCTTGCAGGAGTGTTCCAGATATTGGAATATTTGAGTTTCGGCACATTACATACCAATTTCATACTGCCTGGTTCACGTCGGAATATTTAGCCTTTCGTTAACGCTTTCTATCACCAGAACTAATGTTGCTTTCAAACGCGGTTGTGATCTCTTCTTTGCTTTTAAGAACTTTTTGTATTTGAGTTTTTCCAACTCCAAATTTATCAGCTAACTTCAGATACCCCCAAGATGGATTTTGTTTGGCAAACTTTATGATTTCGACTCTTTCACTGAGACTTAAACAACTTCTACCGCCGTTTGGTTTTGGTTTTTTCTTCGCAGAAGTCTTTGGTTTCACTTGCTTTTCTGGTACGGACTGGGTCTTACCACCACCAGCAGTAGGATCAGCAATGGATTCTTTTCTAAGAGTATCACAGGAATGTTTTTCCATTTTATAGCAAGTGACACAATAAGCCACAGAAGCGCCTGCTTTCCATCCAGGTGTCTCTTCTGATGCGTTGACAGAACAATTGTCTGATTTATTGCAAGTCGAAACATCACACGTCAGACATCTATACTTTGTCTCTTGTTTGCAATTCCAGCACGCGCCAGCAGATTCAAAAGCAATTGCAAAAGCCATACACCATAGTCAGGGCAAGTCAGGTCATTACTTGAGCATCAAGTTTACCACAGGTTTTATGAAGATGTTGGAATAAGACGCAAGATGTGTAATACGATACACGAGCCTTATAGACAATGACAGCCGCCATAGCTAGCCGAATAACACTGAATGTTACAAACGAGATAATGTCTTCCGAAATTGCGGCCGTAAAATCGTTCGTACGAGGGTATCATGCATACATGGAAATCTGGAATCCGTAAATCGACGAGGAATTTGAATTGAAACGTGAACCTAGGAATACAACTCATGAAAATGTAGTTGCGGTTGTTGAAACAACAGTTGTGTCGTGTGAGATGAAAACTGGATGCGCTCATCCTAACAATGTGTCAGCTAACATGGAGGTTGTTGGGCACATTCCAAAACTAATGGCAGTGTGGGTCACAAAGTTTCTCAAAAGACAAACGAATACTGCAAAAGTTATAATCAAAGGGAAACGGATAAACAGAGGTGCTAGATATGGCTTCGAAATTCCTTGTTTATACGAGTTCCGAGGAGATCGGTTTTCATGCGAATAGTAAACCAATGAACTGTCCAAGGAAAACTTTGACATTGAGAAGTAAATTGAAGAAAATTTTGATGTTTGGTGTAAAAATCTTATCTTAACGCACGTGTAATAATATGTAGTCGAATTAACAAATAGACTTTGAACCGATTGACAAATGTCGTCATTAATATAGTGACTAACGTTATGTCTGTAAAGAATATGAAAAATTAGGAAAATTTTGTCGGTTTACCACAGGTTTTTGTGTCTTTATTTGCTAATTTAGGTGCCCGCGTCCGCTTAATAGAGGTGTCCGCTTAATAGAGGTGTCCTCTTAATGGAGGTTTCATTAATAGGAATTATATGAGATTCAATTCCGGACTTTACAAAGTGTCCGCTTAATACAAGGTGTCCGCTTAATGCAGGGCCGTTTAATACAGGTTTGACTTTAATTGGCATAAGTTATATGCAACACTATCACGTTAAAAGGCCAAAATGTGGTCACCCTTTACATCGCTGTAGATAGCTAGGCTAGAGACCTAGAGCTTGATGGCTAGAGGCATTCAAACTCTGTCTCTGCGCGGGGAGATAAGAGAGTTTGACATTCGGGGATTGTAAAGTGAAAGCACGTGCAGCTGACTTCATCGTTAATCATATCCTGTGATACTATCTCAGCCAAATCTGTTCAGTTATACGTTAATGCACCGACTTAAACTTCGACCACTCTTCCCTCATATTTACTGTAGATTCGTTAGTGTTGCAGCAATTTTTATCCTATTCTACTGCTATGTAAGGTTCGCTGAAACAGCGATAGTTCCACACACTCACATGGTGTGTAAAACATCACTAAAATAATATATTTTTTTAGTTTCCTCGTTTCCTTTGTCCGGCTAATGCTAAACAATTTTTGTAAATTTGGCATATTTTAATAGGGTTAAAAGTAATTACTGGCAAGCCTGCAGTTTTCATTATGGCACTGAATATCAAAAAACTCTATTGCTTACAAAATACAGTCCAATTGATATCAAAATTATAAAAACTAATATACAACTAAATGTCTGATTCCAAAACAATAAACATAATATTACAAGACCTAATACGTTTTAAAAATGTCAGAATACTCCTTAGATACATTATTACTCAAGAATTTATTTAAACTAAAGTTCTAAAAAGACCAAGCCACCTAGGTGTTATTAATTCTTCCCTAACTGAATCCAATAAACGAACACCTGTTGAATGAAATGTTATTAGCTCAGAATTCTGCATTTTAGGATAACTATATGATTCCTTACAGATCATCTTTTACTGATCAAGGTTAGAGATCGGGCAGGGAAAGGCTCAAAGATTTTCCCATAACCCTTTTCCTGCCGGGGACGTATCCAGTAAAGCTTCGTTCACACTAGTCCCACCTTGGCCTAAGCCTGACCTGGGCCAAGATTTTTGATAGTGAGAACTGGTTTTACCTGGCCTAGACGTAACCCGGGCCTGACCTAAGCCATCAAAACCAGACTAGCTAAAGTAACTGGCAGAGGCCTGACATGGACCTGGCCTAGGCCTCAATTTTGCCAGTGGGAACGGTTTTTACTTGAACCTGGCCTGGATCTGCTCAAAGTAACGTGACAACAAGGGCTAGGGTTAAACAGTTAACATGGTTTTTTACAGGTAACGTTGCTAGTTGAGAGAAACTTACTGCGTTCTGTGAGTTTATTAAACTTCGGCATACTTTACATTTTGGTTTTGTCAACATTAAATGCAAATTCTTTGACAAACAATGAGACCAAGCTCCAGTTCATGCTGTGACGTGAATGTATTTGAAAGAATTTTATTTTATCAGGTTTCAATCACATGAAAAAGATTCTGCGGACGAAGCGTCCTTTTGCGTTTACAATGGCAACAGCTAAAACCAGGGGAAAACTGGCGAGTCTGTGATTGTCAAAGCTTGTTTAGATTCTGTCATTTGTCTAACTACTGACCCTTCTAGGCTAAAGTGGACCTGTTCAGTTTGGCCTCAGAGTCTAGTGTGAATGGATCCACTTTTAGCTAGGCCTGGTCTAGGTCTGGCTAAGGTCAAGCCTAGGGCGATAGTGTGAAGGCGGCTTTTACTCTGGATCGCATCAGACGATTTCTTTGACCAGTGGGTGGGGAAAATAGCGGTAGTGAAAGTGTCGAATTTTCTTAAGACCCTTGCATATGAAAGATGTTTGGTATTGGGGGACCTGGGCTCCAAGACAGCAAGGCCCGTGCATTAAGTCGTATTGCAAATGTCAGCGTGAAAAATAAAGTAAATTGCGAAAAACATTACTTTGTATACCCAAGATTTGAGTTGTACATCAAGACGAAAGATAAAAAAGGTGATATTTCGAGATTATTTCAAACTCGTTGTCAAACCTAAATTGATTTGACAGATGTTTTGAAATGAGTTTGAAATAAAATCGAAGTATCAGCATCATTCATCTTCCGTCTTGATTTACAACTCATATCTTCAGTTTACCACATGATATTTCTCGGAATTTGGTTTACTTTTTACTTTTTCAAATGGTCGGCTGGAAATGTGAACGTATGGCGACTGCATAATTAAATCGCACGGTACATTTTCATTTTTTTTTCCACTGCTTACACGTGGCCACTAGATCTCCCTTCAAGACTGACCTAGAAATTGTCGAAAAGGTCATTCTAAAGTACCCGAAAAATTAGCTAAAATATCGCTCTGAAACAAAAAAGCAACTTGCAGGAAAACTTTGAAAAGTTGCTCCAAATGATAAAATACGCAGTTCAAGGAAAGCAGAATACTTTATTTCACTTAAATATGTCAGCTTCTAGTTGGTTGACTCCACTGATCGTTATAATGATATAACTCTAAGGCTTTCACCAATCAACGGTGCGACCGAAAAGTGAAGTGAAAAATGCTTCTCGTTGGGCTATTTTAGACATCATTTTATAAGCCCTACTGGTCATCAATTTCTAGCCGAGGTCAAAATGACAGGAAAAAGGACTAAAAGTGATGTTCAAAAGGACTATATCCACTATTCTTGGCAAATTTTTTAATTCAGTGATCAAGCTATAATTAGTCAGCCCCTTTATATCTTCTAGACTACCATAACTGCCGGAAAGCCTGGCGTAAGTTCTTGGGCGGCAGGAATCTAAATCTCTATACAGACCTGTTCCTGGGCAGTCGATCAATAAAAATTTTAATTCAGATCAAAGAAATATGTATGTTTTTTAATAAGCAATATGTGTTAATGGTATATTTTAGAAATAGCTACTCTTCAGCTTTCCATCTATTGTGATCTAATAAACAATTTATTTTAAAAGGATTGTTGATGACGAGCTTAAAAGTCAACAGTTGTCAAAAAGTGTCTAGAGATGGCTCAATCCTCCATAAACTAGGTCAAAATAGAAAGTATGCTAAAATCTTGCCAAATACAATTAGGAAATACCTATGCCAGTTCACAAATTACTTTGAAGAACTACCAATCGAATGACGACACATACGACGATACCAATCCCACAAATAATTGCTGCGATGGACAGATTTTTTGCCGTCTTTGCTGAGCTTGTGGCACCTTCGTAATCTCG
The DNA here is from genome assembly GCA_030142905.1 of Heliopora coerulea. Classification (NCBI taxonomy): domain Eukaryota; kingdom Metazoa; phylum Cnidaria; class Anthozoa; order Scleralcyonacea; family Helioporidae; genus Heliopora; species Heliopora coerulea. The sequence goes on along the minus strand of JASJOG010000073.1, from coordinate 776,317 downwards.
AGCCATATTGCGCCGTCTTGCCTGGAGAAAATAAGCAAATAGCACGTTTTATTATCTATAATGTAATATTTCCAAACTAATGCGCAATGGTTTGGCGAAAGCTTTGTCCAAACAACCTAATTGGAACATGAAATAGCTCACGCCATACATCCCGCGTTGTATCCTGGACACTAACGCCCCAGTTACACTATATCGGATTAAATACGTATCGGATTACTTTTCGTATCATATTGGGGTTTGAGTTACACTACTTCGCGGTAATCCGATACATAACGCTTTGGAAATCCGGAACAAAATCACTCCGCGCTGAAAGTGGTAAGAAAAGGAATCCGGTAGATTGCCATGCCGTGTAACCGCCTCAATCCTATACGAACGCTCTGCGAATGATTTCACTGACTCGGAAAGGAGTCCAATCTCGTTGTCTGTCCAAATGAAATTGTCTGTCTTGTTCTTAATCATAATGGCTGTGCTTCATCAAGCATTTTTTTGGCGCTAAATGGGCGATGTTTCCTTGATCAAGTAAAGAAGAGGAGCGGAGTGGTTCGGTGTAAGTGCAAACTGAAACGTGGTACTTTTGCGTCGGATTGGGTTGAGGTAATCCGATACCAAAAACAATTCGTTACAGAGTAACTGGAGCCTAAAGCTCCGTTTACAGAAGACCAAATTTCTTCGGATTCATGAGCAATCCGGATCTTTTTCTTCGGATTCAAAGAAGCCGTTTACACTGAAGTTGCGAATTCGGTATAAAAAGTCTTTGGATTGCACGCAAATCCGGATAAATATGAATCCGGAAAAGAGTCAGGATACTTCGAATCCGAAAAGCTGATTTTCCGGAGAAATACTTTTCATTTTTGTGTGTAACAGCATTAAGTACCATTCGGTGGGACAAATATTTGGTATCAGAGTTTTAATGAACAAAGAGTGGAAAGAAAATTTTTCAGTTGTCCAAGGTTATTTTCAATGAAATTTATGAGGATTTACGTCCGTTCCTAGACTACATTTATACAACCATGCAAGTATCCCCAGAGGCGTATCTAAGGTATGGCAGGTATGATACGTGCGCTGGGCACCACTTGAAGGGAGGAACCACTGAACAGTTTCTATTAAAGTCAGATAAGCCATCCTCAGATAGCGAAAAAAGAATTTTCTTCAGATGTATGATATGTCTTTGATTATCATGGGTGAGAAGCACTAGGATGGCTAGATTGTTATTTTTGAGCTGATTTCGTGGTAAAGTTATCTAAAAGATGGGTGACAGATGTTTGGAAGGAGGCGCAATTTCAGTGCTTGCCATAGGCGCTATTTTCTTTGGATACGCTACTGACTATCCCATATACATTTTTTTGCCATGCAAACGGCTAACGAATTCGGAAACATTGCTTTGAGTGAATCGGAAGATTTTGGCTGTCGTGTAAACGTTGCCTAAGGAGTATGAACACATTCCGGACAAATGAGGTGAGCCAATTCTGCAATTTCTACAGATTGTTTCATAAAGTAATTATAAAAAGATCTTTCCGTAATCCATCAAGCGGCAGAAACACGTGGCGAAATTAGGCGGAATTTGAGATAGGATTGAAAACGCTTCGTTGTTCCCATTCTCATACTTTTGTGTCTCCCAAACTTCCAGTCCTGTTCCTGTAACGAGTTAGAAATCTGACGTAGGTTTTCTAGGTGGTAATAAGATCGATCTAATTGATGAAAAGTCCTTAGAGATCGGCTTGTGAATTTGGTTTGAAAAACATTAAATTTAGTAGCCAAATTAGAAGTGACTCGGAGCAATCAATCCCTAATAGGTAATTTGCTCTAAGACGTCGCGTGACTTCTATTCTCTGAAAACATCAGACTAGGAATTATAACCTACACAAAGACAGGTTGGAGTTTCATGCAAACATGCACCTGCTTAGAAAAATAGGTAATATTTTAGCACAGTATGTACTTAATATGTTTTTTTGGAGAAGCGAAGTCCTGCCTCAGAAGGAATTAGGTTTTTGGAAGAAATGATAAAGGTTTAGTCTCTTTATCTGTTTCTTTTAGTATGAGTCCAAAATCAGCTTTTAACTTTTTGCAGGCGGGATGAGTCTTAAGATAATAGGGACCTTAAGTTCTTCAACATGAACTTGAACGACGGCGTCCTATAAACAGAAATTTTTTCATAATAATCTGACACTGTCGAAGTCGACAGAAAAATGATGACTCGAACGGGATTTGAACTCACACCTTCGGGATACCAGTCCTCCGCTCTCTCTATTGGATTATCGAGTAGGCAAGGATTGGAAGTGAGTTTTTATCCATTTTAAGTGCACGAGATATTTTTGCGACAACGTAACGCTTATCCATAAAAGGATGTGCAGTGTTTTATTTCTATTTCAAAATTATTCTCACAGGTACATGGACAGAAATCTTTTCATGATAATCTGGAAAGTAACTTAAACTTATTGACCACTGTGCTCTTAAAAAAACTCTAGTTCTCCTAAAACGACTGTAGTCTCGGACTTAATGCAATCTTAAGTAACAACTTTTTTAAATGCAATCTAAAGTAACAACCTTTGCCAAGCATGAAGCAATTAGAATGTCAATCGAAAATAATTTAAAAATTATTGGTATGAAAAATTATTACCAAGGTAGAATAGAGGCGTTGGTAAGCCATTTAGGACTCTTGTACTTTTTTATAACTACAACTGGATCCGATATTGTTATTATAATCAGGAGTAATATCACAATTATGATTATGTTTAGCATTATAATCAAGATTAGGATTATTTCTATTACTATTAGTACCTCCGAAGATTTTATGATGGCAATTATCCCGAGAATCGAACAGCAACAAAGTGTCGAAAAAATGGACAGTATCATATAATCATTAAAAGGCCTTTCTGCATCTCTTGTGCGCCATGGATACTACGAAGGAGATCGTATTTACTGTCAGTAATTTCAAAGATAAACCTTGATCAAAAGGATGTAAATAGTACATTCACTCGCCCGTTTGTACGTTTCTTCCTTCCCTCTGTCTTTCTCAATTCCCCGATTCTTTCCTCCACTTTCCCTTTAAAATTTATTCCTTCTTTCCATCCAGGCGTTAAACGAAGGATTCTTTTACCAAGCTTTACTTTGGTTGACCTTCATTTGACTCCAGTTCAACCAGCATTTTCGGTGTTCTCGCAGTCAAGTATATATGTTCACACGAATTTACCTTTTCAGAAACATGGTTATGGAAGATTGCATAAAAACACTAAACTGTGATGTAGAAATCTATATCGATATATAGCAAGATTAGGATACTGCGGGAACTTATTATGTACTGGTCGATCGTTTCGAGGAAGGGCTCTTCGCCAGAGAAGCAAGGGGCCTTTGCTGAAAATGTTAGGCCTCTACGTTCCATATTTTGTAAGTACACTAACCTTGATATATTTCGACATGAAAGCAATCACGCTAAGGCTTTATGCATTGGTATTGTTTCGGTATTAAGCTTGAAACACTTAAGTCAAAACGAGATATATATTTTATAAATGTTGAAGCTTGAAGATATCCTGAATGATAGATGAACGTTCGTCAAGCAGTATCCTGAGAAAACGATTTCTGAACCCCAGATGGGGATCGAACCTGCAACCTTGTGATAACCTAGCTCACCATCTGAGTCTCGGTAGCTCAATGATTAGAGCGTCTCACCGGTCATCAGAAAGTTACGGGTTCGATCCCCGTCTGGGGCTCAGATATTGTTTTCTGAAGGTAAAGCTTGAGGAATGTTTGTCTATGATTCTATTTAAGTTCAAATGTTTGTAAACTTTGCAATATGTTTATATACAAATATGGATATGAATATCCGATCAGCAATATTGCATACTTGTGGACAAGGCAAGTCAAGGCAAGAAGTAAAGAGTAGGGACATTCAAAGTAATGAACAGCAAGGTTACAAACATGTTTTGCTCATTATTTTCAAGGACGTCTTTTTCAAATGTCAGGGGTAAATTTTTGTTTCAAGAGTACACAAAGTGAGTAAGAGAACATGTTTGTTTCAATGGCATCTTGGTATCTTCCGTACATCCATCCATCCATCCATCCATCCATCTAACCTTCCATTTAACCATCCAGTCTTGCTAGCTTGCTTCCTGACTTGCTTGCTTGTTTCCTTTCATTTGTCTTTCTTCCTTTCTTTTGTTCTTTCTCTCTTTTTTCCTTTGTTTCTTCTTTATTTCCTTCCTTCCATCCTACCAGTCCTTCATTACTTTTTCTTTCTTCTTCCTTTCTCCTTTCTTTCTTATTTTTTCCCATTCTTTCACACTTCTCTCCTATATTCTTTCTTTCAATCCTTCGTTAAGCACGTCTTCCTATTCTTCCCCAAACTTCGCGTTTTTTCTCCTTCCTTTCTGCCTTTCATCCTTCCCACCCACCTGCCCGCTTTGCTGTGTTCGTTCGTTTTTTCCCTCTTTCATTCTTATCAACTATCCTTCTTTACTTTCTTTCTCCCTCCATTCGTCAATTTAGCCATCTATTTTACTCACAATCGTCACTCCTGTTGTGCTGTCATTGCTGACATAACTTGCTCCAGGTTGTTGATGAGCAAGGGATGGTCCTGGTTTCTGTGGATAGCATAGTTGCTGGGTCTCTGGAGGATATCCAGGGCTAACCTCAGGAAAGTTGCTTGGATCATGACATGTAACTTTGTGTGTTGAAGGATTTGCCATTGGCGTTGGATCTGAATGAATAAATTGTTCACATGACTGATGAGTAAAAGTAACAGTCATTTTCTCCTTGGTATTTCAAATATGAGACCCACCACGTAATGGCGGTACTGTCATGTGATAAGAAAACAATCTTGACAGGCTTTCAATGACAAAGGCAGAAAGCTATCAAACTTACGAGATGAAAATGTGAAGGCTTGATAGTGACAGTTTTATCATGTTAATCAAACATCACTCTACGAGATGATCCGTTAAACGTTGTCCCTATCAAACTAGTGAGGACAAATATTTGTCGCTCTTGCACATTGACTACCAGCAGTGGCGGACCCAGGATTTGCGAAAAGAAGTGCGGAGTGAAGAGTCTTCCAAGGATTGGGTATGGCTAACATGATACCCTGGGCGGTGCCTTATAATTGCTATGGGCAATCAATCGGTTCTGGGAAAGTTCCTTACGTGTCTAACCATGTATTTGCTGCATTTTAAGACGTTAATAAAAACTTATGGTTCTTAATTATGTATTTTAACACTGTGACATTGATTGCGTATGATATACATTTCACAACAATATTATGAATGATGAATAACGGCTGTGTGAAATGGAAAGTATGTTTCATCGTCTTCAGGAGAATCGCCAATGCAATTTTTTTGCATTTTAAGAGGTGTCTTAATGTGAAGTCCACAATTCGAAAGAATGTCTTTAACAACAAGAAAATACGCCAATCCCCAAATACAGCCTCTATCATGTAAAACACCCAAATTTCTCTTCTGAGTGCCCCTTATAGGGCTAAAGGTGGTTTAGTATTTCTCTAAATACACTGACGTGAGTCAGCGATGAAGAATAACAGAATTGGACTTTGACATGCGAAATTAATGTACCTCATCGACATTGTTTGCAAACTGTTCGAGAGGGAAAATTGAAAATTTACTGGACAATTACGATTTTTTGTTATGTGTTAAAGAATCAGGGTCACAGTTTATCGTTATAATTGTATTGTTTAGCACATCTAAAAAATCTCGAACCTCTTTCAATCACGAGGAATTACTTTGAACCTTGAAAAAGACGAAAAAATTGAATTGAGAACCATTTGCATGCATTTATGTGCTAATACATATTCTAATATTCTAGTTATTTATGTTTAAATATGTGAAAATCGCGACGAATGTGACCGAAATTGCAGACGTTCGACCTTCTAAGAAGACATCATTCGGTACTAAATGGGCAGTAATTATTACTACTAAATACTTTGGTAAGAGCTTACACTAAGTTCTGCCTAAGTTAACCCAAGTATACTATTAAATCCTGTGGCTAGATTGCAGTTTAGCTGACCCATCTGGATTGTGACAAGTATATTGCTTGCTCAATAGTCAAGTAAAGTGAGATTTGCAGGGAAATTTTAAGAGACAAAACCCAAGGAAAAATGTGTTTGTTAAAATTATTATACTGACATGTATTTAGTTGGGGTTAGTTTTAGGATTAGGGTAAGGGTTGGTATTGGTTGTAAAAAAGTGTTAAAGGGTTCCTTTATTTTTTGTGAATCGCCAGTGATATCTTCTTTGAATAAGGCCATTTCATCTTCGAATGTGGTCACGACTGTATTTTAATTTCCCGCGGAAAGTTGATAACATTTGTTGTTGAGCTGATTGCAAAGGTCAGCTACCGAGTGCATCGGTTAAACTACGCTTGTACCAAGCCTAACTCGTAGACAAAATTAAATTGTGTGCGTATGGGTATATGTATCAATTCTTAAAATTCACCTATAGACAGATACGAAAAGGCTGAACTAGATTGCCTTTAAATAAGCTGAAAAACTCATTAATAATTTACAAAGAAAACACAAAAGATTTTAGCTCCTAATCAGTGTTCTGTAAATCGCATACAGAATACCAATTAGTCCAAAAACCTTGACCAGCAGACAACTTCAACAAATGTAAAAAAAGGTAAATTCCGAAAAACAAAGTAATCTTTCAACTTAAAATTTAAGTTAACAAAAGATGAAAACAGTGAAATGGTGATATTTCGATTGTATTACAAAATCAACTTTAGACCAAGTAAACTAACGTAAGAGAAGCTAAGGTTTATTTATACAAGAGAAATGATTACATCATGAGTGAAGAATTGAGAACTCCTACTCTATTTACAAATGATCGATGTGTCAGTAAGGGACAGGTGTTGACGCAATGTGGTGATATCAGGATGAAATATCACGATGTCGATAGATAAACTATGGATAAACTATACAAAGAAGGAATTAAATAAAGGACTAGATAAAAAGTGAAAGTTCTTTGCTAGCTTTAAGACCGAAGTTTAGTTGTGGTTTATGATCCTCAATATGTAGAGCTTCCATATATAAAAGCAGATTAGAATTAATAGAATAATTAGAGTAAAGGATCTTATAGTTGTTAGAAATGAGATTGTGCATGGATGAAGTAACGTCGAATATCGTTTAGTCTGTCGTATTGTTTGCATAGGTCAGTAAATTGGTGTGCGTTTTCACATTGCAGAAAGTGTTGTGCAACTGCACTTGTGTTGTGTTGAGTAGCATATTCAGATAGACGATTGTGAAAACAACGGTCTGTCTTTCCAATGTAAGATTTGCCGCAACCAGGGCATGTAATCTGGTAAATAACATTGTTTCGAGACAAATCTGGGATTTTTTCTTTGTTAGAAATAAAATATGAGACCTTTGTAGTGTTGTATATGTATCACGTTTATTGTCATATACAATACTACAAAGGTCTCATTTTATTTCTAACAAAAAGAAATTCCACGTTGCACAACACTTTCTGCAATGTGAAAACCCACACTTCATTACTGACCTATGCAAACAATACGACAGACTAAACGATATTCCTATTTCTTTTTACATTAACCTTATATGCACAATCTCATTTTTAACAACTATAAGATCCTTTACTCTAATTATTCTATTAATTCTAATCAGCTTTTATTTATAAACCATGACTAAACCCCGGTCTTAAAGCTAGCAAGGAACTCTCGCTCTTTATTTAGTCCTTTATTTAATTCCTTCTTTGTATAGTTTATCCATAGTTTATCTATCGACATCGTGATGTTTCATCCTGATATCACAACAATACGTCAACACTTGTCACTTACTGACACATCAATCATTTGTAAATAGAGTAGGAGTTCTCCATTCTTCATCCATGATGTAATCACTTTTCTTGTGTATATAAACCTTAGGTTCTCTTACGTTAGTTTACTTGGTCTGAAGTTGATTTTGCAATACAATCGAAATATCACCATTTCACTGTTTTCATCTTTTGTTAACTTAAATTTTAAGTTGAAAGATGATTTGATTTTCGAAATTTGCTTTCTTTTATGCTAATTAGAATTATGCACATTTTCTCTTCGATTTTGGACATCAAAATTTACTGAAACTTCAAGATCACCGGTAAACATGACCATTTAAATGTGTTCATATTTTAAGAAACTTACAATGTTCGTCTCCGATCTGTATGGGATTTACAAGGCGAGCCTTGTAAATCGCATACAAGTCGGCCATTTATAGTGTATATATATTACCAAAACACGAGAGCCAGGCAAGAGGGAACAAACATTCTTTTTATCCTTTGCTAGTGTCAGTTGAGCTTATGGCAAAGCGTTTGATGTGTGTAGGGCCGCCGAGAGAATGTGCGGGGTCCGGGGCAATTTTTTTTTCGTGGGCCCTTATGACGCCACAGGGGTATTTATTTACGGGCATTTAAAAAACCACAAACAAAACTGAAAACATTGCTAACTGCTTAGCTTCTTTAGCGTAGCTTTGCAAGGTATACAGTGCTAGAAGGCATTTTTTTAAACTTTGAAGAAAAACCTTAAAGAACATGCACTGTCGCTGTAAGTCTCTAACCAAGAATAACATGAAGTGTCAGTCCTACATACAGTTAAATCTTAAATAAGAATTTAAAGTCAAAGTCAAAGACGTCTTTTTCTGGCCTTTTCCTGAGCAAATGTGTCAATTAATCCTTCATAATCAAGAGTTCCAGCGAGTTCATGTTCTATTGAGAGTAACATAGACCGTTTAACCTCTCTTGTGACATTGTTGACCGAAGCCTGTTTTTAATTAAAGCCACTCTGCTGAATGATCGTTTTCCGGATGCTACCGATACTGGAATCGATATGTAGATTCTTAAACAGATGCAGATTTGGGGATAAACAGATTCAAGCTTCTTTTCGTAAATAAGGTTAATTAGGTTTAATGCATGATTTCTCTTTGATGATGCCCTCAGAACATGGAAAAATTTTGGAAAATGGCGAAGCTCCTCTTAAAGATCATCCTAACTAACGTCATTGGGATAGCTATCTGCAAAGCGTTCTACCTGTTCTTTGACAACGTCGATACTTGAATCGGCTGGAGGATTGACGATGAATTCAAAACGACGAGCTACCACATCGACAACTTTAAATCTCTCTGAAAGTTGTACCAAAAGACTATCTAACGCTTTATAGTAGATATTTATTTTGAAATTTTCTTCAGGCGTAGTAGTTTGCGATCGTTTTTCTTTTAAAGTGCTGCTTTGTCCCAATGAAGAAGAAACCATCCTCGCCTCTTGAAGAACATTTTCGCACAAATCTCTAAGTTTCTGAATATCATTCTGTAAAGACAAAAGATGCTTAACTTCATCAGTGATGGAAATATCTGGATACCGCAACACCTTGCTGACATCGTCGATGCACTGAAGTGCTTTAAACACGGAGCGATCGCATAAGAAGAGGCTGAGTTTCTCAGCCTGTCAATTCTGATTAAGGAAAGGTCACGTGTTATTGGTCAATTGAGTTCAGACTAATTTCCGGTAGATCAATATCACGTTCAATTGAGGAGAATATAGGAGATGAGTTTGTTTGCAACGACGTTGCTGCCTGGATAGTATTTTGCGCCTGTTGGCCATTTGAACTGTTTTGACTGAGCCAACAATCCAAGAACAATTCCATCACTTCAATATTTCCTGCCGGTTTTCCGTTGGACAGCAACTGATTCTTCACGGTGTTGATCTTTTTACGTACTTCTGCCTAGCGCCTTTCCTCATCGCGTTTCACTTCCATTTTGAAGCCGTAGTAGGCCTTGCTCTCTTTAATTGCACTTTTATTCTTTTGGTAGTAGGCTTTATTGCGATCATACTTGCTAAGCCCCGCAGAAAGCGGAGTTGTGCTTTGCGCAGAACTAGAAGTCCGAGCTGTCGGATGAGAGCAACCGAGCATATTTCCCACAAATGAATTTGAAAGTGGCGTCAGTTTTTGTTTATATTTATAATATTACAAGCTTCAAGCATGCGCCAAAAAGAATACAGGTGGCTATAACACATCGCAAACGTAAAAAAATGTGAATCGTGTCCAAACACTGCGCGGGTAGGATGACTATAAGTGAATGAAGAAGCGCAGGACGTCTCGAATGATTATAATTCGACGTATAATAGCCAGAAAAATCAGTAAATGTGGCATGTTCAGCCATTTATTGCTTTATATATTGTTTAGCTGTATTTTAAAAACACATTTTAAAAGTATTTCCGTAAGCTTTAGGCTCTAGGACACGATTGCGGAGCTCTAAGCTCTCCAGTTCAGTCACGCTTCAAAGTGCCCGCCATTTTCAAACATGCAACCGCGATACGAAGTCAGAAATGTGGGAGGAGCTTACCCTTTTATGGCATCGTTCCGTGTTTAAACCAAAATGTTGCCATAAGGATATATTCAAATGACTACATCCGTCCAATAAGTTTTCATCATCACTAAATGCTAAGTCCATCAAGTCAAGATCCGTCTGAAGGATCTCGAGCATCTTGGTGTGATTATTTACCAAAGCTCTTACAGCATCGATTCTTGCGCTCCATCTGGTGTCCGATAGGCTGTGCAGTGATACGCCAGCTGTTGGCAGAAAACAAATTGTAGAGCCTTTGAAAATTGCCAAAAAAGGTTTTAATTTCTGGAGCAACTTCTACTGCGTGCACACCACAGAAATTCAAAGTATGATGCACTGCATGGGGAAAAAATTGCTTGAGGATTTTTCGCCATGATTAAGGATTGAACCCCCTTGTAGCATCCAGACATGCTTGATCCATTATCATAGCCCTGTCTTCTGCATCTACCTATGTCAATATTATGTTCCTCAAGAACGCTTAGGATAACCCTGCAAATATCTTCACCATTTTTCTTCTCACAATCGTAGACTTGTAGAAATCTTTCCACGACTTCCCAGACGCCGCCTTTATGAACAGTATATCGAATGACAAATGTGAGTTGCTCGGTATGTGAAACATCCGGTGTTGTATCGACAATCAGACCATAATAATAAGACTTCTCTATCTCGGATAGAATTTCATCGACAACGTTCTTTGCACCAAGATTTATAAATTCATTCTGACTTTGCCAAGATAAATAGTGGGCTTGCATACGTTCTCCGCGTTACTGATGTTTTCTGACTGTATTCAAGTGATCTTTAATGGTCGAATCTTGACTACCAATGAGTTCCAAGCTCCCGAAAAATAGGCCATTGGCAGGATCATCTACGGCGGAGCTCGAACCTCTGAACTGAAAATTTCTTTCGGCTAAAAAAAGTGTAACTTCAAGTAGACTTTTCACAATTTCCCTCCAACTTTTCTTCTCTTTCGCGAAATGCTGTTGTTGAAAGTTGTCAATTCCGTTGCGCTTTCCCAGCGATATATTAAGATCTCTACATTTGATATAGTTAGAAATATGTGCAACGCTTTTCTCGCGAACCAGAGTTTTCTCATAAAGTTTACGCCAGTTATCTTTACAACCCAATTGTGGATGGCCGAATTCAGATTGAGCGGAAGATTGCGATTTGGTCGTAGATAGGCAACAACAGAAACAATAAAGGCTTTGTGCTCTTTTACTCCATACAAGCCAGTCCCTCGCCACTGTTTTGCCATTGGGCATTTTTGTTGCAAATATGCTTATAGGAAATGATCTGCTCTTGCTATCTTTTGGTAAGCTTTTGGGTGGTAGTTGCGGTCCCATTATGGCAATAGAGTCTCTCACTTTGATTGAAAGGCTTTTCCAAGTTGCAACATCATTATTAATTTTAGTTGACGATTGTTACCCATCCCATTTGCCAAGTCTCTCATATCTGATAGCGGTTCAGAAAATTCGCTTCATGCTTGTTCATGAGCTGACGATTCGCCATCCGCATTACATAGCGCTTATGAATCGGTTGAGATCGGAGTGGGAGATACAAGATCTTTACAATTTGATGGCTTGTCACACCTCTCTCCCGATGGTGTTTTTACCTCTGAAGCGTCCTTCTCAAATGTGCTGTTTCATTTCAATACAATGAAACTGCCAGAAGTGATCGCGTAATCTACCAATACTTGCAACGCAGTGCGCGCTTCCTTATAATGTATATTCTTTCAAAACCTTATTTTGAGGTGAATTTCTCTTAAGTTATTTTACGCAGTGCTATATTTTGTGTTTAGGAGGCCTTGCAAGTCTTATCGTCAAATGGTTGATACAGCAAGAGCACTAACTTGACAGGGGCCCCCAATTTCAAAAAATTATTTAAACATGGGCCTTTAAGACTGCTTCGACATTTAGTCGGACAATTGCTCAATTTTGGGCGGTCTCTGAAGTTGGGGCCCCTAGTAAGATGGGGGCTTGGGGAAAATTGCACCCCTTGCCCCTCCTCTCGGCGGCTCTGCATGTTTGCTATTCCCTTTGCTTTTATGTCTAACCCTATCCCGGTGCAATGGCGTTATAAACACAATTTAAAAAAGCTACTCATTTTTCGCTTACAATTTTCCAGAAGTATGCACACCAGTTCGTGCCAGGTTTTAGAATAAAGTTGAGGTTAATAGATAACGAGTCTCGTTGATGGATCAACTGTAATAAAAAAAAATAATTTCCGCGACACATCGTGATATTCTATTATTTTTAGTTTCTTTATCCTCAGTAATTTTGGCTTGCTTTGTTTTAAATGTTTAAGGGGTTTCGGTCATCAGAATTTCATCAAAATTTGATTGGACAGGATGTATCCCAGACCCTCATCCACCATACCTCGGGAACAATTGACTGCCCAGAAATCTTTTCATAACCGTCTGACACTGCCGAAGTCAACTGAAAACTGTTTACTCGAGCGATATTTGAACTCGGACCTTCGTGATACCGGTCCGTTTTTGTCCATGTATAAGTGAGGATGATTCTGAAATAGAAATGAAACACTGCACGGACTGGTTTCCTGAAGTCGAGTTCCAATCTCGCTCGAGTCAACATTTTTCAGTTGACTTCGGTAGCGTCCGAATATCATGAAAAAATTTCTGTTCATGTATCTTTGAGGATGATTCTAAACTTGAACCCCTAGAAGCAGTAATTAGTCAAGGCTTCAGAGTCTGGATAAGGAAGCATTATTTAAGAAGACATTATTTAAGAAGACATTTTAGAGCTAAAAGCGGAAGGAGGTGTACGGAGACGTGAGAGACTGTAACTCTCTGCGATAATCAGTCTCAGCAATAATTGGCAAAGGACAATTGACCAAGACAGTCGGTCAGGAAATACCATGAAAGAAATCATGCGTTAAGACCTCTTTAGCGGTGTTTTCAGTACGACGTTTAACTAGATGAATATTCTTGACTTCCGAGGTGTACGTTTACAAAGCGATTTTAACTAGTTAAAAATGCTTTGCTATTTTTACTATGAAATTTAAAAGAAGATAATTAATAGATGGCTCGGCTTAAAAAACCACAGAAATTTAAAAATAGCAGAAGACCAAGCCCTTTCCTTGACCTCTCCACTCTCAATAACCACTGTTTCCTGTGAAGGAGAAGGCGATATTTACAGACGCTGCGCTTAATGTCTTTGTTTATGAGAGTGATGTGAAGAAACATCACATTACTGGCATTTCAAAAGCGGAATGTGGTTGCTAATGGGTTCTGATTTGAACAGCTTTTACTCGTTCATGATCAAGACCATCTATGGTGTGAGGATTAAAGACTAAGCTGGGACACTTTTCAACACTTTTGTAGACTCGTAGGCTACGAGCTTATGAAGTAAAATACAATTTTTCGTGAAGCAATAAAAATGAGCAACGGGTGGCAGTTGTTCTCTGGCGATTAGTCTCAGAGAATTCATACCGAACCGTTGTACCTACATATGGAATAAGTCGATGGTCTTGAATATATCCTCAAGGTCGTTACCTTGCCGCTGGGGCATCCAAAGGAACAGAGGGAATTGTACAGTGAAATTAACGCGAAGAATTGTTATTACTCGTCTGTTGTTTTAGAAGCACAACGCACGGTCTCTGAATGTCCAGAGATGGTTGTTACAACAAAGATAAATGTTTTGACTTGCATCAGTCACTACGTGAAATGTGATTGGTTGCTGAACATAGCGGGACAAGTTATACTCACTGGAGATGTAGTATAACTTGTGCACCGTTTCCGTCGATTAAGGCCCAACAATCCCAATCAGCTTGCATTGTTAACTCGTTCAACTTCGAACGAGCTGTTTTCACTGCTCTTCCGGAGTATTGTCGCCTTGACTAGTCAAACTTGTCCTTGTAAAAAGACAGCCTTTTATCCCTGGGTCCATATTCCAAGAAACGTGTAAGCATTGAAAGCCGATAACAATATGAAATTTAAGTTCTTATGTAATGAAAGTCACATGGCTAATAGACCATTTGCATTGCCGTGTTGAAGAAAAAATACTTATAAATAAAAGCGGATAAACCTTAAGTTGTCGCGAGAATATTTTGTGCACTTAAGTTGGGTAAAACTCTCCTGCAATCCCTGTGCACTCGATAGCTCAACATGCAGAGCGGCGGACCGCTATCCCGAAGGTGCCAGTTCAAATCTCGCCCCAGTCAACATTTTCCAGTTGACTTTGGTAGTGTCAGATTATCATGAAAACATTTCTATTCATGTATCTCTGACGATGATTCTAAAACTGACTGCTTAGAAAAAGTGATTAGTCAAGGCTTTGGCGTTTAGGCAAAGAGGGAAGACGTTTCAGAGCTAAAAGCGCAGGAGGTGGACGGAGACGTGAAAGACTGTAGCACTCCGCGATAATTAGCCTCAGCGATAATTTGCACAGAACAATTGGCTGAGACAGTTGACTCTTCAGATGGCTTAACGAAAGTGCTTCCTGTCTTTCTCAGGCAGATATGTCAAGCACTCATTTCCATGATAAATAAGGTTTCGATTTGCACCACCTGCTATGGCACCTCGGATTTTCCAGACATTCTCACAAAAATAATTCATTTCTTTCCTGTCAAATATGTGAAGCGTCCGTTTTTGCAATTTGTGTTCGCAGTTCAATTAAGCCTAACCACCTTCCACGGTTTCGTAAGGTGAGAATACTTTATTGAAAGAATTTATGGTAAATTCACAAAAATAAACAGAAACGTTTTCACTCAAGAACGCAATATTAACTCCTCAAGCTAAAAACTACAAAACTCGTTCCTCACAGTTACCTCACATCCCGTTATACTGACAACCTAAAGCCAGATTTTGACCGTTGGCAAATTAATAGACATCCTAAGATGTCGATTAATTATTTTTTTTAAAAAAGTCTAACTT
Source organism: Heliopora coerulea (assembly GCA_030142905.1). Classification (NCBI taxonomy): domain Eukaryota; kingdom Metazoa; phylum Cnidaria; class Anthozoa; order Scleralcyonacea; family Helioporidae; genus Heliopora; species Heliopora coerulea. The sequence continues at coordinate 761,099 of JASJOG010000073.1, read as the reverse complement.
TGGAGCTGGCTGCCAAAGAAGTGTTGTGTTTTATTAGAGCTTGGTATACACCGAAGTTCCATTCTTTAGACTTCTCCATTGATCTGCAGAGTTGGTGATTGGGCTCCCTGTATATGCTTACGATAAACATAGGTGCACAGTAGAGTATTTCACATGTAACATATGGTCTATAACTATGGTATTAAATTAAGATAAAGAAGTTACGATCTGGTGAAAAGTAGAATGTTTCTGTTTTGCAAACCAGAAGATGAGATCATTGTCCCACAATATTTTAGTAAAACGAGATTTAAACAGATTTGAACGAACCAGTTATACACCTCAGAATAAACCGGAGGCTTATTTGAGGTCTCACAATATGCCTTTGCAACCGTCTTTACTTTTTTGCCTTTCTACAGCAGTGGTAGAAAACAAGACCGACAACTACAGAAGTTCTCAAAAGAACCAAAATCATATCGCTTTACGTTCTAATTAGATAATATCCAAATACGTATAAAATACTCATAAAAACTGTCACAATGGAAACAGTACTACCAAAGCTATGTAGAACTCACCTAAAGAAGAACTGCCTGGTGCTATTTGAACAAATATTTACTGACGAATTTTTACTCTCGTCCCTAAAGCAAGAAAGAGCTACTGCTTTGTCCAATGCAAAGGGCTACTGCTTTATCCAATATAAAGGATGCGTTATTATGTCGTAACCCCTAACATAACGATAGCGTAATTGCTGAATTCTCAGAAGTCAAGAATACATTTTCAAAACGTCACGAGGCGATGAGGGGGTAGACAACAGGACGTAAACCTTGACATGTGCTTGAGCACGTATTTCGGTACCAACACAAAATTACTCATGCTGACTGGCTGCTGGATGGACTAATACACTATGAGCCTCGTTTATTTGGTCCATACTGGAAAGTATTTGTTTTTAGTTTTTTTCGCACAAACTTCACTTCTTCGTCACTCTGTCTGTACGACAACCTCAGACAAATACTTTCCAGTATGGACCTTCTCCTTCGTCGCTGTGCCTGTACGAAAATCTCAGACAAATACTTTCCCTTATGGACCTTCTCCTTCGTCTTTCTGTCTGTACGAGTATTTCAGGCTAATACTTTCCCATACAGAGTCGAGACCTCCTTCCTTCATCTCTCTCTGCACAAAAATCTCAGACAAATACTTTCCCGTGCGGACCTCGCTCTCGGTTTGTAAGTATATATTACAAGCTATTGTTGAGCAATAGTGGATAAGGATGAACATGATGTCAGGTGCTATCCAGACCAAGATCAAAATTAAAGGTCAAAATGAGTCTTCCTAACTCGCACATGAACCGAACCCAATAATTGTTGTACTATCAATTCAAAATTGAAAAAAGAATATGATACTCATAGATCATGGCCTGCTTAATGTGTTTTGCTTGACGCTAGTTTTTCAATTCATCGGATTACCAAGTCCTTGCACTCTCACCCCAGTTGATAAAAACTAGAAAGTAGAGAAGGATGTTAAATACGCAGATGCGCATATGGGAGCTTGGTGATGTAACAAACAACATGTTCGTCAATCTCATTTCATCATGAAAATGATTTCTGAGCCAATGACAGGTATTGAGCCGTAACCTTGTAATGACCTGTGAAGCACTTTAACCCTTGAGTTAACAAGACTAGAATTATCCGGTAAATTGCAGGTTCAACTTAAGAATTGCCTATGTGGGAGCCACAATATAATAATAATATTAACTGATGAGAAGGGTGCTACACAGATGTGTTTGTTTGAGCCTCGTGATATCACTAACGATTTATGAAGGATAATTAACTTCATTTCTTTAGGACTGCTTTGCACTACGCAAATCATATTTACGAATCGACATATTTTTGTGTAAACTGAATAAGTTTCTCATTAGTTACCATGGAGAACGAGCTTGAATAACAAAAGTAAAAGTCGCTACATGTGATAAAATTTACTTAATCAAAAACAGCCTTTAGAAAAACGGTTTCTTAGTTCCAGACGGGCATCGAAACAGCAATCTTGATGCTCTAACCATTGAACCATCGAGACTCAGATGTTGAGCTAAAGTGCAGGTTCTTTGTTTGTGCATAGACCCATTGTGAAAAAGTTGACACTTTCCTGTATCACATCGATTAACATGATGGTATGGTTTTTTTAGTGTTTCTCTTCTTTCTTTTTTTTCCGTTTGTTTGTTTTAATTGTTTTTGTAATACTCTGCGTGTCACACTTTCGCGCTTTACGTTGAATATCAGAGGGAGATTCGACCTCCATCTTTTCATCGAGTTTTAGGGAGGCTGAGTCGCTGTGACCTTATCCACCGCAACCCTTGAACAGGAAGCTGCTTGGGAGCAACAAATTTGCAAGAGAGAGGGAGGCAATTCTTTATGAGAAATCTTAGAGATAAAAGTGGAGAATATAAGACGACAAAAAGAGTTATCAAGGTATGTGGGAGACCTTAAATCTCAACGATATTTAGCTTCAGCGCTAATTGCCTCTACGTGATTGGCTTGGGCAATAGATCAGGAAATACTGAAAAAAAACAGAGGCCTCTTATCTCTTTACCATGCATCCGAAAAAGCGTATTAAGATTTGAAATGCGGCGTTATCCAATGACAACGGTAAAACTAACGTGTACATTCTTCTTACAATAGAATTTCTGTTTTAACACCACTTTCAAACACGATGATACCATGGCGAATGGTAATTTACAATAAAGAGAGGCAAAATACTACGTAAAGAATAAATTCTTTCTGCCTACTCTTAGCCTACTCATATTTTACCTCTCTTTATTGTAAATTACCAATCACCATAGTATCAACGTATTTGAAAACCGTGTTTAAATTTGTTACCACGACAAAATTGCTGTTTTAGAGTTTTTCTTCTTAAACAAAGACAACGAATGATTTTCTAGCCCAAGAGTAATTCAAACGTTGCTATCATTTTGCCTGCAACGTCATTTGGAACATTTTTACGCTTTCAGGGCCACGTTAACTCATGGAATGGCGAAAACTGTAAGTATAGGTTCACTTCAAAATACAGAATTCTGAACCCTTTTAGAATCTCTCAGCTTTCAAGAAGTCGAAAAACATAATAAATCCAACATGACATCAGTGATCAATGGTTTCCGTTAAATGTTAAAATTTTGATTTATTAACCATCGTCTTCCTCAAAGTTTTCTTAAATCGCACTTGGCAGCATTAGTTTCATATTATTTTCCATGGCCTAACATCAGACAATTTCACTCGTCAAGGGAAATACTGGTGGGAAAAGGTTATAACTAACTTATATTCCACATGGCTCAGTTTCCTTTGTTTTTTTGAGGGAATATATTCAATAGCTGCTGTCAATTAAATGCATAAAAAGCTCGTGGCATTTTCTATCAGTAAATGGGGAATGCGAGGCCATAAACAATGAAGGAAGAAAATGGTATAACAATGATTTATGTTCCCCTCTAATATTCCCCTCTAATATTCTGTAAAGGTTATATACCGTGACCGAGGTGTTCAAGCGATATAGAAACCTAAGAGCAAAGCTTGAAGGTTGACATATCCCTCAAACACCGAGATTAGGGTATGTAACCCCGACTTATATCATCGTTGGTGAAGTTTCGAAATAAGTAATTAATTTGCCAGACAAACGGACAAAAATAGTGAAATTTCGGTAGAAAGTTCACGAATATTTTTATGACGTTTGTAACTTAGTTATAGACCTCTCAAGAACAAAAGAAACTGAGCCAACTATAATGTAATAATCAATGATGTGATTGTGGTATGCTTGGTAATTATGTTCTTAATACGCACGCTCTCAAGTGTTCTCTCAGAACACTTGAGAAAGGACTCAGAACGTTTTTCTGAGAGAACAGCTTGATAGCGTGCGTATTAAGAACATAATGTAATAAGTCTTATAAACACGTAAAACATCTCACATTTTCAGTACATGATTTACCATAAATACAATATAATTTGGCCAATGGTTTTGAAAAACCTAAAATGATCCTTTGTTGTAAGAGAGAAAAGCTGAATACAATCCACAATCAATTCAACAAAGTTTGAGCTTAATTTACATATTCAGATTTGATATCTGGAAACCATGGAAGCAAACTAATTTTATATACATTTTTGAAATGGCAGTGAACAAGGTGGTGTTTTCAAATCTAGTGAAGAATGGTATGTGATAGTTTTGAAGTTACTAAGATTTTGAGTTTACAAGACGTTTTTACTCGGAATTTGTTTTATTTCTAAAACTTCAGGTATACTTTGGTGAATAACTGCGTCAAACTTCTCAGTAATGTAGCCTTTCTGAACATGGCTTATAGATTGCGTCTCTTAGTGTTTATTCATTCTACCTTGCTTGACTCATTTGATTGTCACCTGAACAACTTATAAAAGCTTATTGAATCTAAGAGGTGATCTTGAGGGAATGACTGAAATTTCAACGTGAGTCACACTCAATTTGTTCAAACTAAGTTAAAGTAGAATTTAAGTTGCTATTTTTACGTTGTTTCGTGGGCAGTATCGTTCAGAAAGCTATTTTCTCTTTCGTAAACGGTATTTGCCACCCCAGACGGGCTTTGCCATCCTACTTTTTCGCATTCCCCAAGACTACCCCGGAGACCGTTATTGAATGATAAAATGTGTTATAAATGCCCAATTTTGGAAAGGGCCAAAGAAGCCTGCAAGTCTACTGTAGTGGTCTGTGCGACCAAAAGCGATTGGTGCCGAGAGGGTTTGAATCCGTGGTGAAAATGAGTTTTCTATTTATTTTCTTTCTTTTTGTCCTCATAGTGCTTTTATTACGTTGCGGTGTTTGATTTTCTTCGAGCTTTCGTATAGTCAAAACATTAAAATTAGAGTTATAAACTAAAGCGACTGGTAGTCAAATTAGGGTGTAAGCGAGGCAGGAAACCCCGTAAGAAAGAAAGTAAGACCTCTTTTATCCCTTGGTCCATATTCCATGAAGTGCGTCAGCATTGAAAGCCGATTACAATATGATATTTAACTTCTTAAGTGATGGAGGTCACTTGGAGACCACTTGAATTTATTTCCTTGCTGGAGAAAATCCACTTATAAACAAAAGCGGCATATCCATAAATAAGTCAAACTGTTCAATGTCGGAACTTTGAGGTTCTTGTCAAGATGGTTTGTTTAACATAGAAGTAGAACTGGTGTATACTTGAGTTAGTGACTCACTAAACAGTAATATGTAACTCAATTTCTGTTCTTCGCTTCCAGGACGGATATTTTTGCTTGTTTGTTTGTTTGTTTTTTTCCATATCTGTTTTTCCGTGTCCATTGTCGACTTTTTGTGCTCGGGTCTTCAGATGACCTTACGAAAGTGCTTCCTATCTTTCTCAGGCAGATATGTCAAGCATTCATTTCCATGATAAATAAGGTTTCGATTTGCACCACCTGCTATGGCACCTCGGATTTTCCAGACATTCTCACAAAAATAATTCATTTCTTTTCTGTCAAATATGTGAAGCGTCCGTTTTTGCAATTTGTGTTCGCAGTTCAATTAAGTCTAACCACCTTCCACGGTTTCGTAAGGTGAGAATACTTTATTGAAAGAATTTATGGTAAATTCACAAAAATAAACAGAAACGTTTTCACTCAAGAACGCAATATTAACTCCTCAAGCTAAAAACTACAAAACTCGTTCCTCACAGTTACCTCACATCCCGTTATACTGACAACCTAAAGCCAGATTTTGACCGTTGGCAAATTAATAGACATCCTAAGATGTCGATTAATTATTTTTTTTAAAAAAGTCTAACTTTGGAGCTGGCTGCCAAAGAAGTGTTGTGTTTTATTAGAGCTTGGTATACACCGAAGTTCCATTCTTTAGACTTCTTCTTTGATCAGGAGACTTAGTGATTGGCTCCCTGTACATGCTTACGATAAACATAGGTGCACTGTAGAGTATTTCAGGTGTAACATATGGTCTATAACTATGGTATTAAATTAAAAAAAAAAGAAGTTACGATCTGGTGAAAAGTAGAATGTTTCTGTTTTGCAAACCAGAAGATGAGATCATTGTCCCACAATATTTTAGTAAAACGAGATTTAAACAGATTTGAACGAAGCAGTTATACCCCTCAGAATAAACCGGAACCTTATCTGAGGTTTCACTCTGTGCTCTTACAGCCGTCTTTTCTTTTCTGCATTTTTAGAACAGTGATAAAAAAAAAAACTCGACCGACAACTACAGAAGCCTTCAAAATTATTTTAAAAGGACCAAAATCACATCGATTTACGTTCTAATTAAATAATATCCAAATATGTATAAAATACTTATAAAAACTGTCACAATAAAAACAGCACTGTTTTATCAACCAAAGCTATGCGAACTTACCAAGAAGAGCTGACAATTTTACCTGCTGTTGATCCAACAAATATTTACTGACGAATTTTTACTCTTACCCTTACGACAAGGAAGCGCTACTGATCTTAATTGATCACCAATTTATCCAACATGAAGGATGCTTTATCGTGTCGTAACCCCTAAAATAATGATTCCGTGATTGCAGAATTCTTAGAAGTCAAGAATACATTTTTAAATCCTCACGAGGCGAAGAGAGGTGAGACAACAGCACGGGAACACTTGACATATGCTTGAAGAAGTATATCGGTGCCAACGCAAAATTAATCATGCTGATTGGCTGCTGGATGGACCAATACGCTATTTATTACGGACCTTTAAGTTTTGGTTGAAAAAGGTTTGTGCAGATTCTAGTGAAATTTAAGGAGAGTTAAGCATCTACCTTGAAAAATTCTGAAAAATAAAATGTGCTAGGACACTACTGCTGCTTTGGTTGAAAAGTTACTTTAAAAAAGTACGAAATTTAGGGGTTACAAATGGAAACCAGAAGCGGTAGAGAGAAATTACGAAGGAAAACAGCAACGTCTCCCGACGAAAATCCGGTTAAACGTGATAGAAAAAAAAAAACCCCCAAAAAAACCAACCAAAAGCAATATGAAAAACTCCTTATGAAACTCTCTTGCTTGTTCCGTACTGGAAAGTATTTGTCTTCAGTTTTTTTCGCACAAACCAAGCTCATTCGTTGTTCTGTGTGTACAAAATTTCATGAAAATCTGCGCAAATACTTTCCCGTATGGACCTTCTTCTTCTCTCTGCCTGTACGAAATCTCAGGCAAATACCCTCCCTTATGGACCTTCTCCTTCGTTTCTCCATCTGTACAAAAATCCTTGGAAAATACTTTCCTGTACGGACCTCGTTCCTTCATCTTTTCATCTGTACGAAAATTTGAGACAAATACTTTCGTGTACTGATTTGAGACCTCCCTCCTTCGTCCCTCTATTTGCACTAAAACCTTGGGCAAATACTTTCCCGTACGGACCTAGCTCTCGGTTTGTAAGTATATATTACAAGTTATTGCTGAGCATTAGTGGACAAGGATGAATATGATGTCAGGTGCTATCCAGACCAATATGAAAGTTAGATGTTGTGGCGGACACCGTTAAGAATTAAAGATCAGGATGAGTCCTCGTAACTCGCACATGAACCAAACCTGTAATAATTGTTGCACTATCAATTCAAAATAGGAAGAAGAATATGATACTCATAGATGATGGCCTTACTGCATGTGTATTGCTTGACGCTAGTTTTTTAATTCCTTCGATTACCACGTTCCTCCACTCTCACCCTAGTTTATAAAAACTAAAAAGTAGAGAGGGATGTTACGTAGATGCACACATGGAGATTGGTGATATAACAAACAATATGCACGTCAATCTCATTTCTTTATGAAAATGATTTCTGCATGAACCAAAGATAGATATTGAGCCGTAACCTTATAATGACCGGTGAGGCGCTTTGACCCTTAAGTCAACAAGACCAATAATACCCGCTAAAATACAGGCTAAACATAAGGATTGCCTATGTGGTTGCCACAATATAATAATAATATTAAATGAGATGGGTTTAACGCAGCTGTGTTTGTGTGTGCCTCATCATATCACTGACGTTTTATGGAGGCTAGTTAACTTCATTTCCTTAAGACTGCTTTCCACTATGCAAATGATATGGTGCAAAGCGACATTTCAATGTGTTAATTGAATACTTTTCTCGTCAGTTACCATGGAAAACCTGCTTGAATAACAAAAGACAAAGTTGCTACATGTGATAAAAATTTGCTTAATCAAAAACATCCTTTAGTAAAACGTTTTCTTAGTCCCAGACGGGCATCAAAACAGCAATCTTCTGATGGCCGCTGACAATCTCTAACCATTGAACCACAGATATTCAGATGGCGGGCTATGGTGGAGGTTCTTTGTTTGAAATATATACCTGACTATTTCAGGGGCTGCTCTTCTGCAAAGTAATAAACAGGATTTTAAAAGGCTGTCTTTACTCTGCTTAAAATTTTCTTGAAATATGATTTCTAATTCCTGGCAGGTAGTGTACTATTAGGATTATGAGCTTTGTTTATGGTACATAGACCCATAGTAAAAAAACCTGAATCTTTCCTGTATCACATCGATATACATGATGGTATGATTTTTTTAGTGTTTTTCATTTTTTTAATACTCTGCGTGTCACACATTTGTGCTTTATGTTGAATATCAGAGGGAGATTCGACCTCCATCTTTTCATTAAATTTTATGGAGGCTGACTCCGTATGACCTTATCCACCACAACCCAGGAACAGGAAGCAGCTTGGGAATAACAATTTTAGAGCTAAAAATGGAAAATAAAAGAAGACAAAAAGAGTTATTGAGGTATGTGGGAAACCTTAAATCTCAACGATGTTTAGCTTCAGCGATAATTGCCTCAACATATTTGGCTTGGGAAATAGATCAGGAAATGCTGAAAAACTTTCAAATACAATGATGCCATATGATTGGCAATTTACTATAAAGAGAAGTAAAATATTCCGTAGAGAATAAATTCTTTAGGCCTACTTATAGCCTACTCATATTTTACCTCTCTATCGTAAATTACCAATCACCATAGTATCAATGTATCAGAAAACCGTTTTTAAATTTGTTACCACGACAAAATTACTGTTTTAGAATTTTTCTTTTTAAACCAAGACAATGAATGATTTTTAGCCCAAGAGTCATCCAAACGTTGCTCTTGTTTTGCCTGCAACGTTATTTGGAGCATTTTTACGCTTTCAGGGCCGCGTTAACTCATGGAATGGTGAAAACTGTCGGTTGAGTTTGACTTCAAAACCCGAAATTAGAATCCTTTTAGAATCCCTCAGCTTTCAAGAAGTTGAAAAAAAACAATAAAAAATCCAATATATGACATCAGTGATCAATGGTTTCTGTTAAATGTCAAAATTTTGATTTATTAACCATCGTCTTCATCAAAGCTTTCTTAAATCGAACGTGGCAGCATTAGTTTCATATTATTTTACATGGCCTAACGCCGGACAACTTTACTTATCAGTGAAAAATACTGATTGGAAAAGGTTATAAGTAACTTATTTAACTCTCTCTGAATGGCGTCAGGCTTCCATAATCGTTGTCTGGCTAACGGAAACTGATTATACTACACCTATTACTGCTCATTACTAGAAAATATACAATCATTAACGCCAACGTCAAACTCATAAACGCGAAAATGCATTCATTCTATTCAATCGACATTCATTAACTTAGATACGCAACCATTTGTATCAAAGAGCATTCTATAGCTCGAACAGACGACCGACCATTAACATCATTCTGCTATACATTAAGGAAAATAAAATTTCAATTAGGCAAGATATTTCTCTTGTGTAATTCAAATTTTATTATCCCTAATGTATAGTAGAATGGTGTTAATGATAGTCTATTGGTGCTATAGAATGCCCTACGACGCAAATGGTTGCGTATCTACGCTAGTGAATGTCGATTGAATAAAATGAATGTATTTTTGCGTTAATGAGTTTAAAGTTGGCATTAATGATAGTATATTTTCTGGTTTTGAGTAGCAAAAGGTGTATTAAAGGAAAGCCAAAGAACCTCCTGTGAGAAGGTAAGGGATCGACTACATTAGACCGGTATATCTAACAGGTACCACAGTGGAAATTTTCCAACATGCTGCCATGAGACCGGCACCATACTAAAGCCTGGTTCTTGCCAATATTTCGGACTTCCTTCAGAATTTTAGTTGTCATGCAGCAATATCTTTCTTGTTCTTTGCCAAATCAATTGTCAATCTGGAGAGATTTTAGAGTTTTCGTGGGGAACATTTCTTACCGGTCCGAGTTTGAACCGATCTGAACTCATTCGTTGATATAAGAATAGAATACTGCGTAGACATTGGTAAATAAGGTAAAAAGTTAAAAGGTTGATAACTGCCGTAACTGATCTCAAAGAATATCAATGTTTCGAGCAAAGGCCTTTCGTCAGGAAAGAAACGTGTTCTGAAATACGAGTAGCAACTAGACTAGGTTTTTTACGAAAAGGAATCGTGTGATAAAATGTTAACCAGTGAAATGAGAGAAACAAAAACAATAAAATCAACGACTAGGAAACGACAAGGAAGTCATTCGCTATTTTTAAACGATGATCAACAAACTTTGATTTTGCTAAGCCCCCAGAGTCTCCAGGGGAATGGAAATATGCATGTGATGTAAAAGAAAGACAACATCTGGGGAATCTGATGTTATTAATAGCCCATGCTAGAGATTAACAAAAACCTATGAGGGGTTAAATAAAAGAAAAACGTTTGTCGAGTCCATAGGAATGAGTGGTTCCTAGCTTAAAAAGGAGACGCCTTTCTCGTCTCTTGCGGCTATCGTTGCTCCCGGAGATGGATGAGATAGTGGAAAGTTTCATGCCCGAAATAGAATGGTTCGCGTTATTGAAATGTCGGGCGAGAGGCTTGTCAACATCGTTGTTTCTTTCTTAACAAAGATTTTCGGCAAAAATGTTACAGAGACGTCGGACAGTCTCTCCGATGTTGAGTTTATGGCATTTGCTGCAGGATATGTAGTAAACGATGTTTGAGGAAGTGCATGTAAAATTATGTCGGATAATAAATTTGAATTTCGATCCAAAAACGAAGGCGGTTTGACTCAGAAAGGCGTATGCGTTACAGCGGTCTCGACAGCAGGAAAAAGTGCAGGATGGCAATGATGAATTTTGTTTAAGGGTGCTGTGTACCAGACAATCACCATAGGTTTTGTTTCCGAAAGTCTCGGAATAATTTTTTAAGATGTCAAAATTGCCAGTGATGATGTCCCTAGCTTTATAGTTAAAGGGATGAAAAGTAAATACCAAGGGAACCTTTTATGTAAAAATTTGCTTTGAAGGTGGTTTCAGAGAGTCCGAACGGGAAACATTGAATGCTTTTTGGATAGCAGTATCCAGTAATTGTCATTAATTATATAAGTATGTTTATTATATGGCTGAATTCGCTATCCGGTCTATACGCAAAATCACTCACGCTGATTGGCTTTCTAGCCGTGCAATAAGTTTTTTGTAGTTACCGGCTAGTTTTGGTGGGGAAATTTCCGAGTTGATTTAAAAAAAACAAACCAGATTCAGGTACTTTTTACCGAAGATTTATAAAAACAAATGACGGAAAAAGTATTTAAACGTTCTCAACGATAATTTTAAGCAGAAAACTAAATGAATACATGCCAAAACCCACGATGTAACAGGTAAAAACAAGCAAGTAAATCTTAACCGCTAACTCACGAACAGAAAGCTTCGTTAAAGGCGATGAAAAAAGGAGCCAAAAGCCATATAATAAATTCCTTATTAACCTCGTTTGTTCGGTCTGTACGGGGAAGTATTTGCCCTCGGTTTTTTCTCCACTGACCTCGCTCCTTCGTCGCTCGGTCTGTACGAAAACCTCAGGCAAATGCTTTCTCGTACAGACTTCACACTCGGTTGATAAGTAATCAGTATATGTATATGTATATGTGTACGAATGTGTGTATGCATGTATGTGTATGCATGTGTCAGTGTATACGTATATACGGATATATATGGATATATAAATATATGGACATATAACACCTTCACTTGACATTTCGTCTGCGGTGTCTTCTTGGTACCGTGTATATCGTTCTCCCACCAAACATTTTTTCTATCTTTCTGATAAAAATTTTCACATCTTTTACCCATATTTCACAACCGGGCTTTTTCGCTAACCTAAATCTCATGGCATGCCCATGCCCAGTAATTGTATTCTATGAAGTTCATTTCGGCTGGGTCTTAAAGTAGAACATTGTGATCCTGCGGAAATTTCCTTCGTCATATATAAACTCCATTTCATGAGGTGGAGTGTAAGTACTAAATATTCGTTGACTAAATCCTTTACTTCATCGGCATTGCAGCAATTACAGATACAGAATCCATGATCCTGCTGTCGGCAACGGCCTCCATGACTAAGTCGGCAGAGTGTTGTACCAGATTTCTAAGTGTCGCGGGTTCAATTTCTGGCTTGAATCCATGGGATTAAACTTTTCACAACAAGAACCAGTCGACCAAAATCCAGTGCTTGCCGACAACGTTAAATTTTCGGCAAGCACTGAAACTGAAAGGAGTGAAATCACTGAAAGGAGTAAAATCATTGAAAGGAGTGAAATCTTGAAACTGAAAATTTGAATGAAAACAAGACGAGACTATAATGTTGTAGTTACACATTGTAGTTACACATTGATGTACATTATAGTCTCGTGTTGTTTTCATTCAAATCAAGAGTTCTAAGATGTCACTTCTTATTCAGAATATGTTTTGTAATATGCTTCTTAGAGAACCAGTTGGGTTTTGGAACATAAGATACTGATTCCTTGAAAATGTTCGTCACCATGATATAAAAATTCCATAAAATCCAGCTCTACCTGGAAAAGATGCGACAAAAAAGACCAAAAACTGCGTAAGGGCTTATGCGCGGCCTTCATCAAACCGTATTCAGGAAAAAAAAAAAAAAATAATTGAGACTAAATATTTAACGCTATAAATTGCTAGGAGTCAACTCGACTCCAAAAGTGAAGTAAAAAAGGGTGCAGAATGACTCCTTTTTTGGAGTAATTTTTTACTCCAAAAATTTAACTCTTTTTGGAGTAAGCACAGCTCCAACGTTGGAGTAAAAATTTCTCCTGCAGGAACAGAAATAACTCCAGATTTGGAGTTTAAACGACAATTATTTGACTAAAAATTGGAATACAAAACGCTTCAAGATTACTATTGTTTTGGAGTTCAAAAAATGAATAAAATTATCAGAATATCAAAAAATATACGTCTGGCAATATAATGTAGGTCTGCAATAAAACCATGCACTGTTATTGTGGCCTGAAAGTACAACTGGCCACCAAAAGGACGCACTTTGGTGTGTGTGTATCTATCACACACTTTGCCTGTGTTATTATTACACACACCAGCAAAGGTTATTACTACTGCACACAGTGATATGTGTTAAAAGTACACAGTTTACATGTGTTTTCTAAGGAATTACACATCTTTTTGAGTGGTTTTTGCTTGTCCCCAAAAGTACACAATCTGGTGCGTGTAATTTTAAAGGTGTGTTTTTTCAACACACATTGTGTGTTACAATAATGCATCATAAGGTGAATAAAATATAGCTCACTGAGATAACACACCTCATAATACACACCTTTTCTTACAAAAGTACACACCTTCGTGTGTGTTAGACCACTAAGATAAAAAGCACATATGCTAAAAGTAGACAAAATAAGACAATGTTTTATGAATCCTCAGACATTTATTTGGTAAATTATCACAAGCTCAACAATCCTAATTACTACTAATAGACTTCAGTTCTAAAAATGTCAATCTCAATTTTTAATACGTCAATAAACAAGTTATAATATGAAGTCCACATATCTTATACTGCTTCTTCTTTATGTAAGAGTTAAAGACCGAGAACGGAGGCTTTACGCCAGATGCATCCCGAGAGCGTAGCCCGAAGGCTGTATCAGGCGTAAAGCCTCCGTTCTCGGGCATTAACTAACTTATTTCACGATACGATGCATTTTCTAACAAAAGGATTTCATTTGGGAAAACATGTTTTTAACATGTGAATGTATAAACATTGGACTGAAATAAAATAGTTGACTGGCATTTAACAAAAGGTTAATGTATTTGCTAAAAGGATTTTACAAGTAGTGATTTTTAATATCAATGCAGTTTTTTTACTGGAGGGCGTCTTACGAATAATCAGAGTTATTTGCATTTGGTCGAGTCGCAAGTAAGGAGGCTATGAATTAAAAAGTTTATCACGTCATGTTTTCGGACCAAAATATTTGCTCTGATTTTCATTGAAATGAAAGAACTTTTTGCTGATATTGCAAACGACGAGTCAATTAAAGAAGGGAAAAGATGACAATTTGTCAATAAATAATTTCAAAGATGAGAGAAACATTTCATTTGTGACGGACAAAGAGCAAGAGAAATATAAGGTGTTGAGGATTACTGCAAATACTAAGATCATGTCTGCTTGAGGAGTTCGTTGTTGGGCTGAATTGGCAGGCGTATGTAATGTGAAATCTAAATCCGTTACAGAATAGTTTACAAATCGATATGCGAAGAAGCGCTTTCAGTGAGATTAAGAAACCTTATCAAACTTATGATATTAAGAGGAAATTCGCGTTGTTTCTGAGAAGTGTACATTTTTCGTTTCGAAGTATTTTCACGTTTTCTCAGAAGGAAAACGTCGAAGTTGTTAGAGTTGGTGTATGTAACGTTAAAATCTTAAAATTGTGTGCAGAGGATTTATACATTTAGTCAAAGTAAGTTTAGTAAATTAAATAAGGTTTCGAATTAAAAAATCAAGGATGTATAAGATTTCCTAGGGATGTATACATATACATCCCTGGGACGTTCAGCATACATCTCTTGAATTTATAATACATTATACTTAATTTATCAGCACCACTCGTCCCTGCTGAATATCAAATTCCCTCCCCGGGCTATCAGTCTCTCGATTGTTTAACGAGTATGTAAGCTAAATAAAGGATCATGAATAACGAAGAAAATGCAGTCAATCATGAAATAATTGTAATTAAAATCTTTAGTCTTGCAACCACTTCACAATTTTCATTATTTACCAAAAGTAATGGTACATTCTCACTTTTTCTGACACTAGATGTTTGGATTTTTGTCCTTGAAATAAGAAGAAAAGAAATGATATGAGGACAATGCAGTTAAACAGTAAGTACTTTTTGCATCTATTCATCTAGTTTTCTGCTTAAAACTATCGTTGAGAACGTCTAACTTCTTTTTTCGTAGTTTACTTTTATAAATCTTCTGTAAAACGTACCTAAATCTGGTTTGTTTTTCTTCAAATCAACTCGGAAATTTTCCCGCCAAAACTAGCCGGTCTGTACGAAAAACGTATTGCACGGCTAGGCAGCCAGCCAGCGTGCGTCATTTTGCGTACAGACTGGCTAGCGAGCTCGGCCATATAATAAATAAATAAATAAATAAATATATATATATATATATATATATATACATACATATACATATATATATATTTATAAAATTCATTAAAAATTCATCCTTAAACATATCACGTGATGACCCTTTTATCCCATGATATAAACCTACTTGTCCTAATTTACATGAAGATATAAATCACAAATACCTTTATCATAAAGGTACGTGTGCTTTTACCATGAAACACCTGCGTGTTATTGCTATTCTACCCATAACAGAAATCAAAAAGACAAGCAAACTCCATTTCTTTTTCATAAGTGAACGTAATATTACAATTATAAAACAAGTTTTACAGCACAATTTATGTTTCCACCAGAAACATCTGACCCATCCTCACCGACAGAACTCACATCAAAATTGCCCAAAACCTCGTCTGAAACCTCACATTCAAACAGGCTTGTTTCATAAACATCGGACATCGTTTTCTCCTGCATTATTACCACATCACAACCCGCTGCATTAACATTATTCCCTGACGAATCCACTTTCTTCGAAACTCCGAGACATTCACTCACTTCACAAATTTGTTCCTTTCTAACGCATTTGACTTGTGACCCGTACGTTCTCGAGTTCTCTTATCATCAATTAAATTTTGATACAGACGAGTTGCACAAGTCACCCTCAAAGTATAAGCCGTCTTACGTTCAAGACCAGCCCTCTGGCAAAGATTTTCAGGAAGAATACTATAAAAGTATTCGTCCCCACCACACAATTTTTCTAACGAAACATTGCTTTATCTCGGTACGGCCTAAAGTAAAACGCCTCTTTTTCCTCCACCAATATCACAACTTTGATAAATACAACTATTACAATGACACAAGACAATGCTCATGTGTTTTGCTAGACTGATGGTACACGTGCCCTACATTACGGGGTATGTACTTAAAATCCTTCAAACCACCGTGAAAAGTCTTAGATATGCTTTCATTAAATACTATAGAATTCTCCGACAATGTAAAGTTCTTTAATGGCAATAACCGATGCTCTCCGGCCCTTATTCCAAAAGCTTTCCATTAAAAAATACAATGTGTGCATTAACGATTCTGCTGTATATCCTTCCAGCAGCTTCTTCCCCCAAAGAAGTATTTTCTCGTCCTCTGTAACTTCATTCCGTTCTTTCTTCTTGCAAGAAACACTAACACCAGGAACTGTGGCATCTTTCATTTCAGCAACCAGTGCTTTTCGAAACCATAAAAGCCTTTAATAGACGAATAAGAACAAAATTACTTTCGCATTCAGAAATTTTCCCTATCTAAATTCTGTAAATCTTAAAAGAAAGCATAATTGCTCATTTAATTACCACAGCTAAAACATTACCTCCGGTTATCCTTGTCCAGAACACTATTAGCCTCTCTTCCTCTTACTTCTGAGAGATATTGATTTAAACCCGACAGAATACAATACAAAGTACGTGCAGGATACCTCGGTCCTTCCAAATTTGCCACTTCGCCAATAAATTTTCGCAACCAAAATGCCAACGACGCTGCATTTATCTCCTCCAGCAATGTCGACAACGACTGACTGCACCTACATCCCGACCTTCCAAACCAAGGTCGCCGCTCTTCGCTTCTCTTATCACTCTCGTACCCCACCATTCGTTAAAAATCTTCACTGTCCACTTTGTAGTATACCTTTTACTTGGAGGAATCGATCTTTCAAGCAATTGTCTATCTTCTTTGGTGCTTCTATTACTCCTAAATCGGGCCATCAGCTTATCCACAAAAAAAGTTCAAATTTGAATATACAAAACTCAATTTACATTCATGGTCATTACCATTTTTAGTCAATGATCAACTTATTCAAAGATCACTTAATAATACCAACAATGAAAGTACTTAAATATTCAAAATTCCAGTCTTGAATTCACTCACCACACAAAAGGTGAATTTTAGATGTCATTTAAGTACCTCGTCATCGTGCTCTATCATTGTCTAAAAGCGCTCACATTCGGCTCGCGCCTTTATACAATGATAAGTCACTCGGACTCGGTTTTAAAATATTACATATATGTATAATTATTTTTATTATGTAGACGTATATATTTATATATCAAAAGTATAATCGAACACAAGTATCGATTATAAAGAAAATGGGAATTTAAGAATGAAAATATAAAAGAATAAAGAAAATAAAGAAAAATAAATTAATAATAATAAAAAAAAATAAAATGATAAATAAAATAATATATTAATATATTAATATATATGATATTATATATATTTGTATGTATATATATATATATATATATACACCAATGATGAGTACCACGAAGGTTACAGCGTTGGAATGAAAATATAGAGCGCTCAATACCGTTACTGGTAGAGCGAATAAGTAAATACAAAAGACAAAATTTTGCTGTCGCTACTCTGAGTTTCACGCGCTCAGGCGATCATCAGGCAACTGACGATCGCCTGAGTCAGTTGCCTGATGATCGCCTGAGCGCGTGAAACTCAGAGTAGCGACAGCAAAATTTTGTCTTTTGTATTTACTTATATATATATATATATATATATATATATTTATATATAATAGACGTAGATAGTTTTTTGAAATCTTGGCTCTTTTCAGTAGGATGAGAACATATAGCCTCTTAGATGCCTTTATAATAACCTTAGTGTGGGCATTCCAAGTTAGATCGTTAGAAATAGCAAGACCTAAAAGTTTATAATCTTGATATTTTCACATCCCCATTACTATTGGAGGGAAACCTCTTCCTACCTTCCCAAATGATGATCGAAGCTCCTTGCATTTCTCGTTATTCAATTGTACTTTATTTCTTCGTGACCAGTTCGCTACGTAGTCAGCAATGGTTTGCACATTGCTCTGTTCTCCCTTGCCCATAATTTCCGAAGCTGTGGTACCACCCACATACTTCCAAAGGAACGCATTGTTTAGAGCTAAGTCGTTGGTCATAATTAGAAATAACCACCGATAAGTCAAGCAAACATAATTTTCTAACTAAAATGCTGTGGTCGATTAATTCACATGCTTTCCTATTGTCAAACAGGAGAGTCTGTCTAGTACAGCCAATTGCCATCCATCCCTTAGGACCAGACATGAAGCATTTTGAGTAAGGTTAGGATTGTACGGGACTTTGGTACGGCACCATACTGACTGGGATCAAGTACACTTAATGCGGTTGGGCTTTACGTACTTAGTGACAACAAATTCCTCTGCAATGTTTGAGATACAGGGTGTAAGTGATATTGGCTTAAGATCTTTCTTGAGCTCCTTTACGGGTTTCTTCTTGAGAAGACGTGAGACATCTGCCAGTTTCCACATGTTCGGTAAGTGCTGCTCGTTGAAGGAGGCATTTAGGAATGTCGTGACTGGATAGACAAGGAATTCGACATAGTCTTTGAGTATCCAGTTCGGAATTCCATCCGATCCGCCGGTTCTCGCCGGGTTTAAATGGGAAAGTTTCTTATAAACCTCTTGTTGCGACACTACTAAGAACTCTGGGACGTGGTCTTCCTCTAACGTGAGCTTTGAGACTGCACTACGAAGTCGATACTCTTCCAAAGGTTCCAGTAGGGCACAGTTGATTCCATCAGCTACTTTGTGCATGGGTAAGCTCTCAAGCTCATCAATGTTAAAGTGGGATAGCAGGCTACTAGAGCTAGTTGATCTTGCCCCGCTAGGCCTTTTTTGTGATAACCTTCTTTCCAATGTTCTACCTTGGATTTATAAAACTTTGTTTTACAATATTTCCTCTTACGGGTGACTGTATTTCTGTAGAATTTGAACTGATACGAGTCCTTAACATATTTATGGAATTGTTGTTGTCTCTTCAGAATAAGGGACTCTAGTTGATTGTTCATCCAAGGGGCGACGCTAGTATTTATCCGTACCCCTTTTAACAGAATTAGGCCGTTATAATTAGGCTGATTATAATCATTTCTTGCAAGACGTTTACCTGTTCTTCATAGTTTTTTAGGCTCGAGAAGAGCACAGACCAGTACATACTGCCCAGGTAATACCCTAGCTCCGCCTTACCGCTAACACGTAAATCACCTCTTAGTACAAACTTGTTTGTTTTAAGGTTGTTTTCTGTGATCTTTAGTGATGGCAATACTGTGCTGTGATCTGACAAGCTGAAGGGTGGAAATGCAACTTCATCTTCATAGTGAGCTTTTAGGTTGGTGAGAAACAAGTCCAAAGTTAACGTTTTCTCAAGCGGGAACTTAAAGATTTGCTTAAGACAAAAATGATTCTCAAGCAGTTGAGCATTCTTGCGGTTGAAATCCCCACAGACCACAAGCGTACAATTCGGGTACATTGACTACGCAAGGGCCAAAGAACTGCACAAATGCTTGCGGATATTGTCATTATTCCCAAGTGATGGTTTAGGATATTTAAAAATAACGACAATCAAACACGAGAACCCTCGGGGAAGTCGTTTTATCCTGTCATGAACCCAAGGAATTCATGCTAATCATAGCATTTTAGTTCGTCTAAAGGCTGGTATTTGCAGTAATTATCCTTAATAGAGAGACATACCCCACCATGCTCGACAATGCACCTGTCCCTGCGTATAGTAGATTGGCCAGGAATGTCCACAGCGTTATCAACGGCTTCTTCTTTTAGCCTTGCTTCCAGTTCGATATCATTGCGTAAAATAAACTCAGTCACTTCAACAATCTTTGGTGCAAGAGACATAACGTTGGTGAACATTATTTTTGGGACAAAAAGAGTTGTCGTCATTTGGTTATTCTTCGTCGGATTGTCCCCATTGTCTGGACTTCGAGTCCTGAATGTGTTAAACCGAATACTTAACGAGTCACTCGAAACGTTATGCAAATCAAGAGATTCGACTTCGGAATTTCTAGTCGGTATATTTTAGATTGATGAAACTAGTGAGTTTACATGGTTTGTGGAGGTCTGACCAGGTTGGATGTCTTGTAGTTGGTCGTGTCCTCTTCGTTTACGTTGACCTCCGCGACAGCCTCTTCACGTTGGCTTCCCTCTTGACATGCCGTGGTTGGCCAGGCGTTGCCATAAGTCAGGACAACACATACACTGTGCCTTTTGCCATAGTTTAATCCCTGGTCATGTTTACTGGTTTTCAGCACATTAAAAACACAATTTAAGACAATTAAAATTCCTGCATCTAGCCGACATTTTGTTTTCACGGTCTTGTCATTAAATTAGAAAGTTAAATCATTTAAAATTCATATACCGAATTTTGCGTGAAATGTGTTTTGAGATTAGAAGAAATGGATCCCAACTCATCTGAAAATGTTTACGCCAAATATGGTCAAATTTATCAAATTATAGTTTGGGATGATGAGAAATTGTTGTCGTCACCCTTCTGCAAGTAGTGAAGTTCACAAAGCACCTAATAATGTAACATGGAGATGAGCTAGAAAATTCACATCAATTGGAGAAGATTTAACTCCAATATGAGAGTCAACACAGCTCTAAAATTTTAACCCCAACGAATGGAATCAATTTATCTAAGCAAGAGGAAGATGAGGATATTCTGTTTTCCTTTTATCTGATTTGCATTTAAACTAAAATCCATTCCGGTTTTCATTCATTCTAGTTTATTTCAACGCATTGACTCAAAGCATTAATATCAAAGCTAAATTGAAGTACACTTTCCTCAAACGTAAGTATTACTAGATTCCAATTTATCTAAAATAGTTAGGATCCCATGAGGCATTCAGCCTTCCAATTGACACATCTAACTTCCACAAAGCCTCAGTTAATAACCATGAGAAATTCTAAGTCCAAATGATCAATGGAATGTTTTCAAAAGTCTCGGAGATAATCTCCCGTAATCCATGAAAAGTCACGAACACCCATGGATTTCAACCAGTCATTTCCTTGATACAACATCTTCAGAGTGTGTTCTAGAACAAAAAGGTGCTGAAAAGGCTTCTGCTCCTGGTCGTGGTAGACCAGGAAGAACACACCATCGTTCATACCACATTGTAGTTTCTTATTACAAACCATTTTATCAGGGCCATTATAACCATCTTGTATGTACACGGGGACTTTTGTACCTTGAGGTGTTTCGTAAGTGTATATATAGTACGTCTGCGAACGATGGCCTTTTATTCCCAAAATGTTAGCTTGCTTCCAGTGAATTGTGATTATACCCGTAGCTTGCTGCATTTCCAGTTGCATGCCACGAACAAATTCGGCCATGTTAACTATAAAATGATGAAGAAATGCTGATAGATATAAAAATTGATAACATTTGCCATTCAAGAGAGAGCTATAGAGATAAATCGATTATTACCCAGCTCTACGAAAGCTCGCTTGTAAAAACGTAGTTGATTTAAATGAAATCTGAAGTCGCATATACGGCAGCTACTTCACCAGTGGAACGATAGTCAACTATTAACAGTTTGATGACTCACTCAACTCTTACATAAATATCCAACAGAACCTCTCGACAACTTGCTGCTTATCCGTGAGTATGTGCTGCGTTCTAATTTTCTTTCATTAGCACAAAATAAAACTTGGACTTACTTTTAACTTCTCCTTTCAGAACAATATTGCCCTATGATTAAATGAAGCGCGAAACCGGTTATACTTTTGTTCAGTTCGACAGCTGTTTTTATACTGTTCCGCTACGGGTGCGATACATTGTAGAATGGGCTCAAAGGTTTAGTGAGCATCAATTCAGGATGCACCATTGTCTTCATATGAATATTCATTAGGATGAATTGAGATTTTTGCGTTAATATACTGAAAGGACTTGAGGAAAGAGATTTTGTGAGCCAAAAAGTAGTCAACAGAAACTATTGCTGGAAGTTTTTGGGAGTAATTTTCCACTTGTTGGAGAACAGAGCTAAATTAGTTATCTGTTGTTATTTGTAATCATATGTTCCATGGCTTATTTACTTCATTTTATTCATATGTTCTAGTCCACTAAATTGAGTTCAGGAGAACTTTCATTTCATCAAATTAAAATGGGGTATGTGGATGGATTGAAAGTTTTCTGTCGGGAAAGAAACCTCAAAGATTCTGGGACGAAAGCCGAGGTAGTAGCTCGCGTTTTCGCCGCTTCGGAGATGGGTATCCCAGTGCAGGCTAAAGCAGAAGAAAGAGCTTCTAGGATACACAACGAAAAATCCAAACTTCTGGAGACACCTAGTGGCGAGTTCCCAGACCCTTCCACCCTTATGAATGGATGGCTTTGTGAAAGTGAGAATACGATTTCTTGGCCAACAATATTCCTAAGTGATATGACCATATTTCTAATCGCGGATCATCCTGGAGAGGACGTTAAAGTTCACGAACACATTTTAGGCAAATATAAAGAGGAGAAAGCCTATCGGTTGTACGAATCTGGATGACATAAGGAAATCTTCATGTGCAATATAAATCCAAACTACAACTATTGTTTCCTTAAAGCTAAATGCACACATTCCATGAAAATTACAAATACTCCACACACAACATGGATTTCAAGAGTTAAAAAGAGTGGAAAGATTTAAAGTGCCAATTGTACTTGCGTTGCTCGGTAAGTATTAGCTAAGTAAGAGTTAATCATCGAGAACGGAGGTTATTGACCAGATACAACCCGAAGGGGGTGATACGAGAGACTCTTACCGAGTGCTACGTTCAAGACGGATGGCTCTGGCTAAGAGCCGACGTTCGAGGTGATTAAATGACTTATTACATGATTGATAAGGTTTTCTCAAAATGACAATGGCAGGCAATTCTTTCTCTTGTAAAGATTCTTTCAACGTTTCTTAACCCACAAGTTAAGAGGGATGTATTCATGAATGATAGTTCTTGCTGCAATATGCATGACCAGCAAGGAAATCAAGTAGCAAAACAAAGGAACTGGTGTAGCGCGTAACATGAGAAACAAAATTCAAATTCAACAAGAAACCATCATAATCAACAAACTAATATTCGGTTAGCATTCGAGTTCAATTGCAAAAGTCGAGAAAAAAGTCCGACAAATGGAGAGCGAGGACGATGAAAGGTTAGCGGGTTTGACGCACAGCACCTTTTTAGAGCCGCCTTTAGTGCCTTCATGAGAGTTATTTGAAAGTATTTTTCAGGCTCAGTTTCCAGTTACACTATACCGGATTGCTTTTCGTATAGGATTACCTCAACCCAATCCCGATACTGAAATAGCACGTTTTAGTCTGCACTTACACTATACCGCTCCGTTCCTTTGCTTGATCAAGATAATATCACATTTTTTTGCCAAATAAATTACGAGTAAGGACTATACAGTGAGATTGAACTTGTCGTCGAGTCAGTTAAGTCGTTTTCAAAGCGTTCGCATAGGATTCAGGAGACTCCACGGCAAGGGAAGGTACCAGATTACTTTTCGTATCAGCACAGCAGAGTGGTTTCGTTCCGGTTTCGCGAAGCGTTATCTACCCGATTACCGCGGAGTAGTGTAACTCAAACCCCAAACCGATAATAAAAGTTATCCGATTAAAAAGTAATCCGGTATATTGTAACTGGGGCCTCAAAATTTTGATGCATCTAGAACAGAATGAGTTGGTTCAGCAAGCGACAGAGAGTTCAACGAACCGTTAGAATATCGAAGGCCGGAACACAGAGGAAAAATATTGTTTGTGAATGACGGACAAATGGAGAATATTAAAGAAAGCAGAATTCCAAAGAATACGAAAAGTAACAGTAATTGGGCAGTTTGTGTTTGGCTCGACAGGGAAAGGGAAAGAAACGCTAAAATAAAAGAATTAGACGTTAATGATATACTTGTCAACCCCAACATTGTAAAAACGATTGATGAGGAACTGAGATATTGGTTTGCCTTTAGTTTGCTAACTCGACTAAACGGCACCCTAAGGCTGCAAAAATTAAATAAACGCCCCGGACGTTTACTCGAACAGATACAGCACTTAAATTAGATTTTTTAATTTTTTAAAATAACTCTTTCAAGCGTAGCCAGATATCAATCTGAGCAACCGGTCCCTAAAAAGTTATGTTTAGGATTAGGGTTAGGCTTTAGGTTAGGATGAGGTCAAATTGCTGAAATGACAATCTGGCCACTCGTTGAAGCGCTGATCTAAAATTTAGAACTAACGCTTTAAGCGTCTTGCAACTGGTGAAACGGTTGCCAAGATCAAATTTGTGAGACTTAGTAAGGCAGATGAGTAGAAATTTGATCAAAACTCTTTAAGAAGACAGATTTTGGAAGATTATAAGCAGTAGCGGTTTTATTCCTATATATATATATATATATATATATGGCTGAAATTTGATTGACAGATAAGCTTTCATGTCATTTACTAAGGTCGTCAATGAAGTATAGAAATATATCGTTGGCTCAGCCCTTATTGACGATTACATAGGTAAATCTCATACAAAAAAAATGCCATTTTATTAATTCCACTAGTTGTTGCTACCATAATGGGAGAAAAGAATTGTTGCATGCATTCTTTGCAATTTCAGTCAATTCTCTGACGCTCCTTACGCAGTGGTGTGCCCTCAAAAAGGTTAATAAGTGATGAATCAGTTGATCAACGAAAATTTTCAATCCAGACTTTAACGCTGAAATTTGGAGAAGTTTGGTTTAGTTAGGTTTAATAAATATGTCACCAGTCGTTACAGAGAGTAATTTAATGAAAAATACGACGAAGGAGAAATAGAACTTTTGTCCCAATTGAAATCTAACCCCCAGCAGCGTTAATGCGCAATATTTTCAGAAAAATAAAAAATGATTTAGAAAATGAGATAAAACTTTGCTTCATTTTGCTGTGCAAGTTCTCATAATCTGTCTGTTT
Source organism: Heliopora coerulea (assembly GCA_030142905.1). Lineage (NCBI taxonomy): Eukaryota > Metazoa > Cnidaria > Anthozoa > Scleralcyonacea > Helioporidae > Heliopora > Heliopora coerulea. The sequence goes on along the minus strand of JASJOG010000073.1, from coordinate 735,951 downwards.
TCAAACGAGTAGCGTTTTTGAGGTTATACACTATCTAAAACATAGAAAACAAGCTTCTCGACGTTTCGAGCTAAGGCTCTTCGTCTATGCTACTAATCTCCGGACGCAGGGCCTTCGCTCGAAACGTCGAGAAGCTTGTTTTCTATATTTTAGATAGTGTATAACCTCAAGAACGGCGCTGTTTTATCGAAGCTATCTACATTGGACCTCCGCGCCTTTGAATGTTTTCAAACGAGTTATAGAATTAAAAATGTTTAGACATACCACAGAAATTATCAGAACATTTGTTTCATCATTGATCATACAACCTCTACATTGGCTCTAATTTGATATTCTGGGTAATAATATGATTTCAAGTGAAATTTGGAAATAGATGGTTCCCACTCCTCGATAAAACACGCATCTTATTGAAAAAAACTTAACCCAAATTTCGGCTTTTTTGACAGATTTTCATTTTGATCTAAGTAAGTAGAAGATAATGTCGGCAGGATTGCATAATTGTCAGATTTAACAGTCCATGAAAAATAAACGTTTAATACGATTTTTTCCCTTGCATATTCTTGACCTACATAGCTTCCCTCAAGTCGGCTTCATTCAATTGTGAGGCTTGGTACAACGAGATATAGTTGCAGTCTTTTTAGAGTTCAATGGTGTGCACCTGAAGTAGCCTCACTTGCTTTGTTTGGAAGCAAAGATTCTTTTGAATAGCCACTTCCCCTTTTTGTGTCATCTAAATACATCTACCGAAATACTTTGCGGATTTTTCATTTTCATGGAAACATTGAATTCCCAAAGCGGATGGAAAGACAACTGCTCCGCTTAACATTATTTACAAGATTTCGAAAAGCATTCTGGTAGTTGTATTCAGCAGATGCATAAAGGGAACCAGCCATTACGAACACGAGAACGAGGCCAGTAAGGTTACTTAAAGGGCCATTTACACGATACAAATGTCGTATACGAACGTCCATTTTGATGTATCCGATTCAGTCATAAGAGTCTTTACGAACAATTGCAACATTCGCGAGCGAATAGCAAGCAAGAATTGTGCTTTTATGATCTTAATTGCATATGCCAAAGTGAAGAATTATATACGACAAATGTATCGTGTAGACAGGCCTTAAGATGCACATAAAAGAATATTTGTACCTGCGACCATTATGAATACGATCTATATATTTCTTACCGTAAAAATCATCTATTTCTGACTTGCAGAGTTTTTAAAAATCTGCTTAGTTGCCTGAACGTAAAGAAAATTTTTAGTGAGAAAAAAAAGCGGTCAGTTTTTTTTTCTTCTTAAGAGTTAAATTAGGCTTAATGGTAAATGATAGATAAAGATAGGAGCCCAGCTTAAATTTTTTAAATGAAGCATCATGAAAGCAAGACTTGATTGGAATAAATAATGAAGAATTTAACGTAAGTTTCGTTGCCTCTCACAACATTATCAGATTGGTAAAGTTAACACAGTTGAAAATGATATATAACACAATTGACATTTAAATTTTAAAATATAGAACTACAAACGGCTAAGTTTGTCAACAGTAACAAGTTGAGACAATACAAAATAAAGTAGATTCTGATAAATGTAATTCTTAAATCACCTGAAATGGAGTCGAAATATTACTTGGTAACTCTTTGTCTATTCTTTTTTACTTGAATCACAAGTTCAGAATGACATTTTTCTGAATCTTTTATTTTGTATTTGCTTAAACTCTCAGATGGTTGTGGATCTTAAGTGGAGAAATGCCTTGAGTTATAATATTTTTTAGCGAAAAAGTCGATAAGAAGAGAAAACTTTAAAATAACGATGCGGAAGAGTGTAGAGGAGAGCTCTTTTATAAACCTATCAAATATTATAAATAAACCGGTGAATATCGGTTTGCCATAAATTGAGGTACAGGAAACATCACAGTATTCTATATCCAAGAATGCATGCGTTGAGGCGGTTTTGGACTCACTGGTGAAAAAAAGGTGTATTAATTTATACTTTAGATAAACTGGACCTGCTAAATAAGCTGTACTCCCTGGAGGTCCAGTAAGAGCTACCCTTTATACGTCCATTGTCACTACAAGAGGCAAGTAGTTTTTCAGTTTGTATGAACTGCTATCTGTTACCCTCGTAAAGTATAGTTAATAAATAAATAAATCAATTTTTAAATAAATAAATAAATAAATAAATAAATAGGAAACCAGAGTACCCGGAGAAAACCTCCGATGCTTGTTAGAGTTAAACTGCACAACACTCTTCTCACATGCAACCACCGTAACGTTTAATTAGACAACTTCACAGGGCTAGAATCGAACCCGAGTCTCAGTAGTGAGAGACAAGTAATCTACCAACGCGCAACCAACATCCTCCTAATCTCCTTATCACTCTGATGATGTTTCGAGAAGTAACGAAACGTTTTTAAAATTTTTCATGATTTATTTCAACCTTGCCTTGCTTTTACGACATGTCATTTAAACGTTTTGAATTGAGCACTTTGCTTTATGTAAAACTGACGTTTTCCACCCAGAAAATAAATAGCCAAGATTACGTTGAACGCAATTAAAAACCGTTTTGAAACATTACTGTTGGAATGGCAACTACTTGAACACTTTTTTAGACAATAGTATTTGATCTCGACCATGTCACTCTGCCATTCTCGTTATGTTAGATTTTTCCCAGAAAATATTTATCCACAATTTTAAGGATGGAGATTGTATCGAGTTACCAAAAGAGACGTTTTCAACAGCGTCGATAACACAGTGGGTGAAAAACTAAAATACCATTTGCAAGAGTAAACTTTGACAACTAAATAGGACTGGAAGTAGGAAAAATTATGGAAAAGTGCCTACCTTTTTTCCACGGACAACTTCCCATTTTATTAATTTAAAAACAATATACACAGGACTTGAAATTAACGCAAGCTCAAAAACCATCCACAGGCAAACATTTGACAGCAAACATTTCTCTAATGGAATTCTGGATAAGAAACAGACATACATTCCATACCAAAGTGTTGTAAAGAGTTGGATCGAACTCGTGCACTCGGTACGGATTTCCGATTTACTGTATTAATCACTAATGTCTTTACATAAGCTTAAACAAATCTCCCAGCACCGAAATCTCAGTTTATAAAAAATACTAGTGGCACTGGTTGACTTGATAGTGAAAAAAAAATTCTTAATAGCAAATATTTGGCAACGAACTAAGAAGTTAGGTTCGAGCCCTGGTACATGAAAAAAATTTCGTGATTCTGATCGGCTTACAGCAGTGCAATTTTAAGGTAACAAAGTCCAGAATAAAGGAGACAGCAACTTGCAGTGAATTACCTTTTCTGGCAATGTATTAAATTTTTCACGTATAAATCAGTTTGTAATAGCAGGATTTGTCATGCAATGGCCGGCTCCCCTTATTACTTCAGCCAAACACATTGCGGTTTTTTTCATTTTCATGCAAACACTGAATTCTCAAAGCGAATAGAAAGACAATTGCTCCGATTAACTTTACAAACTAAAAATACGTGTAGGCAAGAAACCCTGGATTACCCTTCCAAAATATCACTCGAGAATCCAAGTGACATTGATAATTTTCCAACTTGTCAGAAAAATCGTCCTTACTATAACTGGAAGACGAAATGAAATAATAATAATAATAATAATAATAATAATAATAATAATTTATGGGCATTGGAGTAGGGCAAGCACAGCTTCAGCCTACTGCGGGAATGTGGACTCTTCCGCCCACTTGAGTCCGGGATGCCACCTTTGGCAAGTGACAGCAACCCCTTAGCCAAGGGTAGATAAGACTCTTTAGCCTTGGATGGCAACTTATCTAGGAGAAGGAAACTCTGACATAAAACCAGAAGTAGGTAAGCAGGACATTGATTCGGAGCCAGTGACCTCCATAAAACGAGCAGGATTTGATGAGATGACCTAGGGAGTGGCGTCCCTGCCTTGCCAGCCGGGTAGACAGGTAGCCGAAAGCCTCAGCTTGCCTGAAGTGGCTGGCAGCTGCAAGTACACTACCTTTAGGTGTTGGCAAACCTGCCCTGTCAGCCCAAGGACTAGAAGAAAATCTGTACAGCAGGCTGATGCCCGGATGAACCAGTCTTAAATGCTGAAACAGATCTGCACTAGTCTAAGAATAAAACAATATTCAGACTTAACCCTTGCAGTGGCACGCCTAAACTGACCTTAACTGGTTGGAAGTGCAAGAGCGTATTGTTAAGGTCAAACTGGATATACGCATTGGGGAGTACTTCAGGGACTTTAAAGGGCTGTACATCCCTTACTCCTTCCTGACTGGATAAGTTGGGCGAGTAAGGGCTGGCCAGGTGGGTGTTTCTTAAAATCCATATTAATAGTAAAATTTTCTTTCCCCACAAGTTCCCTGAAATGTGCAATGTCTGTTGCGGCCTTACCTGGCGGGATGCTGGGAGCCCGTAGCAGGCTGAGACCCCTTCCACTGTCCTTAGTTGATAAGTTATAATAAGTTATAATAATATAGTTATAATAATGATAAAAACAAAATAGAAACAAAATAAACACGCACAATTCGCTATAAAATTAACAACCTCTATAGCTTATATTTAAAGTGCTTGTCGTCATATTTATGATTAAAATTTTTATTAAGTTTTATTAAAACAAAACGTTTGGTGAGAATAACCTTAAATGGTCTAATGAATTGTAAGAGATCCATTATGACAATTCTACTGCTAAACAGTGGATGCTCGTATCAAGACTCTGTATTAGTTGCGATCTTGAGGTATTTCGAGTCGTTTTCCAGTCAAACGTTTCATTGATGTTGGTTTAAAGAAAGACTTTTTATTAGATGGCCAGACTTTCTGTTATAAAATTGGAACATGCTTAAAGGTTACCGGTCGGTTACCAGCATTACTGACAGCTCATGATTGAAAAATGTTTTTTAATATTTCTTCTCTTAAAAAACTGGTAAATTTTACATTATCTCAAAATTGGTTGCAAGTGTGTATTAGATGTGCTATGATGATTTATGCTAGGTATTCGTGCGGAGGTGCAAGACTTTAGTGACAAAAATGAAACAAATTACAAAACAGACGAAATAAGCAAAGAAAACATTAGCGTGTTCTGAATTTTTATTGTTGACTAAAATTCAGAAAATTACGTAACATACAATAAAATACGACAAGCAAACCTTCAGCAAGTTTTGGTCGAAAGAAGAATGAGTAGAGAGAAGTAAAATACGTACTCTTTCCCTCTCCAAAACTTTCATAAAAAAGAAAAATGGTGTAGCGTACAAACCTGCGACTCTTACGTATTTTCAACTAAGCATTCAGAGGAACCTCATTCCAAAGGATTAAGCGGCGAATTTGCAAAAAGACGACAACTTCAAAGTTTTAAACTTCCTTGAGAGGTTATTTAAATCCTGATGACAGCATTACTGGTCGAATACGTTAAAGTTCACCATCCACAAGCCACCCGAGAAGTGAGAAAGACTGAAGTGAACAACTGTTTTGCAGAAGGATAGTTTGGTGACCAAAAACAAGTAGCTTTGCAGCGTGTTACCTAGCGGTTGTTTACCTTGCATTTTTTTGTTTCGAGCCAGAAATACATCCCGACGTCTTCAGTAAGGCGAGATTTCCTAAGGGGAATCAATTCTGAATGAGGCAATGAGATTCTTGTGTGGAAAGCGGAGAGAACATCCCGCAAGCATTTGCGCCAGCAGTCTTTGTGAACGTATGATAGGTTGGGGTGTTTCCAATTCGTTGGATTTCTTTGTTGGATCTTTGGTGTTTGGTGGGCTGGTAGAAACATTCTCCGGTTGTGTAGTAGTTGTGAGAGAAGATTTTGGACATTCGCGGGGGTGGAGACGGTTCAGTTGGAGGTAGGTTTCATCGATCGTGGGAGATTGAATGCTGTGCCATGCTTCTAGAAATTCATGTGCATGTCTTGATTTTGCGTGTCCCAAGATTTTGGTGCTTGAAATGTCAAACGACTGTCCTTGTTCGTCATCGTGGTTTGCTGCGATCGATCTTGGATCATGTCTTTTGATGGCATTTTCGTGTTCTGTCAGACGCGTTTTGACCTTTTTAGAAGTTTCGCCGATATAGCTTTGTGTACAGTTGTTGCTGTTGAACATGTAGATAGCGTTGCGTTTGTCCCTTGTTGTAACTTGGTCTTTGTGTTTGGTAAAGTACGTTGCTATCTTGTTTGACGGTTTGTTGGAGATGAGTATGTTGTGTTTGCAAAGGATTCGAGCTGTCATTTTTGAAGTGCTGCGGATCTATGGAAGGGCGGCTCTCTTTTCTTGAGGGGATTGGTCGGTGTTTTCCTTGTGTGTCTTCGGCTGTTTCTTCTTTGTGTTGCTGTGTTTGCGAATAAAATTGATGGGGTAGTTGTTTTTGGTGAACATGTCGTGGAGGTATTTGCGCTCTTTTTCCTTGCTTTGGACTGTGCTGCAGTGAGTTTCAATGCGATTGTATAGGGTACGGATGTAGCTGATTGTGTGTTGCGTAGAGTGGTCGCTGTGGTAGTTTAATACTTAGTCGGAGTGGGTGTTCTTTCCGTATACTTGGATGGTCAGCGTTCCGTCATTGTTTTTGGATAGGAGAACGTCTAGGAAAGAAAGTTGGTTGTCTTTTTCTTCTTCTTTGGTGAAACGAATATTGTCAGTAGTTGTGTTGATCGTTTGTAATGTGTTCTTTAACTGCCCCGTCTTGACAATGGCGATTATGTTATCGACGTATGTTTTCCAAAAGGTGATGTCTTCGTTGTCGGCTATTGCCCTCTTTTCTAGGTCTGGCATGACCGCTTCTGCTAGGAAGCTTGAAAGGGGTGAACTCATGGGTGTCCCAGATATGTCTGTAAAATGTGTCTTGGAATCGGAGTTCAGTATATAGGCGGAGGTTCAGTAAGTCCAGAATGTCATGCTTATCAAGGTTGGTTTTCGATTTCCAAGATTCGTTTTCTCTGCGTATGCAGTCTGTAATGGTGATAGCAGTTGAGCGTGGGATGGATGTGAATAAAGAGACTACGTCGAGGGATACCTTGGTTTCATCCGTGCTGATTTTGAGGTTTTGTATTTGGTCCAGGAATGTATTTACGTTGTCTGTCGTATATGGTGAGGATTTGACCAGGGGTGAGAGTAACTTGGACAAAAATTTTGAAACTTGGAAGGTTGGAGATCCAGGTAAGGAGACTAACGGGCGTAGTGGAGTGTTGGGTCTGTGAATCTTTGGTAAACCATAAAATCTTGCAAGGGATGTATCACTGGGTCTAATGAGTTGATATGTGATCGCTTCTAGTTTTTTCGTATCCTTCAATGTTTCTAGGATCTTCTTAATTCTTGTTGTCGTCGTTTTTGTTGGGTCTTTGTCCAGTTGTTGGTACGTGTTGGTGTTTTTAAGTTGATTTGTTGCTTTGGAGATGTATTTGTTCTTGTCCATGACTACTGCCGTGCGTCCTTTGTCTGCCGGAAGTATGATGATGTTTTCGTCCTTCTTTAGATTGATGAGTACATGTCTTTCTTGGTTAGTTAAGCCTTTTTGTTTGGACCGGTGTAACAAGCTGTATGTAACTTGGTGTCGTATGTCATTTGCAGATCCTTCGGGTAGCATGTTGGCTTTTAATGTTGATTCTAATGAGGTGATAAAATTCAATCTGTCAGCGTCTTACGTGTTAAAATTCATCTCTTTTGCGAGTACTGGCACAGCATTCAATCCTGGCACAGCATTCAATCTTCCGCGATCAATCGGCATATAGACATCACAGAAACCTACCTCCAACTGAAGCGCCTCCACTTTCGCCAATGTCCAAAGTCTTCTTTCACAACTACTACACAACCAGAGAATGTTTCTACCAGCCCACCAAACACCAAAGATCCAACAAACAAACCCAATGAATTGGCAACACCCCAACCTATCAGACTTTCCCAAAAACTGCTGGCGCAAATGCTTGCAGGCAAAAGCTCCAATTCACTTCTGACGACGGCTCGATGAATCAAGTTGAAAGCTCGAGACCAAAACCGTAAATCTGGAGAAAAACGTTCACGAAATCTCGTAATATGCCCGGATTTCATATTTCTAACTCACAACTATACATATATATATATATATATATATATACGTGAACGTTTAGGTTTACGAAATGCAAAGAGGGCTCAATAACGCAAAGAAAGAGCAAACGGGATTATATCGGCCACCTCAAAAAGTCACCACAGCCCGTTTCATCTTGGAAAAGAATCTTAATTAAATTAACTTCTTGTGTCGAATAAAAATAACAACATTAATGAAAAACAAAATCTTAATCCTTTTCTTTGCTTTGACGCTACGCATTTCACCGCTGTCGCAGCTCTTCAGGCATAGCAAAGCATATTCATTGACGTATTACGTTACATTGATAATGATAATTGCAATTACGAACACGCGTGAGCAATTAGTGTAATTTCAAATCATTTAAAACAGGTTTATATTTCATAATAAAGAACTTTTCTTTGTTCTTTCTCATGTTTTCCTGAGGAACTGAGAATCTTGTAAAACGGAAACATGGTGAACTGTGGTGTTAAGCCCGCAGGGCATTCATCAATGTTTTTGCTAATTTCTAGCATTCGGGTGTGCGGGTGTCTAATTTGTTGTTTGTGAACCGTTACTCTATTTCTCCGGATATCACTTGTTTGTCCTATGCAATTATGTCTACATCCTGTACATGTCATTACATACACCAAGTTAGTTGAGGTGCAGTTTATTGAATGCTTTATCCGGAATGTTTCATTCGCGACGGAGAAGGTGAATTCTCTATCCTGTTCTAAATACGGGCATGTTCCGCACCGGAAGTTAAAATTTGTGGCACAAAACAATTCTACTGCTAAACAATGGATGTTCGTATCAAGACCCTGTATTAGTTGCGATCTTGAGGTATTTCGAGTCGTTTTCCGGTCAAACGTTTCACTCATGTTGCTTTAAAGAAAGGCTTTGTATTATATAGCCGGGCTTTTCGTCTTAAAATTAGAACATCCTCAAAGGTTACATGTGGGCGATAATAAATTGTACAAAACGTCTCCCTTGGGGAAGAATGAAGTCGTGAAACCACTTTTGAAAGCTGCTTAAAACAATTCCGTTCGCAGAACATGTATTTCAAAGCTACTAGATTCAGACTTACCTGTGATTGTGTAGCTCTGGTAAGTGGTTACCAGAAGGTGAAAAATCTCGAGATTTATACAAATCAGCATCTATTCAACTTCAGCAAAGAATGTCGGTTAAACTTAGTAGCTCAGCAAATGTCCTTACAGCAAGCAAGTTCCCATATGTCTTTTGTTCATATTTATCAGGAAAAACCAAGACAAAGCGTTGCTGCAACAAATGAACAGTTGGCCAATGCATATTCCAAGGAGCTAACTTTGGGAATTGCTGTTTCAACTCATAAATTGTCCTGATACTAAAATGGCCTCCAAAAGTGAAGCCAACCGCAAGCACCAAGAGAGCCATTTCGTTTGGCGGTCTTAAATCATTTACTGGCTTCAGTGGTCAAATGATTTAAAAAACGTCTGAGAGATTCATAAAACGGAAAAAAACCGAGACCAAATCGATTTGCTTCAATACGGACTTAAGTAGCCCAAGGTTTGATCAACAAAATACCAGTCCCCGAACTTGCACACGGCCTTCTTGACTGACAAGAATCCGTGGATATATTTATATAAATATATTTATATAAATATATATATATATATATATATATATATATATATATAAACATACATGCACAATGCGAAAATTTTTCTCCCTACTCACCACGCGTGCAAAAGGACTCCACGCACGTCGAGATTAGTACCCGCGCCGCTCGGGCCTTCGGCCCGAGTACTGCGCTGCGTGCGGTGGGCGAGGGGACAAGGTAGGTAGGTAAAACTTTATTTAAACACGCTAGCCTCGATCAACATAATACGCTGCTTTCCACGAGGGGCGTCACACATTAACTATATACAAACTGAACTATGTACAAGTTAAGCAATATAAGCAAAGATTAAACTATATAAAGATTAAAAAAATCTTAAATTAAAAATTTGGTTCGATTAAATAACAATTACGTCAGGTGTATTTTCTTTTTAAAAGAAAAAACAGTTTCAGACTTTTTAAAATCTTCAGGAAGATGATTCTACTGCATGGCACCACTATATCGAAAACTTTTCTTCAGAAATTCACTATTAGGCTTAGGCAAGAGTAGTTCTGTATCACTACTACGTAAATTATAACCATTCTGAATTGTATTTCTTTTACAGAAATGTTCATTTAGATTAGGGGCAGTGTGGTCATTAAGTATTTTGTACATCAATATCAATTTGTTCACTAATCGTTTCACATCAAGTGTTCGCTAACCAAGAGTGTCCAGGACATCGGCCGATCTAACATCGTAACTGAGTCCAGAAATCACTCTAGCTGCACGACGTTGAAACTTTTGTAATTTATCTTGAAGTGCTTTGCAACAGTTATTCCACAGAGGGGAGCAGTAATCGAAATAAGGTTGAACCAGTGCTTTATAAATTGTTTGTAGAGTTGCAGGTGGAACGTAGGGCTTTATGTGCCTCATAGCTCCAATCGCTGCACTCACTTTTCTGCATATTGTCTCGATATGTTCATCCCAAGTTAATTTTTCATCAATATCCATCCCTAAACATGTATATTTACTGGTTCGAAAAATAGGGGTATTGTTCATAAGTACTGGTGTATTTCCAACTTTGTTGGTAAGATTATGAGATGACCCAACAAACATCACCTTCGTTTTGGTGGGATGGTGTTGGAGTTTATTTTTCAAAAGCCACATCTGAATTTTATTTAAGTCACTATTTAAATTCTGAATTAATGTCTCAATATCTTCTGAAGACGACAAAATTTGTGTATCATCTGCATAGAGATATGGAGTTGTTTTTTTCAGATAAGCAGGCATGTCATTTACGTAAAGTAAAAATAAAAATGGTCCCACTATTGAGCCCAGCGGAATACCGCATCTTATTTTCTTTGGTGAATCTGTATGGCCATTCACTAGACATACTTGCTCTCTATTCGTTAGGTAAGACTCAAACCACCTTAATTCAGTGTCTTGTATTCCAAATTGATTTTTAAGCTTTCTCAATAAAATATCATGGTTAACAGAGTCAAACGCTGTACAAATAACCAAAAATACAACTCCATTTACTTTTCCTTTATCCATGTCACTTAGCCATTGGTCACACATCTGGATAAGCGCGCTCATCGTTCCATGTTTGGTCGAAATCCTAATTGAAATTTTGATAATAAAGAGTTGTCATTCAGATATTTATGTATTTGAGTAAAAACTTCTCTTTCAAATATTTTACTTATTATGGGTACAATCGAAATTGTTCGGTAATTTTCAGATCTTTTCGGTCCTCTGCTTTATAGATCGGAGAAGTTCGTGCTAATTTCCAATCGTTTATGAAAATACCTAGGTTAAGGGACTGCCTAAATATAACAATCAACGATGGCACAATGATGTGTGATGCCGCTTTGAGAGCTTTTACCGGAATGTTATTCATACTGGTTGCTTTAGAAGCTTTGAGATTTCGAAGACGAAAGGCAACACTGCTCACACTGATATCAGAAAAATTAAAACGAGTCCCAGGGCAACGATCATCAGAGATTAGGTCATTACCCACATTATTATAAAGCTGATCAGACTCAGAAGCCAATTTCATTCCTACATTTGCAAAATAATCGTTAAATGATTCAGCAATAATTTTACCATCTGAGACAATTGTATCATTAATTTGAAGATCTTTTACATTAGTCAATTTACGTTTTCGTCCCGAAATGATGTTTATCAAAGACCAACTTTTTTTGACATTTTTAGAAGATATGCTATTCTCGATTTTCTCACAGAAATATTTAGATTTTGCCTTACGGATCTCAATGTTCACTTTATTACGCTCAGATTTATACAACAGCCAAAGAATTGGACAGATGCTCGCGAATATTGTCATCATTCCCAAGTGATGGATCGGAAAAGTAAACAATCGCGACAATCAAACATGAAAATCCACAGGGAAGTCGTTTTATCCTTTCACGAACCCAAAGAATTGCATGGTCATCACAGCATTTTAGTTCCTTTAAAGGCTGGTATTTGCAGTAGTTATCCTTAATATAGAGGTATACCCCACCATGCTCGACAATGCACTTGTCCCAGTGTATAATCGATTAGCCAGGAATGTCCACAACTCTATCAGCGGCTTGTTCTTTTAGCCATGTTTCCAGGTCGATGTCATTGCGTAAAATAAACTCAGTCACCTCAAGAATCTTTGGTGCAAGGGACATAACGTTGGTCAACATTCTTTTCGGGACAAAATGAGCTTTCGTCATCAGGTTATTATTTTCATTGGGTTTCCTTATTGTCTGACTGTGAGTCTTGAAGGTGTTGAACTGAATATTTAACGACTCACTGGGAACGTGATCCAAATAGAGAGATTCGAATTCAGGATTTCTAGCCGACATATTGTAGACTGGTTAAACCAGTGTGTTTACATGGTTGGCTGAGATCAGGCCAGTTTGAAGATCTCGAAGTTGATCGAATTCTCTTCGTTATTTGTTGACCTCCGTGACAGCTTCTACTCCTTGGCTTCGCTCTTAAGCTGTCGTGGTTAGCCAGGCGTTACCTTAAGTCAGGACAACACTTACACTTGGGCTTTCACTGTGGTTTAATCCCTGGTCATGTTTATTGGTTTTCACCAAGTCAAATACACAATTTATGACAACGAAAATGCCTGCCTCTGTCCGCCATTTTGTTGGCGTGATCTTGTCATGAAATTACAGAGTTAAACTGTTAAAATTCAATGAACCGAGTTTTGCCCGAAATGTGTTTTGAGATTAGAAGAAATGGATCAAAACTCATCTGAAAGTGTTTACTCCAAATATGGTCAAGTTCGTCAAATTATAGTTGGGGATGATGAGAAATTTTTGTCGTCATCCTTCTGGAAGTAGTGAAGTTCACAGAGTACTTAATAACTGCACATGGGGTTGAATTAGCAATATCACATAAGTTGGAGTAGATTTAACTTCCATATGAGAGTCCAAACAAATTTGAAATTTTAACTCCAACGAATGGAGTCACTTTAACTCCAGTCATGGAGTCAAAATAAATCCTTAAAATTAACAGTAAGATGTTTATCGAAGCGGGAATATCATGAGGATAGTCTGTTTTCCTTTGGTCTGATTTGCATTTAAACTAGAATGCCATTGGGGGTTTATTCATTGTAGTTTATTTCAACGCATCGATTCAAGAATTGTGTGCCGTATTACAAACCTTTAACATCAAAGCTAAATGGACGTACACTTTCCTCACACGTAAGTATTACTAGCTACCAACTTATCTGAAATAGTTAGGATCCCATGAAGCATTTACTCCACCAATTGACACATGTAGCTTCCAAAAAGCCTCAATTAATAACCAAGAAATAGTATAAGTCCGAACGATCAATGGAATGTTTTCAAAGGTTTCGGAGGTAATCTCCTGTAATCCACGACAAGTCACTAATGCCCATGAATTTCAACCAGTCATTTTCTTGATACAACTTCTTCTGAGCGTCGTTTAGAATAAAGTGGTGCTGAAAAGGTTTCTGCTCCCGATTGTGGTAAACTAGAAAGAACACGCCATCGTTCATACCACATTGCAGTTTGTCATTAATAACCATTATATCGGGGCAATCATACCAATCTTGTATGTACACGGGGACCTTTCCACCTTGAGGTGTTTCATAAGTGAATAGATTGTACTTCGCCGAGCGATATTCATCAATTCCCAAAATGCCATCTTGCTTCCAGGTAATTGTGACTTCACCCATAGTTTCTTGCTTTTTCAGTTGCATCGCAAAGAGAAATTCGGCCATTTTAACTATAAAATGATGAAGACATGCTGATAGATATAAAAATTGATAACATTTACCATTCAAGAGAGAGCTTTAGAGATAAATCGATGATTACCTTGCACTAAGAAAGCTCGCTCGTAAAAACGTAGTTGATTCAAATGAAATCTGAACTCGTTTCTTCGTTCATAACAAGACGACTAATTCACCCTGTGATCGCTAGTCAACTATTAACAGTTCGTTAATTCATTTAACTCTTACTGAAAATATCCAACAGAACCTCTTGACAACTTACTGCTTATCCTTGAGTATGTGCTGCATTCTAATTTTCTTTCATAAGCACAAAATATAACCTCGATTTATTGTTAACGTACCTTTCAAAAAAATCTTGCCCTGAGATCAAATGAAACGCGAAACCAGTTGTACTTCTGTTCAGTTCGACGGCTGTTTTTATACTGTTCCGCTACTCCTGCGACACATTATGGTACGCACCCAAAGGTTAAGTGAGCTTCATTCCAAGAAGCGGCATTGTATTTATATCAATATTCATTTGGAAGAATTGAGGTTTTTTGCGTCAATATACTAAAAGGATTTGAGGAAAGACATTTTGTGAGCTGGAAAGTAATCAACATAAACTATTGCTGGAAGTTTTTGGTGGTAAGTTTTACACTTGTTAAAGAACAGAGCTAAAATAATTATCTGTTGTGGTTTGCAGTCATTTGTTCCATGGCTTATTTACTTCAATTTATTCATATGTTCTACAGGGTGTCCCAAAGAAAACGAAAACTAATGAAATCACCAATAACAATCTAATTGTTAGAATTTGAATGCCTTAGCACTCTGTTGGTCCCCACGAGTGCATAAATGATTGATATAAGTAATTTTATAATTTGCTTTAAATTCCCACACGCAAAAAATCCCGCACTTTACAAGGCGATTTTCCTACCTAAATTTTAATACATGCACTTTGTCAATATTTCATGCATCATTACGTTTAGCTTTTTCGTAGGGCATTCAAATTTTAACAATAAGTGATTTCAATAGCTTTCGTCTTTTTCGGGACACCCTGTTGTCCACTGAGATCAGTTCAGAAGAACTTTCATTTCATCAAATTCAAAAGCGGCATGTGAATGCATTAAAAATTTTCTGTCGGGAAAGAAACTTGACAGTTTCTGGGACGAAAGACGAGCTAGTAGCTTGCGTTATCTCCGCTTTGGAGATGAGTATCCCGGTTCAGCCTAAAGCAGAAGAAAGCACCTCAAGGATGCACAACGAAAAATCCAAACTTCTGGAGACACCTAGTGGGAAGTTCTCACATCCGTCTACGCTCAAGAGTGGACTGCTTTGTGAAAGCGAGAGTATGAGTTCTTGGCCACTACAATTTCCAAGCGACATAACCATATTTCCAATGGCGGATCATCCTCGAAAAGACGTCGATATTCACGAACGAATTTTAAACGAATACAAAGAGGGGAAGCCTACTGGTTGTACGAATCTGGGTGGATTAAAGAAATCTTCATATCCACTGTCAATCGAAACTACAACCATTGTTTCCTTAAAGCTCAACGCATACATTCGAAGAAAATTGCAAATACTCCACGCGCAACATGGATTTCACCAGTTAAAAAGAGTAGACAGACTCAGGGTGCCTATTGTACTTGCGTTCCTGGGCAAGTATTATATTTCAGAATCATCCTCAGGGTATTATGATTTCGGCAGTGTAGGTTCATTGTGAGGGTAAGTATTAGTAAAGTAAGTGTTAATCCTCAAGAACGGAGGTTCTTAGACAGTACATCCCAAGGGAAGGGGGGGGGGTAACACGAGGGACGCTTTCCGAGGGCTACGCTCCCAAAGGATGGATCTAGCAAAGAGTCGATGTTCGAGGTAATTAACTGACTTATTACATGATTGACAAGGGCTTCTCAAAATGGCAATGGCAGACAATGCTTTCTATTGTAAAGATTCTTTTGAAGTTTCCCAACAAGCAAATTAAGAGGCATGTGTGCATCATTAATGATAGTTCTTGCCACAATATGCATGACTAACAGAGAAATCAAGTGGCAAAACAAAAGAACTGATGTAGGGCGTGACATGAAAAACACACTTCAAGTACAACAAAAAACTGTCAATAATAATAATAATAATCGGCTAGCCTTCGAGTTCAATTGCAAAACTCAAGAACAAAGTCTCACAGATGGAGAGCAAGGACGATGAAAGCTTAGCGGGTTTGACGCGGAGCACCTTTTTAGAGCCGCCTTCAGGGCCAACTTGTGAGTTATTTGAAGGAATTTTTTGAGTCTTAGAATTTTGATGCATCTACAGCAGAATGTGTTGGTTTAGTAAGGGACAGATAGTTCAATTTATTTATTATTTATTTAAGCATCTTTAGACACGGTAACCTGATCATCCAACAAGAGGTTGCTTTTCATACGGCCGTGTAGTAAAATACGTAATAATTAAGAGAATATATTTACAATTAAAATGGAATATCTACAGCAAAAATACTATGTACAAGAATAAAAATGGTAAAAGTTAGAGATCTTGACTATTAAAATAAGATGTGTAATTGTTTTAAGAGAAGGAGTTCCAGATCATGGCACCTCGATACCCAAGAGTTCTTTTCATGGCATTTGTGTTCGGTTTGGGGAAATGCAATTTAGTGTTATTACTTCTCAAATCATAAGAGTCCCGATTTAGCACATGAAATAAGTGGCTTAATTGAGAGTTTCCACTCATGCACTTGTTAATTAGTGACAACAACTGTTTATCCCTTCTCCATTGAAGCGTATTCCATCCCAATTTCTTCAAGGTGTTAGTTGCTGATGATTAGTAACTGTCTCCCGTGATTACACGAGCTGCTTTGTTCTGAAGTTTTTGCAACCGTGTTTTTAGGTCGTTGCCACAGTTGTCCCATACGAGGGAACAATAATCCAAATGAGGTAGCACTAAAGCCTTATATAACCTTTTCAAACATTCTTTACTAATTACATCTTTTACTCTCCGTAAAACACCTATTCCTTTGGAGACTTTTTTGCAAACATGTTCAATATGCGTTTTCCATTATATATTCTCATCAATGAATACACCTAGTGTTTTGGTGTTGCCTACACGATTGATAACTTAATCGTTAATGGAAACACGAGGGTTGGTTTCAATGCGTGATATTCTTTGCTTAGATCCAATAATCATATATTCGGTCTTGCTAACATTCAATGATAACTTGTTTGCTAGCAGCCAGGAATGCACGTTGTTTATTTCTCTATTTAATTTTTCTTCAATTTCTTGGGAAGAGGTGCCAGTTACAGTAAAATTAGTATCATCAGCAAATAAACTAGGGGTGGAATTGTTTAGGCAGTTAGGTAGATCATTTATATAAATTAGAAATAACAAAGGACCGAGATTTGACCCTTGTGGAACTCCAGTTTTTACATTCTCCATAGAAGAAAGGGTTTTACCGACCTTACAAACTTGACCATGATTACTCAGATACGAGATGAACCATTGCAATGCGACACCTCTAACTCCATATAACTCCAATTTTTTTATTAGTATATTGTGGTCTACGGTGTCAAATGCCTTTTTGAAATCAAGAAACATAACACCATTTACAAGACCACGATCAATATTAACCAACCAAGTATCGCTTGTATTCAGTAAAGATGTGGCAGTGGTGTGGCCTCAACGAAATCCAGACTGGCAACGTGTAAGAACATTATTTTGGGCTAGATATGTGTCGAGTTGCTCATACACCAGCTTCTCAAATAATTTAGAAACGACTGACAAAACAGATATCGGTCGATAGTTGCTACAATCTTCTTTATCTCCAGATTTAAAGATTGGCGAGATTCGGGTCTGTTTCCAATCATCAGGAAAGATACCCCGACATAGAGATAGATTGAAAATATTGGTTAAGTAAGGAACTATAACGACCGAAGAATCTTTCAGCAATCTTGCAGGTATTTTATCGAGACCTGCAGCTTACTTGGTTTCATTTCATTAATAACTTTTGAGACAAGATTTTCAGTGACAGTTGAAAATCTAAACTCGTTCTGGACTGGTGTCATGTAGTCAGAAAATTCTCTAGGAAACATGAAAGCCTGGATATATTGAAGTAGATGAACGATCTTCAAGCTCGATACTCAGAAAATGATATCTGAGCCCCAGACGGGGATCGAACCCGCAACCTTCTGATGACCGGTTAGACGCTCTAACCATTGAGCTACCGAGACTCAGATGGCGAGCTAAGTTGCAAATTCGATATATATATGTGCGACCTAAGCGGAAACCACTATATATGAAGCTTGAAGATCGTTCATATACTTCAATATATCCAAGCTCTCATGTTTCCTAAACATCAAACTGCTTCAATCATTATCAATATATAGTGGCTTCCGCTTAGGTCGCACATATATATATCGAATTTGCAACTTAGCTCGCCATCTGAATCTCGGTAGCTCAATGGTTAGAGCGTCTAACCGGTCATCAGAAGGTTGCGGGTTCGATCCCCGTCTGGGGCTCAGATATCATTTTCTGAGTATCGAGCTTGAAGATCGTTCATCTACTTCAGAAAATTCTCTATCAGTTTCATCTAGATTAGAAGAAAGATTCTCACCCACGTTACTAAAATATGTGTTTAAAGTTTCAATGAACCGTTTGAATATCGTACGCCCGAACACAGACGAAAAATATCACTTGCGACTGACGAACAACTGGAAGATATTAAAGGAAGTAGAATTCCGAAGAATACGAAAAGTAACACTAACTGGGCTGTTGGTGTTTGTCACGACTGGGTGAGTAAAAGAAACGCTAGAATAAAAGAATTACGCGTTAATGATATGCTCGTCTATCCTAACATTGTAAGAACGACTAATGAGGAACTGAGATATTGGTTTGCCTTCAGCTTCCTAACTCGATTAAACCCCTCCCTAAAGCTACGAATATTAAATAAACGCCCCAGGCGTTTTCTCGAACAGATACGTTAATTAAACTAGATTTTTTAATTTTTAAGAATAGCGCTCTGAAACGTGACCAGATTGTAATCTGAGCTACCTGGTGTTAAAAAGTTTTACTCCAATGAAAACTCGGGAAGTTGGTCAAAGTGTTAGGTTATGGGGTTAGGGTGAGGTTTAGGATTAGGTTTAGGATTAGCTTGAGGTCAGATTGCGTAGATGAAAACCTGGCCGCTCTTTAAAGCGTTGATCTAAAATTTAGAATTGATGCTTTAAGCATTTTACAAAAGGTGAAACGGCCTACCAAGATCAAATTTATTAGACTTTAGTCGGTCGGATGAGTAGGAATTTCATCAAAACTCTCTAAGAAGAAACATTTTAGAAGATTATAAGCAGCAGCGATTTAATTCCTATGTACATAATTCAAATTTGATTTACAAATAAGCTTTCGTACTATTCAATAAGGTTGCCATTGAATCATCGAAATACATCATTGACTCAGCCTTTATTAACGATTACATAGGCAAATCTCACCCAAACAATCCGCAATTTTTATTAATTCGACTAGTAGTTCTAACCATAATGGGAGAAAAGAACGGCTGCATGCATTCTTTGCTCTTTCGATCGATTCTCCTACGCTTGTTAAACATTAGTATGCGCTGAAAAAGGTTAATAAGTGGTGAATCAACTAGTCAACGAAAATTTTCAATCCGGTCTTTTAAACCTTGAGTTTCAAGAGGTTTGGTTTAGTTAGGTTTAATAAATATGTCCCCAGTCGTTACAGAGTTTAATTTAAAGAAAAATTCAAATTAAAATTTTCTAATTTACAAAAAATGTGACAGGTAAGAAATAGGACTTTTGTCCCTATTGAAATCTAACACCTAGCAGTGTTAATGGGAATTAATTTCAGATAAATAACAAATAATTTAGAAAATCGGGTAAATCATTGCTTGATTTTCCTAAACAATTCATCATCATCTGTCTCTTAGCAAACGAGTTATAAAATTAAAAATGTTAATACAATCTACAGAAATTATCAGAAAATATGTTTCATCGTTGATCATATAACCTCTATGTATTGACTCTAATTTGATACTCTAGGTAATAACATGATTTTAAGTGAAATATGGGAATGGTTGGTTCCCCTTGCAGGGTATGCTAGTCCACTACGCGATAAAACATGTAACTTATTGGGGAAAATGTCACCCAAATTTTGGGGGTTTTAACAGATTTACTTTTTGATTCTAAGTAAGTAGAAGACAATGTCGGTAGTATTCCATATTTGTCAGATTTAACATTCCCTGAAAAATAAAGGTTCATTACAACATTTTGCCTCATATTTTTGAACTTCATGGCTTCCCCCATATGCCGACTTCATTCAATTGTGAGGCTTGGCACAACGAGATATCGTTACAGTCTTTTTAGAGTTCATTGATGCGCACTTGAAGTAGCCACACGTGTTTCGTTTGGAAGCAAAGATTCTTTTGAAAACCCATTTCCTCTTTTTTGCGTCAGCTGAATACAACTATCGAATTACTTTGCGGTTTTTTAATTCTCATGCAAATATTGAGTTCCCAAAACGGGTGGAAAGACAACTGCTCCGATTAACATCATAAACAAGATTTCGGAAAGCATTCTGGCAGTTGTATTTGTGATGTTCTGTGGTATTTTATTATCCGAACTCTCATGAACTCAAGTAACAACTCCTATGTGTTCTCATGTTACAGCTCTTTTGTATCATTAAGTAATTAGTCTGTTGTTAATAATTTCGGAATATTAAGTGTCATATCATTACAGTATTTACCAGAGATATAAAGGGAACCAGCCATTACTAACACAGCAACGAGGCCAGTAAGGTTACTTAAGGGGTCATTTACACTACACGACTGTTGTACACGAACGTTCATTTTGATGTATCCGATTCAGTCATAAGAGTGTTCACGACCAATTATAATATTCGCGAGCCATTAGCAAGCAGGAATTGTGCTTTTACGAAATAATTGCATACGCCAAAGTGAAGAATTGTATACGACAATTATATCGGGGAGATAGGCCTTAAGATGGACATCAACGAATATTTACACTTGCGGCCATTATGAATACGGTCTATAGTTTTTTACCGTAAAGGTTTTCTATTTCTGACTTTCAAAACAGATAGGACGTTACAGAGTTTTTTAAAATCCACTTTGTAGCCGAACGTGAAGAAAACTTTCATTGAGAAAGATCGGTCACCATGTAATTTTTTTTTGAGAGTTAAAAATTAGGCTTAATGGTAAACGATAGATAAAAATAAAAGCCCAGCTCAAAACTTTTAAATGCAGCGTCATGAAAGCAAGATTTGATTGAAATAAATCATGAAGAATTTAACGTACTTTCGTTGCCTCTAACAACATCATCAGAGTGATAAGGTTAGCACATTAGAAAAGGATACATAACACAAATGACATTTAAATATCAAGGTATAGAATTGCAAACGGCTAATATTCTCATCACTACAAGTGGAGACAATACAAAATAAAACAGATTCTGATAAATGTCATTCTTAAATAACCTGAAATAGAATCGAAATGTAACTTGGTACCTTCATGTCTATTCTTTTTCACTTGAACCACAAGTTCAGAATGACATTTTTCAAAATCTGTTTTATTTTGTATTTGCCGAAACTTTCGCACTGTCAGGATTTTTAAGTGGAGAAATGTCTTCGAATTATAATATTTTTAGCGAAAATGTCGATAAGAAGTAGAAATTTCAAAATAACGATGCGGAAGAGTGTGCCTACTAGGTAAGCTGTTCTCCTTAGAGATCCAGTAAGAGTTATCCTTCATGGATCCAATGTCACTAAAAGAGACCAATAGGTTTTTCAGTTTGTATGTACTGCTATCTGTTACTCTTGTAAAAATTTAGTTAATAAATAAATAGATAAGTATATAAATAAATAGATAAATATATAAAAAACTTCCTTTGTGAAATGTAGTTAGTAAATAAATAAATAAATGAATGAATAAATAAGTAAGTAAGTAAATAAATAAACAGGAAACCGGAGTAGCCCGAGAAAACCTGCGATGCTTGGTATAGTTAAACTGCACAACACTCTTCTCACTAACAACCACGGTAACGTTTAATCAGACAACTTCACAGAGCTACAATCGAACCCGAGTCACAGTAGTGGGAAACAAGTACACTACCAACATGCAATTAGCATCCTCCTAATCCCCTGTTAATCTTATCATTCTGATGATGTTGCGAAAAGCAACGAAACATTTCAAAATTTTTCATAATTTATTTCAACCCGGTCTTGCTTTTATGACATTTGATCTAAAAGCTTTGAATTGAGCACTAGACTTTGTTATATTCACATTTTCTACCCGGAAAATGAATAGCCAAGATTAGGTTGAACGGTAATTAGAAGACGTTTTGAAACACTGTTGGAGTGGCAGCTACTTGAACACTTTTTTAGAAAGTAGTATTTGATCCCAACAATGTCACTTTGCCATTCACGTTATGTTAGATTCTTCCCAGAAAAAATTTATCCACAGTTTTAAGGATAGAGATTGTATCGAGTTACCATAAGAGACGTTTTCAACAGAGCCTATAACACAGTGGGTGAAAAACCAAAATACCGTTTGAAAGAGTAATTTTTGACAACTAAATAAGACTGGAAGTAGGAAAAATTATGGAAAAGCGCCTACCTTTTTTACACGGACAACTTCCCATTTTTTTATCAAGAAACAATATACACAGGACTTGAAATTAGCGCAAGCTCCAAAAACATCCACAGGCAAACATTTGGCAGTAAACATTTCTCAAATGCAATTCTGGATAGGAAACAGACGTACGTTCCATACCAAAACATTGTAAATGAGCACTATGATACTCCTTCTGGGATGTAAATGGATTTAGAATTGGATCGAATTCGTGTACTCGTAATGTCTAAGCTTATGTCTTTACATAAGCTTAAACAAATCTCTTTGCACCGAAATCTCATTTTAAAGAAATTACTAGTGGCACTGGTTGACTTGAGAGGGGGAAAAAATCCTTAATAGTAAATATTTGGAAGTGAACTAAGAAGTTAAATTCGAGCCCTGGTACACGTAAAATATTTCTGCGATTCTAATCGGCTTACAGCAGTGCAATTTTAAGGTAACCAAGTGCAGAAAAAAGGTGACAGCAACTTGCAGGGAATTGTCTTTTCTGGCACTGTATTACTTTTTCACGTATAAATCTGTTGGTAGTCGCATGATTTGTCATGCAATGGCCGGCTCCACTTATAACATCAGCTGAACACAACTACCAGAACACTTTGCAGTTTTTTCATTTTCATGCAGACATTGAATTCCCAAAGCGAATGGAAAGACAATCGCTCCGATTAACATTACAAATAAGATTGCAAAAGCCATTCTGGAAGCTGTATTCAGCATATGGAGAGCAGGGAACTAGCCTTTAGGAGGAACACACCCTCTTGCGATTTCCAAAGACCTTATATAACACTTGTCTTTTGGGCTCGTGCTATTTTAATAGTTTTTGAAAAACTCACTCGTAAGTGTAATAGCTGGTTCCTCTTAGCACATCAGCTGAATACAACTAACAGAGTACGTTGCAGTTTTTTCACTTTCATGCAAACATTGAATTGCAAAAAGGAGTGGAAAGACAGTTGCCCCGACTAAGGTTACAAACAAGATTTCGAAAGGCATTCTAGCGGTTGTATTCATCAGATGTATAAGGGGAACCGGCCATTCTCAAATTGTACTTGAAATCATGACATTACCTGGAGTATTAAATTAGAGCCAATATAGATGTTATACGATCAACAATGAAATATATGTTCTGATAATTCCTGTGGATTGTATAAACATTTTAATTTTACAACTTGTTTGCTAACAAACAGATTATGATGAATTGTCCAGCAAAATGAAACGAAGATTTCCCTCAATTTCTATATTATTTGTTATTTATCTGAAAATATTTCCCATTAACACTACTGGGTGTTAGATTTCAATTGGGACAAAAGTTCTATTTCTCCTTTGTCGCAATTTTTCTAAATTGAAAATTTTATTTGGAATTTTTCTTTAAATTACTGTCTGTAACGACTGGCGACACATTGGTTAAACCTAAATAAACCAGACTTCTCGAAAGTCCATCTTTTAAAATCCGGATTGACTTTTCAACTTTTAAAGTCCGGATTGATCAGCTGATTCATCAATTATTAACCCCTTTTAACGCACACTATTGCTTAAGCAGCGTCAGAGAATCGATTGAAATTGCAAAGAATATATGCAACGACTCTTTTCTGCCATTGTGGTGACAACTACGTTGTCGAATTAATAAAAATTTCGGGTTGTTTGAACAACATTTACCTATGTAATCGTTAATGAGGGCTGAGCCAGCGATGTATTTCGAAGCTTCAATGGCGACCT
Organism: Heliopora coerulea; assembly: GCA_030142905.1. Taxonomy (NCBI): domain Eukaryota; kingdom Metazoa; phylum Cnidaria; class Anthozoa; order Scleralcyonacea; family Helioporidae; genus Heliopora; species Heliopora coerulea. The sequence continues at coordinate 711,763 of JASJOG010000073.1, read as the reverse complement.
TAGTGAATGGCTCAAAAGCTTACCTCTCGATCAAATTTCCACTATGTATATAGGAACCAAACCGCTGTTGCTTGTCATCTTCCAAAATCTGTCTTCTTAGCCAGTTTTGATCAAACATTTTGTTATCTGTCTTACTAAAGCCTCACAAATTCGATCTTGGCAGTCGTTTCACCTGTTCTAAAGCGCTTAATGCGTCAGTTCTCAAACTTTAGATCAACGCTTTAACTAGTGGCCAGATTGTTATCTAAGCAACTGCTTCCACCTAATCCTAAACCTAACCCTAATTTGTTACAAAATTATTAATTAACAATAATAAAGTTTTAGAAATTTACAACACAAATAGAAGAGGTTCAAGTAAATATAAACAGTAATAATGATGTAATTGTGGTAGCTTGGTAGCCTGGTAGGTTATAATGTTCTTAATACGTTCGCTGTTAAGCTATTCTCTCAGAAAAACTTTTCTGAGTCCCTGACGGGAATCGAACCGTAATCTTCTGATCGCCGGTGAGATGCTCTAACCATTGAGCTACACAGACTCAGATGGTTCACAAATGTAACCATCGCTCACCATCTGAGTCTGTGTAGCTCAATGGTTAGAGCATCTCACCGGCGATCAGAAGGTCACGGGTTCGATCCCCGTCAGGGACTCACAAAAGTTTTTCGGAGAGAATTGCTTGAGAGCGAACGTATTAAGAACAAGTGATAATGATATTGATAATAAAAACTAAAAATTATTTAAGAAGTATTAACTCGAATGCATGAGTATATAAAGAAGCTATTTTTAAATCTATTTGTTTTACATGGCGGGATTGTGTACGTGCGCACTTCCCTTAAGTTGTAGCTTGTACTAAACTCGAGTTGTAACTGTTTCCTTAGCTTGTGGTTACTGTAATTAATTATGCTGTCGAACGCACTCTTGCAGATCTTGTCATGGAGTTCTGCTATTGTGTCCAAACCTAGGTTAGTTAACGCTTGATGGTAATCCTCGAATGGACATATGATAAGCAATGCTCTTTTATGAATTCGTTCTGGCCAATATGATAAATACTTAGGCAGAACAAAATGAAATTCTAGGGCAGCGTAGCCAATAACAGAACGCATACATGCGGTGTAAAAAAGACGTAGATCGTTTTTTTTGAAACCTTGACTCTTTTCAGTTGGATGAGAAAGCATAGCCTCTTGGATGCCTTTCTAATAACGTCCGTGATGTAGGCATTCCAAGTTAGGTCGTTAGAAATAGTAAGTCCTAAATGTCAACTATCTTAATATTTTCATCTCCTATGACTATTGGTGGTAAATCTCTTCCTACATTGGAAAATGATATACGTAGCTCCTTGCATTTCTCATTATTCAATTGTACTGTATTCCAACTTGACCAGTCCTGTTCCTCTTCAGTAATGGTTTGTGCATTACTCTGTTCTCCCTTGCCTATAATTTCCTAACCTGTGATATCATTCACATACTTCCAAAGGAACGTGTTGTTTAGAGCTAAATCATTGATCACGATTAGAAGTAACTACGTCCAAATTTACTCCTTTGCGGAGCACCTGAAGGAGCTGCGTCCCATTCAGAGACGCAACTCTCCAAGAGTTTTATTCTCTGACAACTATGTGACAAGAAATCAATTATCCAATTAATTATGCTTACAGGAAAGTCGAGCAAACATAAATCAATTATATTAGTTAGAGTCTAACTAGAATACTGTGGTCGATAAAGTCACATGCTTTCCTACAGTTAAACAGGAGAGTCTGTATAGTAGAGCTATTGCCACACGTTTCTTATGGGAAAGTTTCCTATAAACCTCTTGTTGGGACATTACTAACAACTCCGAGGCATGGACGTCCTTTAATGCCATTATTAAGATAGCACTAGGAAGTCGATAATGCTCCAAAGGCTCCACTAGGGCACGGTTGATTGCATCAGCTACTTCGTTCATAGGTAAGTTCTCAAGCTCATCGATATTCAAGTGGACAAGAAAGCTACTAGACCAAGATGATCGTGCTCCGCTAGGCCTTTTTTGGAATCACCTTCTTTTAAATATTCTACCTTGGATTCATAAAATTTTGTTTTACAAAGTTTCCTCTTACAGTTTGCTGTATTGTGTAGAATTTGAACTGACAGGAATCCTTATCACATTTATGGAATGGTTGTTGTGTGTTCAGAATAAGGGAATTTAGTTGATTGTTCATCCAAGGGGTGACGCTGGTATTTATCCGAACCCCTTTTTAGCGGCATTAGAAGGTCGAGGCTGATTCTTATTACTCCTTGCAAAACGTTTAGCAGTTCTTTACAGTCCTGGACGCTCCAGAAGAGCACAGACCAGTACATACCTCCCAGGTAACGCCCAAGCTCCGCCTTACGGCTAGCACGTAAATCACATCTTAGTACAAACTTGCTTGTTTTAAGGCTGTTTTCTCGGATATTTGGTAATTTTCGTTTTTCCGATTTTTTGATTTGATTTTTGGGTTCGGTGATCTTTTTGTTTTCTCCGACAAATTGAAGGATGGAAATGCAACTGGGTCTTCAGAGTGAGCTTTTAGGTTTGTGAGTAACCAGTCTAAAGTTAACGTTTCTGTTTTTATTTTGAGGATTTAATTAGACGTTTGTAGGTTCAGTTCACCTCGAGGTCTAATTACGTCACCAGGTTCTTATTTCCGGCCTAAATTATAACAGTTCCTGCGAACGGGAACTCTGACGATTTCCTTGAGACGAAAATGATTGTCAAGCAGTTGAGCCTTCAGGCTGTTGAAATCCCCACAAACAACAAGAGTACAATTCAGATATATTGACTATGCAAGGGTCAAAGAACTGGACAGATGCTCGCGGATATTGTCATCATTCCCAAGTGATGGATCAGGATAGTAAACAATCTCTACAATCAAACACGAGAACCCTCGGGGAAGTCGTTTTATCCTGTCATTATCCCATCGAATTTCATGCGCATCACAGCATTTTAGTTCCTCTACAGGCTGGTATTAGCAGTAGTTATCCTTAATATAGAGGTATACCCCACCATGCTCGACAATGCACCTGTCCCGGCGTATAATCGATTAGCCAGGAATGTCCACAACTCTATCAGCGGCTCGTTCGTTTAGCCATGTTTCCAGGTCGACGTCATTGCGTAAAATGAACTCAGTCACTTCAACAATCTTTGGTGAAAGAGACATAACGTTGGTAAACATTAATTTTGGGACAAAATGAGCTCTCGTCATTTGGTTATTATTGTTCATCGGGTTTTCCCTTTTTTCTGGACTGCGAGTCCTGAAGGTGTTAAACTGAATACTTAAGGAGTCACTCGAAGCACTATCCAAATAAAGAGATTCGACTTCGGGATTTCTAGCCGACATATTGTAGACCGTTTAAACGAGTGTGTTTAGATGGTTGGCGGAGGTCAGACAAGGTTGAAGATCTCGAAGTTGATCGAATCCTCATTGTTTACGTTGACCTCTTCGACAGATTCTACGCGTTGGCTTCTTTCTTGAAATACCGTCTTTGGTCAGGCGTTGCCGTTAGTCGGACCAACACTTCCACTGTGCCTTTCATCGTAGTTTAATCTCTGCTCATGTTTACGAGTTTCTACCACATTAAATACACAATTTATGACAACGAAAATGCCAGCCTCTGGCCACCATTTTTATTGGGGCGGTCTTCTCATTAAATTACAGATTTAAATCTTTTAAAATTTATGTAACCGAGTTCAGCCCGAAATGTGTTTTGAGATTAGAACAAATGGATCCTAATACATCTGGCAGTGTTTACGCCAAATATGGTCAAGTTCATCAAATTATAGTTTGGCATGAGAAATTTTTGTCGTCACCTTTCTGGAAGTAGAACAGTTCACAGAGCATCTAATAACTCGACGTGGAGTTGAATTAGAAATATCACATCAATTGGAGTAGATTTAACTCCAATGTTATAGGGAAAACAACACTGAAATTTTAACTCCAGAGAATAGATTCACTTTAACTCCATGAAATTAACAGTAAAATGTTTATTTAAGCAGGAGGAACACGAGGATAGTCTGTTTTCCTTTGATCTGATTTGCATGTAAACTGAAATTCCATTGCGGTTTTAATTCATTCCTGTTTATTTCAATGCATTGACTCAAGAATTGTGTGCCTTATTACAAGCCTTTTGAACATTAAAGCTAAATGGACGTACACTTTCCTCACATATAAGCATTACTAGCTACCAATTTATCTGAAATAGTTAGGATCCCATGAAGCATTTAGTCCACCATTTGACAAACGTAGCATCCAGAAAGCCTTAATTAATAACCAAGGAAATTCTAAGTACGAATGATCCATTCAGTGTTTTCAAAAGTCTCGGAGATAATCTCCCGTAATCGAATACAAGTCGCGAACCCCTTTGAATTTTAACCAGTCATTTGCTTGACAGAAAGTCTTCTGAGACCCCGTTCACACGATAACGTTACGAAATGAAACCGTAACGAAATTATTATGGTTAGGCCTTGCGTTCACACGGTACCGGTATGAAAAAGCATAAAACTGTAATGCTAACTGTAACGATTTGAAACCGTAATGTGAAACAGTAATCGTGTGAACAGGTTCGTTCCGTGATATTTTGATACCGGTGTAGTTTTGTACCGGTATCGTGTGAACGGTGTCTGAGTATTGTTTAGAATAAAGTGGCGCTGCCTACGCTTCTGCTCCTGACTGTGATAGACCAGGAAGAACACACCATCGTTCATACCACATTGTAGTTTCTTATTACAAACGATTATATTGGGGCACTCACGCCATTCTTTTATGAACACGGGGATATTTCCACCTTGAGGTGTTTCATAAGTGAATACATAGTACGCCTGCGAACGATTGTCTCCACTTCCCATTGCTTCCAGGTAATTGTGACTTTACCCGTAGCTTCCTCCTTTTTCAGTGGCATCCCAAGAAGAAATTCGGTCAATTTAAGTATAAAATATTGAAGATATGCTGATGGATATCAAAACTGATAACATTTAAAATTTAAGAAAAAGCTATAGAGATAAATCGATCATTACCATGCACTATGAAAGCTCGCTCGTAAAAACTTAATTGATTTAAATGAAATCTGAGCTTGTTTGTTCGAGAATAACAAGGCAGCTACTTCACCATTTGTCATCGTTAGTGAACTATTAGCAGTTCGTTAATTCACTTAACTCTTATTTAAATATCTAACAGAACCTCTCGACAACTTACTGCTTATCCGTCAGTATGTGTTACGTTCAAGTTTTCGTTCATTAGCACAAAATAAAACGTGAATTTATTGTTAACGTATCTTTCAAAAAAAAATCTTGCCCTATAATCAAATAAAGCACGAAACCACTTATGCTTTTGCCCAGTTCAACAGCTGTTTTTATACTGTTCCGCTACTCGTGCGGTACATTATGATACAGACTCAAAAGTTAAGTGAGCACCAATTCAAGAAGTGCCATTGTATTCATATGAATATTCATTAGGAAGAATTGAGGTTTTTGCCTTAATATAATGAAAGGATTTGAAGAAAGAGATTTTGTCAGTGAGAAAGCGGTCAACACAAACTATTGCTGGAAGTTTTTGGTGGTAAGTTGTACACTTGTTAAAGAACAGCGCTAAAATAGTTATCTGTTGTGGTTTCTAATCATTTGTTCCGTGGCTTATTCACTTCATTTTACTCATGCGTTCTAGTGCACTAAAATGAGTTCAGAAGAACTTTCATTTCATCAAATTCAAATGAGGCACGTGGATGCATTGGAGGTTTTCTGTTGGTAAGAAAATCTCAAAGTTTCTGGTACTAATGCCGAGCTAGTAGCTCGCGTTTTCTCCACTTCGGAGATGGGTATCCCGGTTCAGCCTAAAGCAGAACAAATAGCCTCAAGGATACACAACAAAAAATTGAAACTTCTGCAGACACCTAGTGGGGAGTTACCAGAGCCGTCCACGCTTAAAAATGAATGGCTTTGTTAAAGTGAGAGTATAGGTTCTTGGCCACAAATATTCTTAATGACTTAACCATATTCCTAATGGTGGATCTTCCTGGAAAAGATGTTGACATTGACGAACGCATTTTAAACGAATATAAACAGGGAATGCCTACCGGTTATGCGAATCTGGGTGGCTGAAGGAAATCTTAATGCAAAATATAAATCCAAATTCCAACTATTGTTTCCTTAGAGCTAAATGCCCACATTCGATGAAAACTGCAAATACTCCACACACTACATGGATTTCACCGGTTAAAAAATGTGGAAAGATTCGTGATGCCTATTGTACTTGCGTTTCTGGGTAAGTATTAGTTAATTCTGGTTAATTACCTTTAATGAGTTGAATCGCAAAGTACATACTGTCTGGACAAGTTTAATGTTTAAGCGTAGGAAAATAACGAATATTATAATCCTTTCATCAGGAATATTGACTTAACTGGTAGCAGTCGAGTGCAAATGCGACAGTAGTATTTATATAACTCCTCCTGTATGTAAGAGTTAACCATCGAGAAGGGAGGTCCTTAGCCAGATACAATCCGAGGGATGCATTCCAAGTGCTACGCTCCCGAGAGATAGATCTGGATAAGAGCCGACGTTCAAGGTGATTAACTGACTTTTTACGTGATCGACAAGGTTTCTCAAAATGGCAATGGCAGAGAATTCCTCCTGTTGTAAAGATTCTTTCAACGTTTCTTAACCTACAAGTTAAGAGGCATGTATGCATGAAAGATAGTTCTTGCTGCAATATGCATGACTAGCAAGGAAATCAAATGGCCAAACTAAAGAACGGGTGTAGCGTGTGACATCAGAAACAAAATTGAAATACAACAAGCAGCCATTATCATAATCAATAAAATAATATTCGGTTAGCCTTCGAGTTCAAATACAAAAGTCAAGAAGAAAGTTCGACAAATGGAGAGGGAGGACGATGAAAGCTTAGCGGGTTTGACGCAGAGCACCTTTTTAGAGCCGCCTTTTGTGCCTTCTGGTGAGTTATTTGAAGGAATTTTAAAGGTTCAAGAATTTTAATCTATCTAGGACAGAATGAGTTGGTTTCGCAAACGACATTTAGTTCAACGAGCCGTTAGAGTATCGAAGGCCCTAACACAAACTAAAAATATCGCTTGTGACTGAAGAGCGAATGAAAAGTATTTTGAAAAGAAGATTCCCGAAGAATACGAAAAGTAACAGTAATTGAGCTTCTGTTGTTTGGTTTGACTGGGCAAGGGAAAGAAACGTTAAAATAAAACAACTAGACGTTAATGATATACTTGTCAACCCCCATCATTGTAAAAACGACCTGACCACTTCCACTTTTTGCGTCATCTGAATACAACTACCGAAATTCGTTGCGGTTTTTTCATTTTCATACAAACATTGAATTCCCAAAGCGTATGGAAAGACAACTGCTCCGATTATCATTTTATGCAACACTTCGAAAAGCATTCTGGTAGTTGTATTCAGCAGATGTATTAAGGGAACCAGCCATTACGAATACGAGAACGGGGCCAGTAAGGTTACTTAAGTGGTCATTTGCACGATACGACTGTTGTATACGAATGTTAATTCTGATGTATCCGATTAAGTCATAAGTGTCTTCACGAGCAATTGCAACATTTGCAAGCGAATAGCAAGCAGGAATAGTGCTTTTATGACATAATTGCATACGCCAAATATAAGAATTGTGTACTACAATTATATCGTGCAGACAGGCGTTAAGATGGGCATAAAAGAATATTTACACTTCCGATTATTATGAAGACGGTCTATATATTTTTACCTTAAAAATCATTTATTTCTGACTTTCAAAAAGACAGGACTTTACTTACTTTAAGAAAACTTTTAACGAGAAAAAAAAAGCGGTCACCATGGGTTTTTTTAAGAGTTAAATTAGGCAAAATGATAAGCGATAGATAAAGATAAGAGCCCGGCTTAAAACTTTTAAATGAAGTGTCATGAAAGGAAGATTAGATTGAAACTGTAAATCATGAAGAATTTAACGTACGTTTCGTAGCCTCTCACAACATCATCGGATTGATAAGGTTAACACAGTTGAAAATGATATATAATACAATTGACATTTAAACATTAGGATATAGAATTACAAACGGTTGAGTTTCTCAACAGTAACAAGTGGAGACAATACAAAATAAAACAGATTCCGATAAATGTCATTCTTAAATAACCTAAAATCGAATCGAAATATTACTTGGTACCTTTTTGTCTATTCTTTTTCACTTGAATCACAAGTTCAGAATGACGTTTTTCGGAAACTGTTTTATTTTGTATTTGGAGAAACTGTTGGGCGGTCATGATTTTAAAGTGGAGAAATGTCTTCGAGTTAAAATATTTTTTCAGCGAAAAAATTGATAAGAAGAGCAATTGTTAAAATAACGATGCGGAAGACTGTAAGAGACCTCTTATAAACCTATCAAAATTTATAAATAAACCAGTGAATGTGTCTTTGCGATATACTAAGGTGCAGGAAACAGAGTATACCGTATCCTAGAATGCAAGCGTTGAGGTGATTTCGAACTCACTGGTGAAAAAATTTTTCGGATAAAGTAAGTTATTGTAAAAAAGTATATTAATTTGTTCGTTAGGTAAACTGGAGCAGCTAGGTAAGCTGTTCTCCCTGGAGAGCCAGTAAGATTTACCCCTCATAAGTCCAATGTGACTACAAGAGGCCAGTAGTTTTTCATTTTGTATAATCTGCTATCTGTTACCATTGTAAAAATGTAGTTAATAAATAAATAAATATATAAATAAATAGGAAACTGGAGTACCCGGAGAAAACCTGCGATACTTTGTAGAGTTAAACTACACAACACTCTTCTCACAAGCAACCACGGTAACGTTTAGTCAGAGAACTTCACAGAGCTACAATCGAACCCGAATCACAGTAGTGAGAGACAAGTACATTACCAACATGGAGCCAACATCCTCCTAATCCCCAGTTAATCCTATCATTCTGATGATGTAGCGAAAAGCAACGAAACGTTCTTAAAATTTTTCATGATTTATTTCAACTTTGTCATACTTTAATGACATGTCATTCAAAAGTTTTTAATTGAGCACATGGTTTTATGTTAGATTGACGTTTTTCATAAGGAAATTGGATAGCCAAGATTAGGTTGAACGGTAATTTGAAGCCGTTTTGAAACATTACTGTCACAATGGCAACTATTTGAATGGCAACGACCATGTCATTCTGCCATTCACGTTATGTTAGATTCTTTCCAGAAAATTATTATCCACAGTTTTAAGGATAGAGATTGTATCGATTTACTATAAGAGACGTCTTCAACAGCGTCGAAAGCACAATGGGTAAGAAACTAGAATACCGTTTGCAAGAGTAAATTTTGACAACTAAATAAGACTGGAAGTAGGAACAAATTGTGGAAAAGCACTTACTTCTTTTTACACGGACAACTGCCCATTTTATTAATCTAAAAACAATATACGCAGGTCTCGAAAATAACGCAAGTTCAAAAAGCATCCACGGGAAAACATTTGACAGCAATTATTTCTCTAATGTAATTCTTAATAGGAAACAAACGTACATTTCATACCAACATATTTTAAATGCAAACTACACTACATCTCCTGGGAAGGAAATTGATTTGGAGTTGGATCGAATTCGTGTACTCAGTAAGGATCAGCGATTTACTGTACTAATCACTAATGTCTTTACATAAGCTTGAACAAATCTCCCAGAACCGAAATCTCAGCTTAAAGAGATTACTAATGGCATTGGTTGACTTGATAGTGGAAAAACAAATCCTTAATAGCAAATATTTGAAAGTGAACTAAGAAGTTAAGTTCGAGCACTGGTACACGAAAAAAATTTCCGCGATTCTGATAGGCTTACAGCAGTGCAATTTTGAGGTAACAAAGTGCTGAAAAAAGGTGACAGCAACTTGCAGTAAATTACCTTTTCTGGCACTGTATTACTTTTCTCACGTATAAATCTGTTGGTAGTCGCATGATTTGTCATGCAATGGCCGGCTTTCCTTCCAACATCTGCCGAACACAACTACCAGGACACTTTGCGGTTTTTCCATCTTCATGCAAACATTGGATTTTCAAAGCGTATGGAAAGACAATAGCTCTGATTAACACTACAAAAAAGATTCCAAAAGGCATTCTGCTAGCTCTATTCAGCAGCTGTATAGTAGGGAACTGGCCACGTGGAGAAACACGCCCTCGTGCGTTTTTTAAAGACCTCATATGGCACATGTTCTTTGGGCTCGTACCATTTTAATTGTCTCTGTGAAGCTTACTTGTAAGTGTAATAGCTAGCTCCCCTTAGCATATCAGCTAAATACAAGTACCAGAGTACTTTGCCGATTTCACTTTCATGCAAACGTGGAATTTCCAAAACGACTGGAAAGACAGTTGCCTCGACTAACGTTACAATTAAGATTTCGAAAGGCATTCTGGTGGTTGTATTCAGGTGGTGTATAAAAGAAACAGGTTATTTTCAAATTCCTCTTGAAATCATGACTACCTAGAGCATCAAATCAGAACCAATGTAGAGGTTATATGATCAACAATGAAACACATATTCTGATAATTTCTGTGGACTGTATGAACTTTTGTAATTTTATAACTCGTTTGCTAAGCAACAGATTATGATGAATTGTCCAGCAAAATCATGCAAAGATTTGCCTTATTTTCTAAATTATTTGTTATTTATCTGAAAAAATGTTATTTATTTTCCATTAACACTGCTGGGTTAATTGGGTCAAAAGTTCTATTACTATTACTCCCTCGTCACATTTTTTGTAAATTTGAAAATTTTAATTTGAACTTTTCTTTAAATTACTCATTGTAACGACTGACGACTATTTACAATGTGCAGCATATGTTCTGTAGCAAGGTACCAGTTCGGCTTTTCGCTAAGTTTTCATTCAGCACAAAAAAGTATATACTGTATAGAGAGACAATTTTGAAAGATGTAGTGAAACCATGGAGTCAAACACAATTCAAAGAGAATCGCTGAACCTTTCATCAAGATTCTGCTCCTGTACACAGTGCCAAGGCTTCAGATGAGTGGTGCCGAGAGAATTGTCCTGACATCATATCTCCACAAGAATGGCCTCCTCATTCTCCAGATCTTAATCCCCTATTAAGTATTAATGCCTATATTAATCCTATTAAGTATAAATCCTATTAAGTATTATTAAGTATTATAATCCTATGAAGTATTATTATCCTATGAAGTATTATTATCCTATTAAGTATTATTATCCTATTAAGTATTAATCCTGTTAAGTATTAATCCTATTAATCCCTATTATTAAGCATTAGAAGCGAATGCCTGTGCGAAAACGCACACAAATCTGGAAGTATTAAAATCCTCCCTTCAGCGCGAGTGGACAAAATTTCCGCAGGAACCTTTGAGTGCAGCTGTTGACGGGTTCCCAAAGCGTTTAACTGCATGTATAAAGAAAAGGGTGACTTTTTTGAATAATAATAATAATATTGCCTTTTATGACTATGTTTACGTTCTAAAAACATTTACTTTTTCGTGTTGATCGAAAACTTAGGGAAAAGCTGAACTTATATCTTGTTGCAGAACATATGCCGCACCCTGAATTAAACACAACTAAACCAGACTTCTCGAAAGTCTAGCTTTAAAAGACAGGATAGAAAATGTTCGTTGATCAGCTGATTCATTTCTACTCGTGGAATTAATAAAATTGCTGGTTGTTTGGGTGAGATTTCCCTATTTAATTGTCAACAAGAGTTGAGCCGACGATATATTTCGATGCTTCAATGACAACGTTTGTGAATGGCATGAAAGTTTATCTGTCAATCAAATTTCCGCTATGTATGTATTTACAAAACCGCTACTGATAATAATCTTCGAAAATCTGTCTTCTTAGAGATTTTTGACCAAATTTCTACTCTAATTTCTACTGCCTTGCTAAAGTATCCCAAATTCGATCTTGGCAGCCGTTTTACCTGTTGTAAAACGCTTAAACTATCAGTTCTAAATTTTAGATCAACGCTTTAAAGAGCGGCAAGATTGTCATCCAAGCAATCTGACTTCAATCTAATCCAAAGCCCAACCCTAATTTGTTAATTAATTATGAATTAATAATATTAATGTTTTACAAATTTACAATGGACGTAAAAGAGTTTTAAGCATATATAAACAGTAATAATGATATTGGTAATAAAAACTAAAAACTATTTAACAAGTCTTAACTCGAACGCATGAACATGTAAAGAAGCTATTTTTAAATCTATTCGTTTTACAACGCGGGATTGTGTACGGGCATGCTTCCCTTAAGGTGTAGCTTGTACTAAACACTGGTGGTTAACGTTTCCTCAGCTTGTGGTTGCTGTCATTAGTTATGCCATCGAAATTACGTTTGCAGATGTTGTCGTGGTGTTCTGCTATTGTGGGCAGACCGGGGTTGGGTAGCGTTTGATGGTGTTCCTTGTATGCGCATATAATGCCCAATGCTCTTCTTTCAATGCGTCCTAGCTCATATGATAAACACTTATGCAGAGCAAAATGAAATACTGGGCCAGCGTAGTCAAGAACAAAACGTACACATGCGGTTTAATGAAGACGTAGAACGTTTTTTTCTCAAACCTTGGGTCTTTTAGTGGAGTGAAAAAATATAGCCTCTTAGATGCCTTTATGATGATGTCAGTGATGTGGGCATTCTTTGTTAGGTTGTTACCAATAGTAAGATCTAAAAGTCAACTATATTCATATTTTCACATCGTATTAATATTGGGGAGCAAATTTCTTCCTACCTTGGCCAATGATATACGTAGCTCCCCCCATTTCTCTTTATTCAATTGTACTTTATTTCTACGCGACCAGTCCACCACGTCATCGGCAATGGTTTGCGAATTACTCTGTTCTCCCTTGGCTATAATTTCCGAAGCTGTGGTACTATCTACATACTTTTTAAGGAAAGCTTTGTTTAGAATTAAGTCGTTGATCATAATTAGAAATAACTACTGTCCCAATTTAGTCCCTTCCGGGACACCTGAAGGAACTGAGCACCATTCAGAGACCCTGCATTCCGAGAGTGGGATTCTCTGAGGCCTCTGTGACAAAAAAGTCTATTATCCAATTACTTGTGCTTACAGCTAAATCGAGCAAACATAATTTTCTAACTGAAATGCTGTGGTCGATTAAGTCACGTGCTTTCCTTTAGTCAAACCGGAGAGTCTATATAGAAAAGCCAATTGCCATCAGTCTATTAGGACCAGATTTGAAGCGTCTCGAGTAAGGCTAGGGTTGTTCAGGACTTAGATAGGGCACCATACTAAGTGGGATAAAGTACATTTAGGGGCCGTTCACACTAGCTTGATAGATCGATCTGAGATCGATCTAAGTCAAAATCGATCTGAGTGTGAAAGCCTGAATGACAAGTGAGATCAAAATCCAAACTGGTGTGAACGCCTACACGAAGGCAAATGAAATCAATGTCATGTCAGTCTCAGATCGATTCAAGTTAGATCGACCTCAGTATGAACGGCCCCTTAATGCGGCTGCCTTTACGTAATCAGTGACGACAAGTTCCTCTGCAACTTTTGAAGTACACGTAAGTAGGATATCGGCTTAAGAATTTTTTATGGGCTTCTTTACGGCTTTTTTCTTGAGAAAACGTGGGACATCTACCGGTTTAAGATGTTCGGTAAGAGCTGTTCCTTGAACGAGTCGTTCAGCATTATAGTGACTGGATAGGCAAGGAATTCAACATTGTCTTTGAGTATCCAGTTCGGAATTCCATCCGGCCTGCCGCTTTTCGGCGGGTTTAACTTGGAAAGTTTCTTATAAACCTCTTGTTGGGACACTATTAAGAACTCAGGGGCGTGGCCTGCCTCTAACGCGATATTTGGGATGGCACTTAATCGATACTTCTCCAAAGGCTATAGTAGTGCACCGTTGATTGCATCAGCTACTTCGTGCATGCGTAAGTTCTCAAGGTCATCAATGTTCAAATGGGTGACCAGGCTACCAGAGCAAGATGATCGTGCTCCGTTAAGCCTTCTCATCTCCTTCCATCATGATTTGGGATCACCCTCATTCAAATGTTCTACCTTGGATTCATAAAACTTTGTTTTACAAAGTTTCCTCTTAAGGTTGACTGTATTCCTGTAGAATTTGAACTGATTGGAGTCCTTAACATATTTATGGAATATCTGTTCTCTATTCAGAATAAGGAACTTTACTTGATTGTTCATCCTAGGGTGTCGCTGGTATTTATCCGTACCCCTTTCAACGGCATCAGAAGGTCGAGCTTGGTACTTATTACTTCTTGCCAAAACTTTCGTCGATCTTCACAGTTCTGGACGCTAGAGAAGAGCGCAAGTTACCTCATATTGCCCAGGTAACTCACCAGCACCGCCTTACGGCTACCCCGAAAAATCACGTCTTAGTACAGCCTTGTTTGTTTTGACGCTGTTTTCTTGGATCTTTGGTGATGCCAGCACTGTGTGGTGATCGGACTAGTTTAAGGGTGGAAATGCAATTGCGTCTTCATAGTGAGCTTCTCTGTTGGTGAGTAACCAGTCCAAATTTAACGTTTTAGCAAGCGGAAACTTGACAATTTGGGTGAGACGAAAGTAATTCTTAAGTAGTTGTGCATTCAAGCAGTTGAAATTATCACAAAAGAAGTGCACAATTCGGGTACATTGACTATGCAAGGATCAAAGAACTGGGCAGACGCTCGCAGACAATGTCGTCATTTCCAAGTGAAGGATCATGACAGTAAACAATATCGACAATCAAACACGAGAACCCTCAGGGAAGTCGTTTTATCCTGTCATGAACCCATCAAATTTCATGCTGATCACAGCATTTTAGTTCCTCTAAAGGCTGTTATTTGCAGTAGTTTTCCTTAATATAGAGGTATACCCCACCATTCTCCACAATGCACCTGTCCCGGCGTATAATAGATTAGCTAGAAATGTCCACAACCCTATCAGTGGCTTGTTCTTTTAGCCATGTTTCCAGGTCAATGTCATTGCATAAAATAAACTCAATCACTTCAACAATCTTTGGCGCATGAGACACAACGTTGGTCAACATAAATTTTGGAACGAAATGAGTTTTCTTCATTAGGTTATTATTGGTCATCGGGTTTTCCCTA
The DNA here is from genome assembly GCA_030142905.1 of Heliopora coerulea. Lineage (NCBI taxonomy): Eukaryota > Metazoa > Cnidaria > Anthozoa > Scleralcyonacea > Helioporidae > Heliopora > Heliopora coerulea. The sequence continues at coordinate 696,673 of JASJOG010000073.1, read as the reverse complement.
TTATATGGACTGCGAGTCCTAAAGGTGTTAAACTGAAAATTTAACGAGTGACTCGAAAGGTTATCAAAATAAAGAGATTCGACTTCAGGATTCCTAGCCGATATATTGTAGACTGGTTAAAACACTGTGTTTACATGGTTTGTGGAGGTAAGACCAGGTTGAAGGTCTCGAAGTTGATCGAGTCCTCTTCGTTTACGTTCATCTCCGCGACACCCTCAACGCTTTGGTTTGCTTTTGAAATGCCGTGGTCGGCCAGGCGTTGCCATAAGTCGGAACAACATTTACGATGGGGCTTTCACCGTGGTTTAATCTCTGGTCATGTTTACGAGTTTTCGCCACAATAAATACACAATAGATGACAACGAAAATACCTCTATCAGGCCGCAATTTAGCTGGCGCGATCTTGTCATTAAATCAGTTAAATATCATGAACCGAGTTTTGCACGAAATGTGTTTTGATATTACAAGAAACACATCTCAACTCATCTGAAAGTGTTTACTCCAAATATGGCTAAGTTCGTCAATTTATAGTTTGCGACGATGAGAAATTTTTGTCGTCACCCTTCTGGAAATAAAGCAGTTCAAAGAGCACCTAATAACTCCAGATGGAGTTTAATTTGAAATATCACATCAATTGGAGTAGATTTAACTCCAATATGAAAGTCAAAACAACACTGAAATTTTAACTCCAGAGAATAGTCACATTAGCTCCAGTCATGGAGTCAAAATAACTCCATAAATTTAATAGTAAAATGTTTATTTAAACAGGAGTAAAATGAGGATAGTCTGTTTTCCTTTGATCTGATTTTCATCTGAACTAAAATTCCATCGCGGTTTTTATTCATTCTACTTTATTTCAACGCATTGATTCAAGAATTGGGCGCCGTTTCACAAGTATTTTACATCAAAGCTAAATCGACATTCACTTTCCTCACGCTTAAGTATTACTAGCTACCAATTAATCTAAAATAGTTAGCATCCTATGAAACATTTAGTCCACCAATTGACACATGTAGCTTCCACAAAGCTTCAATTAATAACCAAGAGAAATTCTAAGTCCGAATGATCAATAGAATGTTTTCAGAAGTCTTGGAGATAATCTCCCGCAATCCATGACAAGTCAGCAACACCCATGGATTTCAACCAGTCATTCGCTTGATACAAATCCTTCTGAGTGTCGTTTAGAACAAAGCGGTGCTGATTAGGCTTCTGCTCTTGATCGTGATAGACCAGGAAGAACACACCATCGTTCACACCACATTGCAGTTTGCTATTACAAACTATTACTTTGGGAATATCTTCCCAATCTTGTATGTACACGGGGACCTTTCCACCATTAGGTGTTTCATAAGTGAATACATAGTACGTCTGCGAACGATTGTCTTGAATTCCTGAATTGTCACCTTGCTCCCAGCTAATTGTGACTTCGCCCGTAAATTCCTGCTTTTTCAGTGGCATCCCACGAAGAAATTCGGTCATTTTAACTTTGAAATGATGAAGACATGCTGATAGATATCAAAATTGATAACATTTACCATTCAAGAGAGAGCTATAGAGATAAATCGATGATTACCCTGCACTACGAAAGCTCGCTCGTAAAAACGTAGTTGATTTAAATGAAATCTGAACTCGTTTCTTCCGATATAACAAGACAGCTACTTCACCACTTAATTGCTAGTCAACTATTAACAGTTCATTAATTCCGTTAACTCTTATATAAATATCCAACAGAACCTCTCGACAACTTACTGCTTATCCTTGAGTATGCGCTACGTTCTAATTTTCTTTCATTAGCCCAATATATAACCTGGATTTATTGTCAACTTACCTTTCAAAAAAAATCTTGCTTATCAAATGAAGCTCGAAACCAGTTCTACTTTTGCTCAGTTCCACAGCTGTTTTTTATACTATTCCTCAACTCGTCTTGTACATTATGGTATGGGCTCATAGGTTAAGTGGTCACCAATTCAACAAGCGCTATTGAATTCATATGAATATTAATCAGAACGAATTGAGGTTTTCGCGTTAATATACTGAAAAGATTTGAGGAAAGAGATTTTGTGAGCCAAAACGTAGTCAATACAAACTATTCCCTTAAATTTTTGGCGGAAAATTTTACACTTGTTAAAGAACAGAGCTAACAGAAGTTATCTGTTGTGGTTTGTAATCATTTGTTCCATGGCTTGTTTACATCATTTTATTTATATGTTCTAGTCCACTGAAATGAGTTCCGAAGAACTTTCATTTCATCAAATTTTAATGAGGCATGTGGATGCACTGAAAGTTTTCTGTCGGGAAAGAAACCTCAAAGTTTCTGGGACGAAAGCCGACCTAGTAGATGGCGTTTTCGCCACTTCGGAGATGGTTATCCCAGTTCAACCTAAACCAGGAGAACCTCAAGGATACACAACGAAGAATCCATAGTTCTGGAGACACTTAGTGGCGAGTTACCAGACCCGTCCATGCTTAAGAGTGGTGGATGGCTTTGTGAAAGCTTTGTGAAAGAGTATGACTGTATGTGTTCTTGGCCACCACTATTCCTAAGCGACATAACCATATTTCTAAAGGCGGATCATCCTTAAAAGGACGTCGATATTTCCAAACGCATTTTAAACGATTAGAAAGAGGTGAAAGCCTACCAGTTGAACGAATCTGTGTTGCTGAATGAAATCTCCATACGCAATATAAGTCCAAATTACAACTACTGTTTTCTTAAAGCTAAATGCACACATTCCATGAAAATTACAAACACTCCACACACAACATGGATTTCAGCAGTTGAAAGAAGTGGAAGGATTCACGGTGCCTATTGTACTTGCGTTGCTGGGTAAGTATTAGTTGATTTTGGTTTATTACCTTGAATGAGTTGAATCGCAAACTAAATATTTTCTGGATAAGTTTAATATTTAAATAGAGGGAAAATACTAATACTATAATCCCTTCGTCAGAAACATTCACTTACCAGTTAGCAGTCGAGTGCAAATGCGACAGTACTCCATGTAATATTTAAGTGACTTGTTGTCCTGTATGGAAGAGTTAATCCTTGAAAACGGAGGTTCTTAGACAGATTCATCCCAAAGGGGGGTGATACGAGGGACGCTTTCCAAGGGCTACACTCCCGAAGGATGGATCTGGTAAGAGTTGATGTTCGAGGTGATTAACTGACTTACTACATGATTGACAAGAGTTTCTCAAAATGGCAATGGCAGAGAATGCTTTCTATTGTAAAGATTCTTTTGAAGTTCCTTAACGCGCAAGTTAAGAGGCAAGTATGCATGAATGATAATCATTGCCGAAGTATGCATGACTAGCAAAGAAATCAACTGGCAAAACAAAAGAACTGGTGTAGCGTGTGACATGAGGAAAAAATTCAAATACAATAAGAAAACATTATAATCAATAAAATAATATTCGGTTAGCCATCGTGTTCAATTGCAAAAGTCAAGAACAAAGTCCCACGAATGGAGAGCGAGGACGATGAAAGCTTAGCGGGTTTGACGCAGAACACCTTTTTAGAGCCGCTTTCAGTGCCTACTTGTGAGTTATTTCATGGTATTTTTGGGGCTTAGAATTTTGATGCATCTACAACAGAATGTGTTGGTTTAGTAATCGGCAGATAGTTCAACGAACCATTAGAATATCGAAGGCCGAAACATAGACGAAAAATATCGTTTGTGACTGACGAACAACTAACGGATATTAAAGAAAATAGAATCCGAAGTATACTACAAGTATTATTTTTAGTATTATTATTATTATTATTATTATTATTAATATTATTATTAAAATTATGAATAGTATAAATACATGTATAAGTAGTATAAATACATGTCATAAAAGTAACATGTGAGTTAAAATATTAAATTTACAAAAATAAATCTAAAAAACTTATTCAAAGAATTATAAACTATAAGCTATGTTGAACAAGTGCGTCTTAAGCTTGGTCTTGAATTCCAAGAGATCAGTGCATTTTCTGATAGAAATGGGTTGCTTATTCCGCAGCCTTGGACTACAAACAGAAAAGGCTCCACCACCATAGTTATTTCCTTTAATCTAGGTTCATTAAGTAAATTGGCCTGGGGAGATCAAAGAGTTTTTGAGGGATTATAACGACTGATCAGATATATGTACTGTGTTGCAAGACCATGAAGTGCTTTAAATGTCATTAAAATAATCTTATAATGCGTTGCTCAACAGGACGCCAGGTGTAATATGGTCATACTTATGAATTCCAGTTAATAATCGCGCTGCAGAATTAAGAACACGTTGTAATTTTCTTATCTGATCCTTGGGAAGGCCATACTGCACTGAATTTGCATTATCAAGTTTCACCGTCACAAAAAGTATGAATGAGCGTTTCAGTTGTATGAAACAAGTATCTTCTGGCACGAGCGATATTCCTCAAATAGTAAAAAGCAGACTTGCATATATTGTTAATATGAGTGAACAATGCAAGAGGTTTATCGAATGTAACACCATTATTCCTAACATCAGATGACGGAGTAATTATGTCAGAGCCCACAATCAGTTCGTTGAATACAGGGTCAGGCCGAGACTTTGAGCTCAAAATGAAAAGTTCCGTCTTGTCAGTGTTGAGCTTTAATTTGTTCATTGACATCCAGTTCATGACGTCTACGAGACAAAGCTCCACTCTAGACTCGACTTGCTCAAGGTCATTCTGGTCATTGTAGTTGAAATATCGTCAGCATACAGATGAAATTTCATACCATGAGACCTTAAAATGTCTCCTATCGGTGAAGTATATATCAGAAATAATAAAGGTTCAAGTACCAATTCTTGGGGAACACCACACACTACATCGTAACTTTCTGAAATAGCTCCATTGATATATACAGCTTGGATGCGATCAGACAGATAGGACCTAAACCACTTTAATGCATCACCCTTGAGTCCTATTTTCGAAGCCATTCTACTGAGCAGGATCGTATGATCTACCGTTTCAAATGCAAATGATAAATCCAAAAGCAATGATAAGACACTGGAGCCATCATCTAGTTCACAAAGTATGTCATTTTGAACACAAACCAGTGATGTCTCACAACTATGAAATTGGTTGTAGGCAGATTGGAACAATTCTTCAAGGCCATTATTATGGAGGTATTGCAATAAGCGCAAGGCTACCACTATTTCAGTCATCTTGGAAGCAAACTTCTCAAACTCATTAATAATTCATAAAGCAAAAACAAAAGAAATACATAATTAATCAGTATTTAGAAATCGGAGGAAGATTACAGCTAAATTTTTCCAACTTTCGGCTGGATTTTCGCCTAAAATACTGGTTCGTTTGAGAAGTAATTTCAAACACTCGTTTAGTGTTCTTCCTCCGAAATCGGAGGAAGTACACCAACTCGTACTTGAAATATTACTTCAAGTTGGACACTGGGCGAAAACTAGAAAAATCCTTGTAATCGATAGCAGATTTTTAAGAATCGGGTATAAAGCAGCCTTTTTAAAAGTTGAAGGAGCACAACTAGCTGCGAAAGATAAATTAACAATATTACCAATAACAGGTAGAATCACATCTAGTTGAGCGAAAAGAACCTTTGTTGGCACAGGATCAGGTACACAAGACTTTAATTTAGTCTTTTTCAAAATATCTTATAGCTCGTCAACAGTAGTTGGAGTGAATTTTTCTAAACAGCAGACCAGCTCTAAGTTATTGAAGTGAGAAAAAGAGGAAAGATCACTACATGAAACCCTCAATCCATCTCCAATCATGCGAATTTTTTCATTGAAAAAATATGCAAATTGATTCACCAACCTCATAAGAGACACACACACGATATAACTTCTCTGGTTTTCTATGGAAGAAACGGTTAATAATTTGAAAAAGTCTCCGGCTATCAGTGCCAGCTTCCTGATCAAGTGATGAATAGTATTCCACCTTTGCCTTACGGATCAGATTCTTGACATGAGTACAATGTTCGATATATCCCTGCCTATCAGCCTGTAAACCACTGGTACGCCATCTTCGTTCTTTCTTGCACTGTATTGTTTTCTGTTCTTTAATGTCTTCATTATACCATGGTGCCATAGGTCGAATCGTTATGGTCTTTTTACCAAGTGGGGCGTGACTCCCCAATAGAGTGGATAATACCACATCATATTGATCACAGCACACAGCTAGAGTACTAACTGGTTTTGTATACAACTCAGAAGAAAGAATGTCCTGACGAAAGTTATTTATATCAATATTACCGAGTCTCCAATAAGAAATTTCTGATTTAAGGTTAGAAGGCTTAGTCGTGTCCACATTACAATGCAAGACGAAGTGATCAGAAATACCAGCGTCTAAGATCTTTACGTTTTCAATTACAGCATCCTCTTTCCTTGTTATAATAAGATCGAGAATGTGGTTATTATTATGTGTTGGTTCATTCACATGTTGTTTAAGGTTGAAAATGTCCAATAGCTCTAAAAACGTACGAGCATTAGAGTCAACTTCAACGTCCATATGACAGTTAAAACCCCAAACCATCATGAGTTTTCCAGAAGAAAGAAAGATGCGCTCTAATAATGATGTAAATTCTTCAAGAAATAAAGGATAGGTAAGATTATTCATTAAGGATGAGGGAGGACGGTAAATAACAACAAATCTAAACGTAGACGAGTTGGCGTTCAACAGTAATTCCATCAATTCAAACGATTGGTGTGATGTTGTCTCCAACGTTTTTTATCTTCAAGTTCTGCTTTAAAAGAAAATCAATACCACCACCGCGACCATAAACCCTTGGGCAATAACCTCGACCTCACCGCCCTTTAACCACGTTTCAGTGATAGCCAGAATGTCAATCTGCATCTCCACTACATAATCGTTGATCAATAATGACTTGTTGTTGACAGACCTGGCATCAAGTACTGAAAGATGAAGTTTCTTGACATGAAGTTTTTTGTCGCCACCATCTTCAGTTGAGGAATTAATTTCAATCACGTTTCTAGCTTTAATGTGTCTATACGTACAACGTCCCGCTTGCAATCTGTTAGTGATGTGGACTGGTATATAAGCAGAACTGTCATATGTATTCAAGATAGCATTATATGAAAAAGTATTGATATTTACAAACGGCTGGGCAATATAATGATTTGATGTCAAGGTGTGCTTTCTTGAATAATTTAATTTCAAATTGGCAGTAGTGCATCTAAGCTTGACCCAACCAAACTTGAGAAGGAATGTCGATTTTGCCGACGAACAAGGTCATCAGAAGGTCCAGGATTCCGAGATATGTCTACGTAGATCGTTAAATCCATAACAGATAAACTGGCTGGCAATGATAAACAGACAGAGCCATGCTTACTATTTTTAAACAAGGGATGCAACCAGTGGCGTAACGGACTATGGTCAGGGTTAGAGCAACTCCTAAGGGCCCCCTACCTCTAAGGGACCACCGATGAATCTGTAAAGACAATTGAGATTAAAGTCTTGAAATATATGTCGATACTGAGGGGGTGACGGGGGCCCCCGAACGAAAATCTCCTAAGGGCCCAGTAGTTCCGTTACGCCACTGGATGCAACACTCTAAGCTTGGATGGAAGCGATTCTCTCTTATAGATAACTTCCAACCAAATAAATTGCAAATAACTCCATCCAAGACAATCGTCCTCGAACAATCTACTGATATCTCGCTGCAGTAGCTCTTTTTAACCATTCCTTTCATGTCTTGCATGAGTATTGAACAAAAATAAAGCAAGATAGAGATAAACTATAGTGAGTACTCGTCATGTCATCTCGTCCGACCAGAGCACACGCCTCCCAAAAGTTAATATAACCTATAAAGTTGACTCAGTTAATTTAGCAAGAAGATTGTCCAATGTAAAAATAATACTATTAGTGTTTGCCACGACTGGGAGAGGGAAAGAAACGCTAGAATAAACGAATTAGGCTTTAATGATATGCTCGTGTACCCCAACATTGTAAGAACGACTGATGAGGAACTGAGATATTGGTTTACTTTTAGTTTGCTTAATTGATTAAATGCTTCCCTAAAGCCACAAATTTTAAACTACATTAATTAAATAAACGACCTAGTCGTTTACTCGAACAGATACGGTACTTAAATTACATTTTTTAATTTTTTAGAATAGCGCTTTGAAGCGTGACCAGATTGTAATCTGAGCAACCTGGTCCTAAAAAGTTTTCCTATAATGAAAATTCGGAGATTGGTCAAAGTGTTTGGTTATGGGGTTAGGCTTTGGGCGATGTTTAGGATTAGGTTCAGGATTAGGTTGAGGTCATATTAATTATATGAAAATCTGGCCGCTCTTTATGGCGTTGATCTAAAATTTAGAACTGACACTTTAATCGTTTTAGAACATGTGAAACGGCTGCCAAGATTCAATTTGTGAGACTTTAGTTGGGCAGATGAGCAGAAATTTGATCAAAACTCTCTGAGCCGAAAGATTTTGGAAGATTATAAGAAGCAGTTTTGTTCATATATACATGGCTGAAATTTGATTGACGGATAAGCTTTCGTGCCATTCACCAAGGTCGTCATTCAAGCATCAAAATACTTCATTGGCTCTGCCCTTATTTACGATTACATAGGCAAATTGTAGCTAAACAATCCGCAATATTTATTAATTCGACTAGCAGTTCTCATGATAATGGGAGAAAAGAATCGTTTCATGCATTTTTTGCAATTTCAATCGATTCTCTTACACTCCTTAAGCAATAGTGTGAGCTAAAAAATCAGCTGTTAAAAGAAAATTTTCTATCCGCCCTTTTAAAGACGGACTTTCAAGAAGTTTGGTTTAGCTACGTTTAAAAAATATATCGCCAGTCGTTACAGAGAGTAATTTAAAGAAAAATTAAAATTAAAATTTTCAAATTTACAAATATTGCGACTAAGGAGAATCAGAACTTTTGTCCCAATTGAAATCTAACACCCAGTAATGTTAATGGGAAACATTTTCAAATAAATAACAAATAATTTAGAAAATCAGGTAAATCTTTGGTTGATTCTGCTGGCCCATTTGACCATAATCTGTCTATTAGCAAACGAGTTATAAAATTCAAAATGTTCATGCAATCCACAGAAATTAACAGAACATGTTTCATCGTTGATCATAGAACCTTTACATTGGCTCTAGTTTGATACTCTAGGTAATAACATGGTTTCAATTGCAATTTGGAAATGGTCAGTTCCCATTTCAGGTTAGCCTAGTCCACTACGCTATAAAACACGCAACTTATTGAGAAAAACGTGACCCGAATTTCGGGGTTTTTCACTGTTTTCTTTTTGATCCTAAGTAAGTAGAGGATAATGTCGGCAGGATTGCATATTTTTCAGATTTAACCTTCCATGATAAATTAAGGCTCAATACAATTTTTTTCCTCGCGTGTTTTTGACCTACATGGCTGCCCTTCTGTCGGCTTCATTCAAATATGAGGCCTGGTACGAGATATTGTTGCAGTCTTTTTAGAGTTCAATGGTGTGCATCTGAAGTGGCCTCACGTGCTTCGTTTGGAAGCAAAGATTCTTTTGAATAGCCATTTTCCCTTTTTCGGTCAGTTGAATACAACTACCGAAATACTTTGCAGTTTTTTCATTTCATACAAACATTGAATTCCCAAAGCCGATGGAAAGACAACTGCTCCGATTAACATTATATAAAAGATTTCGAAAAGCATTCTGGTAGTTGCATTGAGAAGGTGTATAAAGGGAACCAGCCATTACCAACACGAGAAAGAGGCCAGTGAGGTTACTTAAGGGGCCATTTACACGATACGATCGTCGAATACAAAGTTTAATTTTGATGTATCCGATTCAGTCATAAGAGTGTTCACGACCAATTGCAAACATTCGCAAGCGATTACTAAGCCAGAATTGTGCTTTTATGACATAATTGCATACTCCAAAGTAAAGAGTTGTATACGACAATTATATCGGGCAGATAGGCCTTAAGATGCACATAAAAGAATATTTACACTTGCGACCATTGTGAATACAGTCTATATTTTTTTACCCTAAAAATCATCTATTTCTAACTATCGAAAAATATAGGACGTTTCACAGTTTTTTTAAAATCTGCTTGGTTGCCCGAACATGAAGAAAACTTTTAGTGAAAGAAAAAAGCAGTCACCATGTTTTTTTTTAAGAGTTCAATTAGGCTGAACGGTAATTTGATCAAAATATTTACACCTGGGTAAGGATACTGCTACAGCCCCGGACCTTGTCATTCGTGCTTGCGTTTCTAAACACTTATTTAAGTTAACTTTAAGGTTTTTTTATTACTTTTGCAAGAATTTCACTAAAAAGAAAGATCAAGTTAAGCATAACTTTTACATCTGTTATTATTGTAATTTGGAGCACCTTTGGATACAGGCTAAGTTTGGAATAATTTGGAGATATGGTCAAATTTGTAATTTACATGCATATCAGTTTGTCTGATTTACAATAATATTTTGTTTAATAACATCACTCAATACTTGAAACAACTGATATATCTTATTTTTTAGCTTGGAAGATGACATATAGGTATCAAAATTGACAATTAGATTCAGTGTCTCATTTCCTTTCAATAAAAACTTTCTAATCAAGAATCCACTTTTAAATTTCTTTTTACCTTGATGTCAAACACATGTTGGTTTATCAATTCTTGACAGGATAAATATTAAATTAATGGTGAGACCTCAGTTCATTGCACAAGGTAAACTCAGCCCAACAATTTTTAAAAGTTGCAGTGACTTTAAATTAATAAATACTTTCACAGAAAGTATGGAAGTGAAAATTATAAAGCAACAAAGGTTTCTCTGAAGCTAGAAATGAATCAACATTTATAAATTGATAAGATTACTCAATGCATTAAAAGAAGTTAGACAATTTTTGAAAATTTGTAATTTTTATCGGAATCATCATTTATTGTCTACACAAAACGGAATGTCACGGTTGTCTATATGTAAAGTTGTGGCGGTACTGCTTCCAGTTATATTCATTGACTTTTTTCATTTTACTTTGAAAAAGTGAACGATGTCACCCTGAATTAGTGTTCTTAAGATCCATTGCCTTCATTTATTATTTACTTATATTTAAGAATTTCAAAAATGCGAAATACATTTTCGCCAAAGCCACAACATTTATTAATGTACTTTCTTTGCAAAAGAAAAAAAAGGAAAAGTAAAGGCAAAGTCATAAGTCCCTGCAATTAATGCAATCTAAAATGGTTAAGATATTTTCTTAATTACCGTCCTTCTTGAATATTTTGGGCAACTCTTTCCAAGTCTTTGCTTTCGTTGGTCGTTCTTTGTATGATGGTACATTAGTGTTCCATAAACAGCGAAATTTTCGCACCTCTTTAAGGAAGATTTTCTTTAATAAACTCTGATTTATTTATTCTGATTTATTTAATCAAACTCTGATTTATTTAGTTAATTATTTACTCTGATTCATTTACTCCATTTGCTTTTCCATCACTTTGTCCGTGATTAATTTCTTCGGTCCGAAGCTGTTCTCCTTCGCTTTTAACATGAAGACTGTCTGGACTGCCATCTCCAGCTTGCCCTTCGTTTTCCAGTCGATGATCTTCTGGATTCAAAAGCTGATGTAATAGTATTAAATGCCTCCAAATAAATCGTACTTGTGTCATCTTGCCGGTTGTTCAAGACATATTTTATGGTCTACAGTTCTTGCAATCGCTGACCACTACAAGTAAACACCGCCGCCATGTTTGTACCTTTTGACCTCCGAATTTAGGGTTTCGAAGCATCTCATTGGTTAATGTTTTCTTTGACATTGTTCACGAGAGGAAAAGTAGAAACAAGTCCAACTGCCATTCATTTGAAGCAACACGACATTTTTCGCCTGAGGCGACAATATTTCTCTACTGCGCATGGCAAACCGGAAGAAGAACAGTTCGCGCTGGTGTTCTCGTGAACAATATTTGCTGAGTGGGAAAAAGGTTTTAATTTTATCGCTCTGATAATGTTGCTAGAAGCAACGAAACATTCATAAAATTTTTCATGATTTATTTCAACCTTATCTTGCTTTTATGACAGTTCATTTAAAAGCTTTGAATCGAGCACTTGGTTTTATGTTATATTAACGTTTTGCACCCGAAAACTGAATAGCCAAGATCAGCTCGAACGGGAATTATAAGCCGTTTTGAAATATTACTGTTGGAATGGCAACTATTTGAACAATTTTCCTGATAATAGTATATAGTCCTAACAATGTCACTCTGCCATTGACGTTATGTTAGATTCTTCCCAGAAAATATTTAGCCACATTTTTGAGGAAAGAGATTGTATCGAGTTACCATGAGAGACGTTTTCAACAGTGTCGATAACACAGTGGGTGAAAAACTAAAATATCGTTTCCAAGAGTAAACTTTGACTACTAAATAAGACTGAAAATAAGAACAAATTGTGGAAAAGCGCCTACTTCTTTTCCATATACAACTTCCAATTTTATTAATCTAAAAACAATATACGCAGGATTGGAAATAAACGCAAGTTCAAAAAACATCCACAGGCAAACATTTGACAGCAAACATTTCTCTAATGAATTCTGAATAGGAAACAGACGTAAGTTCCATACCAAAATATTGTGAATGAAAACTACACTACTCCTTCGATTTACTGTACTAATTACTAATGTCTTTACATAAGCTTCAACAAATCTCCCAGCACCGAAATCTCAGCTTAAAGAAATTACTAGTGGCATTGGTTGACTTGACAGTAAGAAAACAAATCCTTAATAGCAAATATTTGGCAATGAACTAAGAAATTAAGTTCGAACCTGGTACATGGAAAAAATTTCCGTAATTCTGATCCGCTAACATCAGTGGAATTTTAAGGTAACAAAGAGAAGAAAAAATTTCACATGAACTTGTAGTGAATTACCTTTTCTAGCACTGTATTACTTTTTTAGTCAATAAATCAGTGGGTAATAGCATGATTTGTCATGCAATGGCCGGCTCCCCTTCTTAATTCAGCTGAACACAACAACCAGAACACTTTTCAACTTTTTCATTTTCATTCAAATATTGAATTCTCAAAGCAAATGGAAAGACAATCGCTCCAACTAACATTACAAACAAGATTCCAAGAGCCATTCTGGTAGTTTTATTCAGCAGGTGTATAGAAGGGAACTGGCCATTAGGAGGAACACACACTCGTCGATATTCAAAGACCTCGTATAGCACTTGATCTTCGGGATCGTGCTAATTTGATAGTTTTTGAAAAACCTACTCGAAAGTGTAAAAGCTGGTTCCCCTAAGCACATCAGCTGAATACAACGACTGGAGTAAGTTGTGGTTTTTTCACTCTCATGCAAACATTGAACTCCCAAAACGGGTGGAAAGGCAGTTGCCCCGACTAACGTTACAAATAAGATTTCGAAAGGCGTTCTGGAAGTTTTATTCAGTAGATGTGTACAAGGGAAACCGGCCATTTTCAAATTGCACTTGAAATCAAGACATTACCTAGACTATCAAATTAGAGCCATTGAAAAGGTTTAAATTACTCTCTGTAACGACTGGCGACATATTTATTAAATCTAACTAAACCAGACTTCTCGAAAGTCCAGCTTTAAAAGACCGGATAGAAAATTTTCGTTAATCAACTGATTTATCACTTATTAACCTTTTTCAGCGCACACTTTTGGTTAAAGAACGGTAGAGAATCGATTGAAATTGCAAAGAATGCATGCATATATTCTTTTCTCCAATTATGATGACAACTACTAATCGAATTAAAAAACTTGAGGATTGTTTCGGGAGATTAGCCTATGTAATCATTAATAAGGGCTTAGCCAATGATGTATTTCGATGCTTCAATGATGACCTTAGTGAATGGCATGAAACTATCTGTCGATCAAATTTCAGCTATGTATATATAAACAGGACTGCTGCTGATTTTAATCTCACAAAATCTGTTTTCTTAGACAGTTTTGATCAAATTTCTACTCATCTGCCTTACTAAAGTCTCACAAATTTGATCTTGGCAGCCGTTTCATTGGTTGTAATACACTTGAACCGTCAGTTCTAAAATTTTAGATCAACGCTTTAAAGAGTGGCCAGATTGTCATCTAAGCAATCGGACCTCAACCTAATCCTAAACCTAACCAAATTTGTTATTTAATTACTAATCAATAATAATAATGTTCTAAAAATTTATAATAGAAATAAAAGAGGCTTAAGCAAATGTAAACAGTAATAATGATATTGATAATAAAAACTAAAAACTATTTAACAAGTGTTAACTCGAATGCATGAAGATATAATGAAGCGATTTTTAAATCTATTTGTTTTACAACGCGGTATTGTGTACGTGCCCGCTTCCCTGAAGCTGTAGTTTCTACTAAACACTGGTGGTAAAATTTTCCTTATCTTGTGGTTACAGTCGTTAATTATGGTGTCGAAAGTCTGCTTGCAGATGTTGTCATGGTGTTCTGCTATTGTGGGCAGACCTAAGTTGGTTAGCGCTTGATGGTAATCCTTTTACTGGCATATAATGCACAATGCTTTTCTTTGAATGCGTTTTAGCTCATATGATAAATACTTAGGCAGAGCAATATGAAATACAGGGGTAGCGTGGTCAATAACAAGACTTATACATGCTGTGTAAAAAAAAAACGTAGATCGTTTTTTTGAAACCTTGACTCTTTTCAGTTGGATGAGAAATTCGGGATCTTACATGCCTTTTTAATAACGTCAGTTATGTTGGCATTCCAAGTTAGGTCGTTTGAAATAGTAAGACCTAAAAGTCAACTATCTTTATATTTTCACCTCCTATGACTATTTGGGTGAAATCTCAACCAACATTGGCAAATGATTTACGTAGTTCCTTGAATTTTTCGTTATTCAATCGTACTTTATTCCTACAAGACCAGTCCGCTGTGTCGTCATCATTGGTTTGCGCATTTCTCTGTTTTATCTTCCCTATAATTTCTGAACCTGTCGTATCATCCACATACTTTCAAAGGAACACGTTGTTTAGAGCTAAGTCGTTGATCATAATTAGAAATGACCACGGTCCCAATGTAGTCCCTTGCGAAACACGTGAAAGAACTGCGCCCAATTTAGAGACGCAGCCCTCCAAGAGTTTGATTCTCTGGGATTTATGTGACAAGAAATCTATTATCCAATTAATTATGCTTACAGATAAGTCGAGCAAACATAATTTTCTAACTAGAATACTGTGGTCGACCAAGTCACATGCTTTCCTAAAGTCAAACAAGACAGCGTGTATAGTAGAACCATTGCCATCAGTCGCTTATGACCAGACGTGAAAAATCTCGAGTAAGGCTAGAGCTGTACAGGACTTTGGTACAGCACCATACTGGTTGGGATCAAGTACACTTAATGTGGCTGCCTTTACGTACTCAGCGATGACAAATTCCTCTGGAATATTTGACATACAGTGTGCAAGTGATATTGGCTTAAGATCATTCTTGAGCTCCTTTACAGGTTTCTTCTTGAGACGACATGAGACATCTTCCAGTTTCCACATGTTCGGTAAGCGCTGCTCCTTGAGCGAGGCATTCAGGATTGAAGTGACCGGATAGGCAAGGAATTCTACATAGTTTCTGAGTATCCAGTTTGGAATTCAATCCGGCCCGCCGCTTTCCCCGGGTTTAAATTGGAAAGTTTCTTATAAACCTCTTGTTGAGACAC
The DNA here is from genome assembly GCA_030142905.1 of Heliopora coerulea. Lineage (NCBI taxonomy): Eukaryota > Metazoa > Cnidaria > Anthozoa > Scleralcyonacea > Helioporidae > Heliopora > Heliopora coerulea. The sequence continues at coordinate 681,040 of JASJOG010000073.1, read as the reverse complement.
CACTAAGAACTATGGGACGTGGTCTTCCTATAACGCGCGCTTTGAGATGACACTAGCAAGTCGATACTCTTCCAAAGGCTCAGCGATGTATATTACAATTTCTGGAGGGGGACGAGATTTGAAAAATTTCGACAAGAGTTAGCCTAAATTGGGTTACCTGAACAAACGGGAAACGCATTTTTAGTAATCATTTAGAGTTGAGAATTGGTAACAGCAGCCTAGCCTCGGCTGTTGTACGCGGACACAGCGGCGCCGACCAACGAGTATTTACTGGCTTCTTTTCAGAACATAAAACTTTAACCAACAAGATTACATACTATTCTGATTACACGATTTTCCTATGTTGTACTACGGCATTTGCAATTGACTGTGCACCGTGCGTAAATTAACGAGTTGTTTCAAAATTAAAACGTTGAAGTTTATTGGACGAAATTTTGACGTTGCTATGGCCGGACTTCATGTTGTTAGGCGCCTGTCAACACGAACCGCGAAGAATAAATTTTCTCACGCTAATTTGTAGGCAAACAGTTACCATATTTCAAAAGAAAACGTTAGGTTTTCTGCATTTGATTCAGGTTAAAGATATTTAAATTAGTTTCAAATTTTCATTTACCGTAATATTATATCATTTCTATGATCTACAAATGTCCAATTTTTGACATTTCAAGTCCTGAAGGTTTTTTAACTTCTCAGCAAACGAGATATAGTAAGGCCTCCACCCTCAAATTTTCCTACTACCTCTAAATTTTCAGACAGAAATGTCCTGCGGGGGGCCGATCGCCTCCCCTCCCCCCTGTATATACGTCACTGCAAAGGCTCCAGCAGGGCACGGTTGCTCGCATCAGCTACTTCGTTCATGGCTAAGTTTCCAAGCTAATCAACGTTCAAGTGGGCGAGCAGACTACAAGAGCAAGATGATCGTGCACCGCTAAGCCTTTTTTTTTGGATCTCCTTTCAAATGGTCTACTTTGGATTCATGAAGCTTTGTTTTACAAAGTTTCCTCTTACGGTGGACTGTACTTCTATAAAATTTGAACTGATAGGAGTCCTTACCATATTTATGGGTTCGTTGTTTTTTCTTCATAATAAGGCACTTTGGTTGACTGTTCATCCAAGGGGCGTCGCTGGTATTTATCCGTACCCTCTCTAGCGGAGTTAGAAGGTGAAGGGCAATTCTAACCATTTTTTGAAATTTAGTTTTTCTTCATAGTTCTGGACGATCGAGAAGGGCACAGACCAGTCCATACTGCCAAGGTAACACCCCAGCTCCGCCTTACCGCTAGCACGTAAATCACGTCTTAGTACAACCTTGTTTGTTTTAAGACTGTTTTCTCGGATCTTTGGTAATGCCACCACTCGGTTGTGACCAGACATGCTGAAAGGTGGAAATCCAACTGGATCTTGATAGTGAGCTTGTAGGTTGGTGAGAAACAAGTCTAAAGTAATACTTTTCCGAGAGGGAACTCTCACGATTTTCTTGCGACTAAAATTATTCTCAAACAGTGGAGCATTCAGGCGGTTCAAATCCCCACAAACGACAAGCGCACAATTCGGGTACATTCACTATGTAAGGATCAAAAATCTGGAGAAATCTTGTGGATATTGTCATCATTCCCAAGTGATGGGTCAGAATAGTAAACAATCGCAACAAACAAACACCAGAACTCTCGGGGAAGTCGTTTTATCCTGACTTGAACCCAAGGAATTTCATGCTCATCAAAGCATTTTAGTTTCTCTAAAGGCTGGTATTTCCAGAAGTTATCCTTAATATCGAGGCATACCCCACCATGCTCGACAACGCACTTGACCTTGCGTATAATAGATTAGCAAGGAATGCCCACAGCTCCATCAGTGCTTGTTCTTTTAGCCATGTTTCCAGGTCAATGTCATTGCGTAAAATAAACTCAGTCACTTCAACAATCTTTGGCGCACGAGACATAACGTTCGTCGCCATTATTTTCGGGACAAAATGAGTTTTCGTCATTTGCTTATTATTGTTCATCGGGTTTTCCCAATTGTCTTTACTGCGAGTCCTGAAGGTCTTAAGCTGAATATTTAATGACTCACACGAAACGTTATGCAAATGAAGATATTCGACTTCGAGATTTCCAGTCGACATATTGTAGACTGAGGAAACTAGTGAGCTTAGACAGTTGGCGGAGGTAAGACCAGGTTGAAGGTCTTGAAGTTTATCGAGTCCTTTTCGTTTACGTTCACCTTCGCGACAGCCTCTACGCGTTCGCTTCACTCTTGAAATGCCGTTGTTGGCCAGGCGTTGCGATAAGTCAGGATAACACTTACACTGTGCCTTTGACCGTGGTTTAATCCCTGACCATGTTTACGAGTTTTCACCACATTAAATACACAATTTAAGACAATAAAAATATCATCTTCTAGCCGCCATTTTGTCGGTGGGGTCTAATTATTAAATTACAGAGTTAAATCTTTTAAAATTTATGGAACCCAGTTTTGCGCGAAATAAGTTTTGAGATTACAAGAAATGGATCCCAACTCATCTGAAAGTGTTTACTCCAAATATGGTCAAGTTCATCAAATTATAGTTTGGAAGGATGAGAAATTTTTGTCTTCACCTTTCTGGAAATAGTGCAGTTCACAGAGCACCTAATAACTCCACATGGAGTTGAATTAGAAGTATCGCATAAATTGGAGTAGATTTAACTCCAATATGAGAGTAAAAACAACTCTGAAATTTTAATTCCAACGAATGGAGTCACTTTAACTCGGGTCTTGGAGTCAAAATAACTCCATAAAATTAGCAGTGAAATGAGAATAGTCTGTTTTCCTTTGATCTGATTTCCATGTAAACTAAAGTTCCACTATCGTTTTCATGCATTCTAGTTTATTTCAACGCATTGATTCAAGAATTGTGTGCGGTTTTACAAGCATTTAACACCAAAGCTAAATCGACGTGCACTTTCCTCAAGCATAAGTATTAATACCTAACAATTCATCTGAAGTAATTACAATCCTATACAGCATTTAGTCTGCCAATTGACACATCCATCTTCAACAAAGCCTCAATTAATAACCAAGAGAAATTCTAAGACCGAATGATCAATGGAAAGTTTTTAAAAGTCTCGGAGATAATCTCCCGCAATCCGCGACAAGCCATCAACACCCGTGGATTTCAACCAATCATTTGCTTGATACAACTCCTTCTCAGCGACGTGTTGACTAAAGCGGCGCTGAAAAGGCTTCTGCTCTTGATCGTGATAGACCAGGAAGAACACACCATCGTTCATACCACATTGAAGTCTCCCATGACAAACCATTTTATCAGGGATATCATAACCATCTTGTATGTAGACGGGAACCTTTCCACCTTGAGGTGTTTCATAAGCGAATAGATTGTACATCTGAGAACGATCGCCTCCTACTCCCAAAATGCTACCTTGCTTCCAGGTAATAATGAATTTACCCAAAGCTTCTTTCTTTTTCACTTCCATCCCACGGATTAATTCGACCATTTTAACTATAAAATAATATAGACACGCTGATAGGTATCAAAACTGATAATATTTACCATTCAAGAGAGAGCTATAGAGATAAATCGACGATTACTCTATACTATGAAATCTCGCTCGCAAAAACGTAGTTGATTTAAATGAAATCTGAACTCGTTTCTTCGGGTAAAACAACAATGGTACTTTACTAGCTCAACGATAGTCAACGATTAACAGTTCGTTAATTCGCTTAACTCTTAGTTAAATTCCTAAGAGAACTTTTCAACAACTTACTGTTTATCCGTGAGTATATGCTGCGTTCTAATTTTCTTTCATTAGCACAAAATATAAACTGGATTTATTCTTAACTTACCTCCTAAAAAAATCTTCCCCTATTATCAAATGAAGCGGGAAACCAAATATACTTTTCGTCAGTTCCACAGCTGTTTTATACTGTTCCGCTACACGTGAGGTACATTATGGAACGGGCTCAATGGTTAAGTGAGCACCAATTCAAACAGCGCCATCGTATTCATATGAATATTCATTAGGAAGAATTGAGGTTTTACCGTTAATATATTGAAAGCATTGGAGGAAAGAGATTTTATGAGTGAGAATGTAGTCAACACAAACTATTGCTGTCAGTTTTCAGCAGTAAGTTTTACACTTATTAAAGAAGAGAGCTAAAGTAATTATCTGTTGTGATTTGTTATCATTTGTTCCATGGCTTACTTACTTCATTATATTCATATATTCTAGTCCACTGAAATGAGTTCAGAAGAACTTCCATTTCATCAAATTCAAATGGGGCATGTGGATGCATTGAAATTTTTCTGTCGGGAAAGAAACCTCAAAGTTTCTGGGACGAAAGCCGAGCCAGTAGCTTGTGTTTTCCCCGCTTGGGAGTTCGGTATTCTGGTTCAGCCTAAAGCAGAAGACAGAATCTCAAGGATACACAACGAAAAATCCCAACTTCTGCTGACACCTAGTAGCAAGTTACCAGACCTGTCTACACTTAAGAATGGATGACTTTGTGAAAGGGAGAGTATGAGTTTTTGGCCACCAATATTCTTAAAGACATTACCATATTCCTAATGGCGGAACTTTTTGGAAAGGACGTTGATGTTCACGAACGCATTTTAAACGAATACAAAGAGGGGAAAGCCTACCGGTTGTACGAATCTTTGTGGCTGAAGGAAATCTTAATGCCCAATCCTAATCCAAGTTACAACTATTGTTTCCTTACAGCTATAAATGGGCACATTTGATGAAAATTGCAAATACTCCACACACAACATGGATTTCATCAGTTAAAAAGGGTGGAAAGATTCACGGTGCCTATTGTACTTGCGCTGCTGAGAAAGTATTAGTTAATTCTGGTTAATTACCTTGAAGGAATTGAATAGCAAACTACATACTGTCTGAACAAGTTTAATATTTAAGTGTAGAAAAAATACGAATATTGTAATCCCTTCATCAGAAATATTGACTTAACTGTTAGCATTAAAGTGCAAATGCGACAGTGTTCCATGTAAGATTTAAATGACTTGTTGTCCAATATTTTAGAGTTAACCATCGAGAACAGTGGTTCTTAGCCAAATACAACCCGAAGAGGGGTTACCCAAGGGACGCTTTCCGACGGCTTCACTCCCGAGGGATGGATCTGGTAAGAGTCGACGTTCGAGATGATTAACTGACTTATTACATGATTGACAATGCTTTCTCAAACGACAATGGCAGGCAATTCTTTCTGTCGTAACGATTCTTTCGTCGTTTCTCAACCCCCAAGGCATGTATACATGAATGATAGTTCGCGCTGCAATATGCATGACCAGCAGGGAAATCAAGTGGGAAAACTAAAGAACCGATGTAGCGTGTGACATGAGAAACTAAACGGAAATACAGTAAGAAACAGTTAAAATGAATAAAATAATATTCGGTTAACCTTCGAGTTAAATTGCCAAAGTCAAGAACAAAGTCCGACAAACGGAGAGGGAGGACGATGAAAGCTTAGCGGGTTTGACGCAGAGCACTTATTTAGAGCCGCCTTCAGTGCCTACTTTTAAGTTATTTAAAGGAATTTTTGAGGCTCAGGCCCCAGTTGCACTATGCCTGATTACTTTTCATATCGGATTACCTCAACCCAATCCGATACTGAAATGGCACGTTTCAGTTCGCACTTACACTGTACCACTCGGCTCCTTTGCTTGGTCAAGGAATCATCACACATTTGTTGCCAAATAAATGATGAGTAAGGACTAGGCAGCGAGATTGAACTTGTCGTCGAGTCAGTTAAGTCATTCCCAAAGCGTTCGCATAACATTCAGGTTCCACGGCAAGGGAACGTACCGGATCACTTTTCATGTCCCCTTCAAAGCGGAGTGATTTTGTTCCGCATTCTTAAAGCGTTATGTACCGGATTACTGCGGAGCAGTGTGGGTCAAATCCCAATCCGATACGAAAAGTAATCCGATTAAAAAGTAATCCGATTAAAAAGTAATCCGATTAAAAAGTAATCCGATTAAAAAGTAATCCGATTAAAAAGTAATCCGATTAAAAAGTAATCCGATACGCAAGTGATCCAGTATAGTGTAACTGTGGCCTCAGAATTTTGATGCATCTAGAACAGAATGAGTTGGTTTAGCAACCGACAGAGAGTTCAACGAACCGTTAAAATATCGAAGGCCGGAACACAGACAAAAAATATCTCTTGTGACTGACGAACAAATGGAGAGTATTAAAGAAAGTATAATTCCGAAGAATACGAAAAGTAACAGTAATTGGGCAGTTGGTGTTTGGCTCGACCGGGCAAGGGAAAGAAACGCTAGAATAAAAGAATTAGACGTTAATGATAAACTTGTCAACCCCAAGATTGTTAAAATGATTGATGAGGAACTGAGATATATGTTTGCCTTTAGTTTGCTAATTCGACTAAACACCACCCCAAAGCTGCAAAAATTAAATAAACACTCCGGGCGTTTACTCGAACTGATACGGTACTTAAATTAGATTTTTTACTTTTCTAAAATAACGCTTTCAAGCGTGGCAAGATTTCAATCTAAGCAACCTGGCACTAAAAAGTTATCCCCCACTTAATATTCGAGGAATTGGTCAAATTGTTAGGTTATGGGGTTACGGTTAGAGTGAGGTTTAGGATTAGATTTAAGATTAAGGTTAGGTTCAGGATTTGGTTGAGGTCAAATTGCTTAGATGACAATCTGGCCACTCGTTAAAGCGTTAATCTAAAATTTACAACTGATGCTTTAAGCATTTTAGAACAGGTGAAACGGCTACAAAGATCGAATTTGTGAGACTTTAGTAAAGCAAATGAGTAGAAAACTGCCGAAGAAGACAGATTTTGGAAGATTAAAAGCAACAGCGGTTTTGTTCGCATATACATAGCTGAAATTTGACTGACAGATAAGCTTTCATGCCATTAACAAAAGTCGTCATTGAAGAATCATAATACATCGTTGGCTAAGCCCTTATTAACGATTACATAGGCAAATCACACTCAAACAACCTGCAATTTTATTAATTCCTCTAGTAGTTGTTAAATAATGAGAAAAAAGAATCGTTGTGTGCATTCTTTGCAATTTCAATTGAGTCTCTCACGCTCTTTAAGCAATAGTGTGTCCTAAAAAAGGTTAAATAAGTTATGAAACAGCTTATCAGCGAAAGTTTTCTATCCTGTCTCTTACAGCTGGACTTTCCAGAAGTTTAGTTCTGTTCGGTTTAATAAATATGTCGCCAGTCTTTTAAGAGAGTAATTTAAAGAAAAATTCAAATTAAAACCTTCTAATTTACAAAAATTGTGACGTGAGATAAGTAAAACTTTTGTCACACCCAACTGTGTGAATGGGAAATATTTTCAGATAAATAACAAATAATTTAGAAAATCATGTAAATCTTTGCTTGATTTTGCTGGACAATTCACCATAATATGTACGTAAGCAAACGAGTTATAAAATTAAAAAAGTTCATAAAATCCACAGAAATTATGAGAACATATCTTTCATCGTTGATCAAATAACCTCTACATTGGCTCTAATTTGATACTGTAGAAAATAACATGATCTCAAGGGCAATTTGGAAATGGTTGGTTCCCCTGGCAGGCTAGCCTAGTCCACCACATGATAAAACACGCATGTTATTGCGAAAAACTTAACCCAAATTTCGGGGCTTTTTGACATATTTTCTTTTTGATCCTAAGTAAGTAGAGGGTAATGTCGGCAGGATTGCATATTTGTCAGATTTAACCGCCCATGAAAAATAAAGGTTCAATACAATTTTTTCTTCGCGTGCATTTGTCCGAAATAGCTGCCCTGATGTCGGCTTCATTCAAATGTGAAAGCATGGCAAACCCCATTGATGTGAAACTGACCAGTCTCGTTCACTTGGCTAGTGGTTCGATAGCAACAGATGCTGTTCAGCATGAACTGCTTGGCGCCAAGTCTCTCGGCGAAGATCGCTTCATGTCGTTTGTGAAAGAAAACCTCCTTAGTGATTTGCCAGATTTATTTGCAACAATAAAGAAGGCTGATCGTCCAGGTTAGTGTAGTCTTGAGAAAGACTGTTGGTTGAAGTGACTTCAACCAACAGACTTTCTCAAGACTACACTAACCTGGACGATCAACTTCCTCAAACATGTCACGATTCTCCCGAGTTCAAACCATTTACTTTAATAAAGAAGGCAAAGCTCAAGACCTTCTCTTGGGTCAGGGGCGTGGCGTGGAGGTGTGTGTGGGGGTATGACACACATCCCCGCCACATTTTGGTGAACTGGACGGTAAAACGCTAGTCTGTCGGTAAAGCACGACTTGCGTTGGTAAAGACCTTAAGTATAATCAGAACTTAGGAAAATCGTGTAACTTAAACGTGTCGTCGGCCAGCTTGTTCGTGTTTTCTGCCCGGTTCGGAAAATTGACTTTACTGAAAATCGAAATTATTCTAGACATTACTTTGCTGGAGAAAAGTTAAATTTAGTTGGAGACTAAACCATTTGATTGGGCCGAGAGCTGAAACTGAAGAACTGAAAATGAACAGGACGCAAATTAGACTGGTTGCCTTTTAATAAGTTAGTAATATCCGATTTCTCAAACTTCCTCTCGATGAATATGTGTCGGTCTGAGGAATTACGATACTTTGTCTTTCATTACAGCAGCATTTTTGATTAAAAAAAAAAGTGCAAAATGACGATTAATTTACCAAGCATTTTTCACAGAAATTATCGTCTGCGATTGCTAGAAATGGTGTTTCAAGACATCAAGATTTCAAAATTTTCTGTGGGAGCATGCCCCCAGACACCTTTTTCAAATACCGATTTGGGTAGGTCCTTAGATTGGACAGTCTGCTTAATGCCGGAATTGGCCTCGTAAAGACTCTGAAATGTAAAATATTCCTGGGGGAGCATGTTGCCAAAGCCTCGAAGTGTAAGCTGATTTTAGATTTCTAGCCCTATCCTAACAAAAATCCTGGGTGCGCCGTTGAGTATGTCACTTTTTTATCCACTCCCTAATCTTGACCAACTAGGAATAGACGGATCGATGATCCCTTTGACTCCGCGATTTGAATTTATCTCTGCCGATAAAATGAGGACTGGACAGTACAACCCTCCACAAGGCTGCCCTTCACAAAGATGCTCATGCGTTAAGGCTGGTCTTCGTTGTACGGAGTTATGTACATGCCAGAATTGTATGAATGGCGTTCCTGACAACACATCCGATGACGATGAATCATTGTATGATCAGTCGACACCGGAGTATTTGGAAACTGACGATATTTTTAACACCTAATTTTCTAAAGTAATAAAACAATTCTGCTTTACTAGTATTTTTAAGGGTAGCTTTCTTTAATTGAATATTCAGTATTATTTTTTATTTAACATGACTGATGTGTAAAAACTTCCATGACATGCATATGACATATAATAGGAGCTCAAAACGAGTTTACTGGATTGCTGTGCATCTTTTCAGTATACAGAGAAATTAGGAGTACATTTTGAAAATAGTTTTTCGTTGGCATTATCTAAAAATATTTGACTTTAAATTGCACATCAAGGCTTTCCTACGTACAAATATTAAGAAATTCTCTGAGTAACTCTCTGAGTAACTCTCTGAGTAATTTTGCAATGCACGAAAATGATGTACCCTGCTTGTGACTGACCATCTCAATTTGCACATCAACCAACTCGAAATATCTCAAAAACGAAGAAAGATACGGAAAATTGTAAAAGGTCTTCCTTTACCATTTAAAGAGTTCTGTCAAATTAGACAAACTTAATTTATGTTGCCACGTCATTTTAAATAAAGCGCTTAGAGTCTCGAAATTTTGGCTTTCTGATTACTTCATTAACAACCTTTCTTTAATACGTTAAATAAATAGTTCCACCTGGCGTTTACATTAAAAGAAAAATCTCCTTAAACAACTCTGCATAACTTGTTGAAATAAGTATTTTTTAGCTATTACATTTATTTGTATTTTTTAGCTATTACATTCCTACAAATTTTTTGCTGACGTCAGCAACATTTTAGACGTTGTGTTTCTCGGTAACAGGCAATACTTTTTATTAGGAAGTATTTTTTGCAATTGAGCACCTATAGTGCTACGTATCAAAACAGAGAAAAGCTATTCCTCAGAGGCGTCCCACGAAATTGCATTTCCAGATGTTTTTTTTCCACCACTGCCACACGGCATATACTAAGTCTAACAAATTTGATCTTCCCAGCCGTTTCACCTATTCTAAAACGCTTAAAGCGACAGTTCTAAATTTTAGATCAACGCTTTAAAGAGCGGCAGGATTGTAATCTAAGCAATCTGACCTCAACCTAATCCTAACCTAACCTTAATCTGTTAATTAATCATTAATTGATAATAATAATGTTTCAGGAATTTACGATAGAAGTAAAAGAGGTTTAAACAAGTGTAAACAACAAAAAATATATTGATAATCAAAACTAAAATCTATTTAAGAAGTATTAACTTAAATGCATGAACATTTAAAGAAGCTATTTTTAAATCAATTCGTTTTACATCGCGGGATTGTGTACGTGCGCGCTTCCCTTAAGTTGTAGCTTGTACTAAACATTGGGGGTAAAATTTCCTTAGCTTGTGGTTACTGCTATCAACTATGGTGTCGAAAGTACGCTTGCAGTTGTTGAAGTGGTGTTCTGCTATTGTGGGCATACCTAGGTTGGTTAGCGCTTGTTGGTAATCCTTCTATGGACATATAATGTGCAATGCTCTCCTTTGAATTTGTTCTACCTCATATGATAAATACTTTGGCAGAGCAAAATGAAATACTGGGGCAGCGTAGTCAATAACAACGTATACATGCAGTGTAAAAAAAGACGTAGATCGTATTTTGAAACCTTGGGTCTTTTCAGTTGGATGAGAAAATATATCCCCGTAGATGCCTTTGTAATAACGTCAGTGATGTGAGTATTCCAAGTTAGGTCGTTAAAAACAGTAAGACTTAAAAGTCAACTATCTTGATATATTCACGTCCTATGACTATTAGAGAGAAATCTCTTCCTGCCTTGGCAAATGATATACGTAGCTCTTTGCATTTCTAGTTATTCAATTGTACTTTATACCTACGTGACCAAGCCGCTACGTTCTCACCAATGGTTTGTACATTTCTCCGTTCTCCCTTGCGTACAATTTCCGAACCTGTGGTATCATCCACGTACTTGCAAAGGAACGCGTTGTTTCGAATTAAGTCGTTGATCGTAATTACAAATAACCACTGTCCCAATTTAGTCCCTTTCGGAACACCTTAAGGAATTGCTTCCCATTCAGAGACGCGAACCTCCGGGAGTTTGATTCTCTGAGACCTCTGTGACAAGAAATCTAATATCCAATAGATTATGCTTACAGGTAAGTCGAGCAAACATAATTTTCTAAAATGCTGTGGTCAATTAAGTCACATGCCATCAGTCCCTTGGAACCAGATGTGAAGCATCTCGAGTAAGGCTAGGTGTGTACAGGATCTTGCTACAGCACCATACTGACTGGGAACAAATGCGCTTAATGCGGCCGGCTCTTCGTACTCAGTAACGACAAATTCCTCTGGAGCGTTTGAGCTACAGGGTATAAGATATATTGGCTTAAGATCTTTTTTGAGATTCTTTACGGATTTCTTCTTGACAAGACGTGAAACATCTGCCAGTTTCTTTATCGTCGGTAAGCGCTGCTTGAATGAGTCATCCAGGATTGTAGTGACTGGATAGACAAGGAATTCTAAATAGTCTTTGAGTATGCAGTTCGAAATTCAATCCGGCCTGCCGTCTTTCGCCGGGTTTAAATAAGAACTTTTCTTATAAACCTCTTGTTGAGACACTAGTAAGAACTCAGGGTCATGGCCTATCTCAAACACTAGCTTTGAGATGGCACTTGGAAGTCCATAATCTTCCGAAGGCTACAGCAGGGCTCCGTTGATTGCATCAGCTACCTCGTGCATGCTTAGGTTCTCAAGGTCATCAATGTTCAAATTGGTGACAGGACTACCAGAGCAAGATGATTGTGCTCCGTTAAGCCTTTTCATCTCCTTCCATCATGATTTGGGATCACCTTCATTCAAATGTTCTACCTTGGATTCATAAAACTTTGTTTTACAAAGTTTCCTCTTACGGTGGACTGTAATTCTGTAGAATTTGAACTAATAGGAGTCCTTACCATATTTATGGAATAGCTGTTGTCTCTTCAGAATAAGGGAATTCAGTTGATTATTCATCCAAAGGGCGTCGCTGGTATTTATCCGTACCCCTCTTAACGGCATTAGAAGGTCGAGGGCGATTCGAATCATTTCTTGGACGACGTTTAGCGGTTCTTCACAGTTCTGGAGGCTGGAAAAGAGCACAGACCAGTCCATACTCCCCAGGTAATGCCCCAGCTCCCCTTTATGGCTAGCACGTAAATCATGTCTTAGTACAAATTTGTTTGTTTTAACGCTGTTTTCATGGATCTCTGGTGATGCTAGCACTGTGTTGTGATCGGACAACCTGAAGGGTGGAAATGCAACTAGATCTTCTTGGTGATCATGTAGGTTGGTGAGAAACAAGTCCAAAGTAACGTTTTTCCGAGTGGGAACTCTGACAATTTGTTTGAGACGAAAATAATTCCCAAGCAGTTGAGCATTCAGGCGGTTGAACAACAAGCGCACAATTCGGATACATTGACTTTGCAAGGTTCAAAGAACTGGATAGATGGTCGGGCATATTTTCATCATTCCCAAGTGATGGATCAGAATAGTAAACAATAGCGACAATCTAACACGAGAACCCTCAGGGAAGTCATTTTATCCTGTCCTGAAGGTGTTAAACTGAATAATTAACGACTCACTCGAAACGTTTTGGAAATGAAGAGATTCGACTTCTGGATTTCTATTTCCCACATTTCAGACGTATAAAACCAGGGAGTTTAGATGGTTCGTGGAGATCAAACCAGGTTGAAAGTCTTGAAGTTTCTCGAGTCCTTTTCGTTTACTTTCACCTCCGCGACAGACTCTACGCGTTGGCTTCCCTCTTGAAATGCCGTGGTTGGCCAGCCGTTGCCATAAGTCGAGACAACACTTACACTGTGCCTTTCACCGTGGTTTAATCCCTGATCATGTTTATGAGTTTTCACCATATTAAATACACAGTTTAAGACAACAAAAATGCCTGGCTCTGGCCGCCATTTTGTTGGCGCGGTCTAGTTATTAAATTACAGAGTTAAATATTTTAAGATTCATGGAATCCAATTTCGCCCGAAATGTATTTTGACATTAGAAGAAGTGGATCCAAACTCATGTGAAAGTGTTTACGTCAAATATGGTCAAGATCATCAAATTATAATTTGGGATGATGAGAAATTTTTGTCGTCACCCTTCAGGAAATATTGCAGTTCACAGAGCACCTAATAACTCCACATGGAGTTGAATTTGAAATATCACATAAATTGGAGTAGATTTAACTCCAGTCATGAAGTCAAAATAACTCCATAAAATTAGTAGTGAAACGTTTATCTAAGCAGGAGAAAAATGAGGATATTCTGTATTCTTTTTATCTGATTCGCATGTAAACTAAAATTCCATTCCGGTTTTCATTTCATTGTAGTTTATTTCAAGTCATTGATTCACGAATTGTGTGCCGTTTTACAAGCATTTAACATCAAAGCTAAATCGACCTGCACTTTCCTCACACATAAGTATTACTAGCTATCAATTTATATGAAATAGTTAGGATCCCATGAAGCATTTAGTCCACAAATTGAGACATGTAGCTCCCACAAAATCTCAATTAATAAATAAGACAAATTCTAAGTCCGAATGATCAATGGCATGTTTTCAAAAGTCTCGGAGATAATCTCCCGTAATCCATGACAAGTCAGCAACACCCATGGATTTCAACCAGTCATTTCCTTGATACAACATCTTCTGAATTTCGTTTAGAATAAAGTGGTGCTGAAGTGGCTTCTGCTCCTTATCGTGGTAGACCAGGAAGAACACGTCATCGTTCATACCACATTGCAGTTCCTTATGACAAACGATTGTATCGGGGCTATCATAACCATCTTGTATGTACACTGGAACCTTTCCACCTTGAGGTGTTTCATAAGTGAATATATTGTACGTCTGCGAACGATCGACTTTTATTCCCAAAATGTTACCTTGCTTCCAGCTAATTGTCACTTTACCCGAAATGTACTTCTTTTTCAGTTGCATGCCACGGACAAATTCGGCCATTTTAACTATAAAATGATGCAGACATGCTGATAAAAATCAAAACTGATAACATTTACCATTCAAGAGAGAGCTGTAGGGATAAATCGATGATTACCCTGCACTACGAAAGCCTGCTCGTAAAAACGTTGTTTATTTAAACGAAATCTGAACTCGTTTCTTCGGGTATAACAACAAAGCTACTTCACCAGTTGAACGATAGTCAACTATTAACAGTTTTATAATTCACTTAACTCTTACATAAATACCCAACAGAACCTCTCGACAACTTACTGTTTATCCGTGAGTATGTGCTGTGTTCTAATTTTCTTTCATTAGCACAAAATATAACCTGGATTTATAGTTAACTTACATTTCAAAAAATTCTTGCCCTATGATCAAATGAAGCGTGAAATCAATTATACTTTTGCTCAGTTCGACAGCTGCTTTTATACTGTTCCACTACGCGCGCGATACATTAAGGAACGGGCTCAAAGGTTAAGTGAGCACCGATTCAAGAAGCGCCATTGTACTCATATGGATATTCATTTGGAAGAATTGAGGTTTTTTCGTTAATATGCTGAAAGGATTTGAGGAAAGAGATTTTGTAAGCCAGAAATTAGTCTACACAAACTATTGCTGGAAGTTTATGGCCGTAAGTTTTACACTTGTTAAAAAACAGATCTAAAGTAAATATGTGTTGTGATTTGCAATCATTTGTTCCATGGCTTATTTACTTCATTTTATTCATGTGTCCTAGTCCACTAAAATGAGTTCAAAAGAACTTTCATTTCATCAAATTCAAATGCGGCATGTGAATGCATTGAAAGTTTTCTGTCGGGAAAGAAACCTCAAAGTTTCTGGATGAAAACCGACCTAGCAGGTCGCGTTTTCGGTGCTTGGGGGATAGATATCCCGGATCAGCATAAAGCAGAAGAAAGAGCCTCAAGAATACACAACAAAAAATCCAAACTTGTGCAGACAGCTAGTGAGGAGTTCCCTGAACTGTCCACGCTTAAGAATGAATGGCTTTGTGAAAGTGAGAGTATAAGTTCTTGGCCACCACTATTCCTAAGGGACATAGCCATATTCCTAATGGCGGATCATCCTGGAAAGGACGTTGATGTTCACAAACGCATTTCATTCTCCGGTGACCCCTAAATCTAGGGGAAATACCTGGCGACTCTATTTTAGTCTTCAATTAAGAAATGTTTTCTAGCAAGTTGTATGTACCTTTCGCTGGCCACCAAACCAGAGTAGCACTACCTATAAATATGACTAATATTAATGCAAATTGGAACTATTGTTTCCTTAAAGTTCAATGCACACAGTCGATGAAAATTGCATATATTCCAGACACAACATGGATTTCAGTAGTTAGAAAGAGTGGAAAGGTTCACTGGGTAAGTATTAGTTAATTAGTTAATTATGGTTAATTACCTTGAATGAGTTGAATCGCAAACTAAATACTGTCTGGATAAGTGTAATCTTTAAACTGAGGAGAAATACGAATATTATAATCTCTTCATCGGAAATATTGGCTTAACTGTTAGCAGTTGAGTGCAAATGCCACTGTATTCTATGTAATAGTTAAAATATGAGCGGGAGATCTTTATGGCGATTTACTATGGCGAGCGGAAGGTGAGCCATTGTTTATCGCCATAAAGATCGATTGCGAAGATTTTAACTTACTTGTGAAATGAATAAGTATACGCTGTTTCCAAATGAATAAGAGGTTCTCAAGGGAGAAGCTGGAAAGGAAGTAAAAAAGGTATCTTGTGTGGGAAACATATTTGATCGAAGCTAAATTCAACAGTCATGGAAATTGAATTCATAGATGGTTTTAACGAATTATTCGCATTTGGGAGTTGACCACGGTATGATCAAGTATGTCGGCCGGAAGGTTTCGTGAACAAAAAAATGAAGTAGAAGAACATTCTTTACTCGCAGCAGTAACGCCAAAAGCTGCTCAGTACAACACGAAGTGGTCAAGGAAGATTTTGAGGATTGGCAACAAAACAGAAGTAACAAGAATCCCAACTTGGAGTCAGTGGTTAATGAGGGCATAAATTTGAGTCAGGTGCAAGACTTAAAAAAGTGTAATATCGTGCAGTTGATCCAGTGCTTGGCGGAGACAGTTTCATATGAACATCTTCAACTGGAATCCAACATTCATCATCTCTTTGTGGCCAAAAGTAGTGCTTTGCTAATCCCATTTGGGAGCATAAACTTAACCATTACATCATTATGCTCTTTCGATAAGTATTTTACAATTCCAACAAGCCATTCATTATCATACATGCGAACACAAAATGAGCCACCAGAAATCTCTTCAACACTTTTTGGTTGACATGCAGATGGGAATGTAGTAGAAACTGAGCAGGATATCCTACTGACCTGAAGTGTTCCCTTGTCAGCTTACACATCTGATGTAAAAAGAATTAAATATGATAGCAGACATGCTCTAAAGTCTAAACTATATGAATTTTGTTCTTTTTTGGTCCTTATCACTTTGAAAAGTTTAGGTTTTACTGCAGATATAATTTTTCTTCTTTATGAAAAGAATTACTATATTTCAGACGAGAATAACCATTTCTATGGGAGTATCGGTTGTCCATACTTTGCCCCTGAAAATTGATTTACCCCCTGTTTGCTCTTTCCATGTTTAGTTTGACCACTATCTTGTTTAGAAACCTAACTAGGCTGTATGGACTATTGAAAGACTCAACGTCTGGCAGAAAAAGATTGAGGTATGTTGAATCCTCCGCACGTGCATTTTTTGGTGCCCAAATTAAGGACTTTTTACGGATTTTTCATTTTGTTGCGTTTTCAGGGGGTTAATATTTGAAATGGAAGATGTTTGAAACTTTGAATTGTACATTTTCATGCTACATTCTGTGCCTAGTTTTGGAATATATATGGTTATATGGTGTCTAGATCAGTTTAACTTCAGATATCATACCGTAAATTTGAGGAAAAAAGCAGAATTTTTAACGTAATTTTTATTTTTTGCCATTTTTGACCCCCTGTAAAATGGCAACAATACATTTGTAAGCCAATGTAACTGTTGTGTTGCATTTAGAACAATGCGTAACTTGTATGTACCAAGAATCAGAGCTTAAACTTTACTTACGGCGGAATTATTAATTGTCAAAGTCTTCAAAGTTTTCAAATTTTGTACAATACCCCCTTTTCGAAGAATTTCTTTGCAACTTTGCACTTGAACAATTGCCTGTACTGACACATTATGGCTATGAATTTAACTGTCGTATGTCGTCTCCACAGCAAAGATTAAGCCTCAAATAACTGGAAAAGTCAAAAGTACAACACACAGGAAATATAGGTATCTGAAAATGACAAAATCACTCAATTTTAAGAAAATTGCATTCTGTTGAAAATTTTGATTGGCGATATTTCAAGAAAACAACAATAGCTATAAGGATGAAATTTTGACAGTGAACTTTTCTTATGAATACTATCATATGGTGAAAATCAAAAGGAAATTGGAAGATATGACCTGACAGTCATTTGTTGATTTTTGCTGGAATGGCCTACATGAGACTGGAAGAAATGACACCTTACAGCTTGAACTTTTGGCTGTCTAAATTTGTTTGTGAAGCTGCAAAGTTGACAGGCAAACGGTATCCACTGAAGACTTTGTACTTGTTTATGTGTCGCTTAAAACGACATTTGTTAGACGTGAAAGGCGAAGATTCATTTAACATTCTTGGGAAATTTGACAGAAGGTGAGTAAGAGGTTAACTTCGGTTGATCATTTTTTAACGGTTAACTTCCCTGAAAGATCAAGTTTGTGATATCAGCAAATATATATATGATATATTTGGGTGAATATGTTAATAAATTTGTTGCTAGGTTCCTGCTCTTTTGGAAATGTTTAGATGGCGAGATGAAAACCGCGACCAAGCGTGGCATTGCCCAAATTTGCACGTAGGAACGGAGAGCAGAGATCACAGAAGCAGACGAGAGTCTGCTCTAGGAGAGAAAACTGTCGGGATCTGGTTCAGCTGAGTCATTATTACATACAATGTATTTTTATAAAGGGAAACTTTTTGGTCTTCGAGCCAGCGAACATAGACAGCTGAGACTTTGTAATGTAACTATAGGTAATATTTTTATTGTTTTTGACGAGAGTTTGTCGAAAACGTTCCACGGTGCTTTAAAAGACTTGACAAAGAAACCGCGTTATATCAGGCATATGTGCCACGAAGTTGGGGAAACACGTTCTCCTTGTTTGGTTTCCATGTATTCACTATATATCAACAGAGTTGAGAGTTTTGCGGCGTCACTGGAAAGTTTCTATTTTCGACCGCATAGGAGTGGAGATTTCAAATATGAAAAACGACTGATAGGTTTATGTACCTTAAATAAGATTTTGCCAGAAAAAGTTATGCCAGAAGGCCCGTTTGTCACGTAAAGCAACGTGCGCTGGTAGATTGTTTCAAAAATCGGCTGGAGAGAAGTTAACAAAGGAGAGAACCGGGCACAGGTCCAGTACACTTTTCGCGTATGAGAAACCTTGTAAAAGCCAGGTGGATAATGTAAGCAATACCCTAGATCGCTGCGTAGATTCTCGAACAAGTAGTGGTTCTGATACCAGACGTCACAGGGAGAAAGTGTGAGAAGAAGAACAAAAAGAGAGTATCACAATGTGGGAGGTAGGAGGCGATGATATTAATTCAAGTAAGGAAGCTAATACGAAGACATTTTTTGATTATTTGTTACATGTATCAGACGATGTGCTAGCAAATTTTCCTATACCAGATAGTGCGACGAGTGAGAAGAGTGAAGTGGAAAATATTTGTACGAACGCGGTGTTCAACCAATGTACAATAAATTTTGTCGTTAACAGTAAAATTTAGTGACTGCTTTCGCAATGTATTGCTCTAATATTTATGAATAAAACTATTTCAAAATGTTCTTGGTCACCGCTGTTATGAATTTTATCTGCCATAAAGTAATAATATAATAGGTACAGTTAGAATCTTTATGAAAGTTAATGCATACTAATTGAGTTGAGTAAGAGAGCTTTATGAAAGTTAATGGATACTAATTAACCATCGTGGGTGCTGTTTATTGCCATTTAAAATGGTATTCACATGACCTGAATAGTGAGCTCTGATTAGTTTGTGGCATATTAAATAATGAATGAATTTTACAAGTAATATTTAAATGACCTGTTGTCCTGTATGTCAGAGTTAATCATCGAGAATGGACGTTCTTAGCAAGGTGCAACCCGAAAGGGGGTGACTCGAGGGATACTTTCCAAGCAGGGCGCTCCCGAGACTGACTTATTACATGAATGACAAGGTTTTCTCAAAATTAAAATGACTGTCAATTCTTTCTGTTGTAAAGATTCTTCCATCGTTTCGTAACCCACAAGTTAAGAGGCATAATTTGCATGACTAACAAGGAAATCAACTAGCAAAACAAAAGCACTGGTATAGCGTGTGACATGATAAACAAAATTGAAATACAACAAGAAACCATTATAATCGATAAAATAATATTCGGTTAGCCTTCGAGTTAAATTGCAAAAGTCAAGAACAAAGTTCCACAAATGGGGAGCGAGGACGATGAAAGGCTAGCGGGTTTGACGCAGATCACATTTTTAGAGCCGCCTTTAGTATCATTTGTGAGTTATTTAAAGGAATTTTGAGGCTTAGAATTTTGATGAATCTACACCAGAATGTGTTACTTTAGTAAGCAACATGGGAGTTCGACGAACCGTTAGAATATCGAAGGCCAGAACAGAGACGAAAAAGGTCGCTTGTAACTGACGAACAACTGGAGGATATTAAAGAAAGTAGAATTACGAAGAATAACAAAAGTAACACTAACTAGGCTGCTGGTGTTTGGCACGATTGAGCGAGGGAAGGAAAAGCTAGAATAGAAGAATTAGATGTTAATGATATGCTCGTCATCCCTAACATTGTAAGAACGACTGATGAGGAACTGAGATAGTGGTTTGCCTTTAGTTTGCTAACTTGATTAAACGCTCCCCTAAAGCTACAACAATTAAATAAACGCCACGGACGTTTACTCGAACAGATACGGTACTTAAACTAAATTTTTTAATTTTATAGTTTAACGCTTTGAAGCGTGGCCAGATTGTAATCGCAGCAACCTGGCCCTAAAAAGTTATCCCCCACTGAAACGTCGGGGAGTTGGTCAAAGTATTAGGTTATGGGGTTAGGGTTAGGGTGAGGTTCAGGATTAAGTTTGGTATTAGGGTTAGATTTCGGATTAGGTTGAGGTCAGATTGCTTGGATGACAATCTGGCCACTCGTTAAAGCGTCGATCTGAAATTTACAACTGACGCTTTAAGCGTTTTACAACAGGTGAAACTGTTATCAAGATCGAATTTGTCAGACTTTAGTTGGGCAGATGAGTAGAAGTTTGATCAAAAGTCTCTAAGAAGACACAGTTTGGAAGATTATAAGCAGCAACGGTTTTATTCATATATACATAGCTGAAAATTGATTGACAGATAAGCTTTCATGCCATTCACTAAGGTCATCATTGGAGCATCGAAATACATCGTTGGCTCTGCCTTTATTAACGATTATATTGGTAAGTCTAGCCCAAACAAGCCGCAATTTTTATTAATTCGAATAGTAGTCTGTCGTCACCATAATGGGAGAAAAGAATCGTTGCATGCATTTTGTGCAATTTCAATCGATTCTCTGACGCTACTTAAGCAATACCGTGCGCTAAAAAAAATTAAGTGATGAATCAGCGAAATTTTTCAATCCGGTCTTTTAAAGCTGAACTTTCGAGAAGTCTGGTTTAGTTAGGTTTAATAAAAATATTCCCAGTCTTTACGGAGAGTAATTTAAAGAAAAGTTCTCATTAAAATTTTCAATTTTACAAAAAATGTGACAGGGGAGGAATCGAACTTTTGTCCCATATGAAATATAACACCCAGCAGTGTTAATGAGAAATATTTTCAGATAAATAACAAATGATTTAGAAAATGAGGTAAATTTTGCTTTATTTTTTTGGACAATTCATCATAATCTGTCTGTTAGCAAACGAGTTATAAACTTAAAAAAGTTCATATAATCCACAGAAATTATCATAATATGTGTTTTATCGTTGATCATATAACCTTTACATTGGTTCTGATTCGGTACTGTAAGTAATAATATGATTTTGAGTGAAACTTAGGAATGGATGGTTCCGCTTGCAGGTTAGCCTAGACCACTACGCGATAAAACACGTAACTTATTGGGGAAAACGTAACCCAAATTTCGGGTTTTTTGACCGATTTACTTTTTGATTCTATGTAAGTAGAGGACAATTTCGGTAGTATTCCATATTTGTCATATTTAACCTTTCATGAAAAATAAAGGTTTAATACAATATTTTCCCTCTTGTGGTTTTGAACTACATAGCTGCCCTCATGTCAACTTCATTCAAATCTGAGGCTTGGTTCAACGAGATATCGTTACAGTCTTCTTAGAGTTCATTAATGTGCACTTGAAATAGCCTCATCTGTTTCGTTTGAAAGCAAAGGTGCTTTTAAAGAGCCACTTCCCCTTTTTGCGTCAGCTCAATACAACTACCGAAATACTTTCTGGATTTTCCATTTTCATGCAAACATTGAATTCCCAAAGAGGATGAAAACACAACAGCTCCGATTAATATTATAATCTAGATTTCAAAAAGCATTCTGGTAGTTGTATTTAGCAGATGTATAAAGGAAACCAGCCATTACGAACACGAGAACGAGACCAGTAACATTACTTAAGGGAACATTTACACGATACCACTGTCGTATACGAATGTCTATTTTGATGTATCCGCTTCGGTCATAAGAGTGTTCACGACCAATTGCCACATTCGCTTGGTAGAGTTAAACTGCACAACACTATTCTCACATGCAACTACGGTAAGGTTTGATCAGACAACTTTACTAAGCTAGAATCCAACCCGAATCACAATAGTGAGAGACAAGTACATTACCAACATCCAGGCAGCATCCTCCTAATCCCCAGTTTATTTTATCATTCTGATGATGTTGCGAGAAGCAACGAAACGTTCATGATTTATTTCAACCCGGTCTTGCTTTTATGACATTTGATCTAAAAGCTTTGAATTGGGCACTTGGCTTTATGTTATATTCACATTTTCTACCCGCAAAATGAGCAGTGCAATTTCAAGGTAACAAAGTCCAGAATAAAGGAAACAGCAACTTGCAGTGAATTACCTTTTCTGGCAATGTCCTACTTTTTTCACGTATAAATCATTTGGTTATAGCAGGATTTGACATGCAATGGCCAGCTTTTATTGTTACATCAGCTGAACACAACTACCAGAACACATTGCGGTTTTTTCATTTTCATGCAAACGCTGAATTCCCAAAGCGAATGGAAACACAATTGCTCCGATTAACTTTACAAACTAGAAATACGTGTACGCAACAAACCCTGGCCCACCCTTCCAAAATATCACTCGAGAATTCAAGTAACAATGATAATTTTCTAACTTATCAGAAAAATCGTCCTTACTATACAGTAACTGGAAGACGGAATGAAATAATAATAATAATTATAATAATATGGGCACTGGGGTAAGACAAGCACAGCTTCAGCCTACTAAGGGAATGTGGACGGTCCCGCCTACCAGAGTACAGAGTGGCACCTTTGGAAAGTGCCAGCTACCCCCTAGCCAAGGGTAGATAAGACTCTTTAGCCTTGGATGGCAACTTATCTAGGAGAAGGAAACTCTGACATAAAACCAGAAGTATGTAAGCAGGATATTGATTGGGAGCCAGTGACTTCCATAAAACGAGCAGGTTTTGATGAGATGACCTAAGGAGTGGCGTCCCTGCCTTGCCAGCCGGGTAGACAGGTAGCCGAAAGCCTCAACTTGCCTGAAGTGGCTGGCAGCTGCAAGTACATTACCTTCAGGTGTTGGCAAACCTGCCCTGTCAGCCCAAGGACTAGAAGAAAATCTGTACAGCAGGCTGATGTCCCTGACCTTAGTTGGTTGAGGATAAACCAGCCTTAAATGCTGAAACAGATCTGCACTAGTCTAAGAACAAAACAATATTCAGACTTAACCCTTGCAGTGGCACGCCTAAACTGACCTTAACTGGTTGGAAGTGCTAGAGTGTACTGTTAAGGTCAAACTGGATATACGCATTTGGGAGTACTTTCAGTGACTTTAAAGGGCTGTACATCCCTTAATCCTTCCTGACTGGATAAGTTGGGCGAGTAAGGGCTTGCCCTGTGGGTGTTTCTTAAAATCCATATTAATTGTAAAATTTCCTTTCCTCACAAGTTCCCTGAAATGTGCAATGTCTGTTGCGGCCTTACCTGGCGGGATGCTGGGAGCCCGTAGCAGGCTAAGACCCCTTCCACTGTCCTTAGTTGGGTGGTGTGCGAGTTGTAATAATAATAATAATAATATTCAGTATCAAAGCAGAGATTGTGTGACCAGGCAAGAATGATTAGAAAAAATGAGTGGTTAACGGCAATCGAATTGGAAGAAATAAGATGAAGAGTCATACAGGAAGAAGAGAGAGGTGATGAGAACTTGGAAATGAATCGGCCACCGTAGGAACAGAAGACGAAGATGACAATACGGACACAGTGGGAACAGAAGAAGAAAATGACGATAACTGTAAGGATTGCACCGATAGAACTAGTAGTGGATAGAGAGTCACTATTGTTAATATATAGAACTATGTCACTCAGTAGAGCAAAAAATACTGCGTTATTGAAAGAATAATGGATGTGGTAGAATAAATGACATCATAATGAACAAAGCAATTTCGTGTTCACGTAATAGTTTTATTAATATTTTGTGTATTCTCCTTTTGCTTTGAGACCTGCTGAAACTCTTTTTGATATAAATTCAATAAGTTTGTGGATAATGTTTGGCTTCAGGTTGTTCTAACACTCGTTAATAGCATGCCATAGTGTATCTTGGCTGGTGATTGCATACTTTGTCTTATTTCTTTTCAAATGTTCCCATAAATGTTCGATTGGATTGAGATTAAGGGAGTGAGGTGGAAACTCCATAACAACGAGCACACCAAACCATGGTCTTTTTTCCCCTGCAAATATTTTCTGCTGAGCTTAGAGGTGTGTTTAGGGACAATACCTTGTTGTAAAATGACTCCGTGACAACATAGGTTTTAACCAGTTGGCATAGCATTTCTTTGAAGGATGGAGCACTTGGTTATTTTCCTTGGTAAGGATATCGTTAATTCTGTACAGATCACTAACACAATTATAACTAAAACATCCCCAAACCTGAATACTTCCACCACCATGTTTTACTTTGGATTTCACACATTCGTTTAGCATTCTTTCATTACTTCTGCGTCTGATATAAAGTCGTCGACTATTTCCATAAAGCTGAACTTTGGATTTATCTGTAAACAGAACTTTTTCCAGTCCTCAACAGTATAATGCTTTTACTTCTTGGCTCATAGCAATCCCTTGCGTTTATTTTGGGATCGTAAATTCCATTAAGCTCATTTGAAGCTGAATAGCTTCTCTCGAGTGTTATTGAGCAATGCTTGGTTCTTAAAAGCAATTGCCATCCTGTTGTGCAAAGAGGTTGTCTTGATTCATCGCTCCTCTCACTGAGTGGCAACTTTTGGTCCGCTAGATCTTGTTCTTGTGGAAAAGGATCCTATTTTCTTAAATCTCTGCACGGTTTACTACACAGCACTTTTTGAGACACTTACGTTATCAGCAATTTTACGTTGTGACATGCTTTCATTACTTAATGCAATTCAGTATTTGGCCCGTGACTCTTTCGCTCAGGTCTCTAGACATTTCGATACAAGACATGGAAAGAGGATTGTCTTATTCTGTATCCTCATTTAATAGACAGAAAAAGTAAGGAAGTAAATGTGGGAGTTACAAACATGTAACAATGCCGAAGCATCCATCCTCAGACACCTGCCAAGGTCCTAGGATGAACTGCATCGGTTTATAAGTCACAGTATGTGTCGATGGAAAACATAATTGACATCATGTGGAGAGAGGTTAGGACAGGTACAAATCAGGAGAGGTATATTTCAGGGGGATAGTCTATCCCCGTTATTGTTCGTACTGTGTGTCATACCACTGAGTCTAGTATTAAGGAATGTGAAAGCGGGATAAGAGTTCAAAGGTAAACAACTAAGGATCAATCAGTTGTTATTTATGGATGATCTAAAATTATATGGTAAGAGCGAGGTTCAAATTGATTCCTTAATCAAGACTATACAACTCGTTAGTACAGATATCCGAATGGAATTTGGTATCAAGAAATGTGGAGTGTTGATCCTGAAAAGAGGAAATTTTGCAGAAAGTGAGGGTATTGTTTTGCCAAATGGGGGAACGATGAAAGTTATTGAAGAGATTGGATATAAATATTTGGGGATCTTAGAGATGGACAGAATTAAGGAAGAGGCAATGATGAACAGGTTCAACAAAGAATACTTGAGAAGATTGAGATTGATTTTATGGTCAAAACTAAATGGGAAAAATAAGTTTCAAGTTATCAACAGTTGGGCGGTAGCAGTGCTCAAATATGGAGCAGGAATTGTTTAAATGGAGTAATGAGGAGTTACAAAACTTGGATAGAAAGTCGAGGAAGTTGCTAACAGTGCACAGTACCTTTCATCATAGGAGTGATGTAGATAGGTTATATCTACCAGAGGAAAAGGAGGAAGAGGTCTAATGCTTTGTGAACGTTGTGTACGAGCAGAAGAGAATGCGATATGGTGATATGTTAAGAATACCGTAGAGCCGCTGTTGGTACTGGTTAGAGAAGAGGGTATAATCAATACGGAAGAATGTGTGAAAAAGAAGAGTACAAGAGAAGTAAGACATAGGTAAGAGAGCAGAAGTGCAGCAATAAGATGTACGGACAATAATGTAGGGAGACAAGTGATGACATTGACAAGGAGAAGTGGTGGTTGTGGTTGAAAAACAGTGATTTAAAGGCAGAAACAGAAGCTCTTATCTGTGCAGCTCAAGCACAGGCATTAAGAACTAGCTACATCAAGTTCAACATAGATAAGACTGTTGAATCACCCCAATGTCGAATGTGTGGAGAAAAAGGAGAAAGCGTGGGAGATTATGTAGGAAACATGGCTTGGGGCGAGCAGCTCATTGGTATGATTATGGCCCTAAAAGAGTTGTGGAATCTGATGAGATAAAGGTGCCATAGGATTTCACGATACAGTGTGATGATCATATAGAATGTCGAAAACCTGATTTAGTTATCGTGGAGAAAGAAGAAAAGAAATGTTTAATTGTTGACATTGCCATCCCTGATGATAAAAATGTTGGAGTGAAAGAAGAGGAGAAGGTTCAGAGGTATGACAAGCTAAAATGAGAAATTAAACAGTTGTGGTCAATGAAGAGGGTAGATGTAGTTCCCGGTAGTTATCGGAGCTCTCGGTACTGTGAGCAAGAAATAGGAAAAATGGATAGATAGGATAGGAATGAAACTTAATATAGAACACTCCAGAAGACTTCGATTTTGGGAACAGCGAGGATATTAAGAAAGACCCTAGAAAGTTGAATGGACCAATGTCACCCTAGACTACTGGCTGTAGATGGCTGACATTAAGATTACCAGCACAACATCAAGCTGTGAGAATTGAGATAATAATAATAAAAACAAAAAAGAAACAAAATAAACACGGACAATTCGCTCTCAAATTAACAGCCTCCATAGCTGATATTTAAACTGCTTGTCGTCATATTTATGATTAAAATTTTGATTAAGTTTTATTAAAACAAAACGTTTGGGGAGAATAACCTTAAATGGTTTAATAAATAGTAAGAGATCCATTCTGACAATTCTACTAGTGAACGATGGATGTTCGTATCAAGACACTTTTTTAGTTGCGATCTTGAGATATTTCGAGACGTTTTCCAGTCAAACGTTTCACCCATGTTGTTTTAAAGAAAGACCTTTTATTAGATAGCCAAGCTTTCCGTCTTAAAATTGATCCTTAAAGGTTACTGGTCGGTTACCAACATTATGGACAGCTTATGATTGAAAAATGTTTTTGATATTTCTCGTCTTAAATAAACTAGTAAATTCTACATTATCTCAAAATTGGTTGCAAATGTGTATTAGAAGTGCTATGATGAGTTATGCTAAATATTCGTGAGGAGGTACAAGACTTTAGTGACGAAGATGAAACGAATTACAAAACAGACGAAATAAACAAAGAAAACATGAGCGAGTTCTGATTTTTTTTATTGCTCACCAAAAATCAGAAAAATTCGTAACATACAATAAAATACGACAGGCAATCCTTGTGCAAGTTTTGGTCGAAAGAAAGAACGAGTAGAGAGAAGTAAAACACGTGCTTTTTTTAATCTGGAAAACTTTCGTAAAAAAGAAAATGGCGTAGCGTACAAACCTGCGACTCTTACTTATTTTCAACTAAGCATTCAGACACACTTCAACCCAAAGGATTCAACCGTGAATTTGCAAACAACGACTGGTTTAAAGTTTTAAACTTCCTTGAGAGGTTTTTTAAATTCTGACGACAGCATTACTGTTCATATACGTTAAAGTTAATCATCAACAATCCACCCGAGAAGTGAGAAAGACTGAAGCTTTCAACTGTTTCGCCGAAGGATAGTTTGGTGACCAAAAACAAGTAGCCTTGCAGCGTGTTACCTCGTGGTTGTTTTACTTTCATTTTTTGTTTTGAGCCAGAAATACATCCCGACGTCTTCAGTGGGACAAAATTTCCTAAGGAAAACAATCCTGAATGAGGCAATGAAATTCTTGTGTGGAAAGCGGAGAGAACATCCAAAGTCTATTGGGGCAGGACTTGTCTTCTGGACGATGAGTGTTTTATCCCGCTTCTTAAACAATTTACCATGAACGCTGTCCGGTTAAATACTAAAAAATATTCAAAAGCCATCATTCTGCAGAGATGAATGAACCAGAATCTTCATTCTACTTTACCAACAAACACCAATTAAATCCAGGCGATAATATTTGGTACAAAATTTCTCCCTTGGGGGAAAATGAAGTCAGGAAGTCACTTCTCACTTTTGAAAGTTGCTCAAAACAATTCCGTTCGCAGAACTTGTATTTTAAAGCTACTCAATTCGGACTTACTTGTGATTGTATAGCTATGGTAAGTGGTTAC
Source organism: Heliopora coerulea (assembly GCA_030142905.1). Classification (NCBI taxonomy): domain Eukaryota; kingdom Metazoa; phylum Cnidaria; class Anthozoa; order Scleralcyonacea; family Helioporidae; genus Heliopora; species Heliopora coerulea. Next base: position 652,722 of record JASJOG010000073.1, on the reverse strand, counting down.
CAGCAAGTGAAAAGTCCCAAGATTTATACAAATCATCATCTATTCAACTTCAGCGAAGAATGTCGTTTTAATACTGTTACGTTAATGCAATGTACATTAATATGTATGATTATTACACTAAGTATTAACAAAAAATCGTACCCTGAACAGACTCTTGGGAAAAAAGGCCACGAAGACCAAAAATTCAAGGGCTTGTTATTTATAAATGTTAGAATAGTTGGGACAAAATCTTCAGATTGTGTGTGTGTGTATGTGTATGTGTATATGTGTATGTGTATATGTGTATGTGTATATGTGTATGTGTATATGTGTATGTGTATATGTGTATGTGTATATGTGTATGTGTATATGTGTATGTGTATATGTGTATGTGTATATGTGTATGTGTATATGTGTATGTGTATATGTGTATGTGTATATGTGTATGTGTATATGTGTATGTGTATATGTGTATGTGTATATGTGTATGTGTATATGTGTATGTGTATATGTGTATGTGTATATGTGTATGTGTATATGTGTATGTGTATATGTGTATGTGTATATGTGTATGTGTATATGTGTATGTGTATATGTGTATGTGTATATGTGTATGTGTATATGTGTATGTGTATATGTGTATGTGTATATGTGTATGTGTATATGTGTATGTGTATATGTGTATGTGTATATGTGTATGTGTATATGTGTATGTGTATATGTGTATGTGTATATGTGTATGTGTATATGTGTATGTGTATATGTGTATGTGTATATGTGTATGTGTATGTCTATAAGTACATTAAAAATACTGAAATCCCAACTATTTCCCGATATCGTCTAAACCACCATCAGTCAAACTTCTGAAGATTTTTATCAAAGCCTACTGGTGGTGGTTACAAGCGAAATTCGGTAAAATGGACAAAGCCAAGAATGTCCAAAGAGTCGCAAAGGGTACGTTGATGAGGACGATCACTGCTGGAAAGGAGCTCATGGAAGCTCAGTGATCAGTGAACGAAGTCAAGCAAGCGTTCGAAGAGATAAGGAAGGCTCACGAAGTTTGTATTAAGAAACATGAAGAATTTACGATGTTACTGAATGATATGGGGTTTGAGGAGGCTGAAATTTGGATGCAAGCCTGTACAAAGGAATACACAGCCTTTACTGTGATGTTTCACGATTGTGTTAATGCTAACAAAGAAGAAAATGAAAAGGATGATGATGACGCAAGCCAAGAGAACGATAATGAAAGCAGTGTGAATGAGGAAAATGAAGAACACAACGAACCTTCTGGAAGTCATATCACAAGTAATGAGGTGGCTGTGACGGAGAAAAAGAAAGCAAGTAGTGCAACAAAGATAAATATGTCAGCCAAGCCTTTTACTGTAAAACATGAGAAAGCTAAACTTTTTTTTTTTTACTGGTGATGTTCGACGATATTTCATACATGCTGTTCAAGCCCACCATTCAGAAAGAGACACTCTAACTCTCTAACAGTACCACGTTCAAGTTTGAGTGCAGAGCCTGCTAAGCTAATTGAAGGAATAACTTCTGATTTAAAAGCTGCTTGGAAATATCTTGATCAAAATTATGGCGATCCTAGAGTTGTGTCTGACACAATAACTTTGGATTTAGATAAATTCAAAGATATCCAGCCAGGTGAAGATCATCGATTCTGTGATCATAAAAATGTAGTTACAAGATCATACAATATTTTAAGGGAAATCAAGCGACCTGAGGATATGAACAATACACATGTGATTTCTCTCATTGAAAGAAAAATGACAAAGGAGGACATTGGGGTGTGTGCTCGGCACATCAATTCACAAAACCTTAATCCTACAATGGATAACCTCCTCGCTTGGATGGAGGGAGAAATGACTGCTCGAATGCGTTCTGGTGCGACAATCCGCAAAAGTGGCAAGTCATCCCACTCCAAACACTAGAAGGTAGACTGTATATACAACCATCGCGGACGGCTGCAGGTCTTGAGTTGCTAAACATCATCTTGAACTCGAACGTATAACAGCAGTACACGTAAAGTATAAAGTGAATTTACACTACGATTCGGACGATAAAGTCAAATGGCTTGGGCAATACGACGGCCTAAAACATTTTGTCAATGATCTCCTGCAAGAAGATGGGAAATGGAGTTCCCCTGGAGGCAAAGCGAAATCATTCCAAGCGGGAAAGGTTACTATTACTTGGTATGTAGATAAGAAGACTCTACTTTTTCAAGGTTCAGTTGGCAGCATGGTGAAGGAGCATATTATTAATCTATTAAAATCTGATGGAGGAACTTCTGAAAGAAGGAGTTGCAATGATTTTGGAAAGTCATCACTGCCTTCAGTGAACATAGAAAAGAAGAGACGTTCGAGAGCACAGAATATCGGCTTTGTCAGTCGAAATGACGGAGGCAAAGCTTGATATCGAGATTTTGCGTGTGACTCTCAATAGATTTTGTGATTCGTTGAAAGCAATGGAAAAGTTGTATAAGAACTATGTTGCTGAAAAGAGGGGTATAAGTACACAAACATCGATCTTGTCCCAAGTGTGCCTAATGAGGAGAATAATTCGAATATTCCATCTATTAAATTATTTGATTTGGAGAAAGAAATTGATTGCATGAATGGATCCCCTCATTTTTCGAGAAAAACCGAACCTAACGTACGAGTACAAACCGAAGTACGAGAATAATTTAATCAAAATATAACAATTAATCAACCATCATGTCAAGAAGAAAATCGCCGCACGAAAACCGAAAATATTATTAGCCCAACTACAATTGAAACACAGCTAAGGGAATACCGAGAAAAACAGAATCATATCTTTATTAGAAATTCAATACATCTATCAGAAAATACCCGAGCTATTGTTCGAAGAATAGAAAAACAGCAAGAAACAATGGCTAGGCTGGGTCTTGGTTTGCAGTGTCAGAAAATAGCAAAATTGAAGCGACTAATATGACAACGAACGTCCTGCATTACTGCCATACGGTCACTATGTATCAAAGGTCATCATCTATGCTGCCCGTCAAGTAGGTCATTCGGGTGTCGCCACCATTGCCAAAACCAGAAAGAAGTACTGACTTATCAAAGCCCATAATATTGCCAAACTTGTCAAGCATCGTTGTACGGTTTGCCGAGAAATGGAAGCTAAATTAGAGACAGTTTATGACAGATCTACCTAAGTGCCGTTTACAGCCACACACGCCACCTTTCCTGTATTCTTCGCTTGGCTACTTTGGAGCCATCAAACTGAAGGTTGGTCGAAATAAGACAAGTAAGCACTATGGGGCAGTGTTCACGTGTCTTAACACCAGAGCTATCCACTGTGAGCTGGCTGTTGACGCAAGTGCCATGGAGCTTATGCAAGTGTTACGAAGATTCTTTTCATATCGTGGTTATCCCAAGCTAATCGTTTCGATAACGGTACGCAAATGGTTGGAGCAGAAATCGAGTTTCGCCTCATGATCAAAGGATGGAACGTAAACCAACTGAAAGAGTTCTGCTCTGGGAGGGCGACCAGCACAGCCCTACAAGGCCCATTTCGAGAAATCAAGAATCCTCGTCATTGATTTGAGTTCTGTCAGTGGATTGTGGATGCCTTTGGAAAAGTTGGTCGAGAGATCTATTACTGCAACCGGTGCCCGGAAAGATATGGAACATCCAAACCCGGAATGTTTGAGTTCATGATTACGTCGTTGTCGCAGACCCAAATGCGCTACGTGGGAAATGGGAAACAGAAAAAGTTATCCAGGTCTTTCTGGGACAAGATGAGATGGTCAGAAATGTCTTGATTAAAACTGCCAAAGGGAATTATTGTCGTCCCGTAAGCAAGATTTGTGTAATTTATCCCCCTGAAGGTGGTGACGATAACTAAAATTGAATGGGAAGTCTCCCATTCCGGTCGGGAATGTTACGCTAATGCGATCTACATTAATATATATGATTATTACACAAAGTATTAACAAAAAATCGTACCCGAACAGACTCTTAGGAAAAAAGGCCACGTGGACCAAAAATTCAAGAAGGGCCTGTTATGAATGAATGTTAAAATAATTGGGACAAAATCTTCAGATTGTGTGTGTGTATATGTGTATGTGTATATGTGTGTGTATGTGTATAAGTACATTAAAAGTACTGAATTCCCAACTATTTCCCAATATCGTCTAAACCACCATCGGTCCAAATTCACTTAGTCGCTTAGCAAATGTCCTGACAGCAAGCAAGTTCCCTTACGTCTTTTGTTCACATAAATTAGAAAGAACCAAGACAATCCGTTGCTCCAAAAAGTGAACTGTTGGCAAATGCATATTCCAAGGAACTAACTTTGAGAAGTGCTCTTTCAAGTCTTAAATTGTCCAGTTACTGAGGTGGTCCTAGAAAGCGAAACCAGCCGCAGACACCAAGAAAGCCATATCCTTTGCCGCTCTTAAATCATTTCCTGTCTTCAGTGTTCAATACAAGGGAAAAAAGAACGAGACCAAATCAATTTGCTTGGATACGGTACCTAAGTATGGTTTGGTCAACCACATACAAGTCCCCAAGCTTGCACACGGCATTTTTGAGTGACCGAAATCCATGGACATATACCTATATATATATATATACACATATATAATGCTAAGGTAGGATGCTTAAAATTGTGCAACACATCGAATTCAAACACTCGACTTGCAAATTCCAACAACAACTTTCACGGGACATAAAGAAAATACATAACGACAAAGAATTGCTAATTCCCGCGGACAAGTCAACTAATTTCTATCGCGTTAAACCTGCTTCCTACAACCGGCTACTCTATTCTAGTATAAACAAATCATATAAGAAAGCACAACCTAATGAAACCGGCAAAATAATTAGTAAAGAAAAGAGAATCGCAAAAGACCTACAGCTTGACAACAGGATTGACGCGCTTGCCGAGAAAGATTGTTTCATCACTTTGAAAGATCACAAACCGAATTTTAACAACAAACCGATATGTAGATTAATAAATCCCGCAAAATCAGAGATAGGTATTATCAGTAAAAGAATCCTGGAATGAATCAACAAGAAAGTAAAAGCAGCGACAGCATTAAACCAGTGGAATAGCAGTACTTCCGTGATTGAATGGTTCAAAAACATCAGAGACAAACCAGAGCATTCATTCATAAGTTTTGACGCAGTTGAGTTTTATCCCTCAATAACGGAAAACTTGTTAATCAAAGCACTTTCGTTCGCTTCGGAATATGATCGAATTACCGACAAAGAAAAAAGCATCATCATTCAGGCTAAGAACTCTCTTCTTTTTAACGAAAACAAAGCATGGCAGAAAAAAGCCGAAGGCTCAAATTTCGACGTGACAATGGGCAGCTTTGACGGTGCTGAGACCTGCGAACTTGTCGGCTCCTACCTTCTGTCCCAATTGCCCACTAATATTAAAAGGAATGCTGGATTATACAGAGATGACGGCCTGGGCGCATTCAGTGCAACCCCCAAAGAAATTGGAAACATCAAGAAAGCAATATGTAAAACATTCAACGACCACAAGCTAAATCTTACTATAGATGCGAACAAAAAAAAGTGTAAACTTTGTTGATGTTTCATTCGGCTTAAGATCCGGATCATATAAACCGTACACAAAGCCTAATTGCGTTCCTCTTTACGTCCACAGAGACAGCAACCATCCACCTACAATACTCCGCCAAATTCCCTAAAACATCAACCGCCGACTTTCGAACATATCTTCCTGCCAACATACTTTCGATTCCACACGACATCCGTACCAAGAAACTTACCTAAAAAGTGGATACGACTACCAGCTTCATTTCCACCCCAACCTACTCAAGAAAAACGAACAAGGAAAAGAAACGTCATTTGGTTTAATCCGCCATACAGTGCCAATATCGCAACCAACATCGGTCGTAAGTTTCTGAAAGCTATCGACGAGTGCTTCCCAAAAGGCCATCCTTTACACAAAATTTTGCAATAGAAACACACTAAAGCTTAGTCATAGTTGCATGCCCAACGTAGCCAACATCATTTCGTTGCACAACAAATCAGTGCTAAACAAAACCAAAGAATCTGCTGATCACACGCCCCCGGAAAACGAATGCAACTGCCGCATAAAAAATGATTGTCCACTAAAAGGGAAATGCCAAACCAAAGGGATTGTTCACCAGGCCACCGTAACGAATGAGGACAACAACACGAAAGAGACCTACGTCGGCTTAACAGAAGGAACGTTTAAAACACGATATCGGAACCACACCAGCTCATTTCGAAACGAAAAATACAAAAACGCCACAGAGCTTAGCAAACATGTTTGGTCGCTGAAGGAATCGAACGCACGCTATTTAATCGAATGGAAAATTATGAAGAAATGTCATCCCTATTCAAACAGGACTAAACGCTGCAACTTATGCATCTATGAAAAATTTCTCATCATCTGCCATCCGGAACTGAGTTCCCTCAACAAAAGGAATGAACTCATATCTACTTGCAAGCACAGCAAGAAACACTTGCTTTGTAATAGATAATTGTCACTGTCTCTACCTGTAATACGAACCAAATACTACACACAAACAACTTGACGTCACAAACTAACCACGGATCTCACGTTTACACGCCAAACACAGCATTCACCTGATGAGTGTGGCAAGCTTTGGACTTGTCATACGGAACAGATCTATAGTGAATAAAAGTTCTTATGAAGTAACCAAATCTTGTGTTGTGATTATATATATATATATATATATATATATATGTATTAGTAAATTTCATCTTACTAAGTGTAGACGTTTGCAAGCTTGGATACATATGATGAAAAGTTTGTTCTCAAGCTTTATCTAAGAAATTTTCTGAGATAAAGCTTCAGAACAAACTTTTCATTATATATATATATATATATATTTATATATATTTATTTATATATATATATATATATATATATTTATATATATATATATATATATATATATATTTATATATAAATATTTATATATATTTATTTATATATATATATATATATATATATTTATATATAAATATTTATATATATTTATTTATATATATATATATATATATATATATATATGTAGAAACATCGATACATAAAGCGAAAATTTTTTTCCCTAGTCACCACGAGTGTAACGGAACACCACGCACGTCGAGATTAGTACCCTCGCACCGCGTTTCGCGTGGTAGGCGAGGAGACAAGCTTCAAAAAGCTATTCTGGTAGTTGTATTCAGCAGATGTATAGCAGGGAACTGGCAATTAGGAGAAACACACACTCGTACGATTTTCAAATAACCCATATAACACTTGTCCTTTGGGCTCGTGCTATTTTGATAATCTTCGAAAAACTTACTCGTAAGTGTGATAGCCATTCTTCGTAGTACATCAGTTGAATACAACTACAAGAGAATCTTGGGGATTTTTTCAATTTCAAGCAAACATTGAATTCTCAAAACGAGTGGAAAGACAGTTGCCCCGACTAACGTTACAAAATAAGATTTCGAAAGGCATTTTAATCGTTGTATTCAGCATGTGTATAAGGGGAACCAACCATTTTCAAATTCCACTTGAAATCATGACATTACCTAAAGTATTAAATCAGAGCTAATGTAGAGGTTATATGATCAACGATGAAACATATATTGTGATAATTTAAGTGGATTGTATAACATTTTTTAATTTCATAGCTCGTTTGCTAACAGATTATGATGAATTGTCCAGAAAAATCAAGCAAAGAATTACCTCATTTTCTAAATTATTTGTTATTTATCTGAAAATATTTCCCATTAACACTGCTAGGTGTTAGATTTCAATTGGGACGAAAGTTCTATTTCTCCCCTGTCACAATTCTTTAAAATTTGAAAATTTTAATTTCAATTTTTATTTAAATTACTCTCTGTAGCGGCTGGCGATATTTTTATTAAACCTAACCAAACCAGACTTATCGACAGTTCAGCTTTAAAAGACCGGATAGAAAATTTTCGTTGATCAGCTGATTCATCACTTATTAAGCAACACTACTGCTTAAGGAGCGTCAGAGAATCGATTGAAGTTGCAAAGAATGCATGCAAAGATTCTTTTCTCCCATTATGGTGACAACTACTAGTCGAATTAATAAAATGGCGGTTGTTTGGGTGAGATTTTCCTATGTAATCGTTCATAAGGGCTCAGCCAATGATGTATTTCGATGCTTCTCTCAATCAAATTTCAGATATGTATATAGGAAGAAAACCACTGCTGCTTATATTCTTCCAAAATCTGTCTTCTTAGAGGGTTTTGATCACATTTCTATTCATTTGCCTTACCAAAGTCTCATAAATTGGATTTTGGCTGCCGTTTCACCAGTTGTAAAATGCCTAAAGCGTCAGTTGTAAAATTTTAGATCAACGTTTTTAACGAGTGAGGCCAGATTTTTATCTCAGTAATCTGACCTCAATCTAATCCTAAACCTAACCCTAATTTGTTGTTTAATTATCAATTAACAATAATAAAGTTTTAGAAATTTACTATAGTGATAAAAGACATTTAAACAAACATAAACAGCAATAATAATATTGATAATAAAAAATTAATTAAACCTATTCGTTTTACAACGCGAGATTGTGTACGTGCACGCTTCCCTTAAGTTGTAGCTTGTACTAAACACTGGTTCCTTAACTTAACCTAACACAGGTTCAAACAGTTTCCTTATATTGTAGTTACTGTCATTGATTATGCTGTTGAAAGTACGCTTGCAGCTGTTGTCGTGGTGTTCTGCTATTGTGGGCAGACCTGGGTTGGATAGCGCTTGATGGTGTTCCTTGTATGGGCATATAATGCGCAATGCTCTTCTTTGAATGCGTTCTAGCTCATATGATAAATACGTAGGCAGAGTAACCTGAAATACTGGGGCAGTGTAGTCAATAACAGGACGTATACATGCGGTATAAGTAAGACGTCGATCGTTTTTATCAAACCTTGGGTCTTTTCAGTAGGATGAAAAAATAGAGCTTCTTAGATGCCTTCCTAATAACGTCAGTGATGTGGGCACTTCAAGTTAGGTCGTTAGAAATAGTAACACCTAAAAGTCAACTATCTTGATATTTTCACATCCTATTACTATTGGGGAGACAATCTCTTTCTACCTTGGCAAATGATATACGCAGCTCCTTGCATTTCTCGTTATTCAATTCTACTGTATTTCTACGTGACCATTTCGCTACGTCGTCAGTAATGGTTTGCGCATTACTCTGTTCTCCCTTGCCAATAAATTTCCGAAGCTGTGGTATCATCTACATACTTCCAAAGGAACGCGTTGCTTAGAGCTAAGTCATTGATCATAATTAGAAATAATCAAGGTCCCAATTTAGTCCCATGCGGAACACCTGAAGGAACTGCTCACCATTCAGAAACCCTGCCCTCCAAGAGTTGGATTCTCTGAGAACTCTGTGACAAAAAATCTATTATCCAATTACTTGTGCTTACAGCTAAATCGAGCAAACAATTTTCTAACTAAAACGCTGTAGTGGATTAAGTCATATGCTTTCCTATAGTCAAACAGGAGAGTTTGTATAGTAGAGCCATTGCCATCAGTCCCTTAGGACCAGACGTGAAGCGTCTTGAGTAAGGCTAAGTTTGTAGAGAACTTTGATACGGCACCATACTGACTGGGATAAAGTACACGTAGGGGCCGTTCACACTAGCTTGATAGATCGATCCGTGATCGATCTAAGTCAAAATTGGTCTGAGATCAATGTCAAATCAATCTCAGATCGATTGAAGTTAGATCGATCCCAGTATGAACGGCCCCTTAATGCGGCTGGCTTTACGTACTCAGTGACGACAAATTCCTCGACAACTTTTGAGATACAGCGGGCAAGTGATATTGGCTTGAAATCTTTCTTGAGCTCCTTTAAAGGTTTCATCTTGGGAAGACGTGAGCCACCTACCAGATTCTAGATGTTTGGTAAGCGCTGCTCCTTGAATGAGGCATTCAGGATTGTAGTGACTGGATAGGCTAGGAAATCGACATTGTCTTTGAGTATCCAGTTCGAAATTCAATCTGGCCCGCCAGCTTTCCCCGAGTTTAAATGGGAGAGTGTCATATAAACCTCTTGTCCGGAAACTACTAAGAATTCGGAGGCATGTTCTGCCTCAAACGCGAGCTTAGAGATGGCACTTGGAAGTTGATACTCTCCCAAAGGCTCCAGGAGGACAAGGTTGATTGCATAAGCTACTTCGTGCATGCGTACGTACTCAAGATCATTAATGTTCAAATGGGTGAGAAGGCTACCATCATGATTTGGGATCACCACCTTTCAAATGTTCTACCTTGGATTCATAAAACTTTGTTTTACAATGTTTCCTCTTATGGTTGACTGTATTCCTGCAGAATTTGAACTGATAAAAGTCCTCAACATATTTATGGGATACGTGTTTTCTCTTCAGAATAAGGAACTTTAGTTGATTGTTCATCCTGGCAGCGTCGCTGGTATTTATCCGTACCATTTTTAACGGTATTAGAAGGTCCAGCCCGATTCTTATCACTTTTTGCAAGACGTTTCCCGTTCTTCACAGTTCTGGACGCCGAAGAAGAGTGTAAGTTGGTCCATCCTTCGCAAGTAACTACCAAACTCCGCCTTACGGCTACCCCGAAAAATCACGTCTTAGTACAACCTTGTTTGTTTTAACGCTGTTTTCTCGGATCTTCGGTGATGCCAGCACTATGTTGTGATCGGAAAAGCTGAGGGGTGGAAATGCAACTGCATCTTCATACTGAGCTTGTAGGTTGGTGAGAAACAAGTCCAAAGTTAATGTTTTTACGAGCGGGAACATGACGATTTGGTTGAGACGAAAATTACTTTCAAGCAGTTGATCATTCAGGCGGTTGAAATTCCCACAAAAACAAGTGCACAATTCGGGTACATTGACTATGTAAGGATCAAAGAACTGCGCAGATGCTCGCGGATATTGTCATCATCCCCAAATGATGGATCAGGATAGTAAACAATCCCAACAATCAAACAGGAGAATCCTCTGGAAAGTCAATTAACCTGTCATGAACCCAAGGAATTTCATGCTCATCACAGCATTTTAGTTCCTCTAAAGGCTGCTATTTGCAGTAGTTATCCTTAATATAGAGGCATATCCCACCATGCTCGACAACCCACCTGTCCTGGCGTGTAATAGATTAGCCAGGAACCTCCACAACTCTATCAGCAGCTTGTTATTTTTGCCATGATTCTAGGTCAATGTCATCGCGTAAAATAAACTCAGTCACTTCAGCAATCTTTGGTTCAAGAGACATAACGCTGGTCAACATTCTTTTCGGGACAAAATGAGTTCTCATCGTTTGGTTATAATCGTTCATCGGGTTTTTCGTATTGTCTTAAGTGCGTGTCCTGAAGGTGTTAAACTGAATATTTAACGACTCACTTTAAACGTGATCCAAATAAAGAGATTCGACTTCAGGATTTCTAGCCGACATATTGTAGACTGGTTAAAACCCTGTGTTTGCATGGTTGTCGGAGGTCAGACCAGATTGAAGGTCTCGAAGTTGATCGAATCCTCTTTGTTCACGTTGCCCTCCACAACAGCCGCTACGCGTTGGCTTCGTTCTTGAAATACCGTAGTTAGCCAGGCGTTGCTTTAACTCCGCATAACACATACACTGGGGCTTTCACCATGGTTTAATCCCGTGTCATGTTTACCAGTTTTCACTACATTAAATACACAATTTATGACAACAAAAATGCCTGCCTCTGGCCGACATTTGTTGGCGCGGTCTTGTCATAAAATCACAAAGTTAAATCTGTTAAAATTCAAGGAACCGAGTTTTGCTGGAAATGTGTTTTGAGATTAGAACAAATCGATCCCAAATCATCTGAAAGTGTTTACGCCAAATATCGTCAATTTAATCAAATTATAGTTTGGGATGATGCGAAATTTTTGTCGTCATCTTTCTGGAAGTAGAGCAGTTCACAGAGTATCTAATAAATCCACATGGAGTTGAATTAAAAATATCACATCAATTGGAGTAGTTTTAACTCCAGTATGAGAGTGAAAACAACTCTGAAATTTTAACTCCAGAGAATAGAGTCACTTTAACTCCAGTCATGGAGTCAAAATAACCCCATGAAATTAACAGTAAAATGTTCATCTCAGCAGGAGGAACACGAGGATAGTCTGTTTTCCTTTGATCTGATTTTCATGTAAACCAAAATTCCATTGCGGTTTTAATTCATTCTAGTTTATTTCAACGCATTAATTCAAGAATTGTGTGCCGTATTACAAGCCTTTAACATCAAAGCTAAATGAACGGACATTTTCCTCATACATAAGTATTACTAGCTACCAATTTATCAAAAATAGTTAGGATCCCATGAAGCATTTAGTCCACCAATTGACACATGTAGCTTCCACAAATCCTCAATTAATAACCAACAGAAATTCTAGGTCCGAATGATCAATGGAATGTTTTCATAAGTCTCGGAGATACTCTCCCGTAATCCACGTGAAATCACGAATACCCATGAATTTCAAACAGTCATTTTCTTGATACAACTTCTTCTGAGTGTCGTTTAGAACAAAGTGGTGCTGACAAGGCTTCTGCTGCCGATCGTGATAGACCAGAAAGAACACGCCATCGTTCATACCACATTGGAGCTTGTCATTACAAACCATTATATCGGGGCAATCATACCAATCTTGTATGTACACGGGGACCTTTCCACCTTGAGATGTTTCATAAGTGAATACATTGTACTTCGCCGAACGAAATTCTCCAAATCCCAAAATGTCACTTTGCTTCCAGGTGATTGTGACTTCACTCGTAGCTTCCTCCTTTTTCAGTTGCATCCCAAAGAGAAATTCGGTCATTTTAACTATAAAATGATGAAGACATACTGATAGATATCAAAATTCATAACATTTACCATTCAAGAGAAAGCTATAGAGATAAATTGATGATTACTCTGCACTACAAAAGCTCGCTAATAAAAACTTAGTTGATTTAAATGAAATCCGAACTCGTTTTTTCGGCTATAACAAGACAGCTACTTCACCATTTGATCGCTAGTCAACTATTAACAGTTTGTTAATTCCGTTAACTCTTATATAAATATCCAAAAGAACCTCTAGACAACTTACTGCTTGTCCTTCAGTATGCACTGCGTTCTAATTTTCTTTCATTAGCATAAAATACATAATGGATTTATTGTAAACTTACCTTTCATATACGTCTTGCCCTATGATCAAATGAAGCGCGAAACCAGTTATACTTTTGCTCAGTTCGACAGCTGTTTTTATACTGTTCTGCTACTCTTGCGGTACATTATTGTACGGGCTCAGAGGTTAAGTGAGCACCAATTGAAGAAGCTCCATTGTATTCATATGAATATTCATTAGTAAGAATTGTGGTTTTTCCGTTAATATACAAAAAGGATTTGGGAAAGAGATTTTGTGAGCATCAAAGTAGGCAACACAAACTATTGCTGGAAGATTTTGGCGGTAAGTTTTACACTTGTTAAAGAACAGAGCTAAAGCAGTTATGTGTTGTGGTTTGTGATCATTTGTTCCATAGCTTATTTACTTCATTTTATTCATATGTTCTAGTCCGCTGAAATGAGTTCAGAAGAACTTTATTTCATCAAATTCAAATGCGGCATGTGGATGCATTGAAAGTTTTCTGTCAGGAAAGAAACCTCAAAGTTTCTGGGACGAAAGCCAAGCTAGTACCTCGCGTTTTCGCCGCTTCAGAGATGGGTATCATGGTTCCTCCTAAAGCAGAAGAAAGAGCCTCAAGGATACACAACAAAAAATCTAAACTTCTGGAGACACCTAGTGGGGAGTTCCCTGACCAGGCCACAATTAAGAATGGATGGCTTTGTGAAAGTGAGAGTATGTGTTCTTGGCCACCACTATTTCTAAGAGACATGACCATATTTCTAATGGCGGATCGTCCTGGAAAGGACGTCAATATTCACGAACGTATTTCAAACGAATACAAACACGGGAAAGCCCACCGGTTGTACGAATTTAAGTGACTGAAGGAAGTCTTCATACGCATTATAAATCCAAAATACAACTATTGCTTCCTTAAAGCTCAATGCACACATTCGATGGAAATTGCAAACACTCCACACACAACATGGATTTCATCAGTTAAAAAGAGTGGAAAGATTCACGGTGCCTATTGTACTTGCGTTGCTGGGTAAGTATTAGTTAATTTTGGTCAATTACTTTGAATGAATTTAATCGCAAACTAAACACTGCCTGGACAAGTTTAATATTTAAATGGAGGAAAAATACCAATAATATAATCCCTTCATCAGAAATATTGACGTAACTGTTAGCAGTCGAGTGCAAATGCGACAGTATTCCATGTAATATTTAAGAAACTTGTTGTCCTGTATGCAGCCCTGTATGCTCAAGAACTGCAGTTCTTAGACAGATACATCCCGAATGGGGTGACACTAGCAACGCTTTCCGAAGGCTAAGCTCCCGCGGCATGGATCTAACTAAGAGTCGACGTTCGAGGTGATTAACTGACTTAATACGTGATTGACAAGGGTTTCTCAAAATGGCAATGGCAGACAATGCTTTCTATTGTAAAGATTCTTTTGAAGTTTCTTGACCCGCAAGTTAACAGGTATGTATGCATGAATGATATGCATATGCATATCATATGATATGCATATGATATGCATGACTAACAGGGAAAACAAGTGGCAAAACAAAAAAACTAGTGTGGCGTGTGATATGAGAAGCAAACTTCAAATACAACAAGAAACCATCATAATCAATAAAATAATAATCGGCTAGCCTTCGAGTTCAATTACAAAAGTCAAGAATAAAGTCCGACAAATGGAGAACGAGGACGATGAAAGCTTAGCGGGTTTGACGCATAGCACCTTTTTAGAGCCGCCTTCGGTGCCTACTTGTGAGTTAATTGAAAGAATTTTTGAAGCTCAGGCCCCAGTTACACTATACCGGATTACTTTTCGTATCGGATTACCTCAACTCATTGACGCATCTCCAACAGAATGTGCTAGTTTAGTAAGCGACAGATAGTTCAACGAACTATTTGAATATCAAAGGCCAGAACACAGATAAAAATATCACTTGTGACTGACAAACAACTGGAAGATATTACAGAAAATAGAATTCGGAAGTATATGAAAAATAACACTAACTGGGCTGTTGGTGTTTGGCCCGACTGGGCGAGGGAAAGAAACGCTAGAATAAAAGAGTTAGGTGTTAATGATATGCTTGTCTACTGCAGTATTGTAAGAACGACTGATGAGGAACTGAGATATTAGTTTACCTTTAGTTTGCTAACTCGATTAAACGCCTCTCTAAGCTACAAATATTAAATAAACGCCAGGGCGTTTACTCGAACAGATATGGTACTTAAACTACAGGGTGTATCAAAAAAACCGCAAACTCTTTTGAAATCAGATATTTATGAAAGTTGCATAATTTAGCACTAATTGATCCCAAGGGTGCGTAAACACAATTCATGCTTGGGGATGTCGAAATTCGTACTGTGTGGTTACTCTAATAACAAGGAAAATTAAAACGTATTTTCAAATCTCAGAAGCATAATTAGTTGCACAGGCATTGAGATGCTATTTGCAGTATCTACTTATGCAAATTATAGCGTTTGCAGTTTTTTTTGATACACGCTGTAGATTTTTTAATTTTTTAGAACAGAGCTCTGAAGCGTGACCAGATTGTAATCTGAGAAACATGGTCATAAAATGTTTTCCTCCACTGAAAAGTGTTTGTTTATGGGATTAGGGTTAGAGTGAGGTTTAGGATTAGGTTTAGGATTAGGTTTAGGATTAGGTTTAGGATTAGCTTGAGGTCAGATTGCTTAGATGAAAGTCTGGCCGCTCATTAAGGCGTTGATCTAAAATTTAGAACTGACGTTTTAAGCGTTTTACGATACGTGAAACGGCTGCCATGTTCAAATTTGAGTCTTTAGTTGGGCACATGAGTAGAAATTCGATGAAAACTCTCTAAGCCGAAAGATTTTGGAAGATTATAAGCAAAACCGGTTTTGTTCATATATACATAGCTGAAATTTGATTGACAAATAAGCTTTCGTGCCATTCACCAAGGTCGTCATTCAAGCATCGAAATGTATCGTTGGCTCAACTCTTATTAACGATTACATGGGCAAATCTCACCCAAACAGCCCGCAATTTTTATTAATTTGACTAGTAGTTGTCATCATAATGGGAGAAAAGAATCGTTGCATGCATTCTTTGCAATTTTAATCGATTCTCTGACGCACCTTAAGCCATAGTGTGCGCTAAAAAAGGTTAACAAGTGATAAATCAGCTGATCAACAAAAATTTTCTATCCGGTCTTTTAAAGCTGGACTTTCAAGAAGTCTGGTTTGGTTAGATTTAATAAATATGTTGCCAGTCGTTTCAGAGAGTAATTTAAAGAAATATTCAAATTAAAATTTTCAAATTTACAAAAAATGTGACGGGGGAAATAGAACTTTTATCCCAATTGAAATCTAACACCTAGCAGTGTTAATGGGAAATATTTTCTGATAAACAACAAATAATTTAGAAAATCAGCGAAATCTTTGTTTGATTTTGCTAAACAATTCGTCATAATCTGTCTGTTGGCAAACCAGTTATAAAGTTAAAAATGTTAAGACAGTCCTCAGAAATTATCAGAATATGATTCAATTTTGTTTATAAAACCTCTACATTGGCTCTAATTTGATACCCTAGGTAATAACATGATTTCAAGTTCAATTTGGAAATGGTCGCTTCCCCTTTCAAGTTAGCCTAGTCCACTACGCCATAAAATACGTAACTTATTGAGAAAAACTTAACCCAAATTTCCGGATTTTTCACAGTTTTCTTTTTGACCCTAAATACATAGGGGATATTATCAGCAGGATTGCATATTTGTCAGATTTAACCTTCCATGAAAAATAAAGGTTCAATATCATTTTTTTCCTCACGTGTTTCTGACCTACACGGCTGCACTCACGTCGGCTTCATTCAAATGTGAGGCCTGGTACAACGAGATGTAGTTGCAGTTTTTTTAGAGTTCAATGATGTGCACCTGATGTAGTTTCACTTGCTTTGTTTGGAAGCAAAGATTCTTTTGAATAGCCACTTCTCCATTTTACGTCATCTAAATACAACTACCGAAATATTTTGTTGTTTTTTCTTTTCATGCAAACATTGATTTCCCAAAGCGGATGGAAAGACAACTGCTCCGATTAACATTATATATAAGATTTCGAAAAGCATTCCGATAGTTGTATTTAGAAAATATATAAAGGGAGCCAGCCATTACGAACAAGAGGACGAGGCCAGTAAGGTTACTTAAGGGACCATTTAAACGATACGACTGTTGTATACGAATGTTCATTTTGATGTATCCTATTTAGTCATAAGAGTGTTCACGATCAATTGCAACATTCTCAAGCGAATAGCAAGCAGGCATTCTGCTTTATGACATAATTGCATACGCCAAAGTGAAGAATTGTATACGACAATTATATCGTGTTGATAGGCCTTAAGATGCACATAAAAGCATATTTACACTTGCGACCATTATGAATTCGCCCTATATTTTTTTTTTATTTATTTTTACGGTAAAAATCATCTATTTCTGACTTTCGAAAAAGATACGATGTTACAGAAGTTTTTTAAAATCTGCTTGGTTTTTAAACGTGAAGAAAACTTTTAGTGAGAAAAAAAAGTTATCACGATGTTTTTTTTTAGAGTTAAATTAGGCTGAATGGTAAACGGTAGATAAAGATAAGATTCCAGCTCATAAATCATGAAGAATTTAACGTACGTTTTGATGCCTCTCACTTAAAACACAGTTGAAAATTATATATAACACAGTTCATATTTCAACATTAGGGTACAGAATTGCAAATGGCTGAATTTCTCAACAGTAACAAGTGGAGATGATACAAATAAAACAGATTACGATAAATGTCATTCTTAACTAAAATGAAATAAAATCGAAATATTACTTGGTATCTTCTTGTCTATTCTTTTTCACTCGGATTACAAGTATTTTGTATTTGCTGAAACTGTCGGACAGTGATGATTTTTAAGTGGAGAAATATCTTCGAGTTACAATATTTTTTAGCGAAAAAGTTGATAAGAAGAACAAATTTTAAAATAACGATGCGGAAAAGTCTACCTGCAAGGTAAGCTGTTCTCCCTAGAGGTCCAGTAAGAGTTACCCCTTCACTGGTCTCAATGTTACTACAAGAAGCCAGTAGTTTTTCAGTTTGTGCGAATTGCCATCAGTTACCTTTGTAAAATATAGTTTGTAAATAAATAAATAAATAGGAAACTTGTGTACCCGGAGAAAACCTTCGATGCTTGGTAGAGTTAAACTGCACAACACTCTTCTCACATGAAACCAAGCTAACATTTAATGAGACAACTTCACGGAGCTAGAATCGAACCCGAGTCACACTAGTGAGAGACACGTTCATTACCAATTTGCAGCCAGCATTCTCCTAATCCCCAGTTACGCTTGTTTTCGACTAGGCGAATATTTTAGTGGGAATGAGCATTTTTTGTGGCGAAAATATTAGCGTGGAATTTTATGCAGTTTCCATCAAGCGAATTTATTCGCACGAATCAGGAATAGCTGGAATACTTGGAAACACCCCAAATTCAAAGACATGCCTTCTGTCAATAGACGACTTTTACTGATCAACAAAATTACACTTATTTACCTATTGCTGCGCAGAAGATTGGAAAAACGTATCGTAAAATACAAAAGAAGATTCTAGACGAGAGGGATATATAAAGAGCTCGAACAGAAAGGAGAATTTCACCTTCTAGTGCATGAGATGAAGCTTCATGATCACGAATACCTTTTTAAGCTATTTAGAATGTCTCCAGCAGTCTCTTTGGGAAACCTTGAAAAATAAGGGGTACCTGGATGTTCCTTCATGTGAGAGAGAGTGGAAAAAAATTGCCTGTGATTTTGAAGTTCGCTGGAATTTTCGTCATGCCATTGGGGCTATAGATGGAAAGCATGTGGTAATGGATGCTCCACCACGTTCTGGGTACTCATTTTTTAACTACAAAGGGTCACAACCTTGTACTTTTTGGCTGCTTGCGATGCTAAGTATGAGTTTATTTGGTTGATATTGGAGACAGTGGCAGACAAAGTGACGGTAGTGTGCACACTAATAGTCAGCTTGGTTATGCAAATAGCAAACATTTTACTCAATATTCCCAAGGAAGAAATGCTAAGAGATTCAAACAGAATTCTCCCTACTGTTATTGTCGGTGATGATGCTTTTGGTCTAAAAGCGCATAAGATGAAGCCATATCGAACTCAGAATTTACCAATTGATCGAAGGGGTTTTAACTACAGATTGTCACGAACAAGAAGAATTGTTGAAAAAGCTTTTGGAATTGCAGCAAGTCGCTTTAGATGCATCAGAAGACCATTACTTGCAAATGAAAAGAAGGTCATACTCTCTACCAAAACAGTGGTTGCTTTACACAATTTTCTCACGGCAAAAAGATCAACAAAGAGAGGGCCATTTAACTATTGTCCACTAGGGTACACACACTATGGTGGACCATCAGGCTTCATTGCAGGGCAGTGGCGATGGGATGAAGACCAAATCAATGGAATAGAGAAAACACATCACATTGGATCAAACAACTACTCAAGGGATGCAATTAAAGTAAGACAAGAATTCAAAAGCTATTCCAATGCAGAAGGAGCAACTGAATGGCGACAGGAAATTGTTTGTAGAACATACAACCCATTAGACGATGATTTTGCAGTTTAATTCCAGTGTCGAACATACGGTAATCATGTAATCCTAAATGTCGAACATACGGTAATCACAAAACAATCCCATACACATGTGACATGTTAACAGCATCTTTAATAGGCAAAATACATTAATTAAAAGTGTTATAAAGTTTGTATCATAAGAGATCTTACAAAGAAAATGAAAACACAGTTTTATTTAGATGCTGTCTCCGTTAAACCCTATCTCAAATAGCACGTTAAACTTAATTTTTGCAATTCTTTTTTTTTTAGAGGAAGTTGTTTCATTACTGGAATCAAACTTTTACAGAAGATTGTATCTTCACTGTCATCATTTTCTATTGTTTTGTTTAAGGAATCAGTAGCTTCTTACAAATATCTAAATAACAAAGCTTTACTGGCGTTAGTGCTGACCTTGCAACGTGGCCTCTTTGGAGTAAAATGTTGTTTCTTTCTGTAGATCGCAGGAGAATGGTTGTCATTTTTACTTGATTCTTTTGCTGTTGATAAACATGGTGATAGGTTTTTGGGAGTTTCAGGCTGTAGGGCAATCTGAATGTTACTTTCAGTAGGCTTGTTTGCACCTTTTTCTTGTGCAAATGCAGTTTCCTCAAAATATTTACACCTCGGTAAGGATGCTGCTGCAGCCCCGGACCTTGTCATTCGTGCTTGCTTGTCTAAGCACTTCTTTAATTTATCTTTAAGGTTTTTTAATTGCTTTTGCAAGAATTTCACTAAGAAGAAAGATCAAGTTAAGTATAACTTTTACATCTGTTACTTTTTGTAATTTGGGGCATCTTTGGATACAGGCTAAGTTTGGAATAATTTGGGGATATGATTGAATTGGCAATTTACATGGATATCAGTTTGTTTGATTTACGATAGTATTTTGTCGAATAACATCATTCAATACTTGAAACGAGTGATATATCTTATTTTTTTAGTTTGGAAGATGACATTGAGATATCAATATTAAATTGATGGAAATACCTCAGTTCATTGCACAAGGTAAACTCAGCCCAACAATTTTTAAAAGTTGAAGTGACTTTGGATTAATAAATACTTTTACAAAAAGTATGGAAGTGAATATTATTAAGCAACAAAGGTTTCTCTGAAGCTAGAAATGAATCAACATTTATAAATTGATAAGATTACTCAATGCATTAAAAGAAGTTAGACAATTTTTGAAAATTTGTAATTTTTATCAGTCATCATTTATGGTCTACACAAAACAGAATGTCATGGTTGTCTATTTGTAAAGTTGTGGTGGTACTGGTCCAAGGTTTATTCATTGACTTCTTTCATTTTGTTTTGAAAAAGTGAACGATGTCACCCTGAACTAGTGTTCTTAAGGTCCATTGCCTTCCTTTATTATTTACTTATACTTAAGAATTTCAAAAATGCGAAATACCCTTTCGCCAAAGCCACAACATTTATCAATGTACTTTCTTTGCAAAAGAAAAAAGGAAAAGTAAAGGCAAAGTCATAAGTCCCTGCAATTAGTGCAATATAAAATGGTTAAGATATATTCATGATTACCGTCCTTGAATATTTTAGACAACTCTTTCCAGGCATTTGCTTTCGTTGGTCGTTCTTTGTATGATGCTACATTTGTGTCCCACAAACAGGGAAATTCTCGCACCTCTTCAAGGAAGAGTTCTTTATCAAACTCTGTAAATGACTCGTTTACTCCCTTTGCTTCGTCATCACTTAGTCCGTGATTAATTTCTTCTGTCCCAAGCTGTTCTTCTTCGTTTTCAACATGAAGACTGTCTGGACTGGTACCACCAGCTTGCCCTTCGTTTTGCAACCACCGCTCTTCCGGCAGACGTTCTTTGGATTCAAAAGTTGATGTAATAGTACTAAATGTCTCCAAATAAATCGTACTTGTGTCATCTTGCCGGTTGTTCAAGACATATTGTACGGTCTACTGTTCTTCCAATCGCTGACCACTACAAGTAAACTCCGCCGCCAAGTTTGTACCTTTTGACCTCCGACTTTAAGGTTTCGAAGCATATCATTGGTTAATGTTTTCTGTGACATTGTTCACGAGAGGAAAAGTAGAAACAAGTCCAACTGCCTTTCATTAGAAGCGACTCGACATTTTCGCCTTGAGGCGACAATATTTCTGTACTGCGCATGGCAAACCGGAAGAAGAACAGTTCCGCGGGTGTTCTGGCGAACAAATTTGCTAAGTGGAAAAAAGGCTTTAAATTTATCGCTCTGATAATGTTGCGAGAAGCAACGAAACATTCATAAAATTTTTCATGATTTATTTCAACCTTGTCTTGCTTTTATGACAGTTCATTTAAAAGCTTTGAATCGATCACTTGGCTTTATGTTATATTAACTATTTCCACCCGAAAAATGAATAGCCAAGATTAGCTTGAACGGGAATTAGAAGCCGTTTTGAAATATTACTGTTGGAATGGCAACTACTTGAACAATTTGCTAGATAATAGTATAGGGTCCTAGCAATGTCACTCTGCCAATCATGGTATGTTACATTCTTCGCAAAAATTATTTATCCACAGTTTTGAGGATAGAGATTGTATCGAGTTACCATAAGAGACGTTTTCAACAGCGTCGACAACACAGTGGGTGAAAAACTAAAATACCGTTTTCAAGAGTAAACTTTGACAACTAAATAAGACTGGAAGTAGGAACAAATTGTGGAAAAGCGCGTACGTTTTTCCATTTGCATATTCCCATTTTATTAATCTAGAGACAATGTACACAGGACTCGAAATTAACGCAAGCTCAAAAAACATCCACAGGCAAACATTTGACAGCAAACATTTCTCTAATGGAATTCTGAATAGGAAACAAACGTCCCTTCCATACCAAAATATTGTGAATGCAAACTCCACTAGTCCTCCTGGGAAGGAAATGGGATTGGAGTTAGATCGAATTCGTGTACTCAGTATGGATCAGCTATTTACCGTACTAATCACTAATGTTCTTACATAAGCTTAAACAAATCTCCCAGCAAATCTCCCAGGTTTTATCACCTTACTGATATCAACTTACTACTTCTCCTGTCAATTTCCGTTACTGTTGTAAATATATCATCTTAATTGTCATTCAATACTGTTTGTTCAATATAAATATATCTCGTTGTAATCCTTGATCTCCACTCTGATGATGTTGCTTGCAGCGATGAAACGTTAGTCAATAAATATGTTCTAAACTCTTCTCGCCTTCTTTGTTTAAGCAGCTGTTAATGTTTACATATGGCGATATTTCGTACAATCTGTTGGGCATTGCTATTTATATTAAAGTTACGATTTCCACCTGGACTATCACTAGTAGACATTTTAAAGAAACTACTAGTGGCATTGGTTGACTTGATAGCAGGAAAACAAATCCTTAATAGCAAATATTTGGCAATGAACTAAGAAATTAAGTTCGAACCCTGGTACATGGAATAAATTTCAGGAAATTCTGATTGGTTCACAGCAGTGCAATTTTAGGGAAACAAAGTGCAGAAAAAAGG
This sequence comes from Heliopora coerulea, assembly GCA_030142905.1. NCBI lineage: Eukaryota > Metazoa > Cnidaria > Anthozoa > Scleralcyonacea > Helioporidae > Heliopora > Heliopora coerulea. Next base: position 629,468 of record JASJOG010000073.1, on the reverse strand, counting down.
TAACAGCAATTTGCAGTGAATTACCTTTTCATGCACTGTATTACTTTCTTTACCTATAAATCAGTTGGTAATAGCATGATTTGTCATGCAACGGCCAGCTCCCCTTATTACATCAGTCGAACACAACTACCAGAACACTTTCCAATTTTTTCATTTTCATTCACACATTGAATTCCAAAAGCAAATGCAAAGACAATCGCTCCGATTAACATTACAAATAAGATTCCAAAAGTCAATCTGGTAGTTTTATTCAGCAGGTGTATAGAAGGGAACTGGCCATTAGGAGGAACACACACTCGTGCGATATTCAAAGACCTCATATAAAACTTGTCCACTGGGCTCCTGCTAATTTGATAGTCTTTGAAAAACGTACGCGTAAGTGTAATAGCCAGTTCCCTTTCGCACATCAGCTGAATACAACTTCTAGAGTATCTTGCAGTTTTTTCATCTTCATGCAAACATTGAATTACCAAACCGAGTGGAAATACAATTGCTCCGACTAACGTTAAAATAAGATTTCGAAAGGCATTCTGGTAGTTTTATTCAGCAGGTGTATAAGGGAAACCGGCCATTTTCAAATTGCACTAGAAATCATGACATTACGTAGAGTATCAAATTGAAGCTATTGAAGAGATTATATGAACAACAATAAAACATATGTTAATAAAGACTTCAAATAAACGACAAATTTCTTTATTGCATACATGTTTCGGCAAAACTCATGCCATCTTCAGTGCAAATGATAATAGGTTATTTACAAGCGATATTTATATGTGACCTGATAAACATTACAAGCGTATGACTCATCTAATATAAATTCTCACACATGTGTCGAAATGATTAATTACAAGGGTGCGACTGGTTAATGAAGGTGGTGGCTGTTGAAAGCGAGATGTAGAATTGTTAATGAAGTGTGGTAGACAAAAACAGTTAAGAAGAAGAAGAAAAAAAAAAAAAAGAAAAGAGAAAAAATATTATATATATATATATATATATGTATATTGGAATTATAAGCTAAACATGGTGTTAAGATGATGGACTTGAACATTAAGTTCGGGTTTGAGTTTCTTAATATGTAGCGCTTCTTTGAGTTTAAGAGAAAGGATAGATTTATCGGAGTCTATGATTTTAAAGCATGAGGAGTTATACTAAAGTTTGCAAGCAGAGGATTTTTGAAGGTGTTTGAATATGTGGAAATGTTTGTCAGTTTGTGTGTGCTCATTAATCCGAGTGGTGAGGTGACGAGTGGTTTCGCCAATGTAACGGGAATTACATCCCGCACAAGTAAACTGATATACCACATAAGATTTAAGCGCTCCAGGAATCGGGTCTTTAAAACAAAAAAGATTCTTAATTTTGTACGGTGAAAAAGCAAGTGTGATCTCTAGGTCGGTGCATAACTGTTGTATAAGTGACTTGAGTTTGCGTTGTGTTATTTTTGAGTAAAGCCCGGTATATGGTAGTTTGAAGTAGCGTGTATTTCGTTCGTCATCTTCCGTGTATTTTGTTTGGTCAGACTGGCTTGGTTCTTCATTGTATTGACTGATGACTTTGTGTATTATGTGGAAAGGAAATGAGTTACGTTTAAGAGTAAAAATAAGTTTGTTGAGATCTTCTTTGAAGCCGGTTTCCGTGTTATTTATTTCACGGGTCCTATCAATTAGTGTTTTTATCAATCCTATCTTATAATTCATGGGTGAGAAACTCAAAAAATTCATGAGCAGACTGGTGTATGTTTTTATGTGAAAAGTAGTTGTAGTGCAGGTGTTTGTAGATTTGGTTACCAAAACATCTAAGAATGGAAGTTTACCATTAATTTTTCTCCTTTTCGCTACATTGGCGAAACCACCCGTCACCTCACCACTCGGATTAATGAGCACACACAAACTGACAAACATTTCCACATATTCAAACACCTTCAAAAATCCTCTGCTTGCAAACTTCAGTATAACTCCTCATGCTTTAAAATCATAGACTCCGATAAATCTATCCTTTCTCTTAAACTCAAAGAAGCGCTACATATTAAGAAACTCAAACCCGAACTTAATGTTCAAGTCCATCATCTTAACACCATGTTTAGCTTATAATTCCAATATACATATATATATATATATATATATATAATATATATAATATTTTTTCTCTTTTCTTTTTTTCTTTTTTCTTCTTCTTCTTAACTGTTTTTGTCTACCACACTTCATTAACAATTCTACATCTCGCTTTCAACAGCCACCACCTTCATTAACCAGTCGCACCCTTGTAATTAATCATTCTGACACACATGTGTGAGAATTTATATTAGATGAGTCATACGCTTGTAATGTTTGTCAGGTCACATATGAATATCGCTTGCAAATAACCTATTATCATTTGCACTGAAGATGGCATGAGTTTTGCCGAAACATGTATGCAATAAAGAAATTTGTCGTTTACTTGAAGTCTTTATTAGCACTTGTGCTTCTACGATCTTATGAAAACATATGTTCTGATAATTTCTGTGGATTGTATGAACTTTTTTAATTTTATAACTCGTTTGCTGAAAGACAGATTATGATGAATTGTTCAGAAAAATCAAGCAAAGATTTACCTCATTTTCTACATTATTTGTTATATATCTGAAAGTATTTCCCATTAACTCTGATGGGTGTTAGATTTCAACTGGGGCAAAAGTTCTATTTCTCCCCCGTCACATTTTTTGTAAATTTGTAAATTTTAATTTGAATTTTTCTTTAAATTACTCTCTGTAACGGCTGGCGACACATTTATTAAACCTAACTAAACCAGACTTCTCGAAAGTCCAGCTTTAAATGACCAGATAGAAAATTTTCGTTCATCACTTAACCTCTTTCAGCGCACACTATTGCTTAAGGGACGGCAGAGAATCAATTGAAATTGCACAGACTGCATAAAACGATTTTTTTCTCCAATTATGATGACAACTACAAGTCGAATTAATAGAATTGCGGATTGTTTGGGTAAGATTTGCCTATGTAATCGTTAATAAGGGCTGATTCAATGATGTATTTTGATGCTTCAATGACGACCTTAGTGAATGGCATGAAACTTTATCTGTCAATCAAATTTTAGCTATGTATATATGAACAAAACCACTGCTGATAACAATCTTCCAAAATCTGTCTTCCTAGCGATTTTTGATCAAACTTCTACTCTAATTTCTTCTGCCTTACTAAAGTCTCGCAAATTTGATCTTGGCAACCGTTGAAAAACGCTTAAACCATCAGTTCTAAAATTTTAGATCAACACTTTAAAGAACGGCCAGATTATCATCGAAACTATCTGGCCTTAACCTAATCCTGAACTAATTATTTAATTATTAATCAATAATAATAATGTTTTAAAAATTTACAATAGAAGTAAAAGAGGTTTAAGCAAATGTAAACAGTAGTAATGGTATTGATAATAAAAACTAAAAACTATTTAACAAGTATAAACTTGAATGCATGAAGATATAATGAAGCTATTTTTAAACTTTTCGTTTTACAACGTAGGATTGTGTACCTGCGCGCTTCCCTTAAGCTGCAGCTTGTACTAAACACTGGGGGTAAAAGATTTCTTATTTTGTGCTCACTGTCTTTAATTATGGTGTCGAAAGTACGCTTGCAGCTGCTGTCGTGGTTTTCTGCTATTGTGGGCAGACCTAGGTTGGTTAGTGCTTCATGGTAATCCTTGAGTGGGCATATAATGCGCAGTGCTCTTCTTTGAATGCGTTCTGGCTCATATGATAAATACTTTGGCAAAACAAAATGAAATACTGGAGCAGCGTAGTCAATGACAGATCGTGTACATGCTGTGTAAAAAAGACATAGATCGGTTTTTTTGAAACCTTGGCTCTTTTTAGTAGGACGAGAAATATAGGATCTTAGATGCCTTTTTAATAACCTCAGTGATGTGAGCATTCCAAGTTAGGTCGTTAGAAATTAGTAAGACCTAAAAGTAAACTATCTTGATATTTTTACTCCCACGACTATTAGAAGGAAATCTCTACCAACACTGGCAAATGATTTACGTAGCTCCTTGAATTTTTCGTTATTCAATCGTACTTTGTTCCTACGTGACCAGTCCGCTGCGTCGTCAGCATTGGTTTGCATTTTCTGTTTTATCTTCCCTATAATTTCCGAACCTGTCGTATCATCCACAAACTTCCTAAGGAGCGCAATCTTTAGAGCTAAGTCGTTGATCATAATTACAAATAACCACGGTTCCAATTCAGTCTCTTGCGGAACACCTGAAGGAATTGCGTCCCATTTAGAGATGCAGCCCTCTGAGAGTTTGATTCTCTGGGACCTATGTGACAAGAATTCTATTACCCAATTAATTATGCTTACAGATAAGTCGAGCAAACATAATTTCCTAACTAGAATACTGTGGTCGATCAAGTTACATGCTTTCCTATAGTCAAACAAGACAGTGTGTATAGTAGAACCATTGCCATCAGTCACTTGGGGCCAGACGTGAAAAATCTCGAATAAGGCTGGAGTTGTACAGGATTTTGGTACGGCACCATACTAGCTAGGATCAATTGCACTTACAGCGGCTGGCTTTACGTACTCAGTGACGACAAATTGCTATGTAACTTTTGAAATACAGGGTGTAAGTATTATCAAGTTAAGATCTTTCTTGAGCTCCTTTACGGGTTTCTTCTTGAAAAGACGTGAGACATCTGCCAGTTTCCAGATAATCGGTAAGCGCTGCTCCTTGAACGAGTCATTCAGGATTGTAGTGACTGGATAGGCAAGGAATTCTACATAGTCCTTTAGTATCCAGTTCGGAATTCAATCCGCCCGCTGGCTTTCTCCAGGTTTAGATGGGAAAGTTTCTTATAAACCTCTTGTTGCGACACTACTAAGAACTCGGGGGCGTGGTCTTTCTCTAACGCGAGCTTTGAGATGGCACTAGGAAGTCGATACTCTTCTAATGTCTCAGCGGCGTATATAACAATTTCTCGACGGGGGGCGAGATTTGAAAAATTTCCGACAAGAGTTAGCCTAAATTGGGTTACCTGAACAAACGGGAAACGTATTTTTAGTAGTCATTTAGAGTTGAGAATTGGTAACAGCAGCCTAGGCTCGGCTGTAGTACGAGGACACAGTGGCGCCGACCAAAGAGCATTTATTTACTGGCTTCTTTTGAGAACATAAAACTTTAACCAACAAGATTATATGTTATTCTGATTGCACGATTTTCCTATGTTGTACTACGGCATTTGCAATTGACTGTACACTGTGCGTAAATTAACGAGTTGGTTCAAAATTAAAACGTTGAAGTTTATTGGACGAAATTTTGACATTGCTATGGCCGGACTTCACGTTGTTAGGCGCCTGTCAACACGAACCGCGAGGAATGGATTTTCTCACCCTAATTTGTAGGCAGACAGTTACCATATTTCAAAAGAAAATGTTCGGTTTTCTGCATTTGATTCAGGTTAAAGATATTTAAATTAGTTTCAAATTTTCATTTACCGTAATATTATATCATTTCGATGATCTACAAATGTCCAATTTTTGACATTTCGAGTCCTGCAGGTTTTTTAACTTCTCAGCAAACGAGATATAGTAAGGCCTCCTCCCTCAAATTTTCGGACAACCTCTAAATTTTCAGACAGAAATGTCCTGCGGGGGGGGAACGATCGCCTCCTGCCCCCTATATATACGTCACTGCAAAGGCTCCAGTAGGGCACGGTTGCTTGCATCAGCTACTTCGTTCATGGCTAAGTTTTCAAGCTAATCAATGCTCAAGTGGGCTAGCAGGCTACTAGAGCAAGATAATCGTCCACCGCTAAGCCTTTTTTGGATCTCTTTTCAAATGTTCTACCTAGGATTCATATAGCTTTGTTTTACAAAGTTTCCTCTTACGGTGGACTGTACTTCTATAGAATTTGAACTGATAGGAGTCCTTACCATATTTATGGAATGGTTGTTTTTTTCTTCATAATAAGGGACTTTAGTTGACTGTTCATCCTAGGGGCGTCGCTGGTATTTATCCGTACCCTCTCTAGCGGAGTTAGAAGGTCGAGGGCGATTCTAACCATTTTTTGACATTTAGCCGTTCTTCATAGTTCTGGACGCTCGAGAAGAGCGCAGACCAGTCCATATTGCCAAGGTAACACTCCAGCTCCGCCTTACAGCTAGCACGTAAATCACGTCTTAGTACAACCTTGTTTGTTTTAAGGTTGTTTTCTCGGATCTTTGGTAATGCCACCACTCTGTTGTGACCAGACATGCTGAAAGGTGGAAATCCAACTGGATTTTCATAGTGAGCTTGTCGGTTGGTGAGAAACAAGTCCAAAGTAATACTTTTCCGAGATGGAACTCTCACGATTTCCTTGCGACGAAAATGATTTTTAAGCACTTGAGCATTCAGGCGGTTCAAATCCCCACAAACAACAAGCGCACAATTCGGGTACATTGACTATGTAAGGATCAAAGAACTGGAGAGATGCTCGTGGATATTGACATCATTCTCAAGTGATGGGTCAGAATAGTAAACAATCGCAACAAACAAACACCAGAATCCTCTGGAAAGTCATTTTATCCTCACATGAACCAATGGAATTTCATACTCATCACAGCATTTTAGTTCCTCTTAAGGCTGTTATTTGCTGTACTTATCCTCAATATAGAGGCGTACCCCTCCATGCTCGACAACGCACCTGTCCCTGCGTATAATAGATTAGCCAGGAATCTCCACAGCTCCATCAGCGACTCGTTCTTTTAGCCATGTTTCCAGGTCAATGTCATTGCGTAAAATAAACTCAGTCACTTCAACAATCTTTGGCGCACGAGACATAACGTTGGTCGCCATTATTTTCGGGACAAAATGAGTTTTTGTTATTTGCTTATTATTGTTCATCGGGTTTTCCCTATTGTCTTTACTGGGAGCCTGAAGGTGTTAAACTGAATAAAAAAATGACTCACTTGAAACGTTATGTAAATGAATATATTCGACTTCGAGATTTCCAGTCGACATATTGTAGACTGATGAAACCAGTGAGTTTGGACAGTTGGCGGAGGTAAGACCTGGTTGAGGGTGTTGAAGTTTATCGAGTCCTTTTCGTTTACGTTCACCTTCGCGACCACCTCTACGCGTCGGCTTCACTCTTGAAATGCCGTTGTTGGGCAGGCGTTGCGATAAGTCAGGATAACAGTTATACTGTGCCTCTTACCATGGTTTAATACCTAATCATGTTTACAAGTTTTCACCACATTAAATACACAATTTAAGACAATAAAAATCCCTGCTTCTGGCTTCCATATTGTTGGCTAGGTCTAGTTTTTGAATTACAGAGTTAAATTTTTTAAAATTCATAGAACTGAGTTTTGCACGAAATGTATTTTGAGATTAAAAAAAACGGACCCCAACTCATCTGAACCTGTTTACTCCAAATATGGTCAAGTTCATCAAATTATAATTTGGAATGATGAGAAATTTTGGTCGTCACCCTTCTGGAAATAGTGCAGTTCACAGAACACCTAAGAACTCCACATGGAGTTGAATTACAAATATCTTATCAATTGGAGTAGATTTAAATCCAATATGAGAGTCAAAACAACTCGGAAATTTCAACTCCAACGAATGGAGTCACTTTAACTCAAGTCTTGGAGTCAACATAACTCCATAAAATTAGCTGTAAAATGTTTATCTGAGAGGAAGGAAAATGAGGATAGTCGGTATTCCAGATGAAAATCTGATTTGAATGTAAACTAAAATTCCATTCCTGTTTTCATTCATTCTAGTTTATTTCAACGCATTGATTCAAGAATTGTGTGCCGTTTTACAAGCATTTATAATCAAACTAAATCGACATGAACTTTCCTCACAAATTAGTATTACTAGCTACCAATTCATCTAAAATAGTTAGGATCCCAGGAAGCATTTAGTCCTCAAATTGACACATGTAGCTTCCACAAAGCCTCAATCACCAACAGAAATTCTAGGTTTGAATGATCAATGGAATGTTATAAAAAGTCTCGGAGTTGATCTCCCGCAATCCACAAAATCCCTGGAATACCCACGAACTTCAAACCATCATTTGCTTCATACAAGTTCTTCTGAGTGTCGTTTTGAATAAAGTGGTGCTGATAAGGCTTCTGCTCCTTATCATGGTAGACCAGGAAGAACACGCCATCGTTCATACCACATTGCAGTTTCTTATCACAAACCATTTTATCGGGGCTATCATAACCATCTTGTACGTACACAGGCACCTTTTCACCTTTAGTCGCTTCATAAGTGAATATGGTATATGTCTGCGAACGATCGCATTCTATTCCAGAATCGTTAACTTGCTTCCAGCTAATTGTGAGTATGCCCGTAGCTTCCTTCTTCATCAATTCCATGCCACGGATAAATTTGGGCCTTTTAACTGTAAAATGATGAAGATATGCTGATAGATATCAAAACTGATTACATTTACCATTCAAGAGAGAGCTATAGAGATAAATCGATGATTACCCTGCACTACGAAAGCTCACTCGTAAATACTTATTTGATTTAAATGAAATCTGAAGTCGTTCCATCGGGTATAACAACACAGCTATTTCATCAGTTTAGCGATAGTCAACTATTCATAGTTTGATAATTCATTTAACTGTTCTTGACAAATCCCATACCACCTCTCGATAACTTACTGCTTATCCGTCAGTATGTACTGCGTTCCAATTTTATTTCATTAGCGCAGAATATAACCTGGATATATTGTTATCTTGCCCTATGATCAAATGGAGAGTGAGACCAGTTATACTTTTGCTCCGTTCGACAGCTGTTTTTATACTGTTCCGCTGCGCCTGCGGTACATTATGTTGCGGGCTCAAAGGTTAAGTGAGCACCAATTCAAACAGCGCCATTGTATTCATATGAATATTTATTAGGAAGAATAGAGGTTTTTGCAGTAATATACTGAAAGGATTTGAGGAAAGAGATTTTGTAAGATGGAAAGTAGTCACACGAAATTTTCAGCTGTAACTTTTACACTTGTTAAAGAACAGAGCTAAAGTAATTATGTGTTGTGGTTTGTAACAATTTGTTCCATGGCTTATTTACTTCATTTATTCATATTTTCTAGTCAACAGAAATGACTTCAGAAGAACTTTCATTTCATCAAATTCAAATGAGGCATGAGGATGATTTGAAAGTTTTCTGTCGGGAAAGAAACCTCAAAGTTTCTGGGACCAAAACCGAGCAAATAGCTCGTCTTTTCCCCGCTTCGGAGATGGGTATTTCGGTTCAGCGTAAACCAGAAGATAGAGCCTAAAGGATACACAACGAAAAATCCAAACTTCTGCAGACACCTAGTGGTGAGTTCCCAGACCCGGTCACAATTAAGAATGGATGTCTTTGTGAAAGTGAAAGCATGAGTTCTTGGCCACCAATATTCTTAAAGACTTAACCATTTTCCTAATGGTGGATCATTCTGGAAAGGATGTTGATATTCGCGAACGCATTTTAATCGAATACAAAGAGGGAAAAGCCTACCGGTTGAAAGAATCCAGGGGCTGAAGAAAATCTTCATGCACATTATATATCCAAATTACAACTATTGTTTCCTTAAAGCTAAATGCACACATTCGATGAAAATTGCAAATACTCCACACAGAACATGGATTTAAGCAGTTGAAAAGAGTGGAAAGATTCACGGTGCCAATTGTACTTGCGTTGCTGGATAAGTATTACTTAATTTTGGTTAATTACCTTGAATGAGTTACATAGCAAGTAACAAACTGCATACTGTCCGAACAAGTTTAATATTTAACTGTAGGAAAAATATGAATATTATAATCCCTTCATCAGAAATATTGACCTAACTGTTAGCAGACGAGTGCAAATGCCACAGCATTTTATGTAATTTCTGTATAACCTATCCTGTATGGAAGAATTAACCATCTAGAACGGAGGTCCTTAACCAGATACAACCCGAGGGATGCTTTCCAAGGGCTATTCTCCCGAGGGATAGATCTGGTTAAGAGCCGACGTTCGAGGTGATTAACTGACTTTTTGCATGATTGACAATGTTTTCTCAAAATCACAATGGCAGACAATTCATTCTGTTGTAAGGATTCTCTTGACGTTTCTTAACCCACAAACTAAGAGCCATGTCTGCATGAATGACAGTTCTTGCTTCAATATGCATGACTAGAAAGGAAATCAATTGGCAAAACTAAAGAACGGGTAGAGCGCATAACATGAGAAACAAAATTGGAATACAACGTGAAACCATTCAAAAGTAGCTTCCTTACTTTATTTTTCCAGAAGTAAGACCTCACTACCGATGGGAACCGACCGAAAGTTACCGCACTTTTTGGAAGCCTTAAAATCAGATTTAGCGAGGATCTGAGTTGGAGGACCTGGGAAATTTTTGACAACTGGGGAAACCGTAGTCGAGTGCAAATTTTCAGCTACAATTAAAAAATGCTATTTATGGAGAGCCATGAAGTGGAACCTTATGGTGAATCATCTTCTTTATGGACACTCACTTTTTCGGTATTTTCAATGGCATCAGTCCAAACAGCGCAAGCAGTGTCTTAAATAGTGGAAATAAAACCTTTGCTACTTTTATCATATTTCGTTCCTAAGTATCCAATAAACTGGTTTGCTAACTTTTTAGCATTAGCTTCGTCAATATTGTCAAAAACATATTTAATGTACCCTTTGAATACATCATGTTTTATGAATGTTTCATTGATAAAGTATTCACCTGTCTTTAGTTTCCCATCAAATTTTCTTATTTTATTGTGTATATTATGTAATGGTATATCATGATCGTTAGTTGGCAGCACTGATGGGTAGTCTTTTGCAATATCTAAAGCAGTTAGTTCCGCTTCTTCGTCATCCTTATTAAATTCTTTATAGAATGCATGCTGCAGTGCCTTTGGATACGAGTCATGAACGATTGATATCACTTGTTTGTTGTAATTGGAACTTTTTAAGTGCCCATATAGTTGTTTAAACAGATATACTGCTATTGAAGTCAGACCTTGGTTGTTGAATTTGATAGCATCTACTGGATATTTTTCAAAAAGATTATCACAAATATTTTTCCTCAGTTTGTAGTCATTATTTACGGAAACCATATTTTTCAAATCAGGTGTTATGAATCCATCAATTTGGTTTCTTCCGTCGTAGTAGAAATATTCCATGTATGTGTTTGTTCCTTGCATGGTATTAATCATTGTGTCTTTTCCAGTGTGTCCATCAGGAAGGACAATTAGATAGTTGTTGTAATGCTTTATATGTTTGTCACAGATGTTGCTGAACAATTTAGAACTGTGTGTGTTTTGATTATTTTGGATTAATATTCTGCAGTAATCTTCTATAGTTTTGCATATTACTGTTTTTTCTCCTGACTGTTTAGAATTCCACTGTATCAGATCCAAGTGATTTAATAATGGTGATCCTTTGGTTATTTTAGTTATTAGGTTTTCATTCAATATTGGAAAACAGTGATCATCTTTGCATATAAAACACAGACGAATGATTTTTCCGTTATTCGTAGGTGCTGGAGAGGACAGAAACTTATTATAGAAGGGGTACAAAGCATATATAGACACATTAGTGTGACATTTATCCCTCCAATCTAATATTTCTCTAGTTGAAGGTCTTTTGGCATGTTTATCAAACACATATTTGTTGATTTCTTCAGTAAGGGAGGTGTTAGTGTATCTTGTGAATCCATTTTCCCCCGTTACAAGCTTCATAAATATAGTCCAGCACACAGATGCTCTTATTCTGAGTTATTCTTTTGTAATTGTTGCATTTGTCCACAAGAGCGCTCATAAGTCTAGTGTCTCCCATACGAAGTCAGTCGTATTTAGCTTCCGGAGTTTTGTAAACACTCCACCAATACTTACGACATGTTCACCATGATTGTGGACTGAATCTATGGTCTTTTAGTAACATGTACACTAAAAACTGATATTTATCACGAATTGATAATCCTATTGGTATTTTATCTTTATGTGGTCCAAATGTTATTTTCCTATCCTTTACAGATATAGGTGCACTATCGTCTCTGATTACAGCGTCTATTGTGACTGAAACACTTTCCCAGTTATTTCTCACTGGTCCTATGCAATTTTTAATAAGTTAACAAATTTGGATCCTCGATTAAACCTTGCCTTACGCTTTTCTATTAGAAGATCTATCTCATAATTTCTGGCATCAAAGAGTGTCAAATCGTTTTCAGGTGAATTGATAGTGTTACTGACTTTCTTCTCCACTTTTTGATCCATGAAGCGTGGCATCTCATCCACCTTTCTCAGTGTTTCCTGCCATACCCTCTCTCTTCTCTGCTTCTCACGTAAAGCTCTATTATATGTTGCTTTTAGTACATAGTTACCCGTTAGAGGATTTACAAAACGTTTAGGTTCCTTAATAACTCTTTGTACGTTCTTTCTTTTCAAATCAGTTCTCTTTGCAATATACATAAAAATGTTCTATATACTATGTAATATGGTATATATAAAAAATTCTTTAAGCCAAAACGCATGAAAAAAAATGTTTCTCGATCATCTATAAAATCTTCCTCATATTCATCTTCACCTGAAGAATCTGAGTCTGAGTTTTCTATGGCTTCTTTGAATGCTTTTTTATACCTTTTGTAATGATTTTTCAATTCTTTAAAATATTGATTGACATCTGAAGGAGTTACTCCAACACCCTTTTGATAATCAACCATTACGTTTTGATAATTTTCGTAACAGACGTCAACATCCTTATATAGTCTGTCCAGATATACTGCTTTTGGATGTGAAGAGTCATACAACTTGTCACAACCATATTTTCTATATACCATATACACAGAAAATCATTTTTTAAGTGATCTTTTCCATATTAAATAATACTTACGCTTGCAGTTTTTATCCCACCCTTAAAATAGGGTAAACTCTACAAAAAGTCTATCATCAAAACGTTTTCTAGTACAACTGTGAACCAGATCTTTTGGCTTCTTTATTAGTATTGCATTGACCCTACTAGAAAGTCTTATTATGTAGTAGTCATATCTGGATATATTTTTATTTATAAATCTATTATTTATCAAAACTTCAACAACCAAAAGGAAGTCTACAAAAACATAACGAACATGGATTTTATGAACGTATTTCTCTATACTGTTTCTTATATTTCGACTTCTAATATATTCTAACGATATCATGTTTCGCTCCTCCCCTCTGCTGTTGGCGCCTTTTTTTGGGCAGGTCGAATTATTCCGATGTCAGAGGAGCTATACAGTAAAAAGAAAGGGGTGTTGATTGATTTTCTTGTTGCGTTGACTATAAATAAAGTGGCACGGTCCCAAGCAGTTGTTGTCTGCTTTGAAATTGCGGCACGTTACAATATATTGACTTGTTTCTATGCAACCATATGTTTTCAATCTATTCATAAACCACCACATTATCACCAACTTTCCCACATTTATCACATATGTAAATACCATCTATTATCTTCATCTCTATTTAACATTTCTTGCAATATTTTTCAGGATATTCTTCCTTTTTACCATTTTCTCTATTATAAAGAGCTGGTAAATCATCTATATTTTCAACTATTTCTTCAAATTTGAAACCATAACAAAGAACTTCTAATACATCCATTGGTTTTATATATTAATATAGACAACATTTTAAATATATCTACTCACTATATATCCTGTTCCAACACCAACTACACCAATAGTGATATACTGATATTCTTTCATTTTATCACTTGGATGGTAAAAATCATTTAATTGAGGCTCTCTGTTGAATGTTTGTCCATTATATTTTAATGATTGAACCTGACTTAACTGGGCAAGAGCTCTGTTTGTATCCTCGATGTCAATATTAGCATCTGCTAACTGTTCTCTTAATTGCTGTATTCTGTCATGTTCTTTTACTTCATTCTGATAAAACGCCTCTTTTGCCTTTGCTTATTCTTCTAGTGCTTTATTGTGTCTCTTTATTTCAGCTTCATAACCATTTTTATCTAAAGATTTGAACAAAACTCCTGTGGCACTAAAACTAACGGCGGCAAAAAGTGTTTGGATAGAACCACCTATTATACTAGCCATTATATATATAATAAATTACATTTTAAATGGATCAACTGATAGATACTTTCTACCCTGTGCCCACTTTACAAGCATTGAGCTAGCTGCAACTCCAACTACTAACTTTGCTGTGTCCTTTAAAGATGATGGGTCTGTTAACTTTTCACCCAGGACCTTCTTGGTTGCCATTGATAGAACCACAACACCTCCTGTTACTAATGCAGCGTCATACGTTTCGTTCATCAATTCTTTCTTGTTTCATGTTGCCATATTGTGTATATATTATAGATTATATTTTATTCTATGGAAATACTTAAAATGTCTAAATAATGTATTCTTTGATATGAATTTCCGCTTACGGTATTTACATCTGACGCGAATATCATGCATATAGTCGTTTAATTCCTTATTTATTAGGTCATAATCGTTGGAGACAATACATTTATACCCCATTTTCTTCATATCTGTCTATTAGTTCTTTCTGATGGTCTGTAACAATACGACTACACGGAGGGGTTTTGAACTGTATACATAGACCATTATACTTCTTATGGAGATTTTGAATAATCAAATCTGGTTGACCTTTCATATAACACTTTTTGACCGATTTGACGCGTTTGTCTTTGGTGTCTTGATTCTCTCCAAGTCCAGCTGTCATTAATATATCTGGATAAAATCGCCTAATGAAATGAACCACTTTAGCATGTAGGTTATACTCATCTTCTATTTTGAAAGTGAATGTGTTAGGATTGTTGAACATCCTGTAGTATCCATACTTTCCGATGGATGTCAGCATTTCAGAGAAAACCCTAGTTTTAAATTTATCAGCAATTTCCAACTGGGAGGAGAATATAAGTCCGTACAAACCAGGTTCATTAATTAGAGTTACCATGGTTTGACCACGTTACCGTCCTGGTAACATGATTTTTGTTGGACTTTTTTCAACTCATCATCTTTTATGTGGTCAAAAATAACTTTTCTTGGATGTTTGTATCCAAGTGCTTTAGCAACGTCTATTCCTTTTAACCAGATCTCTTTACCATCTATATGAGTGTCGATTGAAACGTTAAGTTCCTTATTCTCGAATTTATTAAATGTTAGTGACATATTAAATCCTGTTATATAATATATCCTTATGTAATTTCAATTTAAAAAATGATGGACTCCTTTATTAATTATCCCTTAAAGATGGTAAAATAGCTCTGTATAAACATCTCTTGAACAGTTTTTTTGTGTTCATAGTCAGACAGAAATATCAATCTATATAATCCATGTTCATTGACCATTGTGATAACAGTGTCTAACAACTTTCCATTAGGTAACTGTATTTTCTTGTCGACTCTCATTTTATCATCAGGGATATTGTATTTGATAACTGGTGTTCTATTTTTATACTTCAATGCTGTTGCTATTTCAATTGCTCTGAACCATAAATCACCATTATGTTTATAAACATTTAAAGTTATCCCGAGAAACTCGTTTGTCACAGTTTTTAAATGTTCGATATATATTATTTTATATTTTATGGACCTAAAATGATGTTTTAATCAAATGTATCAAGATTATTATTCTTTGTTTTTATTTTTACACTTCTTTCAATTTCGACGTTTTTTGGCTCTGGTTTTGTACCCTCCTCTTTGATAGTTTCTAGTCTTTTGGTCTGTCTTTCATAATCTTTTCTTGTATAATAGAGTGATTCAATAGCGACTGCTGTTCTTAAGAAGCCAATTAATAATCCATAATAGATTTCAAATCCATAACTATCATTCTCTGACTCTATTTTATCACGCATTTTTCTCTCTTTTGCAGCCTTGGAAATAGCAGCCAAACGTTTACCAGGACTCTTTTAGGATTTTTTTCCCTTTTGACTTTTGTTGTTTTAGGTGCCACTGATTCTTCATTTTTCTCTTCAGATATTTTAGGTGTTTCTTCACTCATCTGTATAGTAATGTATATTTTATTTAAAGATCATCTGTAAAATATTTACATGGCAACTGTGAGGTCGTCTCTCAGTCATCCACCAACTCTTTTATCACTTGGTTTGGGTGGCTTTGGTTGATTCTCCAAATGTACTCTATTAATACCCTCTAGAACACTGCCTATCTCTATTGCCGTTTTTTGACATCGTACAAAACCACTGACTCTTTTAAAAATATTGCTTGATTTAGGATTCATTATATATTATTTATTGTTTTTCCTACTATATAAAAATATCGATGAACCACCAATTATTAAATATAAATGATCTCCAATGAAAATTAAACCTTGACCTTAGGCTTCTTTCTATATCTGTCCACGTTATGACATCTCTTTTTTCCGCAGGTGCTATTTTTTCTGCTTTCCTTTGTTTATGTTCGGCATCGCGTACAGCATCTGATCCACTGCGCTTTAGACCAAGAGATAAACCAGTTACTAGAGTAATTATTGTTAATCCAATTGCTGTTGCCATTCCTGACTGTTTTAATATTTTATCTTGTTCTATTTTTTTCCAGTTATCATAATGGTATCGTATATCGTCAACTATTTGATTTAATTCGTCTGGATCAGCTATAACTCCTTCGGTTGTCTTAAATTTTCTGATTGGACGGACTTTTACATCATTTTCATTATAAAAAGGCTGTCCATAATATTCGATTTTGTAATTTGATTTAAGATCATGTACGCTTAATGTTTATTAATAGAGAAATCTTGTTCTACATTAGATAATTAAAAAATCTTGGATTAGCACGATATTTCTCCATTAATATAACGTCTTTAATAAATAAACCTATATTTCTGACATCATTTACACGATCTCCGAATAACTTTTTTAATGGATCTAAATGATTAATATCAATATCCGCTCTGCCTCTATTTTTTATCAAATCTATATTATCTATTAAGTCATTCTGATCTAATCCACCACCAAATTCTGTCTCCTCTTCTTCTTCTTGCTGTTGTTCTTCTTGTCTTCTTGTCTCCTTGTATTATCAAGATCTTGTAACTCATATTGTTCAGACATTATAATTTAGAGTATATTTTATCATATTTTTTACTCATTCCATTGATAGGTGGGCATAAATCAGTAACAATATCATTCATTATTTTTAGATCATTCAGTAATATCGATTCATCATATATCATACCTCGCAAATATGACTTTAACTGTGTCAGAATTTATTGATATGATGTGTAAGCGAATCTACCAATATCTGTCTAGGTATTGATGTTACTTTTTGATAAATATCCTTGGATTAAAATATCTGGACCACTAATACATCCTAAAATAATAGGATTCAAAGGGATACCGCCAGCTATAGTACCGGATACTGTTAACCCTAAACTTACCATATTTAGAAGAAGTTTTGTTTTCTTCAGTTTCTTGTACTTCCATTTGTAGCAAGTGTAAAGCTTATGGTAGTATAGATACCATTGTTTCAGATTGGTTACTTCATCTTCAGACAAATTTTTGCTGACGTGATTGTAAGCAATACTCTTTCTTCTTGGCATATACTATAACATATATTAAAAATTGAAATCATCATTGTCAATATCAAACCAGTTGCAAAGTACGCGATGAAATAGTAGAATGTCATTTTCAGCTATCAATTTATCTTTGTATAAAGCAAAAAATGCTATATCATCATTCAGAGGGGTGACACCATTTGGATTTAGGTCACCCAATGTCATCTGTGTTGAACCAGTCGTACGTTTACTCTCAAAATTAGCAAGTTTCTTACCATTACAATACACTGAACTGTTATTACCAGCTGGTGTTGTGTAATTATCCCAATGTACCGATAAACATATCCATTTATTTATCTCTCCAGCATTTGCCTTTGACTAATATGCAAATACAGGATATTTACGTGCAACATGGTTGCTACCAATAACATTGAAATTATTTTTATCACTCGACACGATTAATTCACCATTTGGACTGAAAGATATGAATTTATCATATTCACCATTATCGTGTCCAGAAAGACCGTTCCTCACCCCATAGTTATTTGCAAAAAAAGATTTTAATCTATATATGATGAAGATATTAACAATTTCCTTTGATCTACTAGCTGGATTTAAATTGATATCACTAACCATACGATTTGATCCGTCAAACTTTAGAAAATATCTATAATTAATTCTTTCAAATTTCGTACTTAATGTAGGTTGTAAATTTGTGGTGTTTTGAGCAGCATCATTACCTTGAATTGCCTGGTCTATTACCTTAGATACTTTTCTTGTTGTGGCGTCATAAATCAACTCACTATTATTTATCCCTTTATCAAACGTATATATAGAAGAACTATATTTTTTAAAATACTCCCATAGAAGAATTTCAGATAGTTGTTTTCTGAAGTCAGTTACTGTTACAAACTTATCGTCTGTATATTTCTTTCTAATAAGCTGATCATCAAAAATAGGATCAGGATTTCCTGTAATGGCCAACAGTCTCATATTTATATCACCCTTCATAATTCCTTCTGATAGAGAGAGATTTTCTTCTGCATCAGATTTCAATTTTTTATGTCATTTTTTGTCTTATCTTCATAGCTGTAATATAAACTCATTACTATATTATATGACATATTTTGTTATTAAATATGTTGTTATTCACGACATTGCCATTATTGAAATTAATTCAATATTATGGTCATCGTTTTTACTGACACTGATTGGCTTTTTTTCCTGTTTGGACTTATTAGTAGTCTCTGTAGTATCTGGTTTTTTATCTAAAGTATCAAGATGATGTTTTGGAGATTGTTCCTGATGCACCTTTTTTAGTTGAGAATGTGGAACCCCATAATAATTGACATTTTTGTTTAATCCGAATTTCATACTTTCATCTGATACTTTTAGCTTGTTGTTATATCCTACTATTGGTTTTTCTAATATAATTAGATTGCTAGATATCAACCACAGAGTCGGACTATTGCCATATTAAGAACCACATTAGTTGATGTGACTGCCTGATTCATATTGTTTATCCATGTTGATGTTTCATAGTTTATAATAAAATCTTCTAAAATCTGTCTAAAAACTTTTTGTGTCTCTAATGCAGATGCTCTAAAACCATAAATATTTTGTTTTGTCCTAGCTTGAGCACCAAGTACACTGTAAATATATGCCTCTATCGATTGACTTAGTAGTTTGGTTCCATTAGCCGTTAAACCATCTGATATCTTAGGAACGAATTTCTTGTAGTCATTTTTTCAAATCACCGATGAAACCAACACCGGGTCCATGAAGTTTTGTAAACTTACTCGTATCCACAACGTCTTGTCCTAAATGTTCATTCTTATCACCCGAAACTTCTTGCCATGTCCATTTTGGTGCATTATCTTTTAGGAAATTAGCATTATATTTATTCATTATGTGCTGAACTTTAGTATCAGGTAATGATTTGAATTCTCGCATTATTCTTCTAACTGTAAAGTATAAATGAATTCTTATAAGTGATGTAATTTGTTTAGGGACATCTGGTTTGAAAGTTAAGTGCTCTATAGATATTCCTGATGCATAAGTTGCTATCCATGTTCCTAATAAAGATTGAAAATAAGGCTCTTTACGATTCCACTCCGCATTGTTTTTAGTTGTTATATTTAGTGAAGGAAGATTACTCATGAAATAGTCTGTGTTATTTACATATACTTTAAATAGGTTTGTTGGGTAAGGCAACACATATTCAAGGGAAATTATCCCAATAATACTCTATTCCATAAAAACCCACATGTCTTCTACCTTTTGGTAATACCTGAACTGTCCATCCTATTTTTCATGTTTTTGGGAAAGTACGATGTTTAGCTTTAGAATCAAGGGAAAGAATATGACTTTTGTTGGAATAAAGGTATTTAGTCATTGATTTATCATTAAGGAATGTGTCGCTTGTTATATCCGTGCTTAAAACATCCAAATTCTTGAAATATATAGCAGTTGACCCAACTGTTCCATCTTCATTAATGTCTACTTCTAAAATCGATACTTTTTAATGAAATCAGCCCGCATTTCTGTTCTTTTCTTTTTAGCATTTTCCATAGCCTTATCATAGTTCTTTCCATAGTAGTTTCTTAAAATTTGGTCCATATATAATACACTATATATTATACAATGAGGAAAATTACTGTGTTTATAGAAGGCGATAGTAAGGAAATCATTCTGGAGGAGTCGATTTTGATAATCAACGATAATCCATACTTATACGTCAAGAAGGTGTCAGTCTTTTGGAATTATAACAATATTTCCAGTGAAAACAATGAATTGACATACAATAGTGTCAAAAAGGTCATACCAGAAGGATATATGACATTCTCTATGCTTAAGAAGGAGATCGAAGGTTATGGTACTGTCACTTTAGAATCAAGTAGAATGGAGCATGTTCTATTACTAGTGATAATGCCATTAATTTGAAAAACGTCGGTCCCATTTTAGGATTTAATAAAGACCAGACAATAAGTGCCAATACGAAAACAAAAAATCGTAATTCTGTGTGACATGGTAGAAAGGCAAAATAATATCGACACAAATGGTAAGAGAAGTGATGTTATTTTTACACTTCCAATAACAACTTCACAATTACTTAAAGGTAGCATTCAACATTATTTTGACATTGAAAGTAAAATACCAACAAACAAAGGTGTTTATGATGAGCTCAATTTTATTGTCGTTGGAAATAATAATAAAACTCAATTCGGATCAATTCTATTGGAACTATATGTGTAACTATATGTGTAACTATATATGTAAGTTATATGGACATTGAATTAGAACAAGGGTTGAGAGATTTTTATTACAATCCTAAAACTGGTTACCAATCAGCTGAAAGATTATATCAAAAAGCATTAGATGAAGGCATCCCTCTTACTAGAAACCAAGTCAAATCATGTTTGAAATCACAAGACAGTTATACCAGATACAAGTCAATTGTCGGAAAACATAAATTCAGACAAACTAAAGTTAACTATCTTGGTGAGCAAATACAAATGGGTCTCTTAGATAAGGGTTCATATAAAAACAAAAATAAAGGTTATTACTGGATACTGACAGCTATTGAAATACTCAGCAAGTATGCATTTGCTGTACCAGTTTATAGAAAAGATACTAATAACGAGACAAAAGCAGTCACAGAATTATTGAGACAGTTCAAAGAGCATTTTGGTGACTATCCTAAATTAGCGCAATTTGATGACGGTAAAGAGTTCTGCAATGCTGGTGTAAAGTCATTATTGGAAAAGCATGACATAAAATACTTCTCTACTAATAGTGATAAAAAGGCTGGTATTGTGGAAAGATTCAATTGGACACTTAAAACTGCAATGTGGAAGTACTTCTACAGTAAAGGGACATATAATTGGATTAACGTCTTAGATCAGTTAGTATATAATTACAATAATACCAAGCATAGCACTATCTTAATGAAACCAAAAGATTTAAATAAGAGTAATGAGGATGAAGTTTGGATAAGACTGTATGGTGACTTACCTATACCTAAGTTCAAAATTGGTGATACAGTCAGGATATCCAAGTATAAAAGCATTTTCACAAAAGGTTATGAAGCCAATTTTACAGAAGAACTGTTTAAAATAACTAAGGTTATTCGCGGTGACCCAACTGTTTATGAGATAGAGGATCTAGAAAGTGAACCAATTATTGAGAAATTCTGTGAAGGGGAGATGTCAAGTGTTGATAAAAAGGACGATGTCTATAAAGTTTAAAAAATACTAAAAAGAAAAAAAGTAAAAGGTAAAAAGATGGTTCTTGTTAAATGGTTAGGTTATGATAGTAAACATAGTACTTGGGTTCCTGAGAGTGATATACAAAATATAGAGTAATATATACAAATGGCTGAAGGATTTGATGGTTTTGAAACGCAAGAATACCCTGTATACGATGAATACGATAATATAGGTTTGGAAGAACTTAATGATAAAGATCAATCACTATTAAAACGTGAGTCTTCTATTCTTAGTGAAATTGAAAATTGTAACACCTCGAACTACCATGAATTCACGGAAATTATCAAAAGGAGAGAATACATACACAAGCTTAAATTCCGTATTAAAACAGAAAACCCCTTTAAGAGTACCAGTTGGATAGACGAAGACATAGATTATGAAATGAAAGACAAAACAGTAAAATCAAATAAGGGAACAAAGAACAACATCAATAACTTCATAGGTAACATTTTCAAACGAGATGGAAACTTCAGGGAAAACAAAAAAATTAAGTGGATTCCACAAGATTTCATAAAACTAACCAGATCATTTCTTCCATTTGATACTGGTAGGGGAACTAGGATGAACTTTTAAAACTGGCTGAAAATGGATATTTGGATAAATCTGTTGCTTATATAAAGAAGGCCAGTCAGAAGTTCATCAATAAACTATACACTGAATATGAAAGAAAACGTATGGAAAAGGCGAACAATTTCTTAACTAATCTATTAATAAATAAATTTGCTAACACTTTGGGAGGTGTCGATGCAATCGAGTCACCAGATGTATTGTCAAAAGAATTACAAAATGATGAATTGTTAAAAAGAGATGTTTACTTATTAGTCGAGAAAATAACACCATTTGTTCCATTCCTTCGGATTTTATCAGGATGGATTACAACAGCAAATCATGTATACGACCATAAAAGTAAAAAACAGGAAGAGGCTAAAGAATAGGTTTCTTGTATTCATCAATTAAAATGGGTATTACCCAAGACGCTGACCTTCTGACCTCTGAGTGTTTAACACATAAATAACATACCAAACATCCCTAACAACTGGCCTTGCCAAAAATAGTTTTTTGTTGACATTGATCTATTCAAATCGTTAGGGATGTTTGGTATGAATTGGAGCGGGGAATCCCCATCTTAAATTAAAAATTACCATACGATTTCACTTCATAAGAATGAACAAAAGGGTAGTACGAAACGAATTTCAACTACCACTCCCGTTTTTAATTAACCATAACGTTCCACTTCATGGTTCTCTATAAATAGCATTTTTTAATTGGTAGCTGAAAATTTGGACTCGACTACGGTTTCCCCAGTTGTCAAAAATTTCCCAGGTCCTCCAAAACCCAACTAAATCTGATTTTAAGGCCTCCAAAAAGTGCGGTAATTTTCGGTCGGTTCCCATCGGTAGTAACTTCTTGTACCAAATATTATCGCCTGGATTTTGCTGCTGTTTATTGGGTAAGTAGAATGAAGATTGTGGTTCTTTTATATGTGTAGGACGATTACTTAGCCGGACAGCGTTCATGGTCAATTGTTTAAGATGTGGGATAGCACACTCTTCGCCCAAACAGTTGTCCAGGCCATGACAGTCTTTGGATACCTTCTCCGCTTTCCACACCAAGATTTCATCTCCTCAATCACGATTTTTTCCCTATGAAAGGTCGCCCCACTAAAATCAAATGTCGCCTCACTGGCTCGAAACAAAAATGCAAAGTAAACAGACCCCAGGTGCCTCGCTGCAAAGCTACTTGTTTTGGTCACCAAATTATCCTTCGGCAAAACAGTTGTTCCCTTCAGTATTTCTCACTTTCAGAGTGATTTGTTCATGACGACCTTTATCGTATAGGACGAGTAATGCTTTCACTTTCGTAAATAACTTTTATGTTAATCAAGACGACATATCAAGACTTCCAATATATATGTCTACCATCTATACGAACCAGTACACAAATTTAACCTTCGCTCACCATCTGAGTCTTTGTAGCTCGATGGTTAGAACTTCTCACCGGCGATCAGAAGGTTACGGGTTCGATTCCCTTCAGGGACTCAGAAAGTTTTTCTGAGAGAATTTAGTTGATTGTTCGTCCAAGAGACGTTGTTGGTATTTATTCGTGCCCTTTTTGAACGGCATTAGAAGATCGAGGGCGATTCTAATCACTCCTTGGAAAACGTTTAATTTTTTTCACGTTCTAGAGGCTCGAGAAGAGCACAGACAAGTCCATACTACCCAGGTAACGCCCCAGCTCCTCCTTACGTCTACCACTTAAATCACGTCTTAGTACAAACTTGCTTGTTTTAAGGTTGCTTCTGGGAACTTTCCTGATTCCAGCACTCTGTTAGTGTGAAAATACAACTCGATCTTCATAGTTAGCTTGTAGGTTTGAGAGTAACAAGTACAAAGTTAACGTTTTCGGAGCGGGAACTCTGACGATTTGCTTTAGACGAAAATCATTCTCAATCAGTTGAGCATTCTGGTGGTTGAAATCCCCACAAAAAACAAGTGCAAAGTTCCGGTACATTGACTATGCAAGGGTCAAAGAACTGCACAGATGCTCGCAGATATTGTCATCATTCCCAAGTGATGGATCGGAATAGTAAACATTCGCGACAATCAAACACGAGAACCTTTGGAAAAGTCGTTTTATCCTGTCATGAACACATCAAATTTCATGTTCATCACCACATTTTAGTTCGTCTAAAGGCTGTTATTTGCAGTAGTTATCCTTAAGACAGAGGCATACCCCACCATGCTCGACAACTCACCTGTCCCTGCGTATAATAGATTAGCCAGGAATGTCTACAACAATATCAGTGTCTCGTTCTTTTAGCTATGTTTCCAGGTCGATATCACTGCGTAAAATAAACTCAGTCGTTTCAACTGTTTTTTTTCAAGAAACATAACGACGGTCAACATTATTCTCTAGACTAAATGGGTTCTCGTCATTTGGTTATTATTGTTCATCGGGTTTTCCTTATTGTCTTTACTGCGAGTCCTGAATGTGTTAAACTAGATATTTAACGACTCGCTCGAAACGTTATGCAAATGAAGAGATTCGACTTCTAGATTTCTATTCCACATATTTTAGACGTATTAAACCAGTGAGTTTACATGGTTTGCCGAGGTCAAACCACGTTGAAAGTCTTGAAGTTTATCGAGTCCTTTTCGTTTACGTTCACCTTCGCGACAGCCTCTACGCGTTGGCTTCCCTCTTCAAAATGCCGTGGTTGGCCAGGCGTCGCCATAAGTCGGGACAACCCTTACACTGTGCCTATCACCGTGGTTTAATCCCTGATCATGTTTACGAGTTTTCACAACATTAAATACAAAATTTAAGACAATGAAAATGCCTGCTTCTCGCCCCCACTTTATTGGCGCGGTCTAGTTTTTGAATTGCAGAGTTAAAAATTTAAAAATTCATAGAACTCAATGACGCCCGAAATGTATTTTGACATTAGAAGAAATTGATCCCAAATCATCTAAAATTTTTTACGTCAAATATTGTCCAGTTCATAAAATTATATATTTGGATGACGAGAAATTGTTGTCGTCACTCGTCTGGAAGTAGTGCAGTTCACAGAGCACCTTATAACTCCATAAGGAGTTGAATAAGAAATATCACACTAATAGGAGTAGATTTAACTCCAATACGAGAGTCAAAACAACTCTGAAATTTTGACTCCAACAAATGGAGTCACTTTAACTCCAGTCATGGAGTGAAAATAACTCCATAAAATTAATTGTAAAATGTTTATCTAAGCCGGAGAAAATTGAGGATAGTCTGTTTTGCTTTGATCTGATTTTCATGCAAACTAAAATTCCATTGCGGTTTTAATTCATTCAAGTTCATTTCAACACATTGATTCAACAATTGTGTGCGGTTTTACAAGCCTTTAACATCAAAGCTAAATAGACATTTACTTTCCTCACACATCAGGATCCCATGAAGGATTTAGTCGTCAAATTGGCACATGTAGCTTCATAAAGCCTCAATTAATAATCAAGAGAAATTCTTGGTACAAATGATCAATGGAATGTTATCAAAAGTCTCGGAGATAACCTCCCATAATCGACAAAACCTCAGGAATACCCACGGGATTCAAACAATCATTTCCTTCATACAACTTCTTCTGAGTGTCATTTAGAATAAAGTCGTCCTGAGAAGGCTTCTGCTCCTTATCGTGGTAGACCAGAAAGAACACCCCTTCACTCATACCACATTGCAGTTTCTCGTCACAAATCATTTTATCCGGACTATCATAACCATCTTGTACGTAGACCGGGACCTTTCCACCTTGAATCGTTTCATAAGTAAATATAGTATACGTCTGGGAACGATTGTCTCTATTTCTCACAACATAACCTTGCTTCCAGCAAATTGTGACATTATCCGTAGCCTCCTTCTTTTTCAGTTCGATGCCACGGAGAAATTCGGTCATTTTAACTGGAAAATGATGTAGACATGCTGCTAGATACAAAAACTGATAACATTTACCATTCAAGACAGAGCTATAGAGACAAATCGATGATTACCCTGTACTAAAAAGCTCGCTCGTAAAAACGTAGTTGATTTAAGTGAAATCTGAAGTCGTTTCATCGGGTATAACAACGCAGTTACTTCACCAGCTGAGCGATAGTCAACTATTAACAGTTTGCTAATTCACTTAATTCTTATTTAAATATCCAACAAAACCTCTCGACAACTTACTGCTTGTCCGTGAGTATGTGCATCGTTCTAATTTTCATTAATTAGCACAGAATATAAACTGGATTTATTGTCAACTTACCTTTCAAAAAGTCTTGCTCTATGATCAAATGAAGCGCGAAACCACTTATACTTTTGTTCAGTTCGACAGCTGTCTTTATACTGTTCCGCTACTCGTGCGGTACATTATGGTAAGGGCTCAAAGTTAAAGTGACCACCAATACAAGAAGTGCCATTGTATTCGTATGAATATTAATTAGAATGAATAGAGGTTCTTGCGCTAACATTCAGAAGGGATTTGACGAAAGAGATTTTGTGAGTGAGAAAGTAGTCAACATAAATTATTGCTGAAAGTTTTTGGAGGAAAGTTTTAGACTTGTTAAAGAACAGAGCTAAAGTAGTTTGTAATCATGGTTTGTAATAATTTGTTCCATGGCTTATTTACTTCATTTTATTCATATGTTCTAGTCACTGAAGTGAGTTCAGAAGAACTTTTATTTCATCAAATTCAAATGCGGCATGTGGCTGCATTGAAGGTTTTCTGTTGGGAAAGAAACCTCAAAGTCTCTGGCACGAAAGCCGATCTAATAGCTCTTGTTTTCGCCGCTTCGGGATGAACCAAAGAAAGAACCTTAAGGACCCACAACGAAAAATCCAAACTTCTGCAGACACCTAATGAGAAGTTACCAGACCCCTCCACGCTTAAGAATGAATGGCTTTGTGAAAGTGAGAGCATGAATTCTTGGCCACTAATATTCTTAACGACTTAACCATATTCCTAATGGCGGATCATCCTGGAAAGGATGTTGATATTCACGAACGCATTTTAAACGAATACAAAGAAAGCCTACCGGTTGTACGAATATGGATAGCTGAAGGAAATCTTCATGCACAATAGAAATCCAAATTGCAACTCTTCTTTCCTTAAAGCTAAATGCACAAATTCAATGAAAACTGCAAATACTCCACACACAACATGGATTTCAGCAGTTAAAAAGAATGGAAAGATTTACTGTGTCTATTGTACTTGCGTTGCTGGGTAAGTATTAGTTAATTATATTAGTAATTAGTTAACGGTAGGAAAAATGAGAATATTAAAATCCTTTCATCAGAAATATTGACTTAACTGGTGGCAGTCGAGTGCAAATGCTACAGTATTCCACGTAATATTTATATGTCTTTTGGTGTATCTGAATATTAACCATCGAAAACGGAGGTACTTACGCAGATACAACCCTAAGGGGGGTGATTCGAAGGATGCATTCCAAGGACTACGCTTCCAAAGAATGGGTCTGGCTAAGATTCGACGTTCGAGCTGATTAACTGACATATTACATGATTGACAAGATTTTCTCAAAATGACAATGCTTTCTATTGTAAAGATTCTTTGAAATTACTTAACCCACATGTTAAGAGGCATGTATACATGAATGACAATTCTTGCTACAGTATGCATAACTATCAAGGAAATCATGTGGCAAAACAAAAGAACGGATGTAGTGCATGACATGAGAAACAAAATTGAAAAACAACAATAAACCATCATAATCAATAAAATAATATTCTTGTATCCTTCGAGTTCAATTGCAAAAGTTTAAGAACAAAGTCTGACAAATGAAGAGAGACAACGATGAAAAGTTAGCGGGTTTGACGCAAAGCACCTTTTTAGATCCGCCTTTAGTACGTACTTTTGAGTTATTTGAAGAAATTTTTGAGACTCACCAATCTTAACGAATCTAGAAAAGAATGAGTTACTTTAGCAAGCGACTGAGAGTTCAATGAACCGTTAGAATATCGAAGGCCGGAACACAGACGAAAATATCGCTTGTGACAAACGAACAAATGGAGAATATTAAAGAAAGTAGAATTCCGAAGATTACGAAAAGTAACAGTAATTGGATTGTTGGTGTTTGGCTCGACCGGGAAAGGGAAAGAAACGCTGGAAAAAAAGAAGTAGACGTTAATGATATACTAGTCAACCCCAACATTGTAAAAACGATTGATGAGGAACTGAGATATATGTTTGCCTTTAGCTTGCTCAGGCGACCAATCGCCTCCCTGAAGCTGCAAAAATTAATAAACGCCCGGGACGTTTATTCCAACGGATACGGTAATTAAATTAGATTTTTTAATTTTTTAGAATAACGTTTTGTAGCGTGGCCGGATTTTAATCTGAGCAACCTGGAGCTATAAAGTTATTCCCCACTTAAAAGTCGGAGAGTTGGTCAAAGGGTTAGGTTATGTGGTTGGGGTTAGGGCGATGTTTAGGATTAGGTTTAGGAATAGGTTAATGAAATACTTGAATATTTTCTAGAAGGGAACGCCTGGACTGGTGCGTTGTTGAGCATGGTGGGGTATGCCTCTGTATTAAAGATAACTGCGGCAAATAACAACCTTTAGAGGAACTAAAATGCTGGAATAAGCATTAAATTCTATGGGTTCATGTCAGGATAAAACGACCTTCCCAAGGGTTCTCGAGTTTGACTTTCGAGATTGTTTACTATCCTGATCCATCACTTGGGAATAATGACAATATCCGCTAACATCTGTGCAGTTCTTTGACCCTTGCATAGTCAATGTACCCTAATTGTGCGCTTGATGTCTGTGGGGGTTTCAAAAGCATCTAAGAGGCTATAATTCCGCATCCAACTGAAAAGAGCCAAGGTTTCAAAAAACGATCAACGTCTTCTTTATACCCCGTGTATACATTCTATTATTCACTACGCTGCCCCAGTACTTCATTTTGCTCTGCCTAAGTACTTATCACATGAGCTAGAACGCATTCAAAGAAGAGCATTGCGTATTATATGTTCATATAAGGATTACCAACAAGCGCTAACCAACCTAGGTTTCGCCACAATAGCAGAACACCACGACAACACCTGAAAGAGCACTTTCGATACCATAATTAATGACAGTAACCACAAGCTAAGGAAACTTTCACCACCAGTGTTTAGTACAACCTACAACTTAAGGAAAGTGCGCACGTACACAATCTCGCGTTGTAAAACGAATAGCTTTAAAAATAGCTTCTCTATATCTTCATACATTCGAGTTAATACCTCTTAAATAGATTTTAGTTTTTATTATCAATATCATTATTACTGTTTATACTTGCTTAAACCTATTTTACTTCAATTGTTAATTTCAAACATATTATGATCAATTAATAATTAATTAACAAAGTAGGGTTAGGTTTAGGATTAGGGTGAGTTTAGATAGCTTAGATGACAATCTGGCCACTATTTAAAGCGTTGATCTGACGTTTTAAGTATTTTACAATAGGAGAAACGGCTGCCAAGATCAAATTTGTGAGACTTTAACTGTCTTTTAACTTTAGACTTTAAAACTGTCCAAGGAGACAAAATTTAGAAAATTATAAGCAGCAAAGGTTTTGTTCATATATACAAAACTAAGATTTGATTGACAGATAAGCTTCTGAGCCATTGACGAAGGTCATTCAAGCATCGAAATACATTGTTGGATCAGCCCTTATTAACGATTACAAAGGTAAATCTCACCCAAAGCATCTGCAATTTTATTAATTTGACTAGTAGTTCTTACCATAATTGAAGAAAAGAATCGTTGTATACATTTTTTGCAATTTCAAACGACACTCAGACGCTTTTTAGGCAATAGTGGCGCTAAAAAAAGTTAATAAGTGATGAATCAGCCTATCAACGAAAATTTACTATCCGGTCTTTTAAAACTGGACTTTCGAGATGTCTGGTTTAGTTAGGTTTAATAAATATGTCGCCAGTCGTTACAATGAATAATTTAAAGAAAAATTGAAATTAAAATTTTCAAATTTACAAAAAATGTGACAGGTAAGAATTAGAATTTTTGTTCCAATTGAAATCTAACACCCAGCATTGTTAATGGGAAATATTTTCAGATAAATAACAAATAATTTAGGAAATCAGGTAAATCTTCGCTTTATTTTTCTGGACAATTCATCATAATCTGTCTGTTAGCAAACGAGTTATAAAATTGAAAAAGGTGATAGAATCGACAGAAATGATAAGAACATATGTTTCATCGTTGATCATATAACCTCTACATTGGCTCTGATTTTATACTCTTGGTAATAACATGATTTCAAGTGCAATTTGAAAATGACTGGTCTCTTTTATATACCTCCTGAATACAACCACTAGAATGCCTTTAGAAATCTTATTTGTAACGTTAGTCGGGGTAACTGTCTTTCTACTCGTTTTGGGAATTCAATGTTTGCATCAAAGTGGAAAAAACCGCAAGGTACTCTGGTGGTTGTATTAAGCTGATGTGCTTAGGGGAACCAGCTATTACACTTACGAGTAAGTTTCACAAAGATTATCAAAATTGTTCGAGCCTAAAGGATATTTGCTATATGAGGTCTTTGAAAAACGCACCATTGCGTGTTTTTCCAAATGGCCAATTCTCTGCCGTACACTTGCTGAATACAGCTAGCAGAATGCCTTTTGAAATTTTGTTTGTAATGTTAATCGAAGCGATTGTCTTTCCACTCGAATTTGAAAATTCAATGTTTCAATGAAAATAAAAAAACCGCAAAGTGTTCTGGCAGTTGTGTTCAGCTGATGTAAGAAGGGGAGCCGGTCATTGCATGACAAATCTTGAAATTACCAACAGATTTATTCCAAAAAAGTTACTACAGTGCCAGAATAGATAATTCACTGCAAGTTGCTGTTACCTTTTTTCTGTACTTGGTTACTTTAAAATTGCACTGCAGTAAGCCAATAAGAATAGCGAAAATTTTGTTCATGTACCAGGGCTCGAATTTAACTTTTTAGTTCACTACCAAATATTTGCTATTTAGGATTTCTTTTTTTCGACTATCAAGCCAACTAATGGCACTAGAAATTTCTTTAATCTGAGATTTCGGTCCCGGGAGATCTGTTTAAGCTTATGTAAAGATTTTAGTCATTAGTATAGTAAATCGCTCATATTTACTAAGTACGCGAATTCGATCCAACTCCAAATCGAATTTCTTCCCAGGAGGAGTAGTGTAGTTTCCATTCAAAATATTTTGGTATGAAACGTACGTCTGTTTCTTATTCAGTGTTGCACTAGAGAATTATTTGCTGTTAAATGTTTGCCTATGGATGTTTTTTGAGCTTGCGTTAATTTTGAGTCCTGTGTATATTATTTCTAGTTTAATAAAATAGGAAGTTGTCTGTGTAAAAGAAGTGGGCGCTTTTCCACAATTTGTTCCTACTCCCAGTCTTATTTAGTTGTCAAAGTTTACTCTTGCAAACTGTATTTTAGTTTTTCACCCACTGTGCTATCGACGCTGTTGCACACGTCTCATGTCGTAACTCGACACAATCTCTATCCTTCAAATTGTGGGTAAATATTTTCTGGGAAGAATCTAATATAACGTGAATGGCGGTGTGACATGGTTGCGATCAAATACTATTGTCTAGAAAAGCGTTCAAGTTATTGCCATTACAACAGTAATGTTTCAAAACGGCTTCTAATTCCCGTCCAACCTAACTCTGGCCATTCAATTTATGGGTGGAAAATATTAACGTAACATAAAGCCAAGTGCTCAATTCGAAGCTTTTAAATGAAATGTCATAAAAGCAAGACAAGGTTGAAATAAACCATGAAGAATTTTAAGAAGGTTTCGTTGCTTCTCACAACATCATCAGAATGGCAAGATCAACTAGGGATTAGGAGGATGCTGGTTGCAAGTTGATAGTGTACTTGTCTCTCAATACTGTGACTCGGGTTCAATTCTAGCTCTGTGAAGTTGTCTGATTAAGCGTTACCTTGGTTCCATATGAGAAGAGTGTTGTGCGATTCAACTCTACCCAGCATCGCAGATTTTCTTTGGGTACATCGGTTTCGTATTTATTTTTTTATTTATTCATTTATATATTTATTTATATATTTATTTATATATTTATTTATATATTTATTTATATATTTATTTATTTATTAAATAAATTTTTACAAGGGTAACAGATTAGAGTTTATACAAACTGGAATACTACTGGCCTCTTGTAGTGACATTGCACCTATGAGGGGTAGCTCTTACTGGATTTGTGTGGAGAAGAGATTACCTAGCAGGTCCAGTTTATCTAAAGTATAAATTACCTTGACTTACTTTATCCAAATATTTTTTTTCACCAGTGAGTCCAAAATCACCTGAACGATTGCATTTTTAGATATACTATACTCTGATTTTTCCTGTACCTCAGTATATCGCAAACCCACATTCACTGGTATATTTATAAATTTTGATAGGTTTATAAAAGAGGTCCTTTTCTACACTGTTCCGCATCGTTATTTTAAAATTTGCTCTTCTTATCGACTTTTTCGCTAAAAAATATTATAACTCGAAGACATTTCTCCACTTTAAAATCATGACCGTCCGACAGTTTATACAAATACAAAATAAAACAGTTTCCGAAAAATGTCATTCTGAACTTGTGATTCAAGTGAAAAAGTATGGACAAGAAGCCACCTAGTAATACTTCGATCTATTTCAGGTTATTGAAGAATGACATTATTCAGAATCTGCTCTATTTTGTATAGTCTCCACTTGTTACTGTTGGGAAACTTAGCTGTTTGTAATTCTATACCCTAATGTTTAAATGTCAATTGTGTTAACCTTATTACTCTGATGATGCTGTGAGAGGCAAGGATACGTACGTTAAATTGTTCATGATTTATTTCAATCAAGTTTTGCTTTCATGACGTTTCATTTAAAACCCTTGAGCTGGGCTCTTATCTTTACCTATCGTTTACTATTAAGCCTAATTTAACTCTTAAAAAAACATGGAAACCGCTTTTTTTCTTACTAAAAGTTTTCTTCACGTCTGGCAACAAAGCAGGTTTTAAAAAACTCTGTAAAGTCCTATCTTTTTTGAAAGTCAGAAAAAGACGATTTTTTTTTGTGAAAAAATATAGACCGTATTCATAATGGTCGCAAGTGTAAATATTCTTTTATGTCCATCTGAAGGCCTGTCTACACGATATAACTGTCGTACACAATTCTTCACTTTGGCATATGCAATTATGTCATAAAAACACAATTCCTGCTTGCTATTTGCTTGCAAATGTTGCAATTGGTTGTGAACACTCTTATTACTGAATCGGATACATCAAAATGAACATTCGTATACAACAGTCATATCGTGTAAATGGCCGATTTTGTAATCTTACTGTCCTCGTTCTCGTGTTCGTAATGGCTGGTTCACTTTATACATCTGCTAAGTACAACTGAGAGAATACTTTTCGAAATCTTGCACAAAATGTTAATCGGAGCAGTTGTCTTTTCATCCGCTTTGGGGCATCAATGTTTGCACAATAATGAAAAAACCGCAAAGTATTTCGGTAGTTGTATTCAGCTGACGCAAAAAGGGAAAGTGGTTCTTCAAAAGAGTCTTTGCTTCGAAACGAAGCAAGTCAGGCTATTCCAGGCGCACATCATTGAACTCTAAAAAGACCGCAAACGATATCACGTTGTACCAGGCCTCACAATTAAATGAAGCCGACATCAGGGCAGCCATGTTCGTTAAAAGCAGGCGCGGGGAAGAGTTGCATTGAACCTATATTTTTCATGGACCGTTAAATCTGATAAGTAATCAATGAGACCGACATTGTCCTCTACTTACTTAGGATCAAAAAGGAAAAGTCAAAAAACCCGAAATTTGGGTGAAGGTTTTTCACAATAAGTTACGTGTTTTATTACCCAGTGGACTAGGCAAAACTGCAAGGGAAACCGACCTTTTTCAAATTGGACTTGAGATCATGACACTACCTAGAGTCAAATTCGAGCCAATGTAGAGGTTATATGATCAACGATGAAGCATATGTTCTGATAATTTCTGTAGATTTTATCACCTTTTTTTAATGTTATAACTCGTTTGCTAACAGACGGATTATGATGAATTGTCCAGCAAAATGAAGCAAAGATTTACCTGATTTTCTAAATTATTTATCAGAAAATATTTCCCATTAACACTGCTGGGTGCTAAATTGAGACAAAATTTCTATTTCTTCTCCATCACAATTTTTGTAAATTAGAAAATTTTAATTTGAATTTTTTCTTCAAATTACTCATTGGTCAGCTGGATAGAAAATTTCCGGATAGACAACTTTCGTTGATCAGCTGATTCATCACTTATTAACCTCCTTTAGCGCACACTATTACTCAAAAAGCGTCAAAGAATCGATTGAAATTGCAAAGAATGTATGCAAAGATTCTTTTTTCCCATTATGGTGATAACTACTAGTCAAATTAATAAAATTGCGGATTTTCTGTGTGAGATTTGCCTATGTTATCGTTAATAAGGGCTGAGCTAACGATGTATTTCGATGCTTGAATGACGACCTTGGTGAATAGCTCAAAAGCTTATCTATCAATCAAATTTCAACTATGTACATAGGAACAAAACTGTTGCTACTTATAATGTCCCAAAATCTGTCTTCTTAGACAGTTTTGATCAAATTTCTACTCAAATGCCTTACTAAAGTCTTACAAATTCGATCTTCGCAGCCGCTCTCCCTTTTGTAAAACGCTTAAAGCGTCAGTTCTAAATTTTAGATCAACGCTTTAAACAGCGGCCAGATTGTCATCTAAGCAATCTGTCATCAACCTAATTCTAAACCTAACCCTAATTTGTTAATTACTTATTAATTAATAATGGTTATGTTTTAGAAATTTACAATAGAAATAAAAGAGGTTTAAACAAATATAAACAGCAACAGTGATATTGATAATAAAAATTAAAAATTATTTAAGAAGTATTAACTCACATGCATGAAGATATAAAGAAGCTATTTTTAAATCTATTTGTTTTACAACGCGAGATTGTGTACGTGCGCACTTCCCTTAAGTTGTAGGTTGTACTAAACACTGGTGGTGAAAGTTTCCTTAGTTTGTGGTTACTGTCATTAATTATGGTGTCGAAAGTACGCTTGCAGGTGTTGTCGTGGTGTTCTGCTATTGTGACGAGACCTAGGTTGGTCAAGGCTTGACGATAATCCATGTACGGACATATAATGCGTAATTCTCTGCTTTGAATACTTCTAGCTCATATGATAAATAGTTAGGCAGAGCAAAATGAAATACTGGGGCAGTGTTGTCAATAACAGAACGAATGCATGCGGTGTAAAAAAGGCGTAGACCGTTTTTTGAAAGCTTGGCCCTTCTAAGTAGGATGAGAAAATATAGCCTCTAAGATGCCTTTGTAATAGTGTCAGTGATGTGGGCAATCCAAGTTAAGTCGACAGAAATAGTAAGACCTAAAAGTCAACTATCTTGATATTTTCACCTCCTTTGATTATTAGCGGGAAATCTCTTCCTACCTTGAAAAATGATATGCGTAACTCTTTGCATTTCTCGTTATTCAATTATACTTTATTCCTACATGACCAGTCCTTTACATCGTCTGCAATAGCTTGCGCATTTCTCTTTTCTTCCTTGCCTATAAATTCCGAACCTGTGGTATAATCCAAGTACTTCCAAAGGAACGTGTTGTTTAGAGCTAAGTCGTTGATCATAATTAGAAATAACCACGATCACAATTTAGTGCCTTTCGGAACACCTGACAGAACTTCGCCCCATCCAGAAACGCAACCCTCCGAGAGTATGATTCTTTGAGACCTTTGTGACAAGAAGTCTATTATCCAATTAATTATGCTTACAGGTAAGTCGAGCAGACATAAATGTCTAACTAAAATGCCGCTGTCAATTAAGTTGCATGCTTTCCTATAGTCAAACAGGAGAGTCTGTATAGTATATTCATTGCCATGAGCCCCTTGGGACCAGACGTGAAGCATGTGGAGTAAGGTTAGGTTTGTACAGGACTTTGGTACAACACCATACTGAATGAGAACAAGTATACTTATTCCGTCTGGCTTTACGTACCCAGTGACGACAAATTTCTGTGGAACTTTCGAGGTACAGGGTGTAAGATATATTGGTTTAAGATCTTTCTTGAGCTCCTTTAAGGATTTCTTCTTGAGAAGACGTGAAACATCTGCCAGTTTCCTGATGCTCTGTAAGCGCTAATCCTTGAACGAGGCATTCAGAATTGTAGCGACTGGATAGACAAGAAATTCTACATAGTCTTTGAGTATCCAGTTCGGAATTCAATCCGTCCCGCCGTCTTTCGTCTGGTTTAAATGGGAAAGTTTCTTATGAACCTTATTGCTCCGATATTACTAAGAACTTCTGGGCGTGGTCTTCTTTTAACGCGAGCTTTGATATGGCATTAGGAAGTAGATACTTTTCCAATTACACCAGTCGGGCGCGGTTGATTGCGTAAGCTACTTCGTACATTGGTAAGTTCTCAAGCTCATCAATGTTAAAGTGGGCAGGAAGGCTACCAGTGCAAGATGATCTTGCTCGGCTAGGCTTTTTTTTGATTTTTGGAATCACCTTCTTTCAAATGTTCTACCTCAGGATCATGAAACTATGTTTTACAGAGTTCTCTCTTACAGGTGACTGCATTTCTGTAGAATTTGAACTGATTGGAGTCCTTACCACATTTATATAATGGTTTTTGTTTCTCCAGAATAAGGGAATTTTGTTGATTATTCATCCAAGGGGGGTCGTTGGTATTTATCCGTACCCCTTTTTAACGGCATTAGAAGGTCCAGGGCGATTCTAATCACTCCTTGGAAAACGTTTAACCGTTTTACACGGTTCTAGAGGCTCGAGAAGAGCACAGACCAGTCCTTACTGCCCAGGTAACGCTCCAGCTCCGCCTTACATCTTGCACGCAAATCACGTCTTAGTACAAACTTGTTTGTTTTAAGGTTGGTTTTTGGGATCTTTGGTGATGCTAGCACTCTGTTAGTGTGGAAATACAACTGGATCTTTATAGTTATCTTGTAGGTTCGTGAGAAACAAGTCCAAAGTTAAACGTTTTCGGAGCGGGAACTCTAACGATTTGCTTGGGACGAAAATAATTCTCAAGCCGTCAGGCATTCAGCTGGTTTAAATCCCCACAAATAACTAGTGCAAAGGATCAAAGAACTGCACAGATGTTCGCAGATGTTGTCATCATTCCCAAGTGATGGATCAAGATAGTAAGCAATCGCGACAATCAAACACGAGAACCTTTGGAAAAGTCGTTTTATCCTGTCATGAACCCATGGAATTTCATGCTCATCACAGCGTTTTAGTTCTTCTAAAGGCTGGTATTTGCAGTAATTATCCTTAAGATAGACGCTTACCCCACCATGCTCGACAACGCACCTGTCTTTGCGTATAATAGATTAGCCAGGAATATCCACAACGTTATCAGTTTCTCGTTCTTTCAGCCATGTTTCCAGGTCGATGTCATTGCGTAAAACAAACTCAGTCACTTCAACAATCTTTGGTTGAAGAGACATAACGATGGTCAACATTATTCTCGGGACCAAAATGGGTTCTCGTCATTTGGTTATTATTGTTCATTGGGTTTTCCCTATTGTCTGGACTACAAGTGCCGAGGGTGTTAAACTGAATATTTAACTACTCATTCGAAACGTTCTGCAAATGAAAGATTCGCCTTCGGGATTTCTAATGGGTATATTTTAGACTGATGACACCAGTGAATTTAGATGGTTTGGGGAGATCAAACCAGGTTGGAAGTCTTGAAGTTGATCGAGTCCTCATCGTTTATGTTGACCTCCGCAACAGTCTCTACCTGTTTCACTCTTGAAATGCCGTGGTTGGCCAGGCGTTGCCGTAAGCCGGGAGAACACTTACACTGTGCTTTTCGTCCTGGTTTAATCCCTGATCATGTCTACGAGTTTTCACCTCATTAAATACACAATTATGACTACGAAAATACCTGCTTCTTGCCGCCATTTTGTCGGCGCGTTCTTGTTATTAAGTTACAGAGTTAAATCTATTAGAATATGCAAAGACGTTCTCTGAACAGAAAGATATTTAAAGTAAATAGTTTGAACCTGGGAGAATCGTGACATGTTTGAGGAAGTTGATCGTCCAGGTTAGTGTAGTCTTGAGAAAGACTGTTGGTTGAAGTGACTACCATTTCGACAGCCTTAGCGGAGGTCATCTTCAGAGTCAAAGCCCCTTTTGACTCTGAAGATGACCGCCGCTAAGGCTGTCGAAACGTCAGTCACTTCAACCAACAGTCTTTCTCAAGACTACACTAACCTGGGCGATCAATTTCCTCAAACATGTCGGAAAGATATTTAATTTGACGAGCTTTCGGCTACTAGACAGTGGTCTTCGACAGCTACAAAAAGAATGAGATTAGCAGTATTTATAAGTTAATATGCGGAAAATTACGTCATTAGTTTAAAAATAGATGATATCTAAACATTAAGGCGGGTAAGAATTGTAATCAGCAGTGGCAATGTTTTTTATTAGGGTAGGGTATTGTTTCACTAATGGTTTTGCGTATTTTTCTGCGTCTTTGGTAGCTGCGGTGTACCAGGATTCTTATGTTTTTTTAATTCCGAAGTTACCTTTATCAATGACTTTTCTTTTATCAAAGTCAATCTTGTGGTCGTATTGCCATACGTGGTTCGCGATATTTGAACCGCTGGTGTAATTGGTAACATTTCTACCAAGTTCCTTTTTTCGGGTTTCGAAAGATCTTCCTGTCTCGCCTATGTTAGATCACGAGTAGTCTGCGCAGCGGATCTTGTACTCCACATTAGTTGATTTATTTGCTTCAACTCTGTGTTTGAGTGATGGGAAATGTTGTTGAAGGGTACGGAGAGGTTTAGTCGTTACACTGATGTCATATTTGCATATAGTTCTAGTTAAGCTTTTAGTTATTCATTTAACGCATGGTAAAGTCGCGTAACTTAATTGTTTCGTTGTCTCAGGTGGATCAACCGATCTGAAGAACAATGCCTACCAGTTCTTCAGGTGACGAGGAGGGTGGAGGTTCATTGTATCTTATTAATGACATGTTTTAATTCATTGGTTTTTCCTTCTTCAGTATTTGGTAAAGTACAATGAATTCACAGAGCTTTGACTTTACCAAACATCGAAGAAGGAAAACTAATGAACTAAAACATGTAACTGAAGCTCTACGCACAAACGGATACCCTATGACGACGATCAACAATGTCATCATTGTCACCCTTTCTGGAAATAGTACAGTTTACAGAGCACCTAAGAACTCCACATGGAGTTGAATTAGAAAAATCACATCAATTGGAGTAGATTTAACTTCAACGAATGGAGTCACTTTAACTCCGGTCATGTAGTCAACATAACTCCATAAGATCAGCAGTGAAATGTTTATCTAAGCAACAGTAAAATGTGGATAGTCTTTTTTCTTTTGATCTGATTTGCATTTAAACTAAAATCCCATTGCAGTTTTCATTCATTCTACCTTATTTCAATGCATTAATTCAAGAATTGTGTGCCGTTTTTCAAGCATTTAACATTAAAGTAAAATGGACATGCACTTTCCTCACAAATCAGTATTACTAGCTACCATATCATCTAAAATAGTTAGGATCCCATGAAGCATTAAGACCTCAAATTGACACATGTAGCTTCCATAAAGCCTCAATTAATAACCAAGATAAACTCTAGGTTCGAATGATCAATAGAATTTTATAAAATGTCTTGGAGTTGATCTCTCGCAATCCACAAAACCCCAGGCATACCTACGAATTTCAAACAATCATTTGCTTCATACAACTTCTTATGAGTGTCGTTTTGAATAAAGTGGTGCTGATAAGGCTTCTGCTCCTTATCGTGGTAGACCAGGAAGAACACGCCTTCGTCCACACCACATTGCAGTTTCTTATCACAAACCATTTTATCGGGGCTATCATAACCATCTTGTATGCAAACAGACACTTTTTCACCTTAAGTCGCTTCATTAGTGAATACGTGATACATCTGCGAACGATCGCATCCTATTCCCGAAGCGCTAACTTGCTTCTAGTTAATTGTGAGTTTACCCGTAGCTTCCTTCTTTTTCAGTTCCATACCACGGATAAATTTGGGCCTTTTAACTATAAAATAATGAAGACATCTGATAGAAATCAAAATTGATAACATTTACCATTCAAGACAGAGCTATAGAGATAAATCGATGATTACACTACACTAAGAAAGCTCGCTCGTAAAAACGTAGTTGATTTAAATAAAATCTGAAGTCGTTTCATCGGGTATAACAACACAGCTATTTCACCAGTTGAGCGATAGTCAACTATTAACAGTTTGATAATTCACTTAATTCTTCTTTACTTATCCAATAGCAACTCTCGACAACTTACTACTTATCCGTGAGTATGTGCTGCGTTCTAATATTCTTTCATTAGTACAAAATATAACCTTGATTTATTGTCCACTAGCCTTTCAAAAAAATCTTCCCTATGATCAAATGAAGCGCGAAACCAGTTCTACTTCTTCTCCGTTCGACAGCTGTTTTTTATACTGTTCCGCTATGCCTGCGGTACATTATGAAACGCACTCAAAGGTCAAGTGAGCACCAATTCGAGAAGCGCCATTGTATTCTTATGAATATTAATTAGGAAGAATAGAGGTTCTTGCGTTAATATACTGAAAGGATTTGAGGAAAAAGATTTTGTGAGCGGGAAAGTAGTTAATACAAACTATTGGTGGTAAGTTTTACCCTTGTTAAAGAACAGAGCTAAAGAAGTTATCTGTTGTGGTTTGTAATTATTTGTTCCATGGCTTATTTTCTTCATTTTATTCATATGTTCTAGTCCACTGAAATGAGTTCAGAAGAACTTTTATTTCATCAAATTCAAATGAGGCATGTGGATGCATTGAAAGTTTTCTGTCGGGAAAGAAACCTCAAAGTTTCTAGAACTAAAGCCGAGCTAGTAGCTCGTGTTTTCCCCGCTTCGGGGATGGGTATTCCGGTTCAATGTAAAGCAGAAGAAAGAGCCTCAAGGATGCACAACAAAAAATCCAAACTTCTGCAGACACCTAATGGCGAGTTACCAGATTCGTCCACGCTTAGGAATGGATGGCTTTGTAAAAGTGAGAGCATGAGTTCTTGGCCACCAATATTCTTAACGACTTAACCATATTCCTACTGCCAGATCATCCAGGAAAGGACGTTGATATTCAAGACCACACTTTAAACAAATAGGAGAGGAAAGTCTACCGGTTGTTATAATCTGGGTGGCTGAAGGAAATCTTCATGCATAATATAAGTCTAAATTACAACTATTGTTTTCATAAAGCTATAAATGCACACATTCGGTGGAAATTGCAAATACTGCACACACAAAATGGATTTCAGCGGTTAAAAAAAGTGGAAGGATTCACGTTGCCTATTGTACTTGCGTTGCTGGGTATTAGTTAATTTTGGTTAATTACCTTGAGTTGAATCGGAAACTACATACTGTCTGGACAAGTTTAATATTTAAGTGTAGGAAAAATACGAATAGTATAATCCCTTCATCAGAAATATTGACTTAACTGGTAGCAATTGAGTGCTAAAGCGAAAGTATTCCATGTAATATTTATATAACTCGTCCCGTATGTAAGAGTTAACCATCGAGAAGGGAGGTCCTTAGCCAGATACAACCCGACGGAGTGTCACCCGAGGGATGCATTCCAAGTGCTACGCTCCCGAGGGATGGATCTGGATAAGAGCCGACGTTCAAGGTGATTAACTGACTTTTTACATGATCGACAAGGGTTTCTCAAAATGGCAATGGCAGACAATTCTTCCTGTTGCAAAAATTCTTTCAATGTTTCTTAACTCACTAGTTAAGAGGCATGTATGCATGAATAATACCGTATTTATTCTACTAAACTCCTACTATCCAATACACGCCTCTCTCTAATAAACGCCTCCCCCTAATAAATACCCCTT
The DNA here is from genome assembly GCA_030142905.1 of Heliopora coerulea. Classification (NCBI taxonomy): domain Eukaryota; kingdom Metazoa; phylum Cnidaria; class Anthozoa; order Scleralcyonacea; family Helioporidae; genus Heliopora; species Heliopora coerulea. The sequence continues at coordinate 587,226 of JASJOG010000073.1, read as the reverse complement.
TGAGAATGTAATATACCATAGGTAGATATTTTAATATTTAAAACATTTAATGTCATTTACATTAAGTTTTTATAAGATAAGGTTGTTTGTAGGTCATTGACTGTTCGTATTCGAATTCAAAATGAGTATATGTATCTTTTGATACGCGTCAGTTCTTCATGGAGAATCCTCGCACGAACTTTTGACTTGATTCTGGCTTTAAAGATACCTGGAACGACTAGACCCACCTCTCGTTTTTTTTAACACGGACCTCTTCTTCGACGATGTTTCCTTGCAGTGCGTTAAGAAATGTTGCGACCAATCTTGAAAGTTCTATTGGAACGTGTCCTACCAAATGCACGTTGTTGGCATAATCAGATGATTTGCTACCGGTATATTTATATACACCAACTGCATTTGAGTTATACTCTAACACTTCAGCCCGGTTATCTTTTTCATAACGTAAGAGTTCGCCTAGTGCTGGAGTCCACGTTTCTTTGTACACATGATGTCCTCTTACTGCAGTTTTGAATTTCATCAGACAGCACATTTCGTAATGACAAGGGCAAACAGTTCGTGTCATGCTTTCAATGAAGACAACTGATACTGTAAATGGAGAACAGAGAGTTTTCACTATACTATGCAGGGTGTAACTTAATAGTTTTGGCACTGTCATGTTTTTACGCGTTTTTGGCATTCGAGCTCTAGATTGAAACGCTAACGTGTTGCCATCGGGCTAGAAATCTAACATGAACGAAGATACTTCGGCAGTAACGTCCCACAAGGGGAAATTAAAACGAAGTTATTCGATGTCCTTTAAAAAGGAAGCAATTGCTTTCGCGGAAACGACAAATAACTGTAACGCTGCAAAGAAATTCAATGTTGATGTCAAACAAATACGCGAGTGGCGTCAGAAAAAAGCGGATATCATTGAAACTTGCGCAAAGGTAAAGGGGCAAGGGAAGCAAAGACTAAGTGGTGGAGGACGAAAGATTACAGACGAAGGACCGAAAGAACTCGTGTTGGAATGGATCCATGGGCGCCGATCCAGCGGTTTAAGAGTATCGCGCAAATTAATCATGATAAAAGCTAAGTCTTTGCACGACGAAACATGCGACGAAAAAGATCAAGATCTCTATGTTGCCAGCAATGGATGGTTCCAAAAATTTATGCGCAGAAATAGATTGTCGTTGAGAAGGAAAACCACAACTGCTCAGAAAGATCCTACCAGGCTTATTGACAAGTTGATTTCATATGTTTTGCACGTGCGTCGATTTTCAAAAATGTTTAAGTATGAATCATCTTGCATAATTGCCATGGACAAGACATCGGTTTGGGACGACATGGTGTCAAACACAACAGTTGACGATGTTGGTGCAAAATCTGTATCACTGAAAACCACTGGTCACGAAAAAGTTATGGTTTCTATATGCTTGACGGACAAAGCTGATGGTACTAAACTCAAGCCGATGATCGTCTTTCGAGGGCTAAACGGGAAACAAAAGCTCTTGCAGAAGAGTTTAAGAATCGTTGGGTTGTGGCTAGCTCAAAAAACGCCTGGATGAATGAAGAACTCACGTTACTCTGGGTGCAACAAGTCTTAGTAGCTTCTTCATTCAACAGACGTTTATTGGCGTGGGATTCGTTTGAGTGTCACATAATGGATAGGGTTAAGGAAGCCTTGAGACAAATCAATGTTGACCAAGTCGTAATTCCTGGTGGATGTACGAAGTATATTCAAACACACGACATATGTTGGAATAAACCTTTCAAGGCAAAGGTTACAGGATAGCTGTATTCATTGCTTTAAGAGAGAACAGCCATGTGCAGCTGGTGCGATGCAGCTTCAATCGCAGCTTTCGGTCTTGACTGAATGCGAACGGCCAGACCCTTTTAAAGACATCTCAGAATCTGACATTGAAGATGCTGTAGATGAAAATTATACAGTAGAGAACGAAGGGGAATACGATGACATGATTGGCATTGACATTGTGTAAACATTTCGTTGTTACATGACGTAAAAATTTTGGTTTTATTCTCATATTACAATGACTGTTTATATTTAAAAACACGATCTATTTTGCCGCATTTCGCGTTTGAACAGCATATGTTTGAAGTTTGTGCATATTGATTTCTGTATGAGGGTAATGCATTTGTAATCTGTACGAAGTTAAAATATTTTAATTAAACGCCCGTCTCTAACTAACGCCTCTCTCTTATAGACGCCTCCTTCTGAAAGTGGTTTTTTTAAATAAACGCCCAGAGCATTTAATAGAATAAATACGGTAGTTCTTGCTGCAATATGCATGACTAGCAAGGAAATCAAGTGGAAAAACTAAAGAATGGGTGCAGCGTGTGACATGAGAAACAAAATTCAAATACAACAAGAAGCCATTACAATCAATAAAATAATATTCGGTTAATATGCAGATGAGCAGAAATTTGATCAAAACTGTCTAAGAAGACAGACTTTGGAAGATTATAAGCAGCAGCAGTTTTGATCATATACACATGGCTGAAATTTGATTGGTAGATAAGCTCTCATGCTATTCACTAAGGTCGTCATTCGAGCATCGAAATGCATTGTTGCCTCAGCCCTTATTAACAATTACATAGGCAAATCTCACCCAGACAACCCGCAATTTTATTAATTCCATTAGTAGTTGCCATCATAATGGGAGAGAAAAATCGTTGCAAGCATTCTTTGCAATTTCAATCGATTCTCTGACGCTCCTTAAGCAATAGTGTGCGCTAAAAGGTTAATAAGTGGTGAACCACCTGATCATTTTTTATCAGGTCTTTTAAACCTGGACTTTCGAGAGGTCTGGTTTAGTTGGGTTTAATAAATATGTCGCCAATCGTTGTATATAGTAATTTAGAGAAAAATTCAAATTAAAATTTCAAATAAACAAAAAATGTGACCAGGGAGAAATTGAAATTTTTTTCCCAATCGAAATTTAACACCCAGCAGTGTTAATGGGAAATATTTTCAGATAAATAACAAATGATTTAGAAAATGAGGTAAATCTTTGCTTGATTTTTCTGGACAATTCATCATAATCTGTCAGTTAGAAAAAAGTTCATACAATCCACAGAAATTATCGGAGCATATGTTTTCATTGTTGATCATGTAACCTCTAGATTGGCTCTAATTTGATACTCTAGGTAATAACATGATATCAAGTGTAATTTGGAAATGGTTGGTTTCCCTTGCAGGTTACCTTAGTCCATCAAGCGATAAAACACGCAACTTATTGCAAAAAACGTAACCCAAATTTCGGATTTTTTGCAGTTTCCTTTTTGATTCTAAATATGTAGAAGACAATGTCGGTAGCATTGCATATTTTCAGTTCATTTACAACGACTTGAAAATGAACGTTCAATAGAACTTCTTCCCTCGAGTGTGTTTGACCTACATGGCTGCTTTGATGTCGGCTTCATTCAATTGTGAGGTCTGGTACAACGAGATATCGTTTCCAGTCTTTTCAGAGTTTAATGATGTGCACCTGAAGTAGCCTCACTTGCTTCGTTAAGAAGCAAAAATTCTTATGAGTTGCCACTTCCCCTTTTTGCGTCAGGTGAATACAACTGCTAAAATACGTTGAGGTTTTTGCATTTTCATGCAAACATTCAATTCCAAAAGCGGATGGAAACACAACTGCTCCGATTAACATAATATACACGATTTCGAAAAGCATTCAGGAAATTGTACTTTATTCCTACGTGACCAGTCCCTTACGTCGTCAACAATGGTTTTCACATTTTTCTGTTCTCGCTTGCCTATAATTTGCGAACTTGTGGTATCATCCACGTATTTCCAAAGGAACGCGCTGTTTAGAGCTAAGTCGTTGATTATAATTAGAAATAACCACGGTCCCAATTTAGTCCCTTGAGAGAACAATTGAAGGAACTGCGCACCATTCAGAGACGCAACCCTCCGAGAGTTTGATTCTCTTAGATCTTTGGCCAAATATTGTGTTTTCTTTATTGCATTACCTCTTCGAATTATAGTAAAGACGATTGGTCTTTTTGACAACTTTGATAAATTATCAATGTTACATTGATTCTCGAGAGATGTATTGGAAGGGTGGGCGAGGGTTTGTTGGGTACACGCATTTCTAGTAATTAGAGAAAACCACGGTCCCAGTTTAGTCCCTTGCGGAACAACTGCAGGAACTACACCTCATTCAGAGACGCGACCCTACGAGAGTTCGATTCTCTTAGACCCTTCTGACAAGAAATCTATTATTCAATTAATTATGCTTACAGGTAAATCGAGCAAACAATTTTCTAACTAAAATGCTGTGAACGATTAAGTCATGCTTTCCTATAGTCAAACAGGAGAGTCTGTATAGTATAGCCATTGCCATTAGTCCCTTGGGAGCAGGAGTGAACCATCTGGAGTAAGGCTAGGGTCGTTCAGGACATTGGTACGCCACCATACTGAATGGGATCAAGTACACTTATAGCGTCTGGCTCTACGTTCTCAGTGACGACAAATTCCTCTGCAAATTTTGAGATGCAGGGTGTCAGATATATTGGATTAAGATCTTTCTTGAGCTTCTTTAAGGATTTCTCCTTGAGAAGACGTGAAACATCTGCCAGTTTCCTGATGCTCTGTAAGCGCTAATCCTTGAACGAGGCATTCAGGATTGTAGTGACTGGATAGACAAGGAATTCTACACAGTCTTTGAGTGTCCTGTTCGGAATTCAATCCGGCCTGCCGTCTTTCGTCTGGTTTAAATGGGAAAGTTTCTTTAAACCTCTTAATCCGACAGTACTAAGAACTCAGGGACGTGGCAGGTAGGTAGGTAGGTAGGTAGGTAAAATTTTATTTAAATACGCTAGCCTCGATCAACATAATACGCTGCTTTCCTCGAGGGGCGTCACATTAAATATATACAAACTGAAATATATACAAGTTTACCAATATAAGATAGCAGTGCGAAGTCGATACTCTTTTAAAAGCTCTATTAGGGCACGGTCGATCGCATCAGCTACTTCGAGCATTGGTAAGTTCTCAAGCTCGTCAATGTTCAAGTGGGCAAGAAGGCTACCAAACCAAAATGATGTTGCTCCGCTAGGCCTTTTTTGGAATCACCTTTGTTCAAATGTTCTACCTCAGGATCATAAAACTATGTTTTGCAAACTTTTCTCTCACGGGTGACTGTATTTCTGTAGAATTTGAACTGATTGGAGTCCTTACCACATCAATAGAATGGTTATTGTCTTTTCGGATTAAGAGAATTTAGTTGATTGTTTATGCAAAGGATGTTGTTGGTGTTTATCCGTACCCTTTTTAACGACATTAGTAGGTTAAAGGCGATTCTAATCATATCTTCGAAAACGTTTAGCCGTTTTACACGGTTCTGGAGGCTCGAGAAGAGCACAGACCAGTCCATATTACCCAGGTAACGCTCCAGCTCCGCCTAACGTCTCGCACCTAAATCACGTATTAGTACAAAGGTGTTTGTTTTGAAGCTGTTTTCTCTGATCTTTGGTGATGCCAGCACTCTGTTAATGTGGAAATACAACTGGATTTTCATAGTTAGCTTGTAGGTTTGAGAGTAACAGTTACAAAGTTAACGTTTTCGGAGCGGGAACTCTGACGATTTGCTTTAGATGAAAATCATTCTCAAGGAGTTGAGCATTCAGGTGGTTGAAATCCTCACAAAAAACAAGTGCAAACTTCTGGTACATTGACTATGCAAGGGCCAAAAAACTGCACAGATGCTCCCAGATATTGTCATCATTCCCAAGTGATGGATCAGGATAGTAAACAATCGCGACAATCAAACACGAGAACCTTTGGCAAAGTCGTTTTATCCTGTCATGAACACATCAAATTTCATGCTTATCACCGCATTTTAGTTCGTCTAAAGGCTGTTATATGCAGTAGTTATCCTTAAGACAGAGGCATACCTCACCATGCTCGACAATGCACCTGCCTTTGCGTATAATAGATTAGCCAGGAATGCCTAGAACAATATCAGTGACTAGTTCTTTTAGCCATGTTTCCAGGTCAATGTCACTGCGTAAAATAAACTCAGTCACTTCAACTTTTTTTTTCAAGAGACATAAAGACGGTCAACATTATTTTCGGAACAAAATGGGTACTCGTAATTTGGTTATTATTGTTTATCGGGTTTTCTCTATTGTCTTTACTGCGAGTTCTGAATGTGTTAAACTAAACATTTAACGACTCGAGCAAAACGTTTGGCAAATGAAGAGATTCGACCTCGAGATTTCTATTCCACATATTTTAGACGTATTAAACCAGTGAGTTTACATGGTTTGCCGAGGTCAAACCACGTTGAAAGTCTTGAAGTTTGTTGAGCCTTTTCGTTTACGTTCACCTTCGCGACAGCCTCTACGCGTTGGCTTCCCTCTTCAAAATGCCGTGGTTGGCCAGGCGTTGCCATAAGTCGGGACAACCCTTACACTGTGCCTATTACCGTGGTTTAATCCCTGATCATGTTTACGAGTTTTCACCACAAATACAAAATTTAAGACAATGAAAATGCCTGCTTCTCGCCGCCATTTTATTGGCGCGGTCTAGTTTTTGAATTGTTGAGTTAAAAATTTTAAAATTCATAGAACCCAATTTCGCCCGAAATGTATTTTGACATTAGAAGAAATGGATCCCAACTCATCTGAAATCGTTTACGTCATATATTGTCAAATTAATCAAATTATATATTGGGATGACGAGAAATTGTTGTCATTCTTCTGCAAGTAGTGCACTTCCCAGAGCACCTTATAACTCCATATGGAATTGAATTAGAAATATCACACAAATAGGGGTAAATTTAACTCCAATATGAGAGTCAAAACAACTCTGAAATTTTAACTCCAACGCATTGAGTCACTTTAACTCCAGTCATGGATTGAAAATAACTCCATAAATTTAATAGTAAAATGTTTATCTAAGCAGGAGAAAATTGAGGATAATCTGTTTTGCTTTGATCTGATTTTCATGCAAACTAAAATTCCATTGCGGTTTTCATTCATTCTAGTTCATTTCAACACATTGATTCAACAATTGTGGGCGGTTTTACAAGCTTTTAACATCAAAACTAAATCGATGTTTACATTCCTCATACATCAAGATCCTATGAATAATTTTGTCCTCAAATTGGCATATGTAGCTTCATAAAGCCTCAATTAATAATCAAGAGAAATTCAAGGTTCAAATGATTAATGGAATGTTATCAAAAGTCTCGGAGATAACCTCCCATAATCGACAAAACCTCAGGAATACCCACGGGATTCAAACAATCATTTCCTTCATACAACTTCTTCTGAGTGTCATTTAGAATAAAGTCGTCCTGAGAAGGCTTCTGCTCCTTATCGTGGTAGACCAGAAAGAACACCCCTTCACTCATACCACATTGCAGTTTCTCGTCACAAATCATTTTATCCGGACTATCATAACCATCTTGTATGTAGATCGGGACCTTTCCACCTTGAGTCGTTTCATAAGTAAATATAGTATACGTCTGGAAACGATTGTTTTTATTTCTCCAAACATAATCTTGCTTCCAGCAAATTGTGACATTATCCGTAGCCTCCTTCTTTTTCAGTTCGATGCCACGGAGAAATTCGGTCATTTTAACTGGAAAATGATGTAGACATGCTGCTAGATACAAAAACTGATAACATTTACCATTCAAGACAGAGCTATAGAGACAAATCGATGATTACCCTGTACTAAAAAGCTCGCTCGTAAAAACGTAGTTGATTTAAATGAAATCTGAAGTCGTTTCATCGGGTATAACAACACAGCTACTTCACCAGTTGAGCGATAGACAACTATTAACAGTTTGATAATTCACTTAACTCTTATTTAAATATCCAACAGAACCTCTCGACAACTTACTGCTTGTCCGTGAGTATGTGCATCGTTCTAATTTTCATTAATTAGCACAGAATATAAACTGGATTTATTGTTAACTTACCTTTCAAAAAAGTCTTGCTCTATGATCAAATGAAGCGCGAAACCATTTATACTTTTGTTCAGTTCGACAGCTGTCTTTATACTGTTCCGCTACTCGTGCGGTACATTATGGTAAGGGCTCAAAGTTTAAGTGACCACCAATACAACAAGAGCCATTGAATTCATATGAATATTAATTAGGCAGAATAGAGGTTCTAAGAAGTTGATCATCCAGGTTAGTGTAGTCTTCAGAAAGACTGTTGGTGGAAGTGACTGAATAGAATTGAGGTTCTTGCGCTAACATTCTGAAAGGATTTGACAAAAGAGATTTTGTGAGTGAGAAAGTAGTCAACATAAACTATTGCTGAAAGTTTTTGGAGGAAAGTTTTAGACTTGTTAATGAACGGAGATTAAGCAGTTATCTATTGTGGTTTGTAATCATTTGTTCCATGGCTTATTTACTTCATTTTATTTATATGTTCTATTCCACTGAAACGAAATCAGAAGAACTTTCATTTCATCAAATTTAAATGCGGCATGTGGATGCATTGAAAGTTTTCTGTTGGGAAAGAAACCTCAAAGTCTCTGGCACGAAAACTGATCTAGTAGCTCTTGTTTTAGCCGCTTCGGAGATGGAAGGAAGAAAGAACCTTAAGGATACACAACGAAAACTCCAAACTTCTGCAGACACCTAATGAGGAGTCACCAGACCCGTCAACGCTTAAGAATGAATGGTTTTGTGAAAGTGAGTGTATGAATTCTTGGCCACTAATATTCTTAACGACTTAACCATATTCCTAATGGCCGATCGTCCTGGAAAGGTTGATATTCACGAAAGCATTTTAAATCAATACAAAGAGGAGAAAGCCTACCGGTTATACGAATATGGATAGCTGAAGGAAATCTTCATGCACAATATAAATCCAAATTGCAACTATTCTTTCCTTAAAGCTAAATGCACAAATTCAATGAAAACTGCAAATAATCCACTCACAACATGGATTTTAGCAGCTAAAAAGAGTGAAAAGATTCATGGTGCCTATTGTACTTGCGTTGTTGGGTAAGTATTATTTAATCCTGGTTAATTACCTTGAATGAGTTGAATCGCAAATTACGTACTGTCTGGACAAGTTTAATATTTAAGTGTAGGAAAAATACGAATATTATAATCCTTTCATCAGAAATAATGACTTAAGTGGTAGCAGTCGAGTGCAAATGCTACAGTATTCCACGTAATATTTATGTCTTTTGGTGTATGTAAATATTAACCATCGAAAACGATGGTACTTAAGCAGATACAACCCGAAGGGGGGAGATTCGAGGGATGCATTCCAAGGACTACGCTTCCGAGGGATGGATCTGGCTAAGATTCGACGTTCGAGATGATTAACTGACTTATTACATGATTGATAAGATTTTCACAAAATGACAATGGAAGACAATGCTTTCTATTGCAAAGATTCTTTGAAGTTACTTAACCCACATGTTAAGAGGCATGTATACATGAATGACAATTCTTGCTACAGTGTGCATGACTAGCAAGGAAATCATGTGGCAAAACAAAAGAACTGGTGGAGCGCATGACAAGAGAAACAAAATTGAAATACAACAAGGGGTCATTATAATCAATAAAATAATATTCGCTTGTCCTTCGAGTTCTATTACAAAGGTTTAAGAACAAAGTCTGACAAATGAAGAGAGAGGACGATGAAAGGTTAGCGGGTTTGACGCAAAGCACCTTTTTGGATCCGCCTTTAGTACCTACTTTGGAGTTATTTGAAGACATTTTTGAGGCTCAACAAAAAATTTAACGAATCTAGAACAGAATGAGTTACTTTAGCAAGCGGCTGAGAGTTCAATGACCCGTTAGAATATCGAAGGCCGGAACACAGACGAAAAATATTGCTTGTGACAAACGAACAAATAGAGAATATTAAAGAAAGTGGAATTCCGAAGATTACGAAAAGTAACAATAATTGGGCTGTTGGTATTTGCCTCGACTAGGCTAGGGAAAGAAACGCTACAATAAAAGAATTAGACATTAATAAATACTTGAATACTTCCCGAAGGGAACGCCCGGACTGGTACATTGTTGAGCATGTTCGGGTATTCCTCTATATTAAGGATAACTACGGCAAATACCAGCCTTTAGAGGAACTAAAATGCTGAGATAAGCATAGAATTCGATGGGTTCATGTCATGATAAAACGACTTCTCCCAAGGTTCTTGTGTTTGATTGTCGTGATTGTTTACTGTCCTGACCCATCACTTGGGAATGACGACAATATCAGCGAACATCTGTGCAGTTCTTTGACCCTTGCATAATCAATGTACCCGAATTGTGCGCTTGTTGTCTGTGGAGATTTCAACCTACTGAATGCTCAACTCCTTGGGAATTATTTTCATCTAAAGCAAATCGTCAGAGTTCCCGTTTGGAAAAACGTGACCTTTGGACTTGTTTCTCACAAATCTACAAGCTCACTATGAAGATCTAGTTGTATTTCCACCTCTCAGGTTGTCCAATCATAACACAGTGCTGGCATCACCAAAGATCGGTGAAAATACGCTCAAAACAAGCAAGTCTAAAGTAAGACGTGATTTATGTGGTAACCGTAAGGCGGAGCTGGGGCGTTACCTGGGCAGCATGGATTGGTCTGTGGTCTTCTCGAGCCTCCAGAACTGTGACAAACGTCTAAACGTTTTCCATGAAGTTATTAGAATCGCACTCGACCTTCTAATGCCGTTAAAAAGGGTACGGATAAATACCAACGACGCCCCAAGTTTTATGATTCAGAGGTAGAACATTTGAACAAAGGTTATTCCAAAAAAACCCTAACGGAGCAAGATCATCTTGCTCTGGTAGCCTTCTTGCCCACTGGAACATTGATGAGCTTGAGAACTTACCCATGCACGAAGTAGCTGATGCAATTAAGCGTGCCCTACTAGAGCTTTTGGAAGAGTGTCGACTTCGTACTGTCATCTTAATAATAGCGTTATAGGAAGACCACGACCCTGAGTTCTTAGTACTGTCGGAAGAAGAGGTTTAAAAGAAACTTTCCCATCTAAACCCAGCGAAAGACGGCGGCCCGGATTGAATTCCGAACTGGGTACTAGAAGACTATGCAGAATTTCTTGTCTATCCAGGCGCTACAATCCTGAATGCCTCGTTCAAGGAGCAGCGTTTACCGAGCATCTGGAAACTGGCAGATGTTTCATGTCTTCCCAAGGAGAAATCCTTAAAGGAGCTCAAGAAAGATTGTAATCCGATATATCTTACACCCTGCATCTCAAAAGTTGTACAAGGATTTGTCGTTACTTAGTATGTAAAGCCAGACGCGATAAGAGCACTTGATCCCAATTAGTATGGTGCCGTACCAAAGTCCTGAACAATCCTAGCATTACTCCAGATGCTTCACTTGTCATTCCAAGGGACTGATGGCAATGGCTCTACTATCCAGACTTTCCTGTTTGACCATAGGAAAGAATGTGACTTAATCGTCCACAGCATTTTAGTTAAAGAATTATGTTTGCTCGACTTACCTATAAGCATAATTAATTCGATAATAGATTTCTTGTCACCAAAGTCTCAGAGAATCAAACTCTTGGCTGGTGCGTCTCTGAATGGGACGCAGTTTCTTCAGGTGTTCCGCAAGGGACTAAATTGGGACCGTGGTTATTTCTAATTATGATCAACGACTTAGCACACACCACAGGTTCGGAAACTATAGGCAAGGGAGAACAGAAAAATGCGCAAACCATTGCTGACGACGTAGTAGACTTGTCACATAGGAATAAAGTGCTATGGAATAACCACAGATGAAAAGAGCTACGCATATCATTTTTAATGATAAGAAGAGATTTCCCGCTAATTGTCATAGGAGGTGAAAATATCAAGATAGTTTACTTTTAATTCTTACTATTTCTAACGATCTAACTTGGAATGCCCATATCACTGACGTTATTACAAAACCATCTAAAAGACTATATTTTCTCATCCAACTGTAAAGAGCCAAGTTTTCAAAAAAACAATCTACGTCTTTTTTTATACCGCATGTATACGTTCTGCTATTGACTGCGCTGCCCCAGTATTTCATTTTGCTCTACCTAAGTATTTATCATATGAGCTAGAACGTATTCAAAGAAGAGCATTGTGTATTATATGTTCATACAAGGATTACCAACAAGCGCTAACCAACCTAGGTCTCGCCACAATAGCAGAACACCACGACAACACCGGCAAGCGTACTTTCGACACCACACATAATGACAAAAACCACAAGCTAAGGAAACTTTTACCACCAGTATTTAGTACAAGCTACAACTTAAGGGAAGTGCGCACGTACACAATCCCGCGTTGTAAAACGAATAGCTTTAAAAATACCTTTTCTATACCTTCATGTATTTGAGTTAATACCTCTTAAATAGATTTTAGTTTTTATTATCAATATTACAGTTTATATTTCCTTAATCCGCTTTCACTTCTATTGTAAATTTCGAAAATAGTATTATCAATTAATGATTAATTAATGAAGTAGAGTTTGGTTTAGGAGTAGGTTGAGGTCAGATAGCTTAGATGACAATCTGGCAGCTCTTTAAAACGTTGATCTAAAATTATAGAACTGACGTTGTAAGTGTTTTACAACAGGAGAAACGGCTGCCAAGATCGAATTTGTGAGACTTTAACTGTCTTTTACCTTTAGACTTTAAAACTGTCTAAAAAGACAGTTTGAGCCATTCACCAAGGTCGTCATTCAAGCATCGAAATACACCGTTGGCTCAGCCCTTATTAACAATTACAAAGGTAAATCTAACCCAAACCATCCGCAATTTTATTAATTTGACTAGTAGTTCTTACCATAATGGAAGAAAAGAATCGTTGTATACATTCTTTGCAATTTCAATCAATACTCTGACGCTCTTTAGGCAATAGTGTGGGCCAAAAAAGGTTAATAAGTGATGAATCAGCTTATCAACAAAAATTTTCTATCCGGTCTTCTAAAACTGGACTTTCGAGATGTCTGGTTTAGTTAAGTTTAATAAATATGTCGCCAGTCGTTACAATGAATAATTTAAAGAAAAGTTGAAATTAAAATTTTCTAATTTACAAAAATGTGACGGGTAAGAATCAGAATTTTTGTTCTAATTGAAATCTAACACCCAGCATTGTTAATGGGAAATATTTTCAGATAAATAACAAATAATTTAGGAAATCAGATAAATCTTTACTTGATTTTTCTGGACAATTCATCATAATCTGTCTTTTAGCAAACGAGTTATAAAATTGAAAAAGGTGATAGAATCGACAGAAATGATAAGAACATATCTTTCATCGTTGATCATATAACCTCTACATTGGCTATGATTTTATACTCTTGGTAATAACATGATTTCAAGTGCAATTTGAAAATGGCCGGTCTCTTTTATATACCTCCTGAATACAACCACTAGAATGCCTTTAGAAATCTTATTTGTAACGTTAGTCGGGGTAACTGTTTTTCCACTCGTTTTGGGAATTCAATGTTTGCATCAAAGTGAAAAAACCGCAAGGTACTCTGGTGGTTGTATTAAGCTGATGTGCTTAGGGGATCCAGCCATTACGCTTACGAGTAAGTTTCACAAAGATTATCAAAATGGTACGAGCCTAAAGGACATGTGTTAAATATGGTCTTTGAAAAACGCACCATTGCGTGTTTCTCCAAATGGCCAGTTCTCTGCTATACACTTGTTGAATACAGCTAGCAGAATGTCTTTTGGAATTTTGTTTTTAATGTTAGTATGAGCGATTGCTTTTCCAATCGAATTTGAAAATTCAATGTTTCAATGAAAATAAAAAACCCGGAAAGTGTTCCGGCAGTTGTGTTCAGCTGATGTAAGAAGGAGAGCCGGTCATTGCATGACAAATCTTGAAATTACCAACAGATTTATTCCAAAAAAGTTAATACAGTGCCAGAATAGATAATTCACTGCAAGTTGCTGCAACCTTTTTTCTGTACTTTGTTACTTTAAAATTGCACTGCGGTAAGCCAATCTGAATAGCGGATATGATATGATATGATAACTTTATTTTAGCAGGGTAACCCATTCAGCACAGCAGCTGGTATCCATAGGGGCCCTGCAACAAATTTATCTAATTACAAATTTAAAACTCTTAACCTATTAGTTCCCTAAAGCATAACACATAAAACTATTACAATTTATTTTTATATTTCTACATAAGATAAAATGTCGTTAAAAACTGTGTTTTTGGATAAGGTTCTTAAAATTACATAACGACCTGCATTTTTAATTCTGTCTGGAAGAGCATTATATAGCAGTGATCCTGAATATCTAAAAGTCTTTCTACCTAGACTAAGATTTGGTTTAGGTAGATGTAAATCATTTTTCCTTCTTGTGTTGTAGGAGTAAATGTTATAGTTCCTTGTGAAATATTCACTTAAGCATTCTGGAACTAAATTATTTAGACACTTAAAAACTAAGATGCACTTGTGGATTTTTCGGCGAGTAGACAAATCTACCCAGTTTAAAATTTGAAAAGTGTTTTTTGAACTCTCTCGTTGTAATATTATTCGTGCGGCACAGTTTTGTAATCTTTGTAGATTTTCACCCCAACCAGCAGGTAACTCAGAGTATATAACATCAGCGTAGTCAAAAATAAATTGAACTATCGTGTTATAGACACATTTTGATGCTTCCTGTGTCAAACAGGAGCGTATACGAGATAGTAAACTTAGTCACTTGATCACTTTATCACAGACCAGTTAAGTATGTTCTTTCCATGTTAATTGTTCATCCAGTAATACGCCCAAATAGATGAACTCTGTCAATCGTTCAATCAAGTCACCTTGAATTTTAATACTAAAATCGGCCACATGACCGATTTTTTGTTTTGTTCCAAAAAGCATAACTTTAGTTTTACTGTGGTTTAGAACAAACCTGCTATTTTCCATCCATTGCACTACACGATCTAAATCACGTCGAAGATTAATTATTTTGTTGAAATCAGAACTGGTATAGTAATTTTTTTTTTCATGTACCAGGGCTCGAATTTAACTTCTTAGTTTACTACTAAAAATTTGCTATTTAGGATTTTTTCCCTCTGTCAAGTCAACCAATGGCACTAGAAATTTCTTTAATCTGAGATTTCGGTGCGGGGACATTTGTTTAAGCTTATGTAATAATATTAGTGATTAGTACAGTAAATCGCTCATCCTTACCAAGTACACGAATTCAATCCAACTCCAAGTCCATTTCCATCCCAGGAGGAGTAGTGTAGTTTTCATTCACAATATTTTGGTACCAAACGTACGTGTGTTTCTTATTCAAAATTGCACTAGAGAAATATTTGCTGTTAAATGTTTGCCTGTGGATGTTTTTTGAGCTTGCGTTAATTTCGACTGCTGTGTATATTATTTCTAGATTAATAAAATAGAAAGTTGTCCGTGTAAAAGAAGTGGGCGCTTTTCCACAACTTGTTCCTACTCCCAGTCTTATTTAGTTGTCAAAGTTTACTGTATTTTAGTTTTTCACCTACTCTGTTATCGACGCTGTTGCCAACGTCTCTTATGGTAACTCGATACAATTTCTATCCTTAAATCTGCGGATAAATATTTTCTGGGAAGAATCTAACATAACGTGAATGGCAGGGTGACATGGCTCTTATCAAATACTATTGTCCAGGAAAGCGTTCAAGTAGTTGCCATTGCAACAGTAATGTTTCAAAACGGCTTCAAATTATCGTTCAACCTAATCTTGGCTATTCAATTTCCTGGTGGAAAACATCAATGTAACATAAAGCCAAGTGCTCAATTCAAAGTTTTTAAATGAAATGTCATGAAAGCAAGACAGAGTTGAAATTAATCATGAAAAATTTTAGGAACGTTTCGTTGCTTCTCGCAACATCATCAGAATGACAAGATTAACAGGGGATTAGGAGGAAGCTGGTTGCACGTTGGTAATGTGCCTGTCTCTCACTACTGTGACTCGGGTTCGATTCTAGCCCAGCGAAGTTGTCTGATTAAACGTTACGTTGGTTAAATAAGACAAGAGTGTTGTGCAGTATAACTCTACCAATTATCGCAGATTTTCCTCGGGTACATCGGTTTTGTATTTATTTATTTGTTTATTGATTGATTGATTGATTTATATATTTATTTATTAACTAGATTTTTACAAGGGTAACAGATTGGAGTTTATACAAACTGAAAAACTACTGGCCTCTTGTAGTGACATTACACCTATGAAGAGTAGCTCTCACTGGACTTGCATGGAGAAGAGATTACCTAGCAGGTCCAGTTTATCTAAAGTATATATTAAAACACATTTTTACTTTAACTTACTTTAGCCGAATATTTTTTTCACCAGTGAGTCAAAAATCACCTCAACGCTTGCATTCTTGGATATAGTATACTCTGATTTTTCTTGTCCCTCAGTACATCGCAAACCCACATTCACTGGTATATTTATAAATTTTGATAGGTTTATAAAAGAGGTCTCCTTCACACTCTTCCGCATCGTTGTTTTAAAATTTGCTCTTCTTATCGACTTTTTCGCTAAAAAATATTATAACTCGAAGACATTTCTCCACTTTAAAATCATGACCGTCCGACAGTTTGTCCAAATACAAAATAAAACAGTTTCCGAAAAATGTCATTTTAAACTTGTGATTCGAGTTAAAAAGTATAGACAAGAAGCCACCTAGTAATCTTTCGATTCTATTTCAGGTTATTGAAGAATGACTTTTCGGAATCTGCTCTATTTTGTATTGTCTCCACTTGCTACTGTTGAGAAACGTAGCAGTTTGTAGTCCTATACCCTAATGTTTAAATTTCAATTGTGTTATATATCCTTTTTAACTGTGTTAACCTTATCACTCTGATGATGTTGGGAGAGGCAATGAAACGTACGTTAAATTCTTCATGATTTATTTCAATCAAGTTTTGCTTTCATGAAGTTTCATTTAAAAGTTTTTTTCTTGACCTATCGTCTACTATTAAGCCTAATTTAGCTCTTAAAAAGACATGGTAACCACTTTTTTTCTTACTAAAAGTTTTCTTTACGTTCGGGCAACAAAGCAGATTTTAAAAAACTCTGTAAAGTCTTATCTTTTTGAAAGTCAGAAATAGATGATTTTTACTATACAATAATATAGACCGTATTCACAATGATCGCAAGTGTAAATATTCTTTTATGTCCATCTTAAGGCCTATCTGTCCGATATAACTGTCGTATACAATTCTTCACTTTGGCGTATGCAATTATGTCATAAAACACAATTCCTGCTTGCGATTTGCTCGTGAATGTTGCAACTGGTCGTGAACACGTTTATGACTGAATCGGATACATCAAAATGAACTTTCGTATAAAACAATCATATCGTGTAAATGACCACTTAAGTAACCTTACTGGCTTCGTTCTCGTGTTCGTAATGGCTGGTTTACTTTATACATCTGCTAAGTACAACTACCAGAATGCTTTTCGAAATCATGCACAAAATGTTAATCGGAGCAGTTGTCTTTCCATCCGCTTTGGGAATTCAATGTTTGTATGAAAATGAAAAAACCGCAAAGTATTTCGGTAGTTGTATTCAGCTGACGCAAAAAGGGGAAGTGGCTATTCAAAGAATCTTTGATTCCAAGCGAAGTAAGTGAGGCTATTTCAGTGAACTCTAAAAAGACTGCAAACGATATCTCGTTGTACCAGGCTTCACAACTGAATGAAGCCGACATCAGTTCAGCCATGTAGGTTAAAAACACTCGCTGTAAAAAGTTGTATTGAACCTTTATTTTTCATGGACGGATAAATCTCTTAGATATGCAAAGAGACCGACATTGTCCTCTACTTTCCTAGGAGAAAAAACGAAACAGTCAAAAAGCCCAAAATTTGGATGAAATTTTTCACAATAAGTTACGTATTTTATCACGCAGTGGACTAGGCTAACCTGCATGGGAAACCAACCATTTCCAAATCGGACTTGAGATCATGACACTACCTAGACTATCAAATTAGGACCAATGTAGAGGTTATATGATCAACGATGAAACACATATTCTGACAATTTCTGTGGACTGTATGAACTTTTTTAATTTTATAACTCGTTTGCTAACAGACAGATTATGATGAATTGTCCAGCAAAATCAAACAAAAATTTACCTGCTTTTCTAAATTATTTGTTATTTATCTGAAAATATTTCCCATTAACACTTCTGGGTGCTAGATTTCAATTGTGAAAAAAGTTCTATTTCCCCCCTGTCACATTTTTTGTAAATTAGAAAATTTTAATTTGAGTTTTTCTTCAAATTACTCATTGTAATTTTTGTTGGTCATTTGGATAGAAATTTTCCGGATAGAAAACTTTCGTTGATCAGCTAATTCATAACTTATTAACCTCCTTTAGCGTTCACTATTTCTTAGAAAGCGTCAAAGAATCGATTGAAATTGCAAAGAATACATGCAACGTTTCTTTTTTCCCATTATGGTGACCACTACTAGTCGAATTAATAAAATTGCGGGTTGTTTGTGTGAGATTTTCCTTTGTAATCGTAAATAAGGGCTGAGCCAATTATGAGGAGCAGTGTGTAAGATATATTTGTTTAAAATCTTTCTTGAGCTCCTTTATGGATTTCTTCTTGTCAAGACGTGAAACATCAGCCAGTTTCCAGATGCTCTGTAAGCGCTGCTCCTTGAATGAGGCATTCAGGATTGTAGTAACTGGATACACAAGGAACTTTACATAATCTTTGAGTAACCAGTTCGGAATTCAATCGGGCCCGTCGTCTTTCGCCGGGTTTAAATGGGAAAGTTTCTTTTAAACCTCTTCTTCCGACACTGCTAAGAACTCTAATTTTACTTTTGCTCGATTTTTTATGAGATAAAAATTGGTTGCAGTTTAATCAAAAATGTCGACGTCGGGAATGTAAGAAATCATTCAAAACCCACCCCTACCTAGTATCATCGATTCTCCGAGTTTTTCCAATCGACAACACGTCACACCATTGCGGCGTTTGACGAACACGTCATGGGTTCTGGATTAATATGAGTAGTTTTGGAACTAAGAGGCATGAACCACAACCAGAGGACAACTTGAAAAAGTAAAGAATAAAACACAGACCGAAAATTGTCATCTTGTGACTTGATATTCAAGTTGGAACAAGAAACAGACAAGTTGAAAACGGTAATATTTCGGCTCTATTTCAGAGTCATCATCAGACCAAGATGTTTACAAAGTTCCCTACGTTATATATATATATATATATATATATATATATATATATATATATATATAAATAATTACAAGGATGATGTCATCGGTTATTAACAACGGAATTAACATAGTCGGTTATTAACACAAGTGAGATTGACAGCTGTTTCTTGTTCCAACTTGAATATCAAGTGGCATGACAATACAGGTAATTGGTCAGATCGAAATTCTTCTAAATACTGTTCATTATTATGCTGGCAAGAAACTTCTCGCAGAGTTTTTGCCATGACCATGCTTGTAGCATGCGAAAATCTTTCAAACTATTTGGAAGGTTTTCGTCGATTAAAATAGCTCTTACAATTTTTATGAAGAAGAAACACAGATCTACTTTGTTGCAAATGAAATTTAAATTGTTAGTTTCATAAAGACGTAACGCTAGCAATTCACGTGGTGATAGGGACTGAAAGATAGCTATGAGTAGAATGTGGAATTTTGTTTCCCACGCTTAGTATTGTTTCGGCAAAGTAAAATGATAACTGTAAAACCATGTCCCAGCTAACTTTATAAAGAAACACTTGTCTCTAAGTTTTGCACACGGTTTAAAATTTGCTTCGAAGCTCCACAAATAACCAGATAAGTCACCCTCGGCATACTTGTGCAAAATTGACCATATGCGTTGTGGAAAACCTGGAAGTTCCGATTTTCAAAATACCAATTTATTGAAATTCTGTTGACAACTTATTGCGTATTTCATACGCTAAAGGGTTTATCTTCACTTTCACAAACACTAAATTGTTGTTTTCTTTTCGATTTGAAAATGCAACGACTAGATAAGTTTTTCAATGAAATGAACCTTATATAGGACGTGCAGCAATAAACTTGGTTGTATCACCGATAGTTTGTGGACGTTCGTCAAACTCTTATCCTCAGAAAAACTATTTTAGGCCAGCAGATATGGATCGAACTCGCAACCTTCAAATAACCGGACAGTCGTTCTGAATATTGGGCAACCGAAGCTCTCATGGTACTCTAAGAAGTACGTTCGACATAAGTGCAGTTCATGGGGCGTAGCTACACTCTGGCCTACCCGAGCCTGCGCCAGGGTGAAGCCTGCTTGTGCTCGGGTGAAATATTGCTGACAAATCCAGCTCACATTTAGCAAAGTATAATGTATAGTCACTAAAAAGATTAAATATAATTATTCTGTTTACCAAAAGTACAAGTATTAGTTTAATTTCCACATAAATGGTAATTATTTCGAAAAAAGATATGTCCTTGAAAGATGAAGTAAAAAACGATGTGTCAGTGGGCGCTGATGAGTAAAATGTTTAAGTGTAAATATGGCAGCAAGACAATTGTTGTTGTTCGACTGTTGTGAAACGAATCCGAATAAAAAGAGGACAGAAAGTGGTAACACCGAGTTCGAGTCAAGCGAGCCTAGGGGTGATGTTGAGTAATAGTAATAGCAGTTAGTACAGAAGTGTTATTGGGTTCAAGTACTGCAAAATATCTTGAGGGACGTGCCCCTTGCCTTTTGCTGCCAGTGTAATAACTAAAAATCTACCAGGAAATGTTGACTCCTGTACCCATGTTGTGCTCACATAACATTTGCTTTCTGGC
The DNA here is from genome assembly GCA_030142905.1 of Heliopora coerulea. Lineage (NCBI taxonomy): Eukaryota > Metazoa > Cnidaria > Anthozoa > Scleralcyonacea > Helioporidae > Heliopora > Heliopora coerulea. The sequence goes on along the minus strand of JASJOG010000073.1, from coordinate 566,494 downwards.
TACGCCACTGGGGCAGCCACGACATGATAATACTGAAATTGAAGCCCTTGAATGCGAATGTGATGGACCTTCACGTGACGTCCGAGAAAAGTTCCCATTTTCATGCCAGTTTAGAATCTGAGACTTGCTGAAATGTTTACACATCTAATTGCTTATTTTTCTTCCACTTACAAAATGCATTGGTTGAGTAGCATAGTCAGCAAATCCTAAGAAAATAATCTCATGAAATCTTTTTTGCTTTAGTAGTCTCAGCTCTCATGGGTGCACTAAGTTTAAATAATTTTTTTATATACTTAAATTAGATTTTTTAATTTTTTAGAATAACGCTTTGAAGCGTGGCCAGATTGTAGTCTGAGCAACCCGGCCGTAAAAAGTTTTCCCTCACTGAAAAGTTGGGGAGTTGGTTAAAGTGTTGGGTTATGGGGTTAGGGTTAGGGTTAGGGTTAGATTGAGGATTAGGGTTCGGCTCAAGGTTAGGTTGAGGTCAGATTGCTTATATTACAATCTGGCCACTTTTTAATGTCTTGTTCTAAAATTTAGAACTGATGCCTTAAGCGTTTTACAACAGGTGAAATGGCTGTTAAGATCGAATTTGTGAGACTGCAGTAAGGCAGATTAATAAAAATTAGATCAAAACTCTCTAAGAAGAGAGATTTTGGAAAATTATAAGCACCAGTGGTTTTGTTCATATATATATATAGCTGAAATTTGATTGACAAGTAAGCTTTCATGCCATTCACTACGGTCATCATTGAAATATCGAAATTCATCGTTTTCTCAGTCTTTAACGATTACATAGGCAAATCTCACACAAACAATCCGCAATTTATAATTAATTCGACTCGTAGTTGTTACCATAATTGGAGGAAAGAATCGTTGCATGCATTCTTTGCAAATTCAATCGATTCTCTGACTCTCCTTACGCAATAGTGTGCGCTAAAAAAGGTTAATAAATGATGAATCAGCTGATCAACGAAAATTTTCTATCTGGAAAATTAAATTTTCAAATTTACGAAAAATGTGGTTGGAGAGAGAAATAGAAATTTTGTCCTAATTGAAGTCTAACACCCGGCAGTGTTAACGCAAATTTTTTCAGGATAATAACAATTTAGAAAATGAGGTAAATTTTTGCTTGACACCCTCCTTCGTCAGTTTTCTTTGTAACGGCCCCGATAGGTTATGTATACGATAGACAATAAAAGCTTCAAATGAAACTTGTGTTTTGAGTTGATAGATGTTCGCGTTCGTCAAAGCTCTACCCTCAGAAAAACGATTTCTGAACTGCTAAATCAATAATGGCTGCGTAGTCCTGATGCTCCCACGGTGACGCCTTTTTGGAGAGTAAGGGACTGTTTACCTTTTGAAGTTTAGTGCCTGGCAATTGATATCTTGGAGTATGGGTTAAACGGACGATAGCATTGAGCAGAAACTGGGCGAATCATCAGAGGACAACTTGTTGCATAGTCTGTCGTGCATTCGTTGCATACGCCAGAATGATAATTGAAACGTACGAAGTCGCTGGTTTAAATGAGCATTAATGTGTAAACGAAATCCAATTGAGTACTCAAACTGTGGTGCACTGCCTTTGTAGTCGTTATTTGACATACCAGCTTGTTGTACTTTCTGCTTTATAGTATTCTTTATCTCACCTAGAGTGATTTTGCTCTAGTTGCTTTAGTACATGTCGATGACTTTTAGCAGAATGGCTTCTGCTCCATCACTTATTTTCACACTCGTCTCTGAAAACGTATTCTCTGTATCAGCAAAACGTAAATACAAGCGGTGACCACACATCCGACCGAGCGACGGACTTCGTGAGCAGCTGAGGCTGCAAAGAGGTTTTGTTTGTGGCCTATTTTATTGCGGTAAGTGAAAGTTGTGTACCAATGATCTCTGTCGAGAACGACGAGGCAGTTCCTGCAAACTTTGAGCATATGTCGTTTCTTGCTTTATTAAGAGAGGGTTGTCACATTCATCCTCAGGGAAGAAGTGAGGAATACTGGTCAAGAGGTGAGCGATATTTTGTTAAAGATCAATCGTTTTGGCTTTTGTCATCAATGGAAATTTGCTTAGTAATGCGATAAATCAGGATGAAGTGAGGTAAGACAAAGCACCTAATAGGGGTTCACTCGGGCTAACAATTGATTGAAACTGACAATATGGACACCATTGTTTGAAAAATGACAGAATCTTAAGAAGAATTGTACGATCTATAAGAGAATTTCGAAAGTAGAGTACGAAAGTTTATATATATATATATATATATAAACTTTAATAAAGTTAGAGGAGCGTTTGCTACTCAGAGTTTCACGTGTCTACAACAAGATCATCAGGCAACTGACAGTTCGCTTCTACTATTCATTTACATAATATGGGTCAAATTGTCTAAAATTAACTGTGATGCTGTAGTGCCTTCAATCAGCTGGCCAGCGAATTATAAGATGTGCGTCTGCATGAAGAGAATAGTTCAAATCTTCTGTTCAGCAAGTTTTTCTTGTTTGATTTCAGTATCAACATTTTTTCTTCAAGGCAAAGATTGCGTCTTCTTGAGCCGTATTTGTATGAGCTTGCGTGCTTAACGATTGACCATTTCACTTAGTATTCCCGGTTTTCCATCTTCAGTCTCCAAATCTATTTGGAAAGTTCTGTTTCGTTGGCGTACTGTGTGTTTCGGAAGGACTTCCGGTGGTTGCGATAACGATGCTTGAAGTCGTTTGCAGTCATGCCGATGTACCTTTTCGTTGATTCATTATGGGGGGTTTTTATTTCGGCTTTGTAGACGACGCTTTTTGCCAGGCAGTTTCCCAAGGTTGGCCATTCGTTTTTGTGTCTGCAGTTGCATGAATTGTCACTGTTGCTGTTGATACCGTTCTCACGTGTTTGTGCTGGTGTTGGAGCTTGAGTCTTATATTTCCCTGGCCAGCTCATTGCGAGCACTACAGCATCACAGTTAATTTTAGACAATTTGACCCATATTATGTAAATGATTAGTAGAAGCGAACTATCAGTTGCCTGATAATTGTGTTGAAGACACGTGAAACTCTGAGTAGCAAACGCTCCTCTAATTTTATTGAAGTCATTTCACTCTACCTACTTGGTATCGAGCACGGTCAAACCAATCGTCAACTGTGTTTCTTGTATGGTACACCTTTACTTTACACACACACACACACACACACACACATATATATATATATATATATATAAACTTAAAACAATATACACCATTAGTATAAGTTCAATCTTTAATTCATTTTCAACATTTCGGGGCCTGCCCCTTTATCAAAGAGGCAGGCCCCGAAACTTTGAAAATAAAATAAAGATTGAACTTATACTGATGGTTTATATTGTTTTAAGTTCTTCGTTTTGCTGGTTTTTTGAAATTTTATCTGTTTACGATTGAATTAAATTGCGGATAGCGGGAAGTTAATGTTTTCCGATTCTTGTTGATTACGACGCCTTTTCTTTGTTCAAAGCTTACGCTCTACGGAAACATGGTAATTCTGATGAGTACCATTTTTATACTAAACATTTATTATGAATTCCTCCTGATATTTTTTATCTAAGTTCTTGTCTACATAACAAAAGTGACTGTGTGAATTTAATACCGTATGCACTGTTACGTATCGAATAAAACTGTTCAACAGGTTTGTATTTTGGGAATTTGCTGTTTGACGCCCGCCCCCCCTTTTTAATAAGTTATCGGATGATTTTTTTGCTCAGGTACAAAACACAAGCATTAAAAATGTCGGCCACCAAGAAATTCAGTTTCAAAACACACCGGAAAAACAGTAGCATAGAAATTCATCCATTAAAATGTCACATAGTGGAAATCAGTTTGTAAAAAAATTGTGCGCTCCCATTTATCCAAATTCTGGGTCTGCCCCTGATTATTTCCATCGACTTATTGGTTATTGTAAATAGTGGAGCTTCCATAACAAACATGCAGAATTCAAAAGGCTATAAGACTTCGATGTTTGCCGTCGTTATCACTCTAATTCTGCTTGATCGTTCTCACATGACAGATTTTTGTCAACCTTTCATGTGAGAAACGTTTAGCCCACATATTTTTTGATAAACTAACATTTCCAGTCCGTCAATTGGATCAAATGGTTATAGTGGAGTGGCATATAAATAATACAGACATGGGGTAAGGTGACACTTGTACTACCTAACTCAAAATCTCTTTACAACATTGCGCGATAGTCAATATCTATAAGCAACTTAACATCTATAGCCAATTAGTGCGTAGCTAACAATGCGTACGACATTGAATAAGTAACTGGAAGAAACTAACAAAAACTCGATCAAAACCAAATGCCCATAAAATTCAAACATTCCCCATGTCAAACACGCACCTGATTGCATTAATAGTTATTCCAGTAAATGAAGTTGCTATGTTTTTAATCTCTTCGCTTATGAGGGTTAACCTGAGGTTCCAATCCTCTGTTTCAATATACTGCAGGCACGACGGAAGCAAATCAACATTGGGAGGGCTGGCAACCAATTCTAAAAATTGCCTGATTACATAGTTGCAGTCGTTAAAATTTTCTACAGTTTTTAATCACACCTGATCTAAATTAGCCAAACACATTACATATTTTTCTGGTCAGATCTATTTTTAGTCGATGAGTGAGAATGTAGTTTCACTATACAAATATCTGAACTACTCACATGTTATTTTTCATTACACCAGTTCTGCTTCTTAAATTAGTAAATTTTGAGGTATATTGCTTACTTGTAATTTCATGTTAGTAAAGGTGTTCGATTGTATGATGTGGAAACTGTGTCAGTTCACTTTTAAATAGTCAGAAAAACTCGTTTAGATCTCAGATTTTTTCAAAGTAGTTACATCTAACATAGCTTCCACTTCGACAGCTATTTTGTTGGGGAAGTTAAAGAGTCAGACCCTCCAACCTCCTTCTTCCTCCGGCCCTGATCTAGTGCATATTGATTTCTAACCCTAAGCCTAAATTATAAACATAGTCACCGCCTATATGATTTTTACCATAGCTGAATAAAATTAAATTAGTAAAAACGGATGAAAGAAGGGCGACAACTACTCTTAACTAAACTTGTTTACACTATCTTCTCAATCAAAAATCTAAAAGTTTAAATTTCCATTAAGAATTTGGATAAAAAAACCCAACAATTTATCATTCGAGCCACGATAAATGGACTTATTATTTGCTGGCAGAGATCTTCTGATCATAATTAGTCACAAAAACAAAGTTTATAACTTTTTAAAACGTAGAGTTTTCGACACATCGTGTCGGTCTTCCACCCCACCAGTAAAATCCTGACGATGCCACAAAACATTAATTAATATATGTATTACATTGTAAGGTACTATTGAATCTATAACAAATATATTTTAGTAATGTTATACTGCAATTATTATCAACGATAACCACAGTTAGACAACAACTTCAAAAAAATAATAAAATAAAATATATTCCAAATTGTTCTCTCATTCTGAAAATCGGAGATTTGGGTTAACGAGAAGAAGAGACAGTGAATGAAACAGTAACTTTTTGTACTTTATTATCAACCCATTTTCGATATTCATAGCGAGCCATGACTGCTTCATAAGGACCGAAAATTCTTCATATTATATCCTTAAAAATGTATTCAAATTTATTTCAAAATGTATTCTCAAACAGCTCTCATATATCGCCGAACTACGCGTCCAACAAGAAATAGATTAATAAATTATGACAATCATTTCACTTGAAAACCGCAAACAAGGTGGCCTTTTGGTGTTGCTTTTTAATTGTTTCTAATTCTTTTTTGAACGTATAAAGCCAGCATGTTTTTGAAATGATTTTTTACGTCTCTAGATTCTGTTTACCAAAAAAGGCCGCCCCGGATTTGAGTAAAGAATACTGTTCTTTCTCTACCGTAAGTCGATTCCTCATGTGTTGTTTCGCTGAAGTAATTTGAAGGGAAATATGGGGATCTTAGCACATTAACAAGCTAATTTATGATATATTATTTCTTCTTAACCCTGTTCAAATGCTTCAACTTTGCCTGTTTTAGCAACAGGCATCGCTGTATTAAAATACCATAAATTCTCATCTACCGTTGTCAAAATTCCATTTCTATGACATATTTATGCATTTTGTGCAATACTATTTACGAACCGACGCTGTCATAAAGACTATCTGTCAAGTACCCAATTAAGTAAATCACAGTTCTTACCGGTTCCTAGGAAATGTCCGTTATCAGTAAAAATTTACTCTTCAAAATAAGACAATAACGTTGAATTCAGTCACTAAATCAAAATTTAATTCAATGTAGTTCCATCAAGTGGAACTCAGGGTATGTAACATAGCTTTCAAAATTACATTTTGTATAATATATAATGGTAATCAACTTCTCTGCATTGAATATCGATGGTTGTAAGTTATCGCCCATACGTTCAGCGCTTAGCTTTAAGTTCGAAACTGCAACGAGAAGGAAAAAGGTAAGAAAAGTGAGTGTTGGAAAGGTAATCTGATAACCTATGAACTAAATTACTGTAGAGATTACCAAACTGAGGAGTACAGTTACAGCATTTTAAACGTAATTATCGCTGCTTAAGATCCTCGTTCTAAGCACTCGTCATTGTTTGGAAACGTTGCATAAGTCATCATTAATTAGATTTCATGATGACATGAGACTCATTTAAACTTTCGACATGTTTTCTAGTTATAGACCACTTGCACTCGTATGCAAAACAATCCAACTGGAGGACAACTTCAAAGTTCCTACGTTCAACAGATTGAACAATTCACGTAAATTCTTTTGTTTATAAGCATTTTTCCGCCAACATGGGAGTAAATGCAAGTGGTCTATTCGTTGTAATTGCTCTATCATATTACGGTAATTATTAACTTCTTCCAGGGATATAATGAGGAATGATCCAATAGGGAACTTTAGTGAAACAGTTTCGAGGGCATGTTTTGATTTTTTGATATTCGTTTATAGTACACTTGATAATACTTAGGAGCACATGAGTAAAAAACAAAATCATTTTTACTGTCGTTTAATCGTTGTAATTGCATGACGTGACTGGCAACATTTAATCCTGTGTGCCACATGTCAATACATATACTATTTGAGCGTGCTTTGTTGGAACCTCAATCTGAGTATAATACCATGAAAGGTTTGTGACGCCTGACTCAGTTAATGTTTATGAAACATGCAATTGATCCCTAACATTGGTGTAACCATGAATTATTTAAAGTCAACCCAAAGGAATAATCTTGAAAGAAAAATTGCCGAGTAATAACGCTATATTTGCCTACTACAATAATCATGAAAAGAGGTGCTAGTTTGTAAAAACTTTGCTGTGTCAGGGTTCCATCTTCTGCCTCACCAAGTAAGCCTTTGCACTGCCTCCTAAGAGTAGAACTCTGGTACATTAAACCGACAGAACAAGTACACGTGAAATGTAGGGATAATTTTGGAAGCAAGAAGGTCATTTTGTCTTCGTAATCGAATTCAAAACCCGGAATCTTGGAGAGAACCTTCACCTAAAACCTCGAAAAGCTTAGTTCACAGGGTGCAGGATGCTGAACTACACTTAGGGACTTAAGTGGCTCGGAGTACATAATTACTGAGAGAAATTTTGAGGGCCGGATAACGTTGTGTAATACTGTTGGCTTACCAGGTTTTAAATATTTAATGACGCGTGTGCAGACACGAAGAGGTGGCTTCGAAACACTTAACATGTCTTCGAGTTTAATGGGGAGAAACCTTTTTTGCTTAAATCCTTAGGTTGGTTGACTTTGGTAATGAAGGACCTCACATTACAAAAGGAAATCGGACGGCCATAACGAAAGTAAAAATGTTTCGGTGAGAGTGGTCTAATTGGAGCACCAGTTTGGACGTGGCACGGACGCCAAATTTAGAGCACTAGAGCAATTTATTATTAACAAGCTGCAGATCAGGATATTGTTGGGGTAACAACAAGTGTAACGCTCATTAACACTCTGTTAACGCATCAAAACACAACATTTTGAACGTGTCCAGTTTTAACAACGATAGCCGTCACAACGTCGTCAGCATCAGGTGTGACTTGGAGAGCAAGGTAAACAATGTTCGCGTGTCTACTGACGTTGCTAATTTGACGATAAAGACAATTTCAAGACTTAAGGCATTTACAACAAAAGTAGCTTAATCAAGTCTCAACTATACTTTAAGAGTTGGTGAATATTTATGGTTATAGATTTATTGCCTAATTCGCGAAAAATATTTATTCAGCCCCGTCTATTCCTTGGGAACAAGAGTGTGAGGTCAAAAAGAGCGTTAAGATCTTGATTTGGCTGTTTCGGATTGCTTGTGCAGACCAACGGTGATTTACAGTAATATTTAAGCAATACTCCGTGTCTAGTAAAATAGAACTGAAATACTATTTTACTCTAGTAGACCCCAAGCCAGTTTTTACTTTGCCTTTGGCGTCAATAGCTTGGGATTTGCTGTGGAAAAGTGAAGAGAAAATTTAAACATGCTCACACAACAATGTATACAACACGATTAGTTAAGCCTGGTTTCCATTAAATCGCTATAATCGCAAGAATTGCAATCGCAATCGCAAAAATTGCTATAATCCTATATTTGCGGTTTAGTCGCTTGAATCGCAAGAGTCACTTTGATTCACGCTTCCATCAAATCGCAAGGGTCGCAACTACTGCTACGACACGATTTTTACGATTCTTGCGACTTAATGGAAATCAGGCTTTAGCCAACTGCTCGTCATTAAAACGGTCCACAAGAATATGTCAAAATCAACTGATAAATTACGTTTCTTGTATAAATTGATAATTTTTTTTAGTGCTAAAGTTGTTTTTTAAAACTATTAGATTACGTTACTATTTGGCAAATTTGATGGGTTTATTCAACTGTACCGTTGTTGATCTCTTTTTTTCAGTTACTGCTCTAATCTTACTAATACACTAGGAAACGTCGAGAGGAAACTGTAAGCTTTTTTAGGACGCGATGCCACACATGGCAATATCATTCACTAAATTATCAACTAGTACCTGCAATATTATTGAACCCTGCGGTGCGGGCGTAAGAAGTTACTTCATTTGACGTGTAACAACGTGAAGTTGGCTAGTGAAACTAGGAAAAGAAGTGTAAAAGTTGAGAGTCAAGTTTTTGTTACCATACTTGATCCTCAAACGATTGAATTAGTTCAGTCAAGTTATGTTATTTCTCAAGTTCTTATGGAACCTATGCTATACCTTTCTTCCAAGCGGCAGAGCTGAGGTATTTTTTGTAGTATTTCAAGAGCGAGTTCAAGTGCTTGACCACAATATCAAAACACATGAAAGCAAATAAATCTGGTTGAGATTTATTTCCTTCGAGTGTTTTGTAACCGTACTCAAACATGCTGAACAAGTTGTTGAAATGCCTTCTCGAATGAAAAAGCGTCCTTTGTGTGAAGGCTATATTGAATAAAGACTAAGATAAACTGTCCACTAATGCTTGACAAGGTGTCCAAACCCTTGAGTTTGATCACATATCAATTACTCGAGTTTGATCTGATGTGATCACATGTTTAACCGTAGTATCAAACCGCAAACACGTGATGACAAACAGAGCCCTGAATGGTTAAAAATCTCATTAATTATTAACTAGTTTAAGGACGTTCTATTTCCATGATTAGTTCAAAATACGCAGTGGTTCTTCAAAGCGCAGGTGGCCGCATATAAACCGAGCAGCATGCGAATGGCGAAACAGCCGTTACGTGGACCAAACTCGCGTCATTGTTGAAGTTTAATACTGAAATCCCATTTAAACTATAAATATTTTGGGTACGGCACAGCTAAAATTTTGGCACGGATGTCACTATTTTTGGGCATGGCACTGATGGATTTCAAGTGTACATGGTGCGGCCTTCTTAAAATTTGCTACCCGTGCCTGAAAATTTAGCCGTGCCGAGCACTTGTGTATGCGTAGGTCTCGGCATGGCTAATTTGCTATGCCGTGTCCAAAATGTTACGGTGTAAACGGGGTTTGAAATTCAAGTATTGATGTAAAAGTTATTAAGCAAGTGGGCAATTTGAAGACAGCCAAGAGTGAAGACAATGTAAGATGTCAGTGATTAAAGTTCCATACTTAGTAAAAATAGAATGTAATTGTGTAAAGGTCGGGGGAGAAGAGAAGGAAATGGACGGGGCAGACGGAGGGAAGGGAAAAGAGGAAGGGTAGGGGAAGAAATTAGGTTGGGAAAAGGGCAAGAGAAAGGCAAGAAGAGGAGCAAGAAAACAAGTAGTGGTTGGTGAGAGGGGTTGAGAGAAGGACAAATTGGGAATGAGAGGGAGAGAAGGAGAGAGGGTAGAAAGGACACAAGTTCGGACAGGCGGTAATACGTTAGAGAAAATAAGATGGATCAATTGAAGCAATGAATGCAGGAAGAAAAGCCGAGCGTGTTGGTAATATCATTCACTAAATTAGCAACTAGTACCTGCAATAACCTTGCAGTGCGGGCGTTAAAGAAGTTACTTCATTTTATATTTAACAACATGAAGTTGGCTGGTGAAACTATGAAACGAAGTGTAAAAGTTGAGCATAAAGTCTTGAGCATAAAATCGAACGACTAAATGAATTCAGTCGAATTGCGTGATTTAACAAGTTCTTATGGAATCTGCGCTATGCCTTTCTACCAAGCCAGGGCCTGCATGATGAGGTATCTTTTTGTAGTATTTCAGCTAGTCCAAGTGCTTGACCAAAGTATCAAAGCAAGTGAAAGCAAATAAATCTAGTTGAGATTACACAGATTTCCTAGATTTGAAGAAATAAGATGAGTCAACTGAAGCAATGAATGCAGGAAGAAAAGCCTGCTAAGGTCAATTTATCACCACATACGTTGCCGAGTTTGTAATTGTAAAATAAATCTATTAAAATATCCAACAATATCGAGGTTGTTCACTCAAAAAAACCTGTTCTCCTTTCTATGGTTATAGCACATCGAATTTTGATTTCAACTTGTTTCGACTTCGTCCCTCCAGGAAGAAGATGCACAGCTTGTCTTCCCGCTATATAGATCGACCCAAAGACGAGCGATCAAAATCTGTCGAATCGAATAACAGTGAGGACTTATTTGGTTCACCTCTCAAGAGCAAACGAGTCATCCAACCAAATTACTGGAAACCTCCAGACACCACTTACCATCAGACACGCCGTCGACTTAAATTCAACGTCTCAGGGGTCATCTTCGAAACCTACCAACATACCCTCGAACAGTTCCCGGAAACCACCCTTGGTTCCCCATTGCTCCGGGGAGAATATTACGATCCTTTGGATAACCTTTACGTTCTCCCGTGCGATAAATTCGCTTTTGATGCCATTCTCTTTTACTACCAGTCAAACGGGATTCTCTCACGCCCGGAAACGGTTGCTGGCCATGTTTTTCGAGAAGAGCTACGTTTCTTCAAAATCAAAGACGCCAGGTTTCCTTGCCTCGAAGAAAAGGATGAAGGCAAATCCCAGCCATGTTACGATGAGGATAGTTTCAAGAGCAGAATTTGGGCATTTCTCGAGAATCCGGACTCAAGCACTTGGGCAAAGACCATGAGCTATTTTACAATATCCCTGATTGTTACTTCTGTCGCTGCATATGTCTTGGAAACATTGCCGGAATTTTCGAATACTGCTGACAAAGCGAGTAGTGTTGAAGGCTCAAGATCACACCAAAACACTTTTTGGTTCTATATAGACGCCGTGTGTATCGTCTGGTTTACCATCGAGTATCTGTTGCGCATAATATTTGCACCAAGTGCGTTAAGATTCATGAAGTCGACATTTGGATTGCTCGACTTCATAGCTATTTTCCCGTTCTATGCCAAACTGGTGGTGGAGGATTACGGAGGAATCGACTCTCTCGTTGTTGTGAGGTTGATTCGTATTATCAAATCGCTGCGGCTTCTCAAGTTATCGCGGCACTACGCTGGACTGCAGGTGTTCGGGCGCGCGGTTCACGACTGCCAAGGGAAATTGCGCGCCCTTGGCATGTGCATCATGATAACAGTGATTTTATTTTCTAGTTTCATGTATTGTGTCGAAGGAATGGGCGACAAAAACTCACAGTTCCGTAGCATTCCTGAGACCTTCTGGTATACCGTTATTACCATGGTTACTGTCGGCTATGGTGACGTCACTCCAAAAACCATACCTGGGAAGATTTTGGGCAGTTATTGCGCGCTGTTTGGTATAATTATTCTTTACTGCTTCCCAACACCAATTGTCATCCTACATTTTAACAAGCTGTACAAGGAATACGTAGTATCCAACGGACAAAATATGAGCAGAGATGAAAAGGAACTCGTAATGGCAAGAAGTTGACAAGTTTTTTTTCTTTAACTTGTAAGCACAAGTTTATTTCTACAGTAAACTCTTTCACTAGAATTTCACAAAAACATGGCACCTGGTCCGGCTTCTTTTCTTACCAAGTATGCGGTGGCGGTGCGAGGTGGACATAGGGGGCATTTTTCCCCTAAGAGAAAATTTCTCTCATTTTACCCCCCTTTTGTCCCTCTTGACTCATATGTTAGTCACTATTTATGGAAATCGCATTTTGAATAACAACTGTAGGATGTCATAACAGTGTTATCAGATCTTTTACATAATTCGTTGAAACTAAATATGCTGTTATCCTAATTAAAGTAATACTTCCCCATAAATTTAGCATATTCTCATGGACGTTTTGCCCCTCTAGAAATTCTGGTACTCCTCGTTTACTCCCGCAGACTTGGATGTCAGACGCCGCAGCAAGGACACTGGGAAGTCCATCATCCAGGCTTCCTAATGCTACGGTAGTTCAACTGTAGATGTTATACAGTCGTGAAGATGACCTAAAATTCAACCACCGCTCCCGCACCACTCAAAATTCAGTCATTATCATAATTCCCCAATAACTTAACGAGGTTTTCTGTCAGGGGGATATCGGGAAACCAAAAGTAGCTGTCTTGCAGTTGTACCCGTGGGTGATTTCCCTCGACTACGCCGTTTTCTTTGTCTTGTTGATTTGCTACTTAAACAACCAAAGAGAAAAATTTATTTTAATGCGATTACAAGAACTAATTGTCCAGTTTCCGCTCCGTCTTTGTGAAAATGTAACTATTACTGAATTTCCACGATATAGCTTTGAATCAAATGCGGTGGGTAGTGGACCAGATACTGTAGAACAGTATTCATCATACTTGATGCTTGGTTTGGACCACTTCTCAAGGTCTTAAAATAGCTGAGGAAGAGCTGCATTTATAAGTAATACCATAAAATGAGGTTTATTAGCTATTAAACTATCTGCACGATGAGGTTCATTGACCCGAATCGAGCGGAAGGTTTAATAGCTAATGCAATGAAATTTCATGGTATTACTTTGTGGTATCATGCATGCCGAAATTCGACTAATACTACCTCTGGTGACGTCAGACCGGGTGGTATTAGTCCTAATAAGACCTGGTTTGGCGACACTGGAGGTAGTATTAGTAAACCATTAACATCTGTAAATGGGAAACCTTCTGCATTATCTCTGCTGTCAACGTTACGTCGAACCACTGGCTCTAGGGTGCTCTGTTGTTGGGCACCAAACCTCGGGGCAAGTAACACAGCTAGCCAAGATAAGCTAAGGGAATGGAAATTGTGATTTGTAATTGTTTGAAAAAAAATTCAAAAAGAGTCGCAAAGGTAACTACAACCATACTTCTTTGAATATTTTCGTACCGTTGTTGGCATCATCTTTGTTCTTTTCCACGTGGCAGTCATGGAGGTGGGGGCACCCCATCTCTGGAAACGAGGTTGTTGTACCCCCAGCACTTACCCCAGCAGGACCAATCGTGAACAACAATCGCGTGCAAAATTCATGATATCAATTATAGCTTGAATACAGAGTACAATAATTCCTCTTACCCTAATTTGGTTGCATAGTTTGGCTCTTGAATTGAAAGTAGAACGGGAGAGCCGGCCGGTTCATCCTTATCCCTAGCGCACTGAAATGTACTGGCTGGCGGTAGCTGAAAATTGCGCAATTATTTGTGGTACCCGGAAGCCAGGAATCAAAATTTATGCAAAATAAGTTTTTCGATGAACTGTTCACCACTCGGCATTCCTCAAGTTAATTCAGCACTGAAATTCGCCTATTAACATCGAGCTATTGTCGAAGATTGATAAGCGAAAGAAATGTCAGTGGGCAGTATCTTAGTATAGCAGGTATGGTAATGTTGGCATAATAGATTGTTGTTTCAGCAACGTTATGTGTCATGTCTTATTCCTCGCACTTGCTCTCAAGATAGTTGATCAGTCACTCACCCAAAACCAACAGCACACGCGTTATCGAGAAATATTTATTTTTCTCAAGATTCGTACAGTGATCGAACCTCGCCGAACCTCGTAATTTAATACAATTCTAATCAAGTTCGTTTCCGACGTGTGATGTAAATTCATTTTCTTCCTCGAATGCATAAAACAATCAAAGTCTTCTTTTACCAGGCTAGAAACCTGTGCTGCTCTTTGATTATTTTAACAACTGTTGAGGTTTGTTCATCGCTGGAATAAAGTTTGTAATCCATTAATTAATCGAGTTTAAATGGTTTCTTCATTAGTAATTAACACCAAACGTGATATCAAAACTTCCGGTAGATTAGGATCATTGGTATTGCATGTGAGAGCATGAGCTTATATTCCACGTTTTGTATTGAGTCTCCCTACATATGTCGTTTTCCTGTTGCTCGAATATGTTAAGTGTTATAGAAGACTTTTCTAAGTGGATATGTTTTGCGAATACCAAAAAGTTAATGTCAACAGCTCAAAAGAAGGCAGTGCAAAAGATCAGATGTTTGTGGAAGTGAAATTCGAGGAGACGGTTGAGGAATTGTCAGCGGACGGTAGGACAGATCAGCTCGTGTCCTGTGTTGATGTTGAAGACGTTGACGGAAGTGCCGCGGAGAGAGATAAAACTATATCTTTAAGCAATGATTACTCGTGCAGGGATTCAACCAACGCGAGAAGATTACTAGAGATTGAACATTGCAAGACGTTTTATACGACTCTTGGCGATTCAAAATCGAGCGTAGCCTTACAGTACGCATCAGGCATCGGTTCGTACGAGTTCGCTGTTGACGAAATTCAAACTATGCACTCTGAAACAATCGGTGAAGTTGTCAAAGAAGATTCTATTGCAATACCTTCAAAGGTTTCGTCCGTGCATAACTTGTGTTTTGGAAATGATGGTGATATCGTTTCAAGTGTAAAGTCTTTTGTGTCGAAACGCAAGTCTTCGTCGCTGTCTTGTCTGCCAGACAGGATATACTTTCTTGAAAGTCCTTCTTTCACTCTTCCACCTAGACTGAGTTCTGTTAAAGCATTTAATCCAAATTTAGGCGAAGGACGTTCTGACCATACTTGCTACGACACCGCGGAGTCTGTAAGCTCTTCCTCAGAAGAATCGTCCAAGGAGGAAGATTTGGTGGAAAAGTTTGACAAGGTAACAACTCACGACAGTTACCGGGAAGACCAAGAGTCATCTGGTGAACATACTAAGGTAAATTGAATTATAGACGTAAATTGGACGTTCTGTTACGATTATGCCCTTGTCCCAGTGGAAATGCTTCCGTGTTATAGTGAAAATGTACAGAAATAGATTCGAATACATTCGAATACAGAAATAGAAGTATTTCCATTGAGTATCAACTCATTTGAACGTTGAACTTTGAAGCAATCGTTTGATATGGCCGTTTTGACGTCACGTAGGAACAGAGAATATAACTTTTCTGGTTAAGTACTAACTTTAAAGCAGTCATTGTTACTTTTAATTTTTACTGTCTTTGTAAACAATTGATTTCCTTTCGCAATGCAAAATTTGACAAGTTGATTGAGCTAGTAATAACAAAAACAATGAGTTATTTACAAACGTTTTGTACTGTGCATCGCTAATACTATGATCGACAATGCAAACTATTCAAATTAATCACAGCATCAATAGTTGCTTTGGTAGTTGTTTCTATGTGGCAATAGAAGTGAAATTACAGGATGTATGGTTGTGATGACCTATCTACTGTTCGCCGTGATGAGCGACTTACTGATCACCATTTATGAGTTGGAAGCATAAATTATAACTTTCCAGAAGTATCTTGCAGCATGGAGTTCTTATTTCATTTTGTGCAGAGCTGCCACTCAGGGGATAACCTTAAGAGAGAGATCTTTCTCTCAAAGGTATCTCTATCCAGAAGGTTTTCGGATGAATTTTAGGCCACCTGATTTGATCCTAATTATGCCAAGAAAATCATGTTGTTAATGAATGTATTATTCCCTTGTCAAGAATTATTCCTTATTGTTACAAATTATAGTAATAAAAATTATAAAAGTTAGTCCTTATTAATTAAAGTTATAAAAATCAGTCCTTATGATCTCAGTGCCACGATGGTGGCAGTGCATGTTGGTAAATAAACAAATACCTCATTATTTGTAAAAAAATGACAGTGCATCTTTATTAACAATATGGCTTGAAAGCAATCAGAGAATTTCATCACAAATGCAACAAAGTTGGCAGATCTCTGGCCTAAGCGAGAGATGTGGTAGCTCTGCTTCTGACAGTATATTATTAAGGTTGACTAAGGTGGTGTTTACATGGAAGTGAGCCAGCCCTCCTAGTAAGGCTAATGGTTTATGCAGAGATATCTCCTCCCTGTGAAATCCCTTGTAAAATTTGTTTTCATTTACAGTACATGAGTAGAGACCCTGTCCTGCTAGGTGCATGATTTTGCCTAGGAGAGGTGGAAATTTTCCATGTAAACACTCTCAAAATGGCTGGCCATCCTTGGAGGGCTGGAAAAAATTAACATACACATGCATGCTAAGACATAAAGGGCAAGAAAATTACCATATAAAAGCAAGGTGAAATTCAGCCCTCTTACTAGAACTAGCTTTTTCCAAGAAGGCAAGTTTACCTCTATATAAACACCACTAATTGGTGTTGGTGGGTGGGTTGTGCATGGTGCATTGTGGATTGTTGGTCATTAATCATGCCAAGTAGGTTGTTTATGGTTAAGAGTTTAATCACAATGGGTATAGAAACTTGGTAAACATTTTTCTACAGTGGATCGACTAATTAAAGGTAGTGGGTGGGTTATTACATAGAGGGTTTCATGTTATTGGTTGTTCGTGGCTTATGTGTCAAACCATGAATCAGACATCTTCAACTGTTGCACAATGTTGTTCATTGGAAACATGTACTCTTTATCATGTACTTGTAAAAGTAGCATGCCACGTTGACAGTATGAAAAGAGGTGTGAGAAATGAGGAGCTGTTCTTTTAAATATTGTCTGTTCCCTAACACTTTTAGTGGTAAAAGGGTTAGGAAACTGACTTTTATATGTAACTGTGTAAATTTTATGCATTTATTTTTTAACCAATGATGCGTTAGTGTTTCTGTACTGGATTTTTGACTGTGTGCACTCATTAAGGGTCAAGGCTTATCCCTTTGGTGAGTAAAATTGGCCAGGGTTAGCCAGAGTACCATGCTAAAGTGCACCTTTGCCCTTTAATGGGTTAACATCAGCACTCAGTTGACTTGAGAAACTGTGCAGACTTCTGTTGTCTTGAAGAGTCATATCAGTTCCAATAGTGCAACTAGAAATTTGAAAAGGTGGGTCATTTTTTCATCCAGGACTCCCCTGTCCCCAACAATAAAAACACACATAGTAAACTCTGTTTAGTATGTGTTTAGTTTATAGTTATAACAACATGTCACATCATTAAAGCTGATGGTTGACACCCAAAAAATCCCTCACACTCCCCCAAAAAGTGGGGGCAACCACCCTCCCCAAACCCCACTTGTTGTGCCTTGATCAGTTCTACATCAAAACACTGTCCATCTTCCAGATCCACTTTGGTTAAGTAAGGCAGCATGACATCAACATTAAAACAGCCGTTAACTTCAACCCACTTCAAATTTTGTGTACAGTGCTGTATATTGGATTCAAATTTTGATTATGAGTTTCCTTATATGTTATCAAAATCATTTAACATTTAGATACCGCAGTAAAAGTGAATTTAACAATTCCTCTTCAGAGGGGTAAAATGACCAAAATTAACGCTGTACCCTCACTCATTCTCTTGCCACACATATGAAGCACTGTGGAAAATATATGCCTTATTTGAAAGCTCATGTTTCGCTTCTAATGTTATCAAGTAACGGGGTAATGTAAATAGCAACCTCCTTCGATCAAAAACTCAGTTAAAAATGGGAAACAAACCAACCAAAAAACCATATAATAAATTCTCTATTAACCCGTTTGTTCCGTCCGTACTGAAAAGTATTTGGCTTCGTTTTTCTCGCACAGACGTCGCTCCTTCGTTGCATGGTCTGTACGAAGACCTCGAGCAAATACTTACTTCTTATTAACCAAGAGTGAGGTCTTTACTAGAGAAATATTGGACCTCTGTTTTTAAGTACGGCCCAAGACGAGCGCGGCGAGTTGAAATCCGTGCAAAAACAGAGGTCCGATATCTCACTAGTACAGACCGAACAAGCCTGGTCGATAAGTAGTTTATTATATGGCTTAACTGAAATATAATTGACAAGTACAAAGGTACAGAGCGATAGACTAGCTTGCAGTTCTGTTGTCATTTCATATAGTATTTCTTTACCAATTTCACTCTACATGGTTACTTTTCCTTTTTCTGATTGTTCATAATACCCTTTCACTTCATTTTTGGCCAAAAATTTTAATTTTAATTTGACACAAGCAAGATTTTCTTAAATCCCCCCCCGAGCCGGCAATATGGGAAATATCCGACCGTTTATGAACCAATCAAATTGCAGGAGTTCCGTATTCGAACCGCTTGGTGCCACAGGCATATAATAATTTCCCGTACAGACCTCACGGTAAATAAGTACTTAAGGGTAAACAAAGTACACACTGGACATGTTTCGTTTAGTAGTGCGTGGGATTATACGACGAATGATTACCGAAAGCAATCGCGATTGTGATACAAACCGTAAATCGTTTCTGAAAGATTGCTGGTAGGCTGAAGATGACGCACATATTTTAACTTTTTAGTTCAAGTAAGTTCATTGTTCGAGGCGTATGTCGTTTTAGGAAATTTCGAACATGGTTGGTTTGGAGAAGTTTGGAATTCTGCGCATCAATACTTTTTCCTTTACGGACAAAAGTAGGCGGACAGAAAAATAAAATAGAAGGATTTACGACTGAGTTGAAAACAAGAGGAGGAAAAAGAATTCATTGAAAGGATGTCAACGTTAGATATTTTGAACATTGGTTATGCCTTTCGTAAAGCCTTTTACGTCGGGTGACAGTGAATGGATGTTGAACCGGCGTAGAGATAAAGCGATGCGAGCAAGTCAAGCCAACTAGTTACTCACGTTGTAAGTCAGAAACTGCTGGAGATAACAATAGATGAAAAATTGCTTTTGAGAGAGCGTGTTGATAAACTTGGCAAGAAACTTAGTCAAAAAATTGTCCTTTTGAAAAAGTTGCGCTCTCATTTGCCGATGAAGGAAAGGAAACTTTTATAATGCGCTTACTAACCCAAATGTGATGTCTGGGAGTTTAGTGTGGACCTTTTGTTTTTGAGAGGACCTAATAGAATTTTTAGGTTGCGGAAACGAGCGGCGAGCGTAATACTTAGTGTTGATATGCGATCTAGAACGGCAGATAATTATAAGAAATTAGATTGGATTCCTTTTTACGATGAGGTTATGATAAATAAATGTGTCACGGTTCATAGGATATTAGTGGGGCACTAATATATAGCTGAGCTTGCCATCCAGTCTCCTCGCAAAATCACGCACGCTGATTGGCTGCCTAGCCGTGCAATAGGTGTTTTTGTACAAACCGGCAAGTTTTGGCGGCAAAAATATCCGAGTTGATTTGAAAACAAACAAACCAGATTCAGGAGCGTTTTGCAAAGGATTAACAATATCAAACTACCTTAAAGTAGTTAAATCTACTCAACAATAATTTTTAGCAGAGAACTAGATGGATTTATGCAATAAAACAGGAAGTAATAGGTAAAACAAGTAAACCTGAGGTGCTCACGAACTAAAAATTTCGTTAAACGCGATGAAAGAAGGAACCAACAGCAATATAATAGATTCCTGTTCTGTCTGTACAGGAAAGTATTTATTTATTTATTTGTAACATTTCTTTAAACACGATAATATTGTATACTCTTATAGTCTACTACAGAAAAATGCTGATGTGCTCGTGTATCCTCGCTAACTATTTAGCTATTTTCTTCAACCAAAATCCTGTCATATATACAATCAAAACAACAGCAATGATAGTATCTCAAATATCTACTCAATTTCGGTCCTTCATATTCATTTAAGTTACAAAATCGATGGTTGCTAAATTACACGTTTTAAGATATTTCTTTAATAACATTTGATTTCTTTTGACCTTAACACTTTTTGAATTGCTGTTCCATAAAATCCTCATACTCGGTTAATAAGTAATCAGTATTGGGTATGATATATGTCCTTTTTGTTTGTTTAGGAACTTACTGAACAAGAACAAAAAAATGATATTACAGATCTCCGTGAAACTGTTCCTGAGCAAGACATCGACTTATCAACAATCAACACGGAAACCAGAACTTTTGTCCGATCAAGTGCTTTAGACATACTGTCAAAGTTTCCGAAAACAGAAACAGTTTCATCGGTAGAGAGAAAGTCAGATCACTCAAGGATCGCAGAGACGTCAGAGGATCAAACTAAGCCCTCGAATCTTGAATTAACTGGTGAAGACAAAAGTAGTGCGATACTGAACGTGGTATCCGAGACCATCAGGGAAATGGAAGAACGTAGTTCAAGGGGATCACGTGATCACTCAGAACCTCGTCATATAAAATCACAGCGAGCGTTAGGAGGCGAAGGAGATGAACACGGAGGTTGTACTGCCGATTATAAGCACCAGGAAGTAATTCCTTGGAGTTCAAGTGTAGAGACCAAACGAAAGAAGAAACGCATTTTAAAGGGGAAAAAGAGGGACATGTATGAAGTTTCAAAGATCTCTGATGAACTGAGAGGCAGAGAGGACCAAACCGATGTCCACAAAGATACTGAAATTGGCAAAAGAAATTCGACTGATGCTGGTTCGGCACCAAGGCAAACAGATAAAGGCAAGAAGAAAAAACAGAAGTTAAGTTCGTCAGCGTGGATGAATTTCTTTCGTGGAAAGTCGGACACCAAAGATGAAGCTCTGAAACAGGAGAAGCCACGAAAAGAACGAATACCTCTTCAGAAATCCCAAAGTTTTCATTCAGGAAGTACACTATCGCCAAGGAGTAACCAGTTGAACAGAATGGATTCATTTCGAAAACTGTTTAAACGCCCTCGTGATGCGGCGTCCACTTCGGAGTGCCTTGGGGAGGGTAAACCAGCCGAGAGGAAGACGTGTTTAGAGATATCTTCACCTATTGTCAAGCCAGGGTTTCGCTCGAACATTCTGGTCGACAGGGGGGTTTTTCTTGCTCAAAAGGACAGATCTCCCCATCTAGAGAAAGATAGACTCAAGGGAGACAAGAAAAAAGGAGAGATCGACGTAGATAATCCCGATTCACCGGAAGCAAGACGTGGTAGCAACTCTGGAGGCCCGCTCAAAAATGGCTCTTTCAATATCAGTGGGAGTGAACCAGCGCCACCTGTGGCTCCCATTCGCAGGAAGCACTTGGAAAGGAAGAGGCTGTCCAGGGCTGGAGAGGAAGGACTTCTAAAATGGACTGATGATAACGGTGCAGTTGAAAGCATTCTAGACAAACACCCGAAGTTAGGTGCCAAAATTCAATGCGACAAGTACTCAGAATATACAAGCAATAATCAGAATGGTAACTTTATTAACATGGTCGTCGGGGAACCGTCAGAGAAATTAGAACCTCTGGAATCAGCTGCGGAAAGTTGTTTAGAGAGAACTAAACCTGGTGATAATGCTCGTGAAACTGACGTGATTCTTCATCATGAACCTAAACTGAGTGATTTAAAGTCGAACAATGATGACTTGGCTATAGCACACGATCTGTCGCCGACTGGACAGGTTGGGGTTGGGGAATCCCAGACAAGTCAATCACCACGTGGGGTGTACGAGAACGGTGGGACAGAGGAGAACTATGAGGATGTGTTTCATGATTGCGAGGATAACACAAAGCTTTCTTTTGACAGCGCTACCGTAGCGGAGAAAGATGGAGAAATGAGAACCGTGAGCACAATAGCAAATTCACACGATTCATCCAGACGGTGGCAGTCTGATGTGAGCTCCAGTGAGTCGAAGACTGCAATTGAAACGGCAAAGAAGAAGACATCGCAGTCGTTTTCTGGAGGTAAGTTGTTTTGTATGTGACGAAAAATGTTATCAACTTTTCTTAATGTATGCTCAGACGGGTTAAAAAATTCTCATATAGAGCTTTTAAATACCTTATTGTTACTAATTTTTGTGGAACTTAATTTTCGCGATTTTCTTGATTTTCGCGATGACAGAAAAATCACGAAATTAAGGTCCAGCGAAAAAAAGTTATTGCGAAGATTAACGACGCCAAATGTAACTTCCTATTATAAAACCCTGTCAGAGTTCCAGTTATTATTGCAAAGTATGCCAGTAATAAGTGAAATTAAAATCTGTGGTGCTGATCCCCACTCCACCTGCTTGTTTTTGCGTCTCATGGTTTGGAAAATTTTGGCGAAATTTAGTTCCTTTTGACGTGATTTTTCGGCCAAATCGCGAACTTTAAACTTCGCGAAATTAAGTGACCGCAAAAATGACAATAAGGTAATACGAGGAGTCATCGAGGTTTGAGGAAGATCGAGGTGACTTTTTAAATGTGAGGTGCTCGATGAGGGTGAACGGGCAAGAACAGTTTTGCATTGATAGGGAAAATAGTCGTTCGATTTTACATGTTCGTCAGTGATATTGTGAAGGAGCACGATATGACATTACGATTTGAACGGTTCGGATTCCCTTAGGTGAAACGAAAGTCCGGTAAATGGCGCTTATGATATTTTGTATAATGCAGGGTTTCCTTTAGAGTGCAAAGGTGGAACCATTGGCCTTACCCCTCGAAAGTTTTTAGTTCCAACTCGGAAGTTTGATACTCCTAATTCTTTAAATAGTAAGAATCAAGATTACCGTCATGTATTACCCATAATAATTTTGCATATATATATATATATATATATATAACTACAGATATAATATATATATGTAGATAGATAAGTGAGATTTTATTAAAAATCGTACGAAGAGAGTGCTCAATACCAGAGTAGAGCGAGTTACAGTAGCAAGACAAGGTAAACTTGGGTTACTTCATAAAGATTTACTACAAATTTGTTTCGTATGGCAAGCTGGGCCTGCCACACTCGTCAGGTAGTGAACGCGTATATGTATATGTAACTACAGACGGAACCGTTTCGGCCTACTATATATATATATATATATATATATATATATGTATATGTATTGTTATAATATGACGGCAATATTACGATGCAGTAAAGATATTACAGTGGAACCTGTATATAACGGCCCTGTATTAAGCGGCCACCCTCAGTTACGCGGACAGTTTTCAAAGTACCGAATTTTTGTGTTGTATGTATGCGTGTTGTATGATACACTATTAAAATTGATATTTGACCTCGCCCAGTGAGTATTTTTTGTGATCCTGCATTACGCAGCGAGTTTCTAAAGTCCATAAGGTGGCCTTTATACACAGGTTCTACTGCATTATAGCATACATAAACATTTTATGAAATAATATTTAAAGTCCGACAATGAGGACTTGATCGGGTTTTCAAGTACAAGGAATTCGTTCTAATCCGAGGCGAAGCCGAGGAGCGGAACGAATTCCGATTACTTGAAAACCCGGTCTTGTCCGAAATGGAGGCCTTTGAATGACTTCTCAGAATCAATTAGTGTATTGGCACAATGAATTAGTGTATTAGTAATGAGTGTATCGATGAATAAACCGATTGTGTGAAATTATATTTTAAGTCGAAGGACTTGAACTATTATTTTCAGTCCAAGGACTGGAAAAAACAGTTCAAGTCCTCTGCCCAGTACTTCTTTGGTATTTCAAGTTCGCTTTTGTTGTGCCATTCAGCGCATCTGATTGAATGATATGAGAAATGTCTGTTCAGAGTAGAATCCATACATAGCAGGAAATCTGAGCAACAGTTCTTTTAGTTCTTCGCTTTCTATTGAATGATTGATGAGAAGAAGCCACCAGATCAGTTATCTGTCGTGCTTTTCTTCGATAATTTATGTTCTACTTTGCCACTTGTTGTGATTATTTTTGAAAGAAGCCGTACATTGTTAACAGGAAAGAAATAGATACTGGTGTAGATGCAGTAGCTTTCGAGATGATGATAGACAGGGTGCACCAAAACATGCCTACAGAAAAAGGAAAATTTCGTCTTGGCAAGTTTCAGTTTGGATCAGGCGGTGGCCCGGGCCCGGGATCTTGGGGAAGAGCCACTGGTGGGGGGTTAAGGTTGGGAAATTTAGGAAAATAGGCCGTCTAGATGGGCTCTAGAACGCATCTGAGTGACAATTTGCAAAATGATTAATGATATCTTAATTCCTCTCAAATATGTGGGGTTTTTTTACCCAATCTTTGTACTCTGTGTCTCTGTCTAGCTGGATTTTCCAGTTTGGTCAAGAACAATTTCGTCTTGGCTCAGCACACTAAGGAGGCTTTTTTACAGGCATGCGCCAGAACCTACGTTTGATTGCCCGGGACAAGTAGAAATTTTGTTTGAACGACTAAATCTTTGACATGACCTGTCCTTTGGACAAGCAGATTTTGAGCCACTAAAGAACTACAGAGATCGATAAAAATTGACTTCGAATTGAATTAGAGTTGAAATTTGTCTGATAATCATAACAGCAAGCTTCTTACTTCACAAAATTAATTTAAATATTCTTATAAACGTTTGGAATAAGTGATCTAAATTTAATAGGACCTAAAGAAGAAACACTCATGAAAGTTGACATCCAAAGTCAAATGTTAAATTTACTGTATTTCTTTCTAATTTCAAAAAAAATTTTTGAACAAGTATTTTTGGCTTTGGACAACCAAATTCTTTGTGATGGTTGTCCAAAGGACAAGTGGAATGCAAAATTTTTCTCTTACCCTGATAGAGATGACTATGGTAAAAATTAATGGTGTGGTCGTAGTGTTAGTAATGGTGATAGTAAGTGATGATTGTCGCAGATGTATTAATGGTAGTAATGGTTACGATAAAAAAAGTAATGGGAAAGGTGGCAGTAGTGATAATGGTAATTATTGTTATGGTTGTAGTGATGACGATTTTCATGATTGCCTTGATGTCTGAATGATCATCTTTGCGAAATTGATGATAATGATGGTGGTGACTGATAAATTGATGATGTTGAGGTGGAAGAAAATGATAATGATAACAATAGTGCTAATAATAATAATATGAAGATGATTATGAAGTAGAAAATAATGATGGAGATGGTAATCATAATGGATATAGAATTCGAAATTAGGAAAATTTTCCAGTTACCCAGTGGGCAACTAGTCACCAGAACTGCGATTTCAGGTCGCCGTCGAGAGCTTTAGATTCCCCTCTTGTACATGTGGGCTACCTACAATGTCATGAACTTCAGTGCCAAACCAATCTGACTACCATACAACGATTTAATTTAGCAATGTATTTTTCGTTAATTTTATGGCTATTACCTGTAAGGCCTGCATGGTTACTAAAAGTTGGAGTCCCATCCCCTAGATTAGTAGGTATCTGGTATGATGATTTTCTAAAAGGTTTTTCTTATTCCTTAATATAACACTTAACACAATTAACCGCATAAGTGTTTAATCCCCGTACATCAGATCGAGGGAGTTCACGCTGGTCAAGGGGGAAGCGGTCGCGGGCAAGAAAAACCTCACCTCGCTTACGCTGCAAGGGAAATGAGCACTTCAAATTTTATTTATACAACGCTAGATTGAATCATCTCTTTCCCATTGATATTTGATGCCGGTTAAGCCACGGACAGATAAAGTCTTTCTTTGGTCAAACAAAAAAATCCGTACGAAATTGGGTTGCCCAAAGAGCTACCAAAACCAAAAGTTTAGTTGCCCAATGAAAACTTTGGTTGTCGTGGGCAGTTGGGCAACCCGCTAATCACGAACCCTGGGTTATAACAGCACAACATTTGGCATATCTCGGTGTATTTAGTGAACACAAGCAAACCCATATTTCCACCTAGATCTACTGCTTTATATGAAGAAGTGAACATGTATTTTAATTGCATCTTAGGCAGATCCACATCTTCGGAATCGTCAGAAATATCCACAATCAATAGAAACAATAGTGAACGGACGTCGCAGCAGAAAAGAATGTCAATTTTCGGAAGAGTGCCATCTGTTAAACTTGAAGTGAGTAAAGAAATAGTTGTAAGTCCGAAGAACTTCATCCGCACAAAACTCCCGTTGTTTTGGGCCTTGGACGCTGTATTCAAAAAGCAGAACACGTAGAAGTGTTTTAATAGAAGACTGAAGCCTTCTCCAATGTACGGTCGATATGTGGACGTTCGTCAAGCTCATATCCTCAGAGAAACGATATCTGAGCCCAAGACGGGTTTGAACCCGCAACCTTCTGATGACCAGTGAGACGCTCTAACCATTGAGCTACCAAGACTCAGATGGCGAGCTAAGGTGCAAGTTCAACATATGTGCGACCTGAGCGGAAGCCCTTATATGTTAGTAATAATATTGATGAAATTAATATTTTAGAAGTGTGAGAGCTTGGAGATATCTTGATTTGATAGATGAACGATTGTCCAGCTCTTTCCTCAGTAAAACGATTTCTGAGCCCCAGACGGGGATCAAACCCTCAACCTTCTGATGACCGGTGAGACGTTGTGACCATTCAGCTACTGAGACCCAAATTGCGATCTTAAGGTGCAGCTTCATTATATGGTTCAGCCGCCTGTCCGGCAGTCACGATATGCTGTACATTATGGTTCATTTATAACTGTCTTATTTCCTCGAATTAGATTATTTTATGTACTATTGACCCAAACCGCTACGTTAATTGGCGGAAAGATGATTGAAATTACTGGTGTTCCGACCAGAAGAGAAACACTCGGAAGCAGTGCATGCTCTTAATTTATCGTTACTTTCAGCATATCTTCGTTTAAAGTCTAGGCTACGTCCCTAGATAAGGACCAGATTTTGAAAAAGTACTCCTGGACTGTGTGGGACCACCAACATAATATTTCTGGATAGCAATGCTGCTGCAGTTTTTACATTCGTCTGAAAGCAATTTGAATCGGCGAAATTAAGGCATGCGAAGGTAGCCAACGACGTTGATAATTTGGAACCGGTCGATTAACTGTGAAATATTTTTTTCATTCCTAAGCAATCAGAACCTCCAACTATGGTTACGGACCTTGTCCCAACTACGTTTTCGACGATTTCGACGGATCGGCGTTCGCAGATCGTTTTGGAGCTATTTACGACTGAGCGGACCTATGTGAGGGGTCTGGAAACAATGATTGAGGTAAGTTGTTATGTTGACCAAAAGTCTAGGTTTAATATTCAGCAATGACTTAGAACTGTTGTATGTTCATCTCTGAGTGCTGGTATTCGTAATTGTTTCCTTGGTGTCGAACGTGCTTTCATCATTGGTTTTCCTTCGTCAACTTTATTATTGCACTAAATAGGTCAATATTAAGTCTACCAATTTCCAGGCTGAACGGATTACTGCGAAAATGCAGATAAAGGTCTGTTCAACAAGTTCAAACGATTTCAACATCTCTTTCAACAGAGACCAAACCCATTTAGAATGACATGTTGGGATCGTTTAAACATGCATCCATCTGGACCGAAAATTTACTTTCACTTAATATCAACCCCTTAAAGAATTAACCTCAGAACAAGCGTTTTATTTTTGCTCTTTTTCTTACAGCTTTTCAAGAAACCTATGCTCGCCAGTAAGGTAGACGAGAAAGAAGTCGACTGGTTGTTTTCAAATATAAACGAGTACGTTATCGTCAGTTTTAACACTACACTAGGGGTCTTAAGATCTACGACGTGAACTTCAACGACAGCGTCCTTTAAACAAAAGAATTCTTCATGCAAAACAAAGGGAATGAATAATTTCTTTTCTCCAGAGCATTCTCAGCACCGTCGTTCTGCATACAACATCATCAAGACCATTTTCACGTCTTAAGGACGACGTCAGCTCGTGGAGTGAAAAAAACTCTTTCTTGAGATTGAATTCAGCTCGAGACTACAGTGGTTTTAGGAGAACTGGAACGTTTTAGGAGCCGTAAAACAAACCACAAGTATCAAGCACGGTGGTCAGTGAACCGCGGTTTCTTTACATGCCGAAATTTAAAGGACGACGTCGTTCAAGTTGACGTCGTGGATCTTAAGGTGCCTACATCGTGAGATAGTTCCCTGTAGTTTCTTTTGTTTCCACAATCATAAAGTCGTGGGTGAGTTAATATATATTTTTGCCATTTTTTAGTATTTTTGCTGTAAATAAAGATCTGCTGTTCCTGTTGTGGGAGAAGGTGAAACATTGGGGAGATGATCAGTGTATTGGGCAAATTTTTATTGATATGGTAAGTTACTTATAGTTATCAGAACATGAGAATATCTTGAGAACGTTTTCTTCGTGTCCTTAATTATCGCTGTTACAGCAAATTAATCAGGGTCCACAGTCTAGATCTGTCTCAAACCGTGGTTCACAATAGATATTTACCTTGCTTACAACGATGCCCTAACAAAAATTTCACATGTCATTTCATATGTGAAAGACATATTGAATTGGAACATCTTCCTTTACGAAATTTTTATTTCACATGTGAAATCGGAACATTTTCTCATTTGAAATAACTAATTCACTTTCATCCAGTCAACTGGTCTAAAATATCACATATGAAATCACAGTATACGTTATTCAAGAAGGTTTCTATAGCTTTGGAGTATATCCTTGAAAGTCCAGATTTTCTAGGGGAAGCCATTTCCCTAACCTCTTCCAGCATTTTCCACGGTAAAAAAATATTACGTTCGTTGTTCTTGGACAGTTTGACAGGAACATATTCCCAAAACTATAGCGTTCTCACTCGTAAATGAAAACATCTCATAACGTTAAGTATATCAGCGTTACGACCAAAACTAAAGCCCAGTCGTTGCTTTATTCATAAGTTTCCCTCGATACGCATATCAAATGCCTTTTCATCAGTAAACATGAGCACTAGCAAAGTTAGGAAGGCTTATTGTTTTCTTTTATGTTACTTTACTAATTTACATTTTTATTTTCTGTTGATTTTTTAAATCTTAAGGCGTTGCACTGCCTTTATGTTTTTAGGAAGAGCGCTTTAAAATATATGCCATCTATTGCAAGAACTTTGACAAAGCGGATACTGCGTTTAAGCAAAAGATTAAAAGAAACAAAGATTTCGACAGATTTCTTAAGGTATGTTTACGAAACTACTCTTGTTTCATGGAATTCTCTTTACTGAAATGAGGTTAAAAAACTAATGAGGTTAAAACTGTATAAATCTAAAAACACAAACGTTTTTGATCAACTTGATTATTTTCAGGCACTGTTCTCGTACAAATGACATTCATGCTTCGTGTTTCGAAATCTATTTTGAACGTACACATCCATGTACAATCATGTACGACTGTTTGACTGTATCAGTGTTACACTGTATTTCGGTTTTTTACTCCATATTCAATTGCCGACGAAATTGAAAGTGTTTACAGACTGGACCAAATTAGTCTGTAGTAAACAGTCATTTTAATGGGATTTACGCTCGATAAACAGTTAAGTTTACAACTTACATTGTTGATAGAGGAAAATTTGTCAACTCTGTCAACATTGTTGTAAACTTAAATATCTATCAAATGGAACTGCCACAGTGCTTTTAAATATACCCTTCTACTCTTTGGCATTACCACCACGTAATTACTGAATTAGTGACCATGCTCTCGGCAACGGCCTCCGTAGCTCAGTTGGTAGGGCATCGCACTAGATACCCGGAGTCGCTGATTCCATTCCCAGCACAGTTGCATTTTTCGCAACAGGCCCCGGTTGGGTCTTAAAAAGTATATCCTGTCACTCGAAATTTACTTTATCAACGATGTTGTAAACTTGGCATTCACTTTAATGAATGTTTATCGTACATAATCATGGTAATGAAAAGAAAAGAATCCTTACTGCAGAACGAAGCATTAAAAGATTTTTCAGTAAATCATGCAACTCCACGTTCTTTGTGCTTTTTGTGATGAATTGTTAGTGTTTCACATCCCGCTCTTGAGTGGAAACTCAGTAAAATGGTCTCCAACTTTTACGCTCTGTTTTCTTGATTTGATTATCGTTGTTTTGCCAGACCTGTTATCAAGATCCACTGTGCCAGCCAGGCCTTGACCTTCCAGCGTACTTGATAACCATCGTTCAACGAATACCACGTTATTTGCTGTTACTGAAGGTACACTGGTTTTGTTTTTTGGTGAATACAGTTTAATTTCTGATTTTGGAGTGTTCTTGTAGTGTTTGAGCGCATAGCCCAAGAATTTTTAGACCTTATAAAACACCTGAGGTGGGGGTTTTAAACAGCTTTATTTTTTTTTTTTTTTAAAGTTGCATTTGACTGAAAGGCGCAGAAAAGCTGCATAAATAACAATAACAATTAGAGATGAAAATTGTATATCAAATTCCATGTTTGTTTGTATTCTTCACTTACACGAGTAAAGAATACAAAATAAAATCATAACCGTGTCATGTCTCTATGTGTGATAAAGACACATGTGACTTTATATGTGGAGGAGAAGTTAATTTTTTCCGCTTAGAAAACATAAATTTCCAAACTCTCTACACAAATTACCGTATTGAGTGGTGAATTTTATAAGACATTTAAAAAATTCGCAGTATGTGCTTTATCGAATCTAAAACACTCGGCTATCACCTGGCGTTTTAGATCCCGATAAAGCATTCCTGTTTGGTTTTTAAATATTACATAAAGTGTTCGTGTCAGTAAGTTGTTTCAAGTATGAAACCCTTGCTCGTGCAATTGCAGTTCAGAATTATACGAACTTCGTACTCTTACCATTGACCAAAGTATAAATACAAGCGATCGCGAGCGTCGTTCAAACTCAATGCAGCTGGAGTGTTACACCTCGCTGGTACGTAGACGTGACCTATGATACACGGTCGAGTTGGCCATTTTCCCCGAACGTTGGTCAAGCTAAATAGCTCAAAAGATAATCTCCCTCGGCAGATAAATTATTCTCGAGCTTTTCAGCAAGTCTATAGACACATATAACTGGCCGATTACATGGAGCAGGTTCGCTCGGTCTGTATATAAACAGTAGAGTTTTTCAACGATTTGAATACATGGTGGGCGGGCCAGCCCGTTTTGCCGGGATCCCGGTAGTTGTAATCCGAGCAAGCCCGGTTGACCAGGCTGAAAATAGTTTGATTCATTCGCATTCGTAACACCTGCGGATCCACAGTTTCTCTTCTCCGCATGACAGTGCGTTTAGCAGCGTAGAAAATCAGTAGCCTGTCGCAGCAGTGCTTACGGAGGAGTGGGTGGACATAAATCACTCCGTAAAACTTGGCGCCAAGTTTTCCGCGAAACAAATCTTCCCCAGCCAAACGTCCTGGAATCACCTACATAATTGCTTAGTCAAACTCATTCCGGCTAAGCGGGCCAGCCCGCTCCATATAGATGGCGCCTAAGAGACATATTTGAGCATTTCACTAGCAAGTTACGAAGTCATGTGCATTTGGATTTTCACAAGTGGAGTAGAAAAGTTTCAAAAACATTTAGTCCCAAAGTCCCTAACCCTTTTTTTTATTTTGTGCTTGTAGGATCTTTGTAAGAAAACTCCGCCGTCTCATCCTGATTACCACAATTTAAATCAAGCTTTATCGAGAATGGTAATATATTGCTTCATATTATCGCAATAAAATCGACTTTTTACTCCTTTTTTATTTGTGACCCATGACTAGTAAGTGTGATTAACCAATGGTCGCGAATGTGATCAATGATTTAACATCGCGAGTGAAACTTAACGGGCACGAAGGACCGTAGTCCTCGAATAGCTGTTGAAGCTCCACGAGAGATGTTAAATCCTTTATCACACGAATGAACATTGATTAACCACCGTATCTCACGACTCGCCTACAGTGAAAATCGTTTTTTTTTTTCTCCGCTTTAAGGTCGATGGAACGTTGATCGTTAGAAATTAAGACACTGAATGC
Organism: Heliopora coerulea; assembly: GCA_030142905.1. Lineage (NCBI taxonomy): Eukaryota > Metazoa > Cnidaria > Anthozoa > Scleralcyonacea > Helioporidae > Heliopora > Heliopora coerulea. The sequence goes on along the minus strand of JASJOG010000073.1, from coordinate 534,246 downwards.
GATAAGCGGTTTATCACACTGTTTTCAAAGTGGAGCAGTGTGATAAGTGGTTATCACACTCTTTTGAAAAATTATCACACTCCTGAATACGAATGTGTAGAATAAAGGGTTTAACCCTTCTGTTGAAACAATAAACTATGGGCGTGTCATAAGATAAGGAGAGGAATGGCGACCCACAACCTCGAGTTTTGTGGCAATATTATTGCAGTAGAATTCCCGAAAGACGTATTGCACTTTTTATGACGGATATTGAAGTACATGTAATTATCTTTCTACCTCATGCCAGACGATTTGAATTGTCAAAAGGAAACCTCTGACGAATGAAATGTCGCACAAGTACATAGAAGGTAGAAACCGGCTAGCCACATGAAATTAAAAACTATGACGGATTAACACAGTGCCTTTTTAAGGAATTTTCGCCGGAAGGAATGAAAATTTAAGTGAAATATAGGAAACCAACTTTACTAAAAGGGTAGCAGGATACACATTACATGGCTGAACAAATACGTTATAGTTGTAATGAAATATCTGTTCCTCGCTATATGCCCTTGTCGCTACCAACGTCCAATATTGTTCAAATTGTCACTGTTAATGTTTTCTTTTGTTTGTAATACACTTTGACTTCTCTTCAAGAATAAAGTTGCTGAATATATCAACAGTCAGCTACAAGAAGTTCACGGACAGAAAGCCATGCAGGAATTGAGGTCAACAGTGATTGGACTGAAGGTAAAATGGTTTTGCGTTTCGTTTAGTGATATTTTTCTAGCATTATTTAATATACTGTAGGAAATTTTGTTGTCCATTAGACACCGATGTTTAACTGTTGTTAGGAAAAATTAGACAGTGTAAAATACGGGGTGCTGAATTGGCAATTTTGTAACGAAATAGCCCAAGGGTTATGTGCCCCCAAAATATTATTTTCAAGTGACGTTTTACTTCGAAGATGGAGGTAGTATAAAATCAAAATACAAAAATCAGTAACATTGTGGTTAATGAAGTCTAACTGATGAAAAGGTTATATTCATTGAATGTTTGTCATTTGCACACGATCACATGAAGTTGAGTTTTTGTGTGATGAAGGAATTTTTAGATAATCGATGAACGTTCTTCAAGCCCTGATTTCTGAAAAACGATTTCTGAGTCCCAGACGTGATCGAACCTGCAACCTTCTGATGATTCGTGAGACTCTCTAACCATTGAGCTACCAAGACTCAGATGGAGAACCAAGGTGCAAGTTTGACATATATGTGCGACCTAAGCGGAAGCCACTATATACTAATAATGATATAGATGAAATTTATATGTTAGAAGTATGAGAGCTTGGAAATATCAAGAGGTGATAGATGAACGATCGTCCAGCTCTATCCTCAGAAAAACCCGATTTCTGAGCCCCAGACTGGGATCGAACCCGCGACCTTTTGATGACTTGTGAGACACTCTAACCATTGAGCTACTAAGGCTCAGATGGTGAGCTCGAGTGCAAGTTTGACATATGTGTGGCCTAAGCGGCAGCCACGATATGTTAATAATAATATTAATGCGATATATATGTTGGAAATGTGGGAGCTTGAAGATATCCTGAATGACAGACGAATGTTTGTCAAGCTCTTACCTCAGAAAAACGATTTCTGAGCCCCAGACGGGGATCGAACCCGCAACCTTCTGATGACCAGTAAGGCGCTGTTACCATTGAGATACCAAGACTCAGATGGCGAGCTAAGGCGTGAGTTCGACAAGTGTACTGCCAAAGCAGAAGCCACTATATGTTAATAATGATTATAATGTGATAGATGTTGTAAATGTGGGAGCTTGGAGTATCTTAGGTAATCAATGAAGGTTAGGGCTTGAAGAACGTTAATAGATTATCAAAGATATTCCAAGCTCCCACATTTACAACATATATCACAAAGGAATTTTTGAGTGTTAGAATCATATATTTTAAAACAGCCACCTTGGTACGCCTCTTGTCCCCAGAGTTCTATTTTTATCAATTGACGCCTGATGGAAAGACATTTTCTATTTTAAACAATGGTCAGGAACTTGGTCAGCTTTACGCATTAAAATATGTGCTAAGTTTACGCTTCACTTTACGTTTCATTCTCATGGTGAATTTCTACTTGACTCAGAATGTCGAACTCGCTACTTTTCCTTTTGTCTCAGGAGCTCTCGAAGGGAACCAAGTGGAAATCTATTCAATTTTAACAACACAACTGTTGCGCGCAATTTTCCGTTTCGTAAACGGTCGTTGCCAACCGGAACGGTCGACGCCAATCGAACATCCTTGCGTTACCCCTGTGTACCCTCAAGTGCTGTGCGCTATTTACCACCTTACCCTTAGCACCCTAACATTTTCCTAACTCTTTTAAGTCGCATCAACCAGAAACACGCTCAAAATATTTTACCTTTTTTCTCTCTTTGACTTTAAATTCAACGACAGATTATCTGGACCACCTTACCCAAACCGAAACCCTAACCTAACCGTCCCAGTAGCGGGTTTCCTGCCTCGCTTGTACCCTAACTTGATCACTAGTCGCTTTATTACTCTAATCTTATCCTTTTGACTACACGAAAGCTCGAGGAAAGTAAAACATTGCAAAGCAAAAAAAACGAAAAAGTGCTTTGAGTGCAAAAAAAAAAAATAAATAAATAAATAAATAAAAAAAATAACTCGTATTCGTCACGGATTCAAACCCACTTACTGCCGCTCGCTCTTGGTCCCACTGACCACTACACTACGTTTGCAGGCTCGTTTGATGCTGATTAAAATTGGGAATTTGTGGAACATCTAGTGGTCTAGTGAGGGTCCTCAGAGTACACTTGGGGAACCCGAAAACACTTAGTTGGTGTCGACCGTTCAGGTAAGTAAAGACTGTTTACGAAAGGGAAAATAGCGTTGCGCGCACAATATTTCGCACCAAGTGGAAATCCAGCTTACAAAGAGTCTTCCGTCGAAAGTTTCTCGTCTACATATTTTTTACGGAACAAAACCTTTACACTTTTGGTGTTTGAATTCGTAATTTCTGTTTTTTCTGGTTTTAATGTAACCAGGCATACGAGGTGAAAGGTAGAAATTTGCTAAAAGAAGCTGAAGTTTGTCTTATGAGTCCAAAGAAACCATACAAGGTAAGAATTTAGAGTATAGCTCACACCTTTATTCCTTTTTTGCACTGGCATACTAGTCTGCACGTAAAATGGTACATATACCAGCAGGTTTTCTCGGAAAAATTGCAGCTATTGAAACATTATGACGCCAGATACGTGTTACCTATTGATTATAATCATTGACTTGCTTGCTTTACTGTACGTTATCATTTCCACATTTAGTGCCTTCTATTCAACGACATTATGGTGTTTGCCGTGCAAGGTTCAAAAGACCGAAGTGAAATTGAAATGACACTGGAGTTGAGAACACTTTGGTTCGAAGATTTAAAAAAGAACGATCCTCAAACTAGTAAGGACATATTGTCTACTGAGAACAGTCAAATCAACTTATACCATTATAAAATGCATTTCATTTTCAAACCTGTAAAATTTAAAGTTAATCTATGTTAGTGGTTGTCATTGATGAATCAGTGGCCTTGACAAAGAAGAGAAAGGGAACCAGGAGGTTTCCTGGTTCCCCTTCGCTGGTCGGAACGGCTAAACATCGGTGTTTAATTAACTAAAAGAACAGCGAATTTTTATGGTAACAAATTTAAATATCTCTCCGAAATATGTTGGCATCACGTTGACTGGTAATAGTTTTACAGAACTTAAGAAAGATTACCGTGCAAAGCCTTACGCGTTCTGTTTGAGCAGTGCCGCGGTGAAGTATATATTTTCCCCTTACAACGCAGAGAAAATCGTCGCTAGATACGTCCAAGCATCCGTGACCAATGACCACAGACTTTCTCCTTATCACAAAACATTTAAAAAATTTAGTTTTTGAAATAATTCTGACACTCTAGCTAAGAATGAAACACCGAACTGAGCTTATTCCTTTCAATCGCTGTTTTTTATTCACAGATAAATGCGACGCCATTGAATTGTACACGCCTCATCGACCTTACACTATGTACGCATCCACCAGAACGGAAAAGCGAATTTGGCTTCAGAAACTGCGCACCGCCATTGTTACTCTTCTCTACGGCCCAGATTGCGAAGATCCTGATGCCGTTAATATCAGTAAGTAGTAGTAGTAGTAGTAAGTAGCCATAACAATGTTTATTATATCATTATTATATCAGCTTCTCTGTCGGTGTATTCAAAAACGAACGTTTGGTAACTTGAAGAAGTTAGTTAACGAAGTATGTTATCACTCTGAAATTAAAAAATGCCAGCCTTTGCTTTACGGGCAGACACTACGTCATAATTTCATAAAAACTGCGTCCGCAGTAAACTTACTTATACAGGTATGCTCAAGAAGGCCGTTAAACTTAATGAACCGTTGATCCATGAACGGAACCATGAAACAGCGGAGGAAGGATATAGTCCTACAGAGACAGAAAGACCTTAGAAATGAAAAGTAATAATTTTATAATTAAATCTCACGAAAATCAAGGAAAATTAAACAACTTCAACTAATGGGCGTTTTGAATTTGATTAGGTCGTAGGAAAGCTTCGGATACCTACATCGATGGCAGTGTGTACTGTGGAGAGTACGTGAACGGAAAGGTTTGTGAATGGGCATTTCCTTCTCTCTTTATTTTTCTTTACCGTTTTTTGGTATCGCTTTGAAAAAGGTCTTAACCGTGGTGAATGGTTATAGAAGGCAGTTCTGAAAAGAACTGGAGGAACCAACACACAGAGAGAAAGTAAATACTAAAAAGAAGCACTGTGCATTTCGGTTCCTCTAGTTCTTTTCAGAACTGTCTTGTATAACCATTCACCATGGTTAAGACGCTTTTCAAAGCGATACTGAAATTTGTCACCACGACAAAATCTTTGTTTTACCGTTTTTTCTTTTCAGTGAAATATTCCCTTTCTCTTTTTCGCAGTATTATCTGAATCACTGAAGGTTATTACAAATTGGAAGAAACAATACTTTTAATTTGTTAATTTATGTTTCCCTTTAAATTATCTGGTATTTAGTTATTCCACTTACAGTGGACATATTTTGAATGTTTTAGAGACATGGTCAAGGAGTCATGGCCTGGCCTAACAGGACTCGATATGAGGTAGACGTGACTTTGTAAAACACGACAGCCATGTTGTAAACAGTGTCATGAAAAATTCCCTAGTTTCCTAACATTAGCAATATATAGGCGACTGTATGTAAAAGAATCAGAAGGAATGACTGCTTCCCCTTGTTACGTCAGCTGAATACAACTACCAGAATACTTTGTGGTTTTTTCATTTTCATGCAAACATTTAATTACCAAAGCGAATGGAAAGACAATTGCTCCGATTAACGTTACAAACAAGATTTCGAAAACCATTCTGGTAGTAGTACTCACCAGATGTATAAGGGGAACCGACTATTCCTACTTACACAACTAACGTTACTTGATAGTAATAAAACGCCACACCTTGATGGAGTTTGCAAAAATACGAAGGAAATCAGTACTGAGACGTAGTTTGGAAACATGATCTTAATCAGCATTTAATATTGACACCTCTAAACCCGATTTGCTCTTTAAATATTATACGGATTCTTTTGAGAAGCTATATTATACATTCGAAAGTTGTCTGACCTGATTTCCAAACACCTAGAAACCATTACCAACCGGCAACTTTAAGAAGCAGAGCAAGAAGCATGCTCTGATGAATAACATCCTGTAAACTCAATATCTGATCAGTCAGACCGTGATTTGTTTCGTCTTGTCTAATTACTCAAATATTGAGTTTACAAGATGTTATTCATCGTAGTGTGTTTCCTAAGGCCTATCCCCACGATACGATTGTCGTATACGATGCTTCACTTGGACGTATGCGATTATGTCATGAAAGCACAATTCCTGCTTGCTATTTGCTCGCGAGTGTTGCAATCGTTCGTGAAGACTTTTGACTGAATTGGATACATCAAAATGAACAATCGCATACGATAGTCGTATCGCGTAAATAGACCCTTAAACATCTCGAAGATAGTTAAAAACTTGGCTATCGCCTCATTTTTCAACTCAATCCTCTATAATATCAGCTATGGAGGTTCCAGGCGGGAATCTTAATCTTAAAATAAACAGTAAAGCCCAGCAAAAAACACGAAAAATAGGCATTTTAAAGAAGTTTAATATTTCCAACGTTTCGTCGCGTCTCACGACATCATCAGAGAATGAATATTTACAAAGTTATAATTAGCATATAAATGGCAATGTGTAATACGATATTACAGGAAGTTGGCGTGTGAAAGAAATTGGAAAGAGTCAAAGAGGAAGTAAAAAGACAGAGTATAAAATAATAATAAGGCCAAGGAGTTAAAAGAGAGCAAGCGGTAAAGAACTGGTATTAATGTTAAGAGATGGATTAAGTTTTTTGATCTAAAGACTTTCCCCGATCAGAAACTCACTTCTCAGTGTTTGGAAAGCAGATCCAGGACTCCTCGTTTGAAAGCAAATATCCGTGTTTGCATGTTATTGTAAGGAACAAGGACAGATAATGTAATGAGCCAATCAGTGCGTTTGTTTACATCGATGGGGCGGACCAATCAGACTGCTCGATTTTACCAACATGTCTCAATTTACTGGGACATTACTGCGAAAAACTATACCACAGAAAAGCCTCCCGTACACGCGAATTTTGCATTTTCAAAGAGAAAACGAATTGATTCTGATAGTATGAGTTTTTCTTCAAATCTGTCGTAGGGATATGTAATGCGTTCCTTAACAAGAAAAATATCGGCTTTTGGATCTGGAGTTACGAAATGCTCACGACCGAGTTCATGTTTAACGTTGCCTGTGTGAAGAAGCGAACATAAATTTATTATTCCGTACGGGTTTTGACATCCTAGAGCTTTCAAGGCTGTCCTTATCTTATAAATACGAAAGTACATAAAGTGGTACTTTTCTTAGCTCTGAAACTGGTTCGAACGCCTAGAGTTTGTCTGGCTGATATCGGCTGATAATTTTGGCCTCTGTATCTTCGTGACCTGCGAGAACGAAGCTGAGCGAAGGAAAGGAGTGTTGGTCAAATTAAACTCAAAACCTAGTTTAGGAAAACATTTGCTGAGAGTATGCCACTCGAATAGAAAGGAAGAATGACGAATTTATTGTTTTCGTGCATCTACCCGACGACAATTGCTTACCCTTGAAAGCAAACAAGAAACTCTTTATTCCCCTGCAAATTCACCGAAGTCGTCCACCAGCTCGAGACCTTTCCTCGTTCATCGTCGTTGTCATCATTGTCACTCTTCTCTTCATTGTAGTTTTCATAAATAGTATTACTTCAAGATGGGGTCGTTCACTGGTCTCCCTGGGCGTTTAACCTTAAATTCTGGGATGAAATGACAAATTCGATAATACTGACATCCACATGTTGCATGCCAGGATGAAAGAATGTCTGCATCCTCGAAAGATCCGCCGCGATGGACTTTTAGTTCTACTCAAGGTAATTGCGTCAGTTTTTGAAATTTAGTACTGATCTTGCCCATATCCACTGGTGAACTCGCAGGGCCTTTTTTAATGAAGCCATCACTGGGACGCATTGACAGCAAAAGTCAGAGACTTCATGAAACCAGTACCAACCAGAAAATACGTTGTCAAAGAGTGAGACAGATCCATTAGAGTAACAAGCAAATAACTGCAAACTGCAGGCAAACTCAACTCCAGCTCTCTCTAGTGTGAGAGGTCCTGTTGATTGACATCATGATATTAGATACACTTTTGAATTTTGATGCACTTAATATTTATGTGTTTGAAGGGTTTTTTACTGACATAAATCGAAGTGACAGAACTTTGTTTGTAACAATTTCTTCACCAGAAAGATTGGGAAGTTTACACCTTGATGAGTTGATCCTAGAGGTTTTCAGCAATCCCAAGCAATTCAACAGGCCCTTTTTAAAATTATTGTCAGATAATCTGAAGAAACTTAGCAGCCTTAAATTTCAAATTTTGAATTCTTTTCCTGCTATGAATTCAAATTTTTCAGTGGCACAAATGTACATTAAAATTAGTGCAGTTCATGCTAGCAGGCATCTACCTCCTTGGTTTTCTCAGTTATCCAACCAGCTCTATCAGTTTCCTTTGTACTTCCTAGTGAAAAGGGGTGGAAATTTTTCACAAGATATTCGTCAAAGACTACCCTAGAATGTAGCATGGGTTGGGATGTTAGATTACTATTTTTGTGGTGATAAATTGAAGTAAAAGTACAACCAGAATGGCCATGTGATAACGATGGCTGTGGTGCACCATAACATTACCCAGCAATGTAACAAATACTTGCAATACATATTGTAAGTATTGCATTTGGACAGTGACTGAAAACAGACAAAGTGTGATCCTCTAAGTTTCAATGGTGCAATCTCCATGAATAACCTCCAGCATGCAGCTTTAACAATGTGGGAATCTGCTGCAATTCCTAAATTTCTTAAGGATGCCAGGATTGCAGTGTCCTGGATAATGCTGCATGAAGCCAGTTTGGTCTTTGTGTATGTGAGTATATCATGATGTCTTTCACAACTGTGACCCTAGTTTTTGTTGATTATCTTTGCACCAGCTTAAAAACAATTTTTTTACAAATTCATGTTGGTCTCCTCTCTGAGCTTTACAAACATTTAGAGTAAGAAAAGTATTGATTAAATATTGTTAAGATCAACTTTAACCCATTAGAAGGCAAGGGGCACACTGTTATTTTACTCTGGCTAACACCAGAGGATTTTACTCATGAAAGGGATGAGCCCAGCGCCTTAATGAGTTAACAGCCATCTCCTTAACCCATTAAGTGACAAGGGCACACTATTTTACTCTGGCTAATGTCAGACAATTTTACTCATCGAGAGGATGAGCCTACTAATAAGTTAATATCAATACATCAAGATTCTGAATTAAATAAGGGTTATTGTTTTTTTTGAAAACAAATATACAATCATTTGTACGACATTCATTTTCTTTATATTTTTCTAAATGGCTGACTACAGTCTCTTGTGAATCAATGGTTATCAACGTATAGTTTGTGGAGAATTTAGTGTATTATGGCAGAATCATTGCTGGGTTGTTATTTTGATATACCAATAAATTGGCTTTATTCTGACTCATCAGTTCCTATTGACTAGTGTGTGGTTCCAATCGACGTGTTCAAATGAGGCTAGGGATGGTCTCTTCTGAACATGTGAACACAATTCATTTCTAAATAAGAGGACACGTACTAAACTATCTGATCCTTTTGTGAGAATATTATTGAAAAGTAATATTTCATGTTAATTCAAAATTAAAAAAAAAAGGACAAAATATGAATGTTATTTGAATTCTTTGCTTTTGTAACAATACCCAAAATACATAATGAAAAGTAAAATCTTTTCTTTTCAGTAAACTTCAATACACCGTAATAAGGATTTATGTCTTGCCTCTTTCTGCGTTTGCTTAGCTTCCTTGACTAAAACATGCTGTCAAATATGCAGTAAAAGAGCACTGTTTTATACATTGTATAAAACAGGTACTGCAAAGGTGCCTGTGAATCACTGTGTGATTTTGCTACTGATTATCTTTTATGAAACTCGCAAATGCTTTGGATATATCAGCCAAACTTTGAACTTTTTATGGTTCACCAGTTGCGTTTGACCACAAACCTATGACCACTGGTCATAAAGGGGATGGTTATGACAACTTTTGTTAAGAATTTAAGCGTTACACCAAACTTCAAACATTTTCTTTTGGAAAAACTGAACTATTTTAATATTTCCCTGCCGTTCGTGACTGGGGATTAATGGAACGAAAACTAGACGTCACTAATGACGAAAAGTGCCGCCTTAGTTACTTTCTAAGGTTCTTTGTGATATATTTTTGAGATAAGGAGAGCCTTGAAAGCTTAGGGTATCAAAATCCGTACAGAATAATAAATTTATATTGGCTTTTTCACACAGACAACCTTAAACATGAACTCGGTCGTGAGCATTTCATAACTCCCGATTCGAAAGCCGATATTTTTCTTGTTAAGGAACGCATTACATATCCCCACGACAGATTTGAAGAAAAACTCATATACTATCCGAATCAATTCGTTTTCTCTTTGAAAATGCAAAATTCGCGTGCACGGAAGGCTTTTTCTGAAGTATAGTTATTCGAAGTGATGTCCCAGTAAATTGAGACATGTTGGTAAAATCGAGCAGTCTGATCGGTCCGCCCCATCGATGTAAACAAACGCGCTTATTGGCTCATTACATTATCTGCCCTTGTTACTGTAAGGTAAATCCTCAGGCAGAAAAATATTCAGAAATAAATAAAATTGACTGTGAAAGAAGCGCAGTAAATATCTTTCATGTCTTGTTATTTCTCAGGGTTCTTGGGCTGACGACGAACGTCATGGCCACGGACAACTAACTTATTACACAGGAGAGAAGTACGTGGGGAATTGGGTGGCGGATAAAAAAGGTAGCGATATGTTTAATATTTCATAAAATACTCATTAGTAATTCACGAAGATGCATATACTGATCTTATTTTTAAAGAGCTTAGTTTAATGAAATTTCATGATATTTGTTCGGTACAGATAGGACAATTAATGTTTTCTCACAAACATGATTTATTGCTAAAAACGTTTGACAATTTATTTATATTAAATAGTCAATCTACAGCTAAAAAACAAGAACCACTGAATCTTTTCAAATTCCTTTATGTCGAACAAATATTTTTCAGTTTTCTATAAGATTTCAAGGCCCGATGTTTTTTAGTTCACTTGCTGATGGAATTATTAACCCTGCTTTGTTAAAATAGTTTACGGCTAAACTGAAGGTATTATTAAGCAAATGAATATTTTTGTAGCTCATCATTTATGTTTTTATATTTGCAATTTGATTTAATTCCATTGGAGGAAGTCTAAATCAGTTTTATAAGCCTTACGTGGTTTCTTTTGGACTTCCTCACCACACGTCTGTATAAATATTGATATTTATTGTCTTATGTTATGTCGTGTGGTAAACTCAATGAACTCAGATGAACTCATTGGTATGCTGTTAATCGGATACAGAATACTTATTAGAATTATGAACTTTTCCCTTCGATTTTCTATGTTAGAATTCACTGAAACTTTAAAGCAGCCGGTAAACTTGGCTCTTTAAGGCAGAGACACATCGCGTCGCTGAGTTGCTAGAGCTCAGCGACAAGGTGAACCGGCGACCAAGCGACAAGTGAGATAGACACACTGTCAAAGTCGTTAGCGATAAAGCGAATAAATTGAACAACACAACTGTTTTCCACTTGGATAACTTCATCGCTCTAAGCGACTTTTCCTTTAGTCTCGAAGGCTTTCGACAGTAACTAATGAGAAAACAATTCAATTTGCACAAGAAAATGTCGATTCACACGACAAAATTTGCCTGGTGGAAAACAACTTTAACCCAGTCTTTTCCCCACTTTTCAACTTCATTTTCTCATTTTTATATTCTGTCCGTGACATATCATAAAGCACTGGGTACGATCTGTGTTCATGAGAACCTCGAACGACGCTATTCTGCAACTTTTTGCTCGCGACTCAGCCATTTCATGTGCTTCAGCGATTTCAGCGGCGCGTTCCCAGTGACAGAGCTACAAGCCCTGGTAACCGCACAAATTTATCGCTGAGCTCCAGTGACACGGCGACAGCGATAGTGTGTCTCTGCCTTTAAATGTATTCTTATTTTAAAAAAGATACAACATTCTCGTCCAAACCGTATGGAATTTACTAGGTGAGTCGCGGGCGAACCGTAGTAAACCCCGTACAGTTAGGCCGCTCATATTGTATTACTCATATTGTATCATATTTTTTTAAATCATTTTTTGACTTTGAACTCAATTGCTACAGTGGATTTGCTAGAATCGCTAGCCAAAGTCTCCGTGGAATCCTTATCCCTGTTGGTGTACCAGGCTGATGGTTTCGACATTTGGTGAAAGAAATTTTAGAGTGTCCGACTGCATATATCTTAAGACCTAACCGCGACCTTGCAGTTGCTCATGCGTTTCCGCCGTTTTCTAACATATTTCCAAATGCTGAAATACACCTTCTGCTGTTCATTACCAGAAAATATATTATCATTAACGCTAACCTCAAACTCATTAACGCAAAAGTACATTCATTTTATTCAATGGACATTCATTAGAATAGATTCGCAACCATTTGCTTACAAGGGCATTCTAAAGTGCCAACAGACGACCATTAACACCATTCTGCTACACATTAGGGGCAATAAAATTTCAATTGCGCAAGAGAAATATGTTGCCTAATTGAAAGTTTGTTATCGCTAATCTACAGTAGAATGGTGTTAATGGTCGTCTGTTCGGACTGTGGAATGCCCTTTGATGCAAATGGTTGCTTATCAACGCTAATGAATGTCGATCGAATAAAATGAATGTATTTTTGCGTTAATGAGTTTAAGATGAGCGTTAACGATAATATATTTTCTGGTAATGGACAGCAAAAAGTGTACTAAGATATCACCCTACGTGTCGATGTCATCATATTCAAGTTTAGCTGAATGTTGTTTTCATTAAGCAGCATCATTCTGATGTTGATAGTGGACTCTTTTTATTTGTTTGCTCGTGCAGATGGAGAAGGCAGACAGACGTACGTCAATGGTGATGTGTACAAGGGACAATGGTCCGAAGGAAAAATGCATGGCAAGGTGAGTTATGGCCGGTTCTTATTAAACTGCTGGATGCAACTACCGTAAGGCTTTTCGCAATGTTCTTTGCTGTGCTGATATAAGTAATTTTCCTCTCCATTCCCTTTGGGTTTTACATTTTTTGCATGAAAAAGAAAACGTTGTAACGTATTCTGGTAATTGTATTAAGCTGACATAAGAAGAGGATCCGTGTATAACTAACCTAGTAATTCGGGCCAACTACCGATTACTAGATGATTCAAAGATATAAGTCCGATGAAGTACTTGACGTAGTAATAATTATGTAAACATGCAAATTGGTATTGGATATTATGCTTGTATGGCCCTAACCCCAACCTGAACCTTGACCCTAAGTCTGATCATAATTCTAACCCTAACCCCCTCAATGAAGACATGTAATTCTAATCAAAAATGGTTGTGCTCAGAAAATATCACCGTAAAGATTTGCCCTCGCCTCCCTTAAGTTTTAAGCTCAGTTCATAAAAGATAGTACTGGCACTAGTGCAATGAGACGGCATGTAAACCAGAGTGAATCAACTGCAACAGCAAACACCCGAAAAATGCGAATTTTTCTTTTGTTATTATCTCATTATCGTATTATTATCTTATTTTGTTACTTGTATTATATGATTATTTATATGTCAAGACTGATGAAGGCAATTGTCCCTACTCTAAGTAAACTTCTTATTCTACGACACTTATTGCGATTTGGTTTATGGGACTTGCTCTTCGTATCTTCAAACCAAACTGCAAGTAATACAAAATGGAACTACCAGAGAAATTTCTGGGTAAAATATTTAAACGTCCATACCGATTCATGTATATGTGTGCGTGTGCGTGTGCGTGTATGTCTGCATATACCTGTACGTATGTGTGTGTAAGTGTATATACTGATTACTTACTAACCGAGTGTGAGGTTTGTGCGGGAAAGTATTTGCCCGAGGTTTTTGTCTGCGAAGAGAAAAAAACTGAGAGCAAATACTTTCCAGTACAGATCGAAAAAGCGAGGTAAATAAGGAATTATGTGGCTTTTGGTTCCATCCTTCATCGGTTTTGACGAACTTTCTAGTTCGTGAGTTAGCGGTTTAGGTTTACCTCGCTTGTTTTTACCAATTACTTTCATCCAGATTTCAGATTGAAATTATCTTCGAGAGGATTTAACTAGTTTTTTGGTAGTTTGTCGTAGTAAATATTTTGTAAAATGTTCCTGAATATGAATTCTTGAATTCCGCGCGGGAAAGTATTTGCCTGAGGTTTTCTGTATGGAAAAAACCGAGGGCAAATACTTTCCCGTACAGACCAAACAGAAATTTATTATATCACTTTTGGTTTCTTCCTTCATTGCGTTTAACGAACTTTTTAGTTTGTGAGTGAGCGGCTCGGGTTTACTTGATTGTTTTACCTATTATTTCGTATTTTATTGTATCCATTCATGTAGTTTTCTGCTTAATATTATTAAGAAAATTTAAAAATTTTTTTTGGTTGTTTGTTATTGTTAATCTTTTGCAAGACGTCCTTGAATCTGGTTTATTTGTCGTCAAATCAACTCGGAAATTTTCCCACCTATACTTGTTGGTCTTTACGGAAAATATATTGAGTGACTAGGTAGCCAATCAACGTGAGTCATTTTGCGTACAGACCGGATAGCAAACTCAGCCGTATGATAACGTTTGTATGTAAGTGTGTATGTATTTGTTTATGGATGTGTACAGGTATCTGATTATGTTTCTTTTTGGGCTTAGGGTGTAATCGAATTTGCAAATGGTGACCGTTTTGAGGGTGATATGCTAAATAATGAAGTGGAAGGTGATGGACAGATGACTTGTATCAGTGGTTTGGTATATAAAGGAGAGTGGAAAAAAAGCAAGGTAGTGCACTCTTAGTTTCTTGATATTCAACTGTTTAGCAGTGTATTGAACTGTGAGAAGTCACCTGGTGCATTACATTGTAAATAATACCTGATTTGATTGATTTTTCTGTGTATTCTGCCCTGCGGTATAGGGCAAGCTGATAAATTTAGTCCATTTACGTACACGCATACCTTTAATATAGATAGCAATGCCCAACAAATTGTGAGTATCGCCATGTATAAACATTAACAATTGGATAAACAAAGAGAGCCAGACGAATTTAAAGCATATTTATTGATTAAAGTTTTACTCTAATGATGTTGCTTGTAGCGACGAAACGTTAGTCAATAAATATGTTTTAAATTCTTCTCGCCTTTTTTGTTTATCCAGTTGTTAATGTTTATATATGGCGATACTCCGCACAGTTTGTTGGGTATTGCTATTAATATTAAAGTTACGATTTTTACCTGGACAATCACTCGTATACATGGATACCTCCGTGAACACAATATCTTCTGAGATCTTCGTTAGAAGACCGGTCTCTTTTCTATATCTCGGCCATTCTTGTTGCAAGTCAAGCTGGGCTTTCAAATTACCGACTGAATTTAATCATGTTATATCCACGACTCGTCAAAATAATGAAAAATTTATTCAGATAAACTAGTTTTTGAATTTCTACTTTAAAGTTGATATCCATATTGATCAACTCCGGTAGAAGCCGTCATGAATTATTGGATTTTATGCAACAGACATTCTAAGTGACTTTTGCTCGATATGTGCCATAAGTAGCTGGTTCCGTGACTTCATGGTCAGCTTTAATGATACTTTATTACTTAAGGATTTGTAGGTAAAAATATCCGATAGCTTTTTTGGTGAGTATTTGATAAATTGCAAAGTGGAAGATGATTAGCCCGCAGTCAATTTCCAGTCTCTAGTAATGGGTATGTGTCGTATTTGTTAACCACGATAGAACTACGATCCTGGCCAATAAAGACTGGGACAGCGCTGCAAATGAATCCCTACTAACCGTACAAAAGACGAGAGAGGGAATATCGCTCGTTTCTCCCTCTCTTCCCCCTCCATCAATGTTGCTTCATTCCACCGTGTAAGATTATTCTGGCTGGGTCATACGCAAAGCAAAACTCGCAACATTGAAGGAGGGAAGAGGGGTCAAAAGTGAATTCATTTTAAAGTGTTGTCCCAGTATTTTTGTCCAGGATTATTGGTACATTTTGAACAATTAAAACGATCACGTGACCTCTATTTTCACCTCTTCGAAATTTTCTTTTTTATCGTCCAGGAATGCGAGGAACAAGGTGACTTGTGATATTTCGGCTTTCCGTTTACACTATAATATTTCGGGTACGGCAGGGTAAATTAGTGGGGCCGATACTGACACGTTTAGAGGTGCACAGAACAACCAAATTTCAAGGCAATAGTACCAAATTTTAAAGGGCCACTCCACTCAAAATACAAGTTGGGTTCATATGAAAGATCTTACCAACATTAGGCTATCGGAAAAAAACAACTGGCTAATTTCATTTAGTTAAGGATATATTGCGCGCCCAAGTTCGAAATTTTGCAAAATCGGCGACGCCAAGTGGTCTTTCCCATGCGGACGCGGATTGTCAGCGAAGTACCAAATATGACGTCTTGAGTGCTTCTTGCTCGATTACCAATGTTGTTTTGAAGTAAATTACAAATGTGCGTTGTCGGAGAGAGTTCTTCTGAGGAAGGTTGTTCTACTTCAAGCCGTTCGAACTCTAAATCTAGATGTAGACGATTTCCTGGAAGATAACCTTAACCTGGATGATGTTCAGGGTTATCAATTTCAACCTAGACGAAATTCATACACAGGAGAATCGACCGAATCTGATTACTACGATGTGGATGAGTCGGTCAACGCTGAACCAAGTTCTGTCGCTGAACTGGATAACTTGGATTGGTAAGTTTTAATTGAATTTCTCGATACTTTTTTTAAGTAATGGTATTGTATAAGGAAGACATGATTTCTGTAAACTTTTCTTGCCCATACCACCAGAATATTTCGAACCAGTTTCACAGGGATTGAAACCAAACTGCACGAAAACCAGGATTATCTGTTACGCAACCGTAGTGCTTTTGCGGTCTCTCAGCTTCATACACCTCGTTCTTATCTAGCACCACTTGAATTTCCTGACAGCAAATGCACTCCTCTTCTCTGTCCATTATTAGGCAGTTTTTGCACGTACACCTGAAAATGAAAGGAGCTGTTGTTTTGCTTCGAGTGGGTATGGGAATGTTTGGAATCCCTGTGAAACTGGTTCGAAATATTTTGGTGGTATCGGCAAGAAAAGTTTACAGAAGTCATGTCTTCCTTATACAATACCATTACTTAAAAAAAGTATTGAGAAATTCAATTAAAACTTACCAGACCAAGTTATTAAGTCGAGCGACAGAACTTGGTTCAGCGTTGACCGACTCATCCACATCGCCGTAATCAGATTCGGTCGATTCTCTTGTGTATGAATTTCGTCTAGGTTGAAATTGATAACCTTGAACACCATCCAGGTTAAGGTTATCTTCCAGGAAATCGTCTACATCCAGATTTGAGGAGTTCGAACGGCTTGAAGTAGAACAACCTTCTTCAGAAGAACTCTCTCCGACGACGCTCATTTGTAATTTACTTCAAAACAACATTGGTAATCGAGCAAGAAGCACTCACTGACGTCATATTTGGTACTCCGCTGACAATCCGCGTCTGCATGGGAAAGACAACATGGCGTTGCAAATTTGGCGAAATTTCGAACTTGGGCGCGCAATATATCCTTAACTAAATGAAATTAGCCAGTTGTTTTTTTTCCGATGGCCTAATGTTGGTAAAATCTTTCATATGAACCCAACTTGTATTTTGAGTGGAGTGGCCCCTTAAGAAGTGCGCATGTACTGTTTAAACTGAAAATCGACCGTGCCGTGCCACAAAACAGCGGTACCCGTACCAAAATATTAATCATGCGTGCTCAAAATGTCAGAGTGTAAACGGGTTATAATCAAAATATTACTCAATGACTCCATCGTTTTAATTTAACGTGAATCACTAATTTTCGATATAATGCTATTCGGATTAGGTTTAGTTTTATATTTTTTTAGACTGTTGACTGATATTGTTTTTAAAGTGACTCGTGTTCGAACAGGTATCGAGTGAAATAAAATATTATCAAGCCATTTCGAGCCTGTTTACTGCACTCTTTAGACTGGTTGGACCCCATGGTTTGCTTGTGTTTTTGCCCGACCTTGAATTCTTCCTTCTTTATTTCAGAGACATGGACAAGGTCATTTATTTTTCCCAAATGGCGATGAATATATGTACGTATCAACATGGACGTTGCTTCTGCAGCTATTGGAGACCTTAAGCAACTAATTTTTTGAGTCACGGACGTCAACCGGAAAATTTGATGAATAGGTGTTTTCGATATTTAGGCTGTTGAATAGAATGTGTTCTGCGACCAAAGGTGATAAATAACTTCAAAATCCCAGGAGAGATAATGCCATGTCTAATCAACCAGTCAGCGCTGAACTTAATGGCCGGCTCCCCTTATTACGTCAGCTTAACACAATTACCACAACACTTTGCGGTTTTTTCATTTTCATGCAAACATTGAATTCCCAAGGTGAATGTAAAGACAATTGCTCCGATTAACATTACAAACAAGATTTCGAAAGGCATTCTGATAGTTGTATCTAGCAGACGTGTAAGAGGAACCGACCGTTGACAGATATTGACATTCTAGGAGTAGACGTCGTCTTCAGAACGTGGAAACGCTGTCATCGACGTCTGAGTAGAATGAAAACGGCGTTCTACATGATCGATGACGCTCTTGGGATTTGAAATCATTCAATTTCTTTGTTTGACGTGAAAAATTCTATTGAAGGAAATGCCGTTCGTGAATCAAGAACGCTTGTTGATTAAACTCTCCATTATCATGGTACTTTAGATACTACTGAGAATGTTTTAGCAGGAAAATACTTTTGTGTTTGGATAGTGCTACTGGAAAATGAATGATTTCTTTTTTTAGCCATCAAAGACGGGGTTCCATGTGATAGCTGTCTATTCTTATGCATGACCATCACGTTATTAGTTTAGGTCCATTTTACTGACCTTTGAGGACCGACCTTTCTACCTTTTTTTCGTAAAAAAATTGAAAATTCCGGAAAAAATAGAGCATTAAGTTTCGTTTGGTAGGCAAAATTTGGTTACGTTAGTCAGGTCAAATCTTTTTTTGTTACTGGTTGATATTTTATATACGTATTAGGGCTGAGGAGGTGAGGGGGCTAAACCGTAGGAGTCTGATTGAGAGTCAAATTAAATTCGGGTAATTTTTCAACATTCGTATTCGGGCAAATTGAGCCGGACACCCCCCAACCAAATTGGGTTAACTACGCCCCTTGCTTTCTGTAGCTGTGCCCAAATTTAATTCACCAAGTGTGAAACTCGTTTACGCCGTGAAGAGGTCAAAAATGTCGGGCTGTATTAGAATTTAGACCGTTTATACATGAATTTGATAAGTTTAATTTCAAGAAGGAAGTTGAAGTATAAAAGTATAACATTTGAAAAAACAAACTACTTGAATGCGTGGAAGTAATGAGCAACTTGACATAGTATGCATTTTGTAGAGTGCAATTTTACTTACAAGTTCTCGAACTTTTTTATTCCACATAGAGGAGAAATGCTAAATGATCGTATTTGCGGGTATGGTCGAATGACTTACTTTAATGGCGACGAATATACTGGTGAATGGGTAAATGAGATGGTGAGCTCTTTTCCATTTTTACTCTTTCATACTTTACTCTCTTCCGTCCTTCCATCCGTCGGTCCGTCTATCTGTCTGTTCATTTGTCTGTCTGCCTACCTGTCTGTCTGTCTAACTGTTTGTCTATCTGTCTGTCTATTTTTACTGTGTTTTACCTTTGTGTGTTTGCTTTCTTTCTTTGTTTACAGGTTTATTTGTGTATTTGTTTGTTTGTTTCGTGCTTTTCACTTTCATACTCATGTTCATATTGAGCAAAGTATCGTGATATGTCAGTGGAGAGTAGATCAGTTATTTGCTGATGCCGAAAGACGCAAATTTATGGAAGTGGAGTGTAGTGTGCCTGAGCTGAATATTCTTTGCAATGAAACGTTACCCAAATAGGTCTTGCAGCCAAGCAAAAAGACACGAAAAAAATAAATGAAATAATATGATTTACTTGTGTATAGGACTACGACTGTTTGTGCAACAATGAGGTTCATGAGCTTAGCAGTTTGAAGTTATTTTATCGTTAAATGCTTTAAAGTCACCGGATTCTCCAAAATTATCCCTTTGCTGAAGTCATGTGATTTTTGTTGTAGCGCCACGGCATTGGTTATTTTAAACTTGTTCGAGGTGCAGTTTACGACGGCCAGTGGAACAACGACTTCATGAACGGACAAGGGAAAATGTCGTATCCTAACGGTGACGATTACACTGGCACTTGGTATCAGAATAAGGTATAGTATACAGTTTTAAGTACACGTAAAACCACGAAAATCTGCGTTCAGTTTTTTTCTCATTTCCCCATGTGGATAAATGAACAGTCGTTGATCTTCATTGAAAGAAGAGGAAGTACACTAATGCAAGCTTAGACCTCTTCAACGTTAGATTATTCCTTTTAATACGTAGTTATTTCTAGTATACTTAACATTAGTCGTCAGTTAAGAAACCTGGGGAAAAGTTAGCTACAAAATAATATCCCTTCCCTTTAATTTTTTTTTTTAATCGAAGTCGTCATATTATAAACAAATATTCATTATACCACCGTAGCACCGTCGGTCGGTCGGTTCAAGGTTTTGATATGCAGCCAACGTAGGATGTATGACCATTCTTGACCAACCAGTCTTTGTCAATGTGTGATGGTTTTCTCGATAGGTAGTCTTCCAAAGCTTGGAACTGACCATGGAAATAGATTATCAAAAGAGACTAAATATAAGAGAAAAGCAAATTTCGAAAAAGAAAGCCATCTTTTAACTTAAGATTTAAGTTAACGAAAGATGAAAACTGTGAAATAGTGATATTTCGATTTTATTGCCAAATCATCTTCAGACCAAGTGAACTAACAAAAGCGGACCTAAGGTTTATATTTTTTGAAGTTGTCGGCTGGTTAAAAGATACTAATATTTCATATTTCAACGTACTTTCTCCACAATAAATCATCGGTACCAATCTCACAAAGTCTTCATTCACACCATGTTTTGGTGAAGGTGGAAACTCGAAAAGGTGGAGTAATGCGATACCATGTTTCATTTAAAATCAAAACAAATGTGGTCAACACTTTTTTACGTGGCATATCTTTTGTATCATGAATGAGCTCTCCTTAACAAGGTGTACAGAGCTATGCATGAAACTTAAATCTTTGAAAGTAAGTTTAAGGCTTCGGACGGAAAAGTGAAGAACTTAAAGGGAGGGGATCAATTTCCAATTCCTGATTCGACGAAGACAAATCCTCGGGCGTAGCGAACTATGACTGCGGCGACGTTCTACTGAAGAGTGTTTCTACCTTATGTTCAACTTAACTGGACCAAATTTTTGCCCGACTTATACCAAGACCATCGATTTTAAGTTCAAATTTCCTGATTGTTTTTGGTACTGTTATTCGTTCGTTGGTTTATTTATTTATTTACTTATTTATGCATTTATTTACCTATGTATTTATTTATTTGTTTATTTATTTATTTATTTTTGGTTGTTTGACACCCAAACGCTGAGTAGTGACACCCTTGAGCAAGTGTTGAACGGGACCTTTTTTACCTGGACCAAAAGTCGTTCAGGTCTTTAAAGGCTACCTCTAAAGTTTATAACTCAGACTAATATTTCTGATTACTGAATTAGCATAACGTTAAATCGGAGTTTTGACTATACAAGCATAAATTTCCACTAAATTAGTCGAGTTTACCTTTGACTTTTACGACGTGCATTCAAACCAGAGCAATATACCTCAGACTAATCTTTTGGTAACCTGTCCAATGGCTTTCACGCAGCCAATAACCGTCCCGCCGAACCAAAGTTTACATGTGCAATTATTGAATTGCTCGTAGTTTAAAAGTATTTTGCGACATTCGCAGCCAAATCGCTCAAACATTTATAGCTGCGTCCTCAGACCTGTCTGAAACAAGTACATTGTGGTTCTACTGTTGCAATCGAGGGAAAACCGATTTTAAACACAACAAACGATTCACCTTTATATACCTTGACCATAGGAAAACACGATATGGAGACGGATTATATAGATGTTGTTTTCTTATAACTCCTGGTCACTAATACAGTGTCGAGTTTGCAGTTAGAGCATATCGATATACCTTTCTGTAAAAGTAATTAATTTTGAAACAGACGACATGTTATTACAAACAGTTTAACTGTTTTCGTCGCTCGTTCAGTTTATTTTTTTCGGTTTTTCAAAGATGTCTCTAAGATGTTAAATCGTTTTATTATATAGCTAAGCTCGTTATTCGATCCGTACGCAAAATGACGCACGCTGATTGGTTGCCTAGCCGCGCAATAAGATTTTCGTACAGGCCGGCTAGTTTTGGCGGGAAAATTTCCGAGTTGATTTGAAGACGAACAAACTAGATTTAGGGACGTTTTACAAAAGATTTACGATAACCAACTACCAAAATCGTTCTGAAATCTTCTCATCAATAATTTTAAGGTGAAAACTTGATGAATTTATACAAAAAAGTACGATGTAATAGGTAAAAACAAGGAAGGAAACCTAAGCCGCTCACTCACGAACTAAAAAGTTCGTTAAAAACGATGAAGGAAGGAACCAAAAGCCATAGAATAAATTTCTTATTAACCTCGTTTGTTCGGTCTGTACGAAAACCTCAGTCAAATATTTTCCTTACAAACCTCTCACTCTGTTAATAAGTAATCATTAATCGTCCAATGAAATGAATTTTTACAGAGAGTCGGCAAGGGCCAGTTGATGTACGCCAACGGTGACACATATAATGGCCTGTGGCAGGAGGACACGATGCATGGTAAAGGTGTCATGTACTATAAAGACGGCTCAGTCTATGAAGGAAATTGGGAAAGAGGAGAGGTAAGGGATAATGGTATTATAGTTAATATAGATCCGTACCGTGCTGGAGTTAAGAAATACCAAATGGATTCCCGTGTATGGATGCTGTGATCCAAAAACGCGGGATGTTGCGAGACTCGAGTAAAGCATAAAGAAACACGAGCCACTAGGTGGGTGTTTTTAGCTTTTCGAAAGTCGAGCAACATCCCAAGTGTTTGGATCACAGTGTCCAAACACGGGAGTCCATTTGGTATTTCTTTTATAAAATGACATATGAAAAGCAGTTAACTTAATAAACCCAATGATGAAGTAAGCAATTCTCCCGAAAATCATCAACTACCAACCAGAACCAAGCTTAACGCAAGAAAAGTATCTTGCCTAATTGAAAGTTTATTATCTCTAATGTATGGTGGAATGGTGTTAATGGTCGTCTTTTGGCGCTACGGAATGCCCTTCGATGCAAATGGTTGCGTATCTACGATAGCGAATGTCGACTGAATAAAATGAATGTATTTTTGCGTTAATGAGTTTGAGGTTGGCGTTAATGATAGTGTATTTTCTGGTAATGAACAGCAAAAGATTATTTTTTAAATCAAACCCAAACCCTAGGCGTCAATCCTGCTTTGCTCCACGGCTTGTCGTGCCTCGTGGCGGTCCTTGTTTAACGTCTTATTTTTATGATCATTTTGGTTTCAACAATATAAAAGAAGTATTTCGCCTGAAAGGGAGAAGCTGAGACCACTACAATGGCAATCACAAATACGTATTTAATAACAAGTTGTTTGGGTTTTTTAGCGCCATGGCCACGGGAAAATCATTTATAAAGACAAAAGTTCATATGAAGGTAAGTTTGCTGTAAGAGTTCAGGAGTTCGGTTCGTCTGCAGATATTTTCAAAAAGTATCTGCTGAAGGCGACCCGACTACATGAGCCGATAGCTCTGAATCAGAGAAGAGAAAAATAGAATAAGGGAAAAATCGCTTTCAAAATTGTACTCTTGATCTGAGTCGAAAAGGGAACGTGGATGTAGAAAAGTGAGTGCAGAAGAAATCGTCTCCCTTCCCCCAAAGAGAAATTTGTGAGCTGCTGTACTGGTGTTGTTAATTTACATCACTGAGTTGGTGAGAAGTGTCTTTTAAGAGAGCGTATATCTTAGGTCCGTTGGCATGCCGCCATGACAGTATGTGTGATGGTTCTTCACAGGCGAATTTTACCGTGGATTCCGACATGGACGTGGAAAGCTAATTTATGCAAACAACGTCTGTTATGTTGGAGATTGGAAATCTGATAAGGTTTGCTGTCTTGTAGATTTGTAGTAGATATGTTTGAATTCCTCTTACTGATGCTCCTAATTTCACTTCAATTCCAAAAGAATTACCGACTAAATCAACTTTCCGGGCAGCCAATAATGCTAGCTTAACAACTTCCATGGAGAGGAAAAGGAATATTTCGGATGCTCAAAAACGTCTGGCATAAGGGAAATTACATTTTTAGGGGTCTAGATTCAATTCCTTGTATATTTCCGAATAGATCCTGGTAGACTACGTGGGAACTTGTGCGATATAATTCGTCACCACAGTAAATATTTAGAAGTCTGAATTGGATCCCTCCTCAAAGGCCTTGAAGTTCCATCTATTTCAAAAGATCCCGCTATGAAATGGGAAAGCTTTTGTAAACTAATATGCACTCGTAAATGTCTCTTCATTATCAAACCTGTCATAAGATGATACCAAGAATAAGCCCCAAATATTTGGTATGGTATGTCATAAAAAAAGACACACGTAAGTTGTGAGGGGAATGTTTGCTAAATTTGTTCTCATTTGGTATTCTTTACCTTCACCAAGTCAGCTTCAATTTGAAAATTGCGTAAAACAGCAGAGAATTTTGGGGTAGTTGACGACTAATGCAATCCTGATTTTCCCAAGTCAATATTGTATGAGTTACAAAATCTTTCCGCGAATTAGAATTTAAATTTTTATTAACTCTTATGGAATATCCTCTTGTTGATTCACTAGTTTGACGGAAACGGAGTCTTCAGTGATCCAAATACTGAATATTCTTATCAAGGTATGTCACTTTTAATGGCAGAAAAGTGCACACCAAAATGGCGGGGAAAATTTGCCTAATTTTTTAATAAATATATTCTATTTCTTACATAAAAATAGAATACTGCGTAGACAGTGTTAGATAAGGTTAAAAGTTTAAAGGTTGATAACTGCCGTGACTGATCTCAAAGAATTCCAACGTTTCGAGCAAAGGCCCTTCGTCAGAGAAAGAAACGTGTTCTGAAACGTTTTAGATCAAAAAGTACGGACTACTTGTCGAGAATTAGTATTTAACTCATTAACTCTTTCCAGGCGGGAGCTCTCCCTTTGACTAGTAAAATCATCTGGCGTTAGCCAGAGTAAAATAATAAAAGTCTTACACCGCCGATAAAAAGTTAAGGGGCAACGGTACCCTCTCTCATTCTACTCTGGCTAATGCCAGACGATTTTGCTCGTCAAGGGGATGAGCCCGGCCGCTAGATGAGTTAACTGGGAGCCATATATTCAGACGGCGAAGTATCAATCATTTTAAAATGTCTTTTTAAGGTGTTACAGACATTAGAGACCTTAAACACTCGTTCACCGTTTGAAAAATAGTACAACATAGAGAAATTTTCACGTCGAACAAAAATCTCGAAAGGTTGATAAAGTTGAAAATGATGAATAACCAAACGTCAAGTGACGAATTACCGGGGGGAAAAAATTCAGCAATCGAGTTTAGATATTTGGATGTTCAATTCAATTATGCATCCAGACTGTTTATAATGGTGTTCAAAAGTTACGATGGCAACTAGTGTTTGGGCCCGGACACTGGGGCCTGCTACTTCAAGAAATTTTCAAATTTTAAAATCTTAAAATGACCGTTTTCTGCATTCTTGTTGAAAAAGGGGAAAAAAAGTCTTCGTGATGGACTTGCCGGTACGCGCAATTCTTGGAAGTAGCACCGCTTAATTGCTGTGTAGCCTAAGACATATCATCAACCACACAAATTATCCATTCAAAAAGGAATTAAATGGCATATTAACGGTTATTGGGCTCTGTGCATCGTCCATTCTAGTTTTCATTATGAAATAACAGGCATCGTACGCACGCTCCGATTGGATGAGCTTCATTTTCAATCAGAGTACAGAGACACAACTGACGTCGTTTCACTTTGAATTAGAATACAGAGAAATGGATGAGGTCATGAAAACTCGAAAGATCCTTGGTTATTTTATAAAACAAATAGAAAATAGCTTTCTTGTCTCCCTACTGTGATAAAAACGTTCGTGACACCATTTTAACTGGAAAATTCCGGAAAACTCTCGGCTATGCATGGTGTTGCTAGGCATTTTTCTGATTGAAATGACGTCCTTCATATTTCTATCGCAACACAGATATAATTGAAACAGTGAAAACGGCGTTCTTCTGATCAAAGTATTTTATTTCGAGCTTTCGGTCACCAGGCTGTGACCTTCGTCAGGAAGAAATGAAAAAGTCTCTTCTTCCTGACGAAGGTCACAGCCTGGTGACCGAAAGCTCGAAATAAAATACTTTGATCAGAAGAACGCCGTTTTCACTGTTTCAATTATGTCTATACCTGATCGCGCTTCATCTATATTTAAACACAGATATACTCAAACAATTTTCTATTTGTTTATGTAAGAATGGAAAACTTACTAAACTATCACTGATAACTGCTGGGAAGGTGGTGTCGAAATCGCCTTAAAATAATAACTTACATTTTAAGGCGAGATTCCTGCGGCAAGAGTTTGATCCGAATAAATTGAACATTGCTTTGCTTTTCAGGTGACTGGTCGTACGGTAGACGTGAAGGAATTGGAATCGAGATCTATTACAAGACACGTTATGAAGGGAATTGGAAAGCCGATATGGTAAGTTAACATGTGCATTTTTTGAGATACAACTGCATCTGCAGTACCCTGCTCGTTATTGTACTTGCACCGCGTCACCATCTGTCGGATAATTTTCGCAAATGCATTACAATACTTGGACAGCACAAATACATTATACACTTATTGTCTGGTCCCGAGGGAAACGGTTAGTTTTGTTTTTCCGAGAGGTTCAATGTTCGTCTCGGGAGACATCGAAACTCGAGGGAAAACAAAACTAACTGTTCCCCGAGGGTCAAGACATTAAATGTATTGTCATAACACGACAGAGACGAGAAGAAAAGAAAGCGAGTTTAACTCCGACCTCGGTAGTTCCTATAGATTTTTCGGTGATGACTCTTCTGCTGAAATTCCCATACGAAATACAAAAACTGATGCATCATCATTTTTTGTAGCTTTTTGTGTATTTGCCGAGTCTTTTCCCCCTATAAGATGTCGTCTTCCACCGTGCGAAAGATTGGGAAAACGTAGTTTCTCAAATTCAGGCTCCATTCACGTCTTCGTATCAAACAAACCTTTATCTGCTTCTGGACTTTGTCCTATTTATCGCCGGAATTCATGCGACACGCTTTAATCATGTGCTTAAGACATACTTTGCTCCCGTGCTGTTGTAGCACTCCTCGGGCAACAATTTTGAAATTGTTGCCCGTGTGGGATACATTCAGATTTAGATAAGGCCATGTAACTATAATTCAACCAGTTGAAGTTAGTGTTACCTCCTGCGAAACTCCATCTATATAACAAGGTACGATGTGCCATGGCGTTGTAACGTATAATGCAACCCTACACAACACATTAATAGCGCGGTAACGCCACACAATGCAACGCAACGTTACACAAAGCAAGGAAACTCAATTAGTCGCTACGCAACGACGAGTAGAATGCATGTCGTAAAAGCGCACGTACTTAACTCAGCACAGATATCGCAGCACAATATTGTACAAGTCATGAGGTCAAGCGCGACACCACACTACTCAACGGAATTTAATGCAAAGTGGGTAACCGACCTCAATAAAGTGAAGAACGCAACAGATAAAAGCGCGCCAGAAAGTTGTTGAGGGGTTGTAGCGATGAGAAACTACGAAAGGTGCACATGAAGGGTTCAAAATAACGTCCTGGTCAACGATCAATGACCGGACACACTTGTTTGGCTGCAGTCATGGTGACTGGTCACATCGTCACATTTGCCAAAAGTTACGCTTTGCTCAATCAAATATCTTCCAACCACTAGTACCGATTAGTATTAAACTCATTAATAATTCCTGAGGAAAATACAAAGGAAAATCATAACCGTGTCATGTCTGTATATGTGCTAAAGACATGCTTACTTTTCTCCTCAAATTCTCCTCAAATTGTTTCAGCCTAGAAAACATAAATTTCCAAACTTTCTCCACGAATTAGCGTATTAAGAGGTTCGTTTTATAAGACATACAACGGCTATTAATCCCGACAAAGCACTCCTGGTCACCAGTACCACCAAGAGGGTATTAGTTGGGTGAAATTGACTCCGGGCCCGGACAAAGTAAGGGGCCCCGAAAGAAATCAAGAGGCCGGCTGGCCGGAAAGTACTACATTGAATTCATATTTTTTATCAGTGGAATTAAAGAACTTTTGCTCTTGTGCCATCAGTATTTCTGAGTAAAATAAGACATTGTGATCGTTCTCGCATTCCGATTTGGCGACGTCCGTGTTCCAGACACGAAAAGATGAATGACTTGATTTTACATGACGTTTTACGCTTATGTGACAGGCATCAATGTGCGCGGTTTGACTTAAAGTAGCACTTAAGAGTATAGATAGTTTGGA
This sequence comes from Heliopora coerulea, assembly GCA_030142905.1. Classification (NCBI taxonomy): domain Eukaryota; kingdom Metazoa; phylum Cnidaria; class Anthozoa; order Scleralcyonacea; family Helioporidae; genus Heliopora; species Heliopora coerulea. Next base: position 505,857 of record JASJOG010000073.1, on the reverse strand, counting down.
TTCATTATGCATGGAATACTGAATTAGATTTGAGGGAACGTTAGAAAACCTGCTATAAAATTTTGAACTTTGTATTACTTGTATTTACTGATATAAATATAGAATTGCTTTACTGTTTTGTTCATTTCAGAAGTTCATAGGGTGAGACATCAATGCATTACCGTGATTTCATTGTCATGAAAATTTCCGAAATTTGCCCAACAAGGCAAATTTCATTTGTTTCTAAATGAAAATTTCCGAAAGTTGCCCAGTGAAAAGGTTAATGAAGTCACTTTTCGACTGGAGGGAGTCTGTCAACTTCTCTGCCCTTCCCCCCGGGACCCGCAGTGGTTCCCTCTGAGACACTGCCGGTCACCTTGACCCGTGTCTCTGATGACGTTATTTTGAACCCCTGCATGACATATATAGACAGCCTATAATGCAGAACTTGGCAGAAAGTCGATCTCGAGTTTCCTGTGTAACATTGTAGAGACATGGTACAGGAATAGAGAAATCCCATGCGGGACATACGTTTGAAGGAACGTGGAAAGATGACCGAAAACATGGGAAAGGAGTCCGAACTTTGCGGTCAGGAGTACGAGAAGATCAGGTGAGCAACAATAACGGAACAAAAAGTATTATTACACATTCAAATTTCATTCTTGTTTCTTATTGGTCGACATTCACCAGTTAATTTTCAATATCCGTAAGTCGTGACATCATTTCCGCCGAATATAGTGAATTATTCGATGGGGCTGTCCAAAAACTTAAACTTATTGGGTGCTGATTACGTAACCACCCCGAGGCCGCGAAAATTACGAAATAGCAAAAATGGCCTGCAGCAGTTTGGAAAGTTAATCGCACGAGTCTTTTTACTGCAAATTTTTTCTTGAATCTGTCGCTGGTTTGAATGTATAATGAAACAATTATTGGATTCGGCTTACACATAATATTAAGAATTATCCAGACATCCGTCAGTGTTATCCACCTCAGCCTTCGGCTTCGGCAGATAACATTGACTTCGGTCTGGATAATTCTTGATATCATGCTCAGCCTCATCCAATAACTGTTTATTATTTTGGGTCGCTGTCTCGATCTGTTTGTGTGTACCTCGTAGAACTACTGTACATTTTCCGCTGTCTTGGTCAGATCGTATAGGTTCTTGTCAAACGGCATAAGTTCGAAAGTTTTGAAACTATTAAAATTGAAACACTCCCACAGAGTAGAGTCAAACCGAAGCTATCGAGATTCAGCTGAACGCTCTAGCCATCTAACTACAGGGACTGAATTCTACGGATCATAAGCTAATCATTTGATGGGCCAAAAATGTAAACTGGAGATAAATATTTCAGAATCATCCTCAGGGTATTATATATTAAATATATATTATTTATATATATAAATATTTATATATTATATATATATAAATATTGTGCAGCGAAATATATCCGTGTAGTAGCCATAGTCGCAAGAATACGAGCGAGAAAATATTTGTTATCATATACTAGAATAGTAGATATCCGAGATTGGACTGCTCTTGCTTGAGTTATGCTGCGCGATTTGTCAAACGAGTTGACGTCCTCCTGTGACACATTTTAAGGGAGTTGTTAAGACCATGCAGGGAGGTAGGAAAGCCCTCGAGAGATTACTTTACTTGTGGCTTGTAAGGATTGCCAAGCGTAAATAAGGAATTAAGATTAGGGTTCGAAAACGGTTGAATGATATGGTTAAAAAAGAGGCTAGTTTAAATTAATCGATTCCGGATAAAATGAGACCCGAAGATTTTCGTAGGTAGGCTGTCATACCTCACCCTTGAAACCAGAGATAATGGTTAACGTACGCGATGATGTTGCTGCCCTGGTACCACACCGATATTTGACGTCGCTGAACAAACGTGGTCAATAGTATATACAAGGGAATGTCAAACATTTCTTTCATTCCTGGATTTATTGTGCCATGATCAAGTCTTCTAAAAAGCAGTATACATGGCATTCGTGCCTTCTTCAAATCTTCATTGAAGGAGCTATCGACTGATTTGCTAGTGACTTTCTTTGCTCGTCTCTTTATGATGATTCATCAATGCTGCCTTTTTTTTTTGAGATTACGCTTCAAGGATCTGGGAGCCATTGTATTAGACACCACCGAAGTTTAAAGTGTGGCAGCTTTACTTGTTCGTGAAATCCTGATTCGTAGCGCAGCTTCGGGTTGCTTATTGTACAATTGTGGTCGAACCTACCAGTCTAGTCTGGTGAAAGAATTGATTGTTGAACACTAGCGAACTGAGTACTAAAGCTTAATTCCATAGTAAGGCCACCTCACAAGGCTCAACGGCATCCTGCTCTAGTCCTTCGTGACCTGTTGATGCGAAGCATAAAATTGGAATAAACTTTCGCCACAGTTTTTTGTTGGTCTATTACATTTTAAATCATGCAAGCGTGGGTGTCCTTCCATTTTATCTACGTTATTGGTCCGAAACTCATCTCCCTATAAACGTGACGTTTCACGTACTACAGACATCTGTTCTCCCGTTCTTGAGCCAGGATCGTGAAACACTAAGAGGAAGGACAAGTGGTAGTCTCGCTCTATTCATACAAAATAGGTTGGACAACGAACGAAAGAATTTGTGATTGTAGAAGTTTATCTATGAATTATGTAATTAATGAACGCGTTGGGATCTAACTTCCGAAAAAACGGTCAAATGCAACAGTTTTTGAAGGACTTTCATGGGAGGCTTAAATTGCAGAAGAAACGTGTTAGAAAAGCAGAGATCGAAAGCATCGTAGTTGGAGCGCTGTACTCAAATCTAAACGTAGTATAAAACTTGCATTTTTCAAAGATAAACCTCAAAACCCCCGCTCATTTTAATACCAATCAGTCTAATATGTGGTGACGCAAAAATAAGCCTCGCCAATTATAATATCACAGATTTCGAATTATCTTCGCCACTTTGAATCAGTACAATGAACAAATGATTTTTAAGTGTTATTCCACAATGCAGCTATGAAGAAAATTACGCCTCAAATAAAAAACAAAAAAGATATATATAAATATTGTTTTACATCACCTTTAAAATGCTCCAGCAATGAGCAATTGCCGTATCAAATCGTTGCAAAATTATCTGCTTAAGGTCTATCCACTCGATGCGATTGTCGTATACGATTCTTCACTTTGGCCTATGCGATAATGTAATAAAAGCACAATTCCTGCTTGCTATTCTCTCGGGAATGTTGCAATTGGTCCTGAAGACTCTTATGACTGAATCTGATATATGAAAATGAACAATCGTATACCACAGTCGTATCGTGTAAATGGGCCCTTATGCAATTTCACCTACATGCTGGAACCAGTCACCCAATCTGTGTTATCGTTCATAAAAATAGCTTGAATTTGTACTACGGCTGCGATGATTGATCTAGCGCAGTACTTTCTAATTCAACCATATGCCCGTGTTATTTATAATTATAAGTTGAAAGCCTACCTCATAATATCCCCAAACTTCTGAAAATCCTTATGTGATTGAAAAAGTCCTTTAAAAGTACAAATCTGTCAACATGTAACACAGTGGAAAGACGTCGACGAGATCAATGTTGCTAATTGTCTGTTTGCTTTACGTTTGTTTGTTTTATTTACATTTGAACTTTTTTAACCATTTTTAACGAAACCCATTTGCTTTTATTTCAACAGGAGTGGCACGAGGGTCATCTCCTTGACATAGCGGAGACCGTGGCTGAAGACTTGCCACGACTCCCCCGAAGGTGATCGTAGTTGTTAATCATTCATGGCAAAGTATTCATGGGAACCTTTAACCAAACTACCGAGCAATATTTGCTGATTGTGTAATAAAGATTGATGTGTATAAATGTAAGATTCTGTAAGAAATACATCGGGCATGTGCGAGGTGCTTCTGAGACGGTTTCCTGAGAACCTTTTAACGTCCATCTCTATCTGTAGGAAATTGCTTGGGAAAACATCATACCGGCTTTCTTTTCGCCTAATGCTGCGGCATTTAAAACAAACATATTTTCATAGAGGAGTATTTGGTAATCGCGGTAATTTTCTGGTAGTCACGGTATTATTTTAGTACAAAAAAAGTATTGAGAACATCTTTAATATGTAAGTGAGTTTTTCCTTGCCATTCGAGATTTTGAAGGCACTAATCAATTAGATTTACTGCTAGTCGATTTAAAACACTTGTCATCATACGTCAAAATTAGTATTATGGTCATGTAGTTGAGAAGTAAGTAATTCAGGGGTTAAAAGATCCATATATTCTGCGGCAAATTATCCAAACTCTTTTTCAACTCATTTTCGAATGCAACGTAATTTCAGTGTTTACATTTCGTCAACACGTTGTCCTTCTTGCAATTTTTGTCTTGTCTGGTTGACTGTAGCCGTGAACGTATTCTCTGCTACGAAACTTCGAGTACCTTTTCATTCCAGGAAAATCTAAAAAATTTTATTTTGGAATTACAGTCAACGCAGCGTTAGCAAAAATCGCATGTGACATGCCAATATTGCACTACTCTAAGGAAAAATTGAACAAACTTGTTTTGTTTGATATTGTCCTATGTTTTGTTTTCCTTTGATTTGTTTTTGTTTTATTTTGTATCGTTTTATTTTTGCTGTGTTGAGTAGCCTTGTTTTGTTGAATCGCCTTGTTTTGCTGAATCTTGACTTACCATGGAGGTTACTCCCAGCAGAGATATATCAGGGGAAATGCATTTTTAATTCTGTCAGAAATGTTTTACAGTTTAATATTAGTGAAAAGTATGCTTATTTAACAAGGGAGCGCGCTCAGCCTTAACGTTTTGAAATCTTGCACATTCTGCTTGTGCAGGAAAGTTCAGTCTTGGTCTTTGCTGTTTGAACACGCTTTTGTACTAGCGTTGAACGTGAGAGTCCCCTTCAGCATATTCCCTGCCCAAGTTTGATAATTAGCAATGTATTCTGCCAAGCTTTTTTGTAAAATCAGTTAACGCTGTTGTAGTGTTTAATTATTTTGCAAGATTAAACGGTGGCCTAATTTGTCTCCCATAGGCTTACCGACGAAAAGAAGTAAAATTATTTATAACAAACTCTCACAGAAAGCAAATAGCAAAAGTCGTTTCACCTCGCGCATGCCCGAACATACGACTGTACGTTTATAAGTTATAACTTGAGGAAATTCGTGGTAAGATATCCCCAAATAAAATACCGAGGAAGAATTTTTGAAAACTCCAAGGGTCGGAGGCCGCAGAATCTTCAAAGAATCTCCCCAAAAGGGAAATAATAAAAGTGTAGCTGCTGATGAGGGAATTTAAGTAACATTTGTAAAATGAGCGCCAGTGCTTAAATCTGATAAAGCACGTACTGCGAGTTTTTGAAATGACTTCGAAAACGAACCAGATAAAACGCTCAGTCGCGAAGAAAGTTTAAAAATTAATGTTTTCAAAAGTGTAAAAATTTGAGGGCTAATGTCGGTGTATTTTTATCACATTTACAGTCAAACCGGATGTTCGTGTATAGCCAACTTTTCGATGTTGCGTAGCAACAATGCAATCTTCATTTAGCAAGTTCGTCAAGGAATTTGCAAACTTGCAAGTCAACCGAGAAGCATGTTACCCGAAGGGCGGACAACGCAATATTAAATAAAACATGATTCAAGTTATTTCATTTAAGTACCTCACAATAACTTGAATCATGTTTTATCTGATGTTGCGTTGTCCGCCCTTTTGGTAACATGCTTCTCGGTTGACTTTCAACTTGCAAATTCCTTGACAAACTTGCTAAATGAAGATTGCATTGTTGCTACGCAACATCGAAAAGTTGGCTATACACGAACGTCCGGTTTGACTGTAAGCATTTATAAGGTTTCTTAAATGTCCCTCTCCATACCAAAAACAAAAAATAAATGTAATTGTATTATTGCTTTAATTAAATTAGTGGACAGGTGAAAGATAATCAGCAGCGTCTTATTTATGGTGTATGATATAAAAATTATTAATTCAATAAGATAAGATTGGAATATAATTGGAAAATTGTAAGTTATGGAATATTATTGTTTCCTTCCTTTGTTTGGAATGAACTTTGATATTGAGGTTACTCGTCGACATGTTAAAAAGTGTTGTTCTGCTCATTTTTAGCTTCTGCCGGGGAATGACAGTGTACACCAGCCCCTTTGGATACTTGGAACTGAGTAATCTGTATTATGTGCAATGCATTTTGCCCTTAATAGACTTTTGATTTTTGAGAGGCATCTTCGAAAGTAAATGACAGAGACCCCGTGAAAGTTTTTTAGGTGACACTATCTGCTATCGCGAGAATGCTTATTGAAGTTTAACTTCCTGACGTCATAGACGATCCATTTTGCCTCCAGAGGCAAAGTCAATTTTGCCTCCAGAACTAGGACTCAGATACTCAGAATTGACTTCTGTGGCGCTTCTAAGTTCTGCTCCACTACCCTTTGCACCCTGGGCACAAAGCAAAAGCAATTAAAGCTGTAAGTTGTAATGCCTTAGCGGCTCCATTTTGTAGATTTTCCATATGTCCATATTGCTCATATATCAAGATCTACCCAGAAAATGCCACATATTTGTGTATGTCTTACCGTTCGGTTGAGTTGTCAGTTTGAGTGGCTGAGCCAAAAATATTAGTTAAACTTGTTGATGTGGCATAGTGATTGAAATAGTGATGACCGATATGAAGTTATTCCTTGGAAATTCATTTGTGATTTTACAGTGGGCTTTTGTTTCCAAGTGGTTGTTTAATGTGGTTGTTTGAAAGAGCATAATGTCGTCCTTAGCTGGCTTTAGTTCGAGTATTAACACAGTTTATAAGTTGAGGTAAGGTAAGGAAGTAATGAATTGAACGAAATATTATCAGAACAGTAAATATGTTAACATATATTATCGTTGGCTCTGTTTCTTTTGCTTTCCAGAGTTTGATAAATTGTCGTACAAGTTATTCACCTTTCGAGATTTCACGAACGGATAATATAACTCAGTTATATACCTTGGCCTCGGTATTAAAGCGATCTCTCCAACTTTCATGGCTTCGTCCTCTGGTTGATACATCGCTTTAATACCTCAGTCACGGTATATAACATTTACTTAAATGTTATTTTACGTTCGATTATTAACCCAGTCTATGTTAACTTAAATATGTTAACTTTAATTCAAGTATTAACTCGTTTCTGACAACCGTTTTTCTCGTGCAAACGTTTTAAAAAGACTAACCATTTAAAAGCTGTGCCTTGTAATAAATGAGAAGTAAATGTAAATTACGTATTTCACATATACGGAAACTCAGTAGTCACTTCTAGACAATGCGTTCCTTCGTTACATACGTAAATAAAAATTCAGTGGACTAATTGACGTCGAATACTAAGTAACAATCTGTCATAATCTAACTGGAAAGAGTCATTTGCACGCGGTGATGAGAGTGTGTGGAGTGCAATCAGTTCCCATTAGTGTGTTGAAAACTCTACTTGTGTCGAGCAATTTCTCCAACAAAACACTACTATGTTGGGCAATTTGTCCGGTACCCCGGGGCAGTTTGTAGAGCAAAACTTTCTCAGCAATGCACAAGAGAACGATTTAAGTGGAGAATAACAGTTAACTCATCGCTAAGCTTCTACAGAGATTTTTTGAAGAATGCGAACAACTAAAAACAGTGTTTTGGAGGGGGAGGGTGAATTTCATAAAGTCATAGAGTTTAATTCCTAACGATGTAAATTTTCATTGTTGACTCACAGGCTGGTAAAAGTAGTTGCCATCGACTGGACGATTGCTGGTATAGTGTAAGGCTGTAGGCTTTGTCTGGTGTATGAATGTGTGCAGCGAGCCAAAGCAGCTCCTCAGCTGACTTTGTTGAATTGCCATCGTGCAAGCAAAATTTGGCGAAGGGAAAAGTATGCGAGGTCGCTCGTTTTATCATGCGCTAAAACAGGATGAGAAGCGATGGGAGAAATGTTTTTCCTCGTGTACCGTGTAGTTTTAGCACCACGTCTAACTATTCAAGTTGTATTGAAGTAAATGGTTTGACCCCGGGAAAATCGGTACATCTTTGTGATATAGTTCGACTAGGTTAGAGTAGTCTTGAGAATGACTGTAGGTGACTGACGTTTTGACGACCTCAGCGGCTGTCATCCTCTCTTTATCGACTCTGAAGATGGCCGCCACTTAAACCGTCGAAATGTAAGTCACCAACAGTCTTTCTAAAGACTACACTAATCTGGACCATCTACTATCACCAACGCGTATCAAGTTGTATTGAGCACTGTTTTCATCCCAAATTAAAAACTTTACAGCTAAAGTTTTAATCGCCCATACCCTCAAAAGGCTTAAAATTTTCAAGACAATAGATTTGACGAGGAGTCCGGGCCGAGATTATTCCAATTTTTAACCCATGGCTTTACCACACTTCATATCACGTTACTCATTCAATGGTTTCTAATAAGCTAAGGTAGCTTGCTTTGTACAAGTTGAAATAGGGGTACACTTTTCCAATGAATCCAGTTTGGGAAGCCACTGTGTTTGTGGTCGTGTTAACTACTGAAACTGTGCTGTTTTCGCAGTCCAAGTGAATCTCCAAAACATCTTCGCTCTTCCACTGTCCGAAGTCAGAGCGTCGGATTCCTTTTGGTTCTGAGTACTGCAACCCGTCCGTGGTCCAAACCCACTTTGCTCCCTTGTACCAGCTACTTTCAATGTTCTCTTTTCCGGGATAACAAACCCCGAGGGCACAGAAGTACCCTGAGGCCTTTATTACCCAGAAATGTCGTCCATTCGCGAATCCTTCGCTCCCAAGTACTGTATTGTCATCATCTATTGCCGCCGCGTCAAGGTTATTTGTGGAAAAAATAAAATCGCCGATCGATCCCTCGATGTCTAAGTGCCATGAACAGTTTCGGATTCTCTCTTGCTCGAAAATGTTGTTTGCGACCATCAAGTCGTTGCTGGTGGTCGTGCTTATGACTTCAGTCGGTTGCTCAGTTTGAGTTGGATCAATGTCACTATTTTCGGACACGTTGTCTTTCACATTTGTGGTTGGAAGCTTTTCGTATTTGCCGTCAACTGTCTGTTCAGCAACAGTGAGATATTCCCAATTGAAAGGCGTCGAGCTGTACTTGGTGACTCTCACTCTTCTAGACACTTTTACTCGTTTTCCTCGATTAACAAACATGCTTGATACAAAGTGCTTTCTCCGCTGGTCGATTATCTTTAATGTGTTATTCTTTCCGTCGTGTCGGGGAAATATTTGCATGGACGACCACACCAGCGTGCTTGCTTGTGGGTTGATTTGTGGAAAGACTGATTCCGAATGTGTTGATAGTTGTAGTAATGAGAAATCTGGTGGATAAAGATGGGATACGGAGGATGACTGTGCCAACCATGTTTCTGCTGTTTTCGCAGGTTGCTCTTGTAAAATGGTATATTGGTTAGGTGAAGGTATTGATGTAGTTACAAGAGTTGATTCCCTTTCTAATGCTCGCCATCCGTCGTTAGTATCCAAATTGTTGGGTATTTCTTCATCATTTGAACCAGACCTGTTTTCCTGTTCATCTTCATCCCCGGATGAATAACAGTCAGAACATGTTTCTTGTGCGGTGTCTCCATCTTGAACAGGGAACTCTGCCACCATCGATTCCTGTAAAGCTGCGTCGCCGTTGGTAAAGGACCGTTTGATTTCGGTTAGGTCATTTTGAACCTCTTCGTCATCTATAGAATCAACACCTGATTATGTAACCGGTATTACGAGAAACTGAATATAATTACTACTTAAAAAGTATCCAATCGATAATTTTGTCTTACACTTACTAGTCACTTGAGTACCTTAGTTGTCTGGACCAAAGTAGTTACAGATGATGACGGTTTTATACGTTACTAAAGAACTTGCTAAAATGCATTTTAGGTGTAAATGTGGCCATTATTTGTAGCCGTTTGAAGAAAAAACTCCTGGATTTATGATCTAGAAGGTGTTCCCCTTAGGAATTTAACCCCTTTTCGACACGACCTCACCACTTGACAAAAAAAAATTCGTCTGTCAAAGCCATAGTAAAACAATAAGAGGCGGGCTGCTGGTGAGACATTAGTAGTGCACGTCTCTCTCACCACTGTGAGAAGGGTTCGGTTCCGTGCAGTTATCTGATTAAAGTTACATGGTCACACGTGAGAAGAGTGTTGTCCAGTTTGACTCTACCAAACATCGCAGGTTTTCTCCAGGTACTCCGGTTTCCTCCTATAGTAACACTGGACCCATGAGGGGGGGCACTTATTGGACCTCTAGGGAGAACAGCTTAGCTAGCTGACAGGATTATCCACTATAAATAAAGACCCTTTGCCTTACCCTGACGGAAAAGAGATAAACTATAGTGGTTGGTAGCAATTTAAGCAGGTTTTAAGCCCCTTTCAAGAAACGATATCAGTTTACTCCCAGTGTATTCCGTACCGACAAAATCTTTAAATTTAACTGAATTTAGTATTGCCCTGTTTTCTGGCAAATTTATCTACCGTGACGCCTCTTACCGAACAAGTTTCCATATGTGACCAAGACGAAAACCGCTACTCACCAGACGTTTCAGAAGTACGCTTGCTGTCATCACGCCCCATGTTAACGTAGTGTACGACGCATGTTCCAACTTGATGATCTTGGGAATCTGCTGGTGCTCCCACAATCCACTTATCCGTATCATAAACTAGCTCAATATGCGTTTGACGTGTTTCAGCTTGACTATATTGCTGCAACAAAACATAACAGGTGCTAACTTGATTTTTTTGGATTGAGATGTCCATGGTGGTTCTGTACAAGGATTTGGTCAGGTCGTGTGGTATTTCATTGTTGCAGAAATCCGATTCACTGTTAATGGAAGCCTCAAAGCTGTTACTCTTTTCGTAGGTAACATGACCCTTTAATAGATCTGTTTTGATCGCGATGTCGTTTTCTCTTGGCCATTTATTGCGTTTATTTTCGAAATTCAAGAGCTCAATGTTGATATCCGACGTTATAAATTCTTGCTGATCGCTTGCTTTCTCGGCCAACAAGTCCAGGTGTCTTGTTTGAATTGCCGAAGATTCTGAAGAGGATTCTGCCGGGGCATAATTACTTGAACCTGGATGACACTCTGCTGATGTTGCGACTGGAGGTGATAGATCTAGTTTTTTCAAGGATTCCATGACAGCGTTTTGGTTTGAAGAAGAGCTACGGATATCTTGTGCTTGCGGCGATTGATTCATCCTCTCGATACTGTAATAAGAATTGTTGATTTTGGACGGCAATGGTGGTTTATCAAGGCTCTCGTGGTTGGTAGGCGCTGTTTCGATCTCGGACCTATCTGAAAGTTCGGGGATGTTTTCTTGGAACGAGGATGGCCTTTGGATCTCACTGGTATGCGAAGGTTCCCAGACGTTTTCCGTACTATCGAACGAACACTTTTCCTGAAAATCTGTTAGAGAATAACTGGAATGCTCGTTGCCTGGGGCTGGACTACCCACCATGGGTGTCTGACTTTTGGTCTGCGTTTCTTGAGCAAAGTCTGGTTGAATATTTTCATCTGGAGAAAACTTTGTCGGTGCAAATGGATCTTCCGTCAGGAAAGCAGTATGGAAAAAGAATCCTTGCTTGTCTGGAGAACTCTGCTCTTGTGTAGCCGAGAATTTCCTTTGATCTAAGTCTAAGGTACTAGGGTTCTGGTTAATATGAGGATTTTGCAAGTCTTGATTCGCTAATGGTGATGAGGAATGAGTAGTACTCTCCGACCAATTTTGCTCATTCATATAGAAACCTTGATCTGTCGTTCTTTGACGTTTGTACGGAGGCTGTAAGTCTTGGATCTCAAATGCAGGAGAATGTGGATGAGTATTGCTTGTTATTTCTTTTAGAAAATTCATGGTTTCTGGGTTAGTTTCCATTCGCAAGACGGTGTACTGTATTGGATTGATTAAAACAGAAGTATCATCATCATCAGTCTTGTCATTAAATTCTATTTCCCGCGGATGAACCTCACCGTGAGGTAAAGTTTTATCTTCCCTATTGGAACTGAAAGTTGAAATTTGTTCTCCTTCTTTCGAAGAGGGAACATCAGTCTCACGATATGTTTCAGCTGTTGATTGATCCAGTATATTCTCTTCTAAAGATGACGACTTAAGTTCCAAAGTGAACGGGTGAATTGGCCTAAAACTCTTCACTGAAATTGCTTCATCATCTTCTACTAGAATTGTACCATCTGATGCACTTTTACTTGTTGTGGATATTTCACTTTCAGCAAATGTCTCGTAGAAATTTGAATTAAGTTCAGGATGGCAGGCACCGATATCTTCACTTGGGTATTTTTCCGCTAATTTGCCATGGTCGGTAGCGAAATCTCCACACGTCCGATCTTCCATCGTCATGTCGGTGGTGGAAGAAGCGGACGAATGGTCGTCCAATTCTAACGCTTCTTCAGAAAATTCTGGCGAATAGTCGAAAAACTCTGGTGGGGGAGGAAGCTCGTCGAAATCCTCACCATTCCAGGGATCTAGAAATTCTGGATTGCTCGTAACTAGTGGCTGGCCACTTGATTTCTCAGAGTCTGCTGGTAAAGAGGTAGTCTTGGTCAAAAAATCCGTGAACACGATTGGAGGGAAATGAATGTTAACGATATGAGCTGGTATTTCTTTATCCTGGGGACTCGCAAGATCACCCTCAAACACCTCAGTTGAAAAGGATTCCAACTTTTCCTCACTGACAATGCTAACGGAGCTCTCCCTAGCATCAGTAGAGGAGTTTAAGACCGCCGATATGTCGGTACTTGGATATGATATGGACTCTGGTTTTAATTTATTTGACGTCTGTGGGCCATGCTGTACTGTAGGATCTTTATATTCATCTTGTGGAGGAATAATATTAACTAAATGTCCATCAAGCTTTGCGACCTCGATTCCACTGTCTTTGAAGCCAACTTCTGTAGTTTTTGTCCAAGTTTCTTTCACGGTGGAATCCTTGTACTGCTCAGGAACAGGTAGAATCTCATGCGGAAAATTTTCCATCCGTTTTGAATCATTGACGTTGTCATTTCCATCAATCTTTGTTTTACCCTGTTCGATATAGGTACTTGGTTTTCCTCCGACGTTTTCGTCAGTTTTTATCATTGCTATTTCTTTTAGAGTTCCCTTTTGGCACATAAGCTCTGCCTTTGCATCATGATCTGAATACGTTGATAAATCACCATCTTTTGGTTTAAGTAAAGGCTTTTGTGGGTCGATTGAAAATTCCTTTACTTCACTTCTCACATATGTTTCGTCGCGATTTTTTCTCTGAAAATTACCCTGTGGTGTGGACACCATTTCTGCAAAAGAGATCGTTGGGCTGACGCAAAGTGTGTCGATGGAAGTCACTTTGTCCACTAAAGGCTCTTGGTTAGTTGAGCGCTTTGTTGTGGATAAGCATTCTTGTTGGACATTTACAACCTCTATTTTTGCGTTAGTTGTTTGCAGAGACCGACTACGGATGAGAGCCCTATCTTGCGAGAATTCAAACTTTCTGTAGTCTTCCTCTTCACTATTGTTCTTTACGTATTGGATTGATGCATGATCTTGAGAGTCAGTCGGAATGTTTACTCCTTGTTGTACAACAGACAGCGATTTCTGATACCAGTCGTTCTTGGACTCAAAAGTTATTTCTCTTATTGTAATGAAAATTAGATCTTGCGAAGAAGTGGTAGGGTATAATTCCGAATCTAAAATTCCTAAACTTGAAATTGTTCCCGATTGATCAAGTTTGAATGGGGCATTTGTGGTCTGAGGAAAGATGATCAAGACTTCACTCCATTTGTTTCTATTGACTTTCACATTACTCCCGTTGATACTCGGTTTATATGTTTCTTGCTTCCTCTTTGCCATCGTACACTCCTCATCCTTACTTTCTCCAGGTAAAGTTATTGACCTTAAATTTCCGCCTTCCTGATATAAAATCAGCTTCTCCAGAGTGGGACTTGTTTTCGAGACATTTTCGCCTTCAAAACACCCTGTTGGTTCACCAGTCTCATCGAGATTCAATCCCAGTTCTTCCGTTTGCTTGTCCAGTTGAGTGTCAAGTTCTTTTGGAGACGTGATGACGTAACCATGTACGTCATATCCCATGTCGTCACTCAGCAATTCATTATTTTCTCCGTTAGAGATCACCTGTGTAGCATGTGGAGAGAATTCTACACTCGTGGTGACAACTGAAGACACTTTTTCATCATCGATCGATACCAGGTAACGCTTGTGTATATCATCTTCGGTTTCAATTTGTATCCAAGGAGAACTTTGTCCCGAGAAGTTTCGGTTGCTTTCAAGCTGCTCCAAGGTCGGGTCTGGCTGCTTGATGCTTGGCGAAGTTGATGAAACGTCGACTATGTGAACAAATTGGTGTGGTAACAGATCGTTATTACCATCCCGATTATTTACGTGGTCTTCTGAACAGATAGTATCACCTTGTGAGTCATCGTTATAGAATGTATCCTCTGTCTGCAAAAGGTCATAATTACAACCTTCAAACTCTTCACGGGACCTGCTTGTTTCGTCCTCATTCTTATGGCTTTCTTTGGGAACAATATCCAGATTTTGTTCTTTTTTCACGTTTCTTTGTTCAGTCACTACCAATGATGAACTGGAAACGAACAGGTTACTGTAACCATGCAAATTTATGGCTTGATGTTCTGCATCCATGGTCTCATCATGTGGATCCTCCTCGTAGAATGCATTCTTTGTTTGCAAAAGTTCAGACTCAAACTTTTTGTCTTCAGCCACAGTGCAACTGACGAATTTTTGCTCTAAAACTGAATTATTTAGAATTTTACTTGTGGTGCAAATTTCGTGGTCTAAAGCTGGGTTTTGGCTATTATTATTATCTTCCGAAGACATAGTTTCAGTCGCATTTTTTTTAAAGGAATCCAGTTCGTTTTCAAAGTCTTTTTTTGGCTTACTTTCCATCTCAAATTCTTGCTGGAGAAGTGCAGGTTTGTTCCTCGTTATCTTATCTTGTTCTGTATCTTTCATCAATACGGAAACTTCAGTACCTTCTTGAAGGATTCTGTCATTGAAAGTCGCGTCACTGCTAACGATTTCTCTGTTTTTCAAATTTGGATCGTTAAACATTTTCGAAATTGTTTCTGTGGCATCTGTTGGACAAGGATCGAGCCTTGTATCTAAACTTCCTACAATCTGACTGTTCATTTCGCCTCTTTCTTGAATTTCAACTGGCTGGCTCGTCCAACAAGATATATCGTCATCTTTGGTGTCTTCTTTTGAAAATGTTACGTTACTTTCTTGAAAAGAGTCATTTTGTTCTGTTATCACCTTTTCAGGAAGTGATGCATTGCAATGGCTTATGTTTCCAATTGAGTCTCGTTCTGTCTCTGGTGTTTCTTCTGTATTCTTGTAAAATGTACGCTCAGTAGAGTTCTCCTGGTTTGACTTAAAAAGCATCCCAGTCTTGTCTTTCTTAAGCGAGCTGCTGAGGTCTTCCTTCTTTAGTTCACTGTCTGTCATCATTTCACTGGAATTATTAGCGTCGACGTCAAACTGAATTCTCTCTGTTGCGCTGGACTGCTCTGCGATGTCCAGCATGGAACTCGAGTTGCCTGGAAGATGGGTGGGTTTTTCTAGAAATTCGAATGAGTCGTGCTTGTTCCTACTGATATCATCCAAGAATCCACTTCCATTAGAGTCTGTTGAATTAAGGTCCAAGACTTTGTTCGCATTATTAGGAGAACTTTCCAAATCACAACTTACCTCTTTAGAACCAAGATTTCTTTGTCCATCAATATCAGCAAATATATGAACTTTTTCGGAAATGAAACTTTTTGTGTCTGTTGAGAAGTCCGTTGGTGATCCTTGTAAACGAGAATTGTTTTCTTTGTCAACTTGACTCAACTCTTGGTTCAAAGCCATAAATGGGCAGTCTTCGCCCTTTATCTTGTCACAGGACTCGTCAGCCGTTTCATGGTGATAGATTTCTCCATGAAAATCAATTCCTGAAGTATCAAATGAGGTATCCCTGTTTAGAATTACAGAACAAAAGTTATCTGTAATCACGTTTTCTAAAACCGCTGTGTCTTCGATGACTTGGGATTCTGACTTTGCCCGGCCAATGTCATTAGTTCCTGATTCTTCGATTTGACAACTTTGATTGTAAGTTACATGCAAAGTCAACCCTATTTCATTAACTTTAACTTCATGGCTGACATCGAATTCCGACTCAGCAAATGATCTGGAGAAATTCTTTGCGGACGAAGTCTCAAGTGGGATGGTATTCATATCAATTCCCTGATTGTCGTGTTCACGAATCATAGCTACATCGTTACTACAGTCCTTTGATGTCACTGGAGTTGTATGGATTATTTGTTTTTCTCTTTGTCGCACCTCATTTATCTGATCTTGGTCAAGTCTTGTTTTCATAGTTGATTGTCGAATTTCTATGATTTTCACTCCAGGTTTATCTTGCCTCATCTCATTGCTTCCTTCAACAGTGGATATATTTTCTGCGGAATCTATTGCACCAAATACAGACGTCGATTGTCTTTGTTCCAATTCGTTATCATCATTGCAGTATTCTTGGGTAGAAAAACTGGAAATAGCATTTTCAGCCAGTTTATCATTTGAGATATTTTCAAATTCGTCATGTTTCAAATTCTTATCTTTCACAACCGTTGTCGGAGGGTTACAACCTTCAGATTCTTCGTGCAACCTGTTCACTTTGTCGTCCTTCTTACGGCTTTCTCTGAGAGCAATATTAAGATGTTCTTCTTTGACGTTTCTTTGCTCAGTCAGTACCACTGATGGGTTGGAATAATTAGCTTCGATTTGCAAACTCTTTTCGCTCTCATCAGGGCAAGGGCATGTTCCTCGAACTAACCCCTCAGTATTTATTGAGTCAGTTTTTGACTCAGTTATTTTAACCTTATTTTCTTCTTTGTATTTTATTTCTTTCGTGGCAGACAAATTTAAACATGATGTTGTTTTCATTGTAACCCTGACTGACTCTCGCAATGTGTAGGAGCTACTAACAACAGGATTTTGTACAGGGTAATCAATTTGTTTTTCCAAACTTGTCGGCGTCATTGCAAAATGCTCTGTTGAAGAATCTGTCTGGACATTTATCTCATTATTTCCTTGGTTCTTTATATTGTTTCGTTCCATTGTTTTGGCAATTTCGTCAGAGCTGTCTGTCTTGGTATTTACGTCAGTAACACCCTCACTTTTCAAAGTGTGACTTTTGTTGGTACGAAAATAATCAAGCCTTAAGTCTGGGCTACTTTTACTTAACATGGAATACTTTGTTTTGTCCATTTTGAGGTGTGAAGTCATATGTTTTGTGAGGTTTTCAAAGGAACCGCTCTTGCTGCTTAAAGTAATTGCATTGCTTCCAACAAGGCCGTAACGCCGTCCCAGAAACATCGAGCTACGTTTGGGTGCATAGTTTATATAGGATTCGCTAAAGGGTATGTTACCAATGCTAAATCTTTTTTCACGAGTGGAGGATGAACCTATGTCTAGGTCACTGCTCGTTTTATTCAAGTCTTCAACGCTTGAGAAATCGAAAATACTACGCCTAGAAATTTTCACTTTTGGTTTAAGATCTTCAGAACTATTGTCATCATAAGAAGCCATGCTGAACCAGGAAAGACAGCTGTTGTTTTCCCTATTTTAAATTCTTTTCACTTTAGAACTTCATTGAGAAAGGAAGAAACTGAAAGACATAAGAAATGAAGCATGCAGTGAGCTTTGTTGTATCATAGGAAAAGTTTTGTTTATCTGAAAAGTCCACTTGGCCCAGTGAAGTTTTAAATATAATAAGAAATTAGAGGTTTGAATGAATGCACTTCTTAGGTGAAAATAAAGTTACCCAAACTTAACTGTTAATTAGAAAATTAGAAGCAGAGAATTAGAAAATGATCTTTTCGTGAACAAACAGATATTCAAAGATTTTACTTCATCGCATAATCATACTTTATCATCCACAGACCCCCGTATGGTTTAACAGTATGTATTTAATTCTGTACCACTATATTCAGTTTACCAAATTTAGTTGCCTTCATTTTTTGTTTCTTTGTTTATTCTGTATTTATTATTATTATTATTATTATCATTATTATTTACGTAATAACCCTTCAGGGTCATAGCCTTAAACCTTCCTACTGCATATTTAGCTGGATGATGCCTTAGCGAATTAGGAGACTGGCACAATCCCAGATATTATTTTTCTCACCATTGTCTCGCATTCCATGAGCACCATCTTTTGTATCTCTTTCACTGTTCTTGCCATTACCTTTTCGTCTGCTGTCAACTATAATTAACACTAACATTATAATTATCGTCAAGACTATCAATATCATTATCATTAATATTATCATTATTATTATTATTATTACAACTCGCACACCACCCAACTAAGGACGGTGGAAGGGGTCTAAGCCTGCTACGGGCTCCCAGCATCCCGCCAGGTAAGGCCGCAACAGACATTGCACATTTCAGGGAACTTGTGGGGAAAGGAAATTTTACCATTAAAATGGATTTTAGGAAACACGCACCAGGCCAGCCCTTACTCGCCCAACTTATCCAGTCAGGAAGGAGCAAGGGATATACAGCCCTCTAAAGTCCCTGAAAGTACTCCCCGATGCGTATATCCAGTTTGACCTTAACAGAACCCTGTTGCACTTCCAACCAATTAAGGTCAGTTTAGGCGTGCCACTGCAAGGGTTAAAACTGAATATTGTTTTATTCTTAGACTAGTGCATATCTGTTTCAGCACTTAAGGCTGGTTTATCCTCAACCAACTAAGGTCAGGGGCATCAGCCTGCTGTACAGATTTTCTTCTAGTCCTTGGGCTAACAGGGCAGGTTTGCCAACACCTGAAGGTAGTGTACTTGCAGCTGCCAGCCAATTAAGGCAAGCTGAGGATTTTGGCTACCTGTCTACCCAGCTGGCAAGGCAAGGGCGCCACTCCCTAGGTTATTTCGTCAAAGCCTGCTCGTTTTATGGAGGTCACTGGCTCCGAGTCAATGCCCTGCCTACCCATTTCTGGTTTTATCTCAGAGTTTCCTTCTCCTAGATAAGTTGCCATCCAAGGCTAAAGAGTCTTATCTACCCTTGGCTAAGGGGTTGCTGGCACTTGCCAAAGGTGCCACCCCAGACTCTGGTAGGCGGAAGCGTCCACATTCCCGTAGTAGGCTGAAGCTGTGCTTGTCCTACTCCAGTGCCCATTATTTATTTTGCCCATTATATTATCATTATTATTATTATTATTATTATTATTATAGTTATCGTTATTATTAATATTTCTTTTATATCAGTCATTTAAAGGTAACAGGGTAAGAAAAACTTTAATCCGAGTTTAAAATATTCTTATCAATCTTCTTTCTTTTTGTGTCCCAATCCTCGTATTTTCTGTCGTAAGATTCCCACGTTCTAAGCATTGTTTAAATAAACGCTGCGTTTTACCCCTTTCAACAAAGAAGGTAATTTACGTTGTAGACAAAAGGTCGTCACAACAAGGTCGACGATTTTCCATTGTTCCTTGAGGAAAATACTCTTCAGTAGACCTAGTGATAAAATTGAATAAATTTGACGGACGATCCGTTGACAAGGCGATATTTTTTGTTGGGTTGACTGCTTGTGCACTAAATATACTAATCGAAATATTGAACAGTTTGCGTTACTTGGGTGCCGTTAACGTTGTGTCACTGATTTGGTTTAAAAAGGGGCTCATAAATTGAGTAAGCATGACTAACCCGACCAATCACGTGTTGAACAAAATCCTTCCGCAGCCGTAAGAGATAGGTTATATTTTATTTGAGCAATTCTTGTAATCAAATTAAACGAGTTCTGATTCATTTATGAATCGCTTAAATTTGTGACAGAAACGTATTCTAGCAAGTTAAATTGTTTTTAAATATAAAACCAAATGTTTTCGTCGTAAAAGATATTATCGAGGTTAAAAATAACATGCTATCCAACGGAAGTTATTCCCAAAAGGAAAAGATTGCAGTGAAAACATTTGATTTGTTTGTCTAGGGATGAATTATTTTGCTTAATTAATAGTCCTTTTGCAATTATCCGTTTCGTAATGAAATGTTTTGCATAAAATTTGGCCCAAGTAATGGAATGTTAGGGTGTTACTTCAGCCAATGTTTAGCTGGTTCAGAGTTACGAAGAAGACTGTCATATCCAGCGATACGTATTCGAGATTTCACATTGTTTAACGAATGTGACTCTCTCCACATGACCAAGCTCATTGGTATACCACTTGAGAGGGATGGAGACTTTTGTCTCTGAAAAGAATGATATGTCGTATTTTCCTCGTTTGCCAGACAACATGGAAGAGGTGCTTATCATCGGCCAGAGAGTTAAATTTGGATACAAATTTCTTGTTTTGTTTTTCATTCGTTGGACAGAGAGGTAAGCGAATACCAACTTTCTTTCTTGAAAAAAGTAAGGTATGATAAACGAATTCTACTTTGCAAATTCATTTCGGGTGTCTGTCAAAGCCAAGTCGGCAAACCTGGATCATGTAAACAGCCTTTAAATATCATTTTCAAGTGGAAATCCTGCAAAGATTTAACCATTGCGCCACCATTTTATTCATCAACGTAATGTATAAGGCAGACATTGCTTTGCTACTGAGGATTAAATTGACGACTTAATTTGTATTTGGTCTCGACATAAACCAACAGGTTATTCCAATGTTGCCTTTCTTTCGTTTTTAAATGGAATTCACTGGTGGCCCTATCATTTGCTGCTAACCGTTCCTGTCTTAATATCTTGGAAAACCAAATGTGCGATAAAATATTTTCTTAGTTTGAAAAAAAATGAAAATAAAGCACCTTCCCCGTATGTGAACATCAAATAATTGTCAGGCCCCCTACATTTTTAGAATTCTTTTAACGAAAGAGGTAGAATTTACGTTCGTTGTTAAGTGATCTGCTTGATACCGAACGTAATCTGAGTCGGATTGTTTTTTAGGCAGCTCGGAAACAACTGAAAAATGATTTTAATTAGTTATCAGTCACAGATTTGGAGAAAGCGCTCCTGGGTTGCTTTCATCGGCCTTGAAGCATTAAAATGCTTTACTATGCAACTAAATTTAACCCAGACCTAATGGTTCCCATGATCAAAATTCGAAACTCTTTTGACAAAAAGAGAGCTTCGTTAAAAACCCTAAGTTAATTTTTTATAATATGTTATGCTAACTACCATTGTGAATGGGCTATACTAGCTGCATCTATCTCGTCATTAGGTTTATACGAAGACAACGAATATAATATACGATTGAAACAACAAAGCTTTCTGTAAAAGAGGTTATATACAGTCACAGATTTGCAGAAGATGCTTTCGGGTTGCTTTCATCGGCCTTGAAACAATAAAATGCTTTACTATCATGCAGCTAAATTTAACCCAGAACTAATCGTTCCCACGATCAAAATTCGAAAATCTCTTGATAATTATCACTCGACTGATCCTCGGCATGGAACTTTGGTTTCTTCGTAGCAGGCGACGTAAAATCCCTAACTTTCTTTATATGTCGTCATAACTACGATTGTGAATAGACTATACTAACTGAATCCACCTCGTCAGCAGGTTTATACGATGCCAAAGAATATAATATGTGATTGAAACTACAAAGCTTTCTGCGCGGATGTAATATCGCACTGATGTAATACATTACCAAACTATAGTTGCGTCCAAGCAGTTAGTTACCATAGACGAGAACTTTCTTCTGAGGTTGACCCATGCTGTTCTCAAAATATTAGCATGAGTCGATAACATCTATTCATTTTATCCTCGAATTCTCGTTTGAAAATCTCACGCACAAAAATGCACCACGAGTTTGTAGTAAAAACACCGTTATGTTGCTATAATTCGTTATACCTTTAGCGTTCTCTTGCCATATTACGGAAAATATTTTTGACGTCCATGTCTGAACTTATCTAATCAGGTAATTAATAAGCGAGACACAGCTTCGATGGTTATGCTAGTTAACTCTAAAGGACGCCAAATTTATCCAGTGATATTTACTAGAATATTTTGTGAGGTTTTCTGTTCGTCTATGCAGATTCTTAAATATGAGGCCATGGGACAGAAGAATGCCTTGCCTCTGTAGTCGAGTGAATAAATATCCCAATGAACTGGTTCGGAGATATCTAAAGCCTGGTTTCCATTAAATCGTTAGAATCGCAATCGCAAAAATCGCAATAATCCTATATTGGCGTTCTGGTCGCTTGAGTCCCAAGGGTCACTTCGATTGACGTTTCCATTAAATCGCAAGGGTCACAACGACTGCTACGACACCATTTTTACGATTCTTGCGACTTAATGGAAACCAGGCTTAATTGTCCAGTTAACTACCTTAGGATGCCCCGTCATGCATCCACATAGATCTCTTAAGAGTATTTTTGTAAAGTAGCAAGTTACGAGAGTTGGTCAATTGTTTATCGTATTCAGTTAACATATATTTCAAAAACATTCATTTAATCATTGATTGGATCCGGTCAAATAAACCCTTTATTAAAACAACAGTGACTCTAAAAGCATACCTTAAAACTTGAACTTACTTGGCTTTCAGCTTTGATAATTCACGCATTAACGTACATTAAAAATTTCCGTACTCTGTTTTCCTGAAGCTTTGTCCAAAAGAAGGGAGCATTCTAATTTGTATACATTGTCGTTCTATGCTTTCGCGACAAGATTCTGCCTTTCTTTTTTGAATAAATTTTATGCGTGATTGGCCGGAGTGAAAGGATGGACACGGGTGTCTGTAGTGTCCAGGCGATATTTTAACAAATAAAAACTTGTAGATACTAATTATCCATGATATTCTGGATTTTGAGGGGAACTTAGTTCATTTTTACGAACGATACATGGATATTCGTCAAGTTAATTTCTTCAGAAATAGCTTATCTGAGCCTCAGACCGGGGATCGAACCCGCAACCTTCTAACATGCACTTGCATGTCACATTCATCTCTTTCGACGTCATTATTCACACAGCGAGGCTGCCCCATATGCGACACATACGTCAAACTTGTACCCTAGCTTACAACTTGAGTCTCGGTACCTCAATAGTTAGAGGGTCTCACCGGTCATCAGAAGGTTGCGCATTCTGCACCCATCTGGGACTCAGAAGTCGTTTTTCTGAGATGCGAGCTGATGAACCTATCGTCCATTTTTAATAAAAATAAAAATTAAAAAACAAAAATAAAAAATGAAGATGGAAATAAAAAATAGAAGTAAAAACAAACAAAGATGAAAATAAAAAATAGAAATAAAAATACATAAAGACAAAATCTCAAGCTAAATAAAAATAGAAAACAAAAATAAAATAGAAACTGAAATTAAAAAATAAACTTCAAAACTATAAATTAAAAAAACAGTCCACAAGGCGCATCATGATGTCAGGAAAAATATTCCGTAAGTCGATGAAGGACAGCTTGTGAATAGTTGTGATATTTGTATAAGGGCCTTCTTGGGAACGGAAAGTAGTTCCCAATCAGTAATAGAGATCGAAATCTAAAATTGACATCGATAATTGAATTTGACGCGTGTCAAATCAGTAGTCGAAGGTCATTACTATGAAAGAAAAGGAATATATTCGCTTCGTTTTTGTGCGTAAACGTTTGTGGTTGTATTGGCGTGGTATCCAGCCAGACTGAATCGCAAAGCGTGATATCACATCACACACCAGTTCTTCTCACAAGGTAAACATCACGCATCCGGAACTACTTCAGTTTCAAAGTTTTGACCCACTTTGTTTTAGCTGAATGAATAAATGGCCTGTTATTTGTTGTTACAAGAGGCTGTACTTCACACCCAAAACAATTTATCCAACCAATCACGTTGCCTGTCAGTTTTGACAATCTTCCTCGGTGATTTATTAAGCCACACCGCGAAAGATATCTTGGTTTTATATCAGAACCGTATCTCTGACCGACAGGCGTCGGCAGTTAAAGTGCTTTTATTTCTTAGAGAAACTTGTGACTGTAATTCTACTTTTAATCGGAAAGTTAGCTTTCAAAATGAAGAAAGAAGCGATCAAGTTGTTGCTGTTGGGTAGTGTATGCCTACAAGGTAAGTGTCAGACTTGCGGACGTGAAAGAATTTAAGGTCTGTTTGCTGAACTTACAAGACTAACTTGTATGATAAAACGATTGTTCATTGATGGCATATTGACCACGGTTAACCAACTTACATGTTTAAGCGAAGACTCTTTTTTCCCTTGGCCAAGTTGTTTAAGTTGTTGACCGCGTATAGTCGTCGTTTCTTATATTTTGACTTAATTCTGTAGCTGGTATGGTCTGAATTAACGGACTTGTTTATATTTTGCGCTTTTTCGAAGTGAATGAACCCTATAACTTGTTACTTGAAACTAAAACTTTGATGTTAATTTCGTAACGAACGTCTAAGTCTTAGGTACTATAATATTCAATCAGTTAAAAAACCTTCACTTGGATATTGCATTCATCATGTAGGGTTATTTAATAGAAAAGCTATAAGCTGTTGTTATCGAAGGGCAAAGAATGCTTCTTCAATCAACGTCTTAGCGCTCCTTAGCGGTTAACTCGACGGACGCCTTGAAGGGAAGGATGACTTGATTTGAAGCGAAGATGTTGTGAATCATAAAAATTTATTTTTTTATGACGTTTTCCTCTCTGAATCATTTCGGCTCAGTCAGGGGCGTAAATTTTTGATGTGCTCGGTGTAAATTAATTAAGAGCAGTGACAAGTATCTCAATAGCGCGTTTATGTGTCGCAAGATAACCGTGACAACCTCTTAATGGTTGAGCATATGAGATCTTTCTGAATTGCGGGAGTAATACCCTACGGATTTCCTAATTATCAAATTTTGTGTTTCATCCACGCACAGAGTTACTTATTTATTTAAACGAGAACAGCTGTTGGAACTGCTGAATTGACCGAGATTATTAATAGAATGCTTTCTAAAGGACCCTCTTCCGCGTTAATGCAAACTTGTGAACTTTAACCTTTTATTTCAAAAGAACATCGTGGAGCATTGGAACAATTTTAAACATTGTTGCGTTCTCATTGTTCTCGCCGTTCTTGTTGATCACAGATAAAATTCAAAAGGCTATCGAAGATAACAAGTTTGCAAGTGGAGTTTTTCTTGATCTCCGTAAAGCTTTTGACACAGTCAACCATATGACATACTTATAAAACTGTTGGATCATTATGGTATAAGGGGAATAGTAAAGCGCTGGTGTTGTTCATATTTGAGTAATAGAAAACAATATGTATATATTGAAGAGGTAATATCAACTTGTAAAGATATTAATTGTGGTGTACCTCAAGGTTCCATTCTTGAACCTCTGCTATTTCTCTTGTATATTAATGATTTTCAGAACTATTCAAATTTTGTTCACGTTCATTTATTTGCAGATAATACAAATCTGTTTCATGCAGATAAAAGTATTACTAATTTTGAGACAACAGTTAATAATCAATTGAAAAAAGACATCACATGACTTTGCAAACAGACTTTCACTAAATGTTGTTAAAAGCAGTTGTCATTTTTTTATCCACCTCAAAAAAAATTTCATAACATTATCCTACATGTCAATTCCAAAAGTTTAGAAAGAGAAGAAACTGTGAAATGTTAGGGGGTGTTTTTTGATGAATGTTTAAGTTGGAAATGTCATACAACACAGGTTTCAAAGAGAGTTTTAAGAGGTGTAGGTATTCTTTCAAAAAAAAGATGTTTTGTTCTTCAAAATATTTTAATTCAACTGTATTATTCTTTGATATGTCCTGACTTACAATCTAATAATTAAGAAAATTCCATAAAAAATCTTATTATTCTGCAGAAGAAAGTCACCTGAATTGTGGAACTTTTCTGTCTATAATAGTCATTCAAGTAGTCTGTTTGAAAGACAATGAATCTTAAAATTTAAAGATGTTGTGCTTCTTTAGAATGCTATATTTATGTATACATTTTATCATCAAACCTTGACATGGGCATTTGATGAGTTTTTCACCTCTTTTTCAGAAATACATAAATGTAATACTCAGCTGGCTGATGATGAATCCTACTATATTAGTAATTTTAGGACTAATTATGGGATACTTGATATTAGGTTATTTTGTCCGAAAATAAGGAATTCAGTTCCACATGACTAGAAACCTTGCTTGTTATCTGTGTTCAAACAAAGATTGACCCGAGCAATTTCCATTTAACATACTAGTGATGTATGCATTTACTTGTACTTCATATATTTGTGTATTTTGATAGGCACATTTGGTTTCAATCCAGATGTTACTACATTTATCTTTATGCTTCACAACTTCCACCAGCTCATCTAGCTAAAAATGACATTGCAAGAATATATCTTTCAATAAGGGTTGCCTGGCTCAATTAGCTTTGTGGTTATTTCAGGAACCTTGCACTTACGTTCTGTTTAATTTTTCCATTCACTAATGCTGTAATAATTATATGAGTGCTAAAAAAGAAAAATTGAATTAAACATGTCTTTCAAATTCAGCGCAGGAGATCGCTATATATTGTAGCCTACCGAGTTCTGCAGAGTTAAAACCACAAACTTTCCTTCAATATGCTTATGCTTAGTTTACATTAGGCCAAATTTCTCCGGATTTGTAGGTCATCCAGGGACTTTTTCTTCGGATTAAAAGTGGCCGTTTCCTCTGAAGTGGCAAATCCGGTAAAAAACCATTCGGATTGCTCACGATTCTGGATAAATATGAATGCGGGAAAGAATCTGGATTCTTTGAGTCCAGAGCGTTAACACTTCTGATAAATTCTCCTCGTTTTTGTGTATAACAGCAGAAGTAGCCAGTGGTTGGACAATTTTTTTATCAGGGACTGTAGCAAACAAAGAATGGAAAGAAATTTTTAGGTTGTCTAGGGTTACTTTCGTAAAATTTGTGAGATTTGCGTCCATTCTTACCCAAGAAAGCACTGTTTATGTTAACACAAGTATGCGATTAAGCCAGATACTTTTGCTTGTGTAAACAGCCAACGAATCCGAATACATTTTTAGTGTCAATCTGAATACTGTTTGAATCCGAAGACTTTTTTGCTGTAATGTCAACGTAGCCTAAAATGGACGAGCTTTTAGATCGAAGGCAATTCAGTCGTGACTCGATACCGGACCACCATGTCTTGTGACATATATTGTATTTCTTTTTTCGTTTGTTTTAAAAGTGACCTGCTAAGCTGAATCGTGCATCTGAGTTACCGCTTGCTGTTGTGTTAACAAGTTGCACATGGGGGATTTTTGCTGCGGGCGAAGAGAGAGTGGAACCATAAATAGATTTTTCCGTCGACTAAATCTACCGCATCACAGCCATTGCTTGAAGCAAAAGAAAAACCAAATAAATGGAATATTTGCTCTGTGAAGAAGTTTGCTATTAAAATTGGTAAAATGCTAACAGCTTAAAACGACATCTAGTACCCTTTAAATTTAGAACTTAGGGTCGAAAGCTTTTGTTATAGTTATGGTTTTCTCGAGGTCATGGGTGATCTTGCGTAAGAAGTCACATGGTTCGATCAAAAATAGCTCCTGTCATTAGTTTTAATCGTTACATTACTTAAGCATTAATTTCTTAATCTCATATCGTCAAAGATTAACCCTACTTCGAAACATTTAACCTCCCATTAACAACTTCCAATAACTGCCGCAGGACGGACTTTTAGATAGAAGAATGGTTTGCTTTAAGAGAAATTAACATGAAAAAAAGTAGAAATTTATCCGTTTTGTTACTACCAACACGAGACTATATGTTGTTGGAGATGGTTTAGTTAGTTGTGGCGTAAAGCTGTCCGCGAGTATAAAGTTTTGTCCGGGACCACTGTATTGGATTAAATGATTGGTGTGTGCAATGACAAAATAATGTAATATTTGTTGACTTGAGTGAGAGAGGGGTATGATTCGTAGGGATACAAGGCATTATATGTGAGTGTGAGAAAAGTTAAGATTTAAAAATTCAGCTGTGACTTGTGTTCGATAGTTTGGGGAGACAAATTCATGACAATGTAAAGTTAAATTGCTTTTCTTGGACCTTAGGATGAGGGTATATTGTATAGGTGAAAAGCCTCTGCTTGAAACAAGTAAAACCGCACAATGTGGAGCTAAACACAGAACGATTGCAAGTAATGGTTAAGGGAAGGATTAAAAATTTAAATTCCATAGGAAGCAATTTTCTTTTCGTTCTTAAACGCTATCTCCCTGACTCATCAAGCAGCAAGGGTGCACTTTAGTATTTTACTCTGGCTTAAGCTAGACGATTTGTTTTGTCGCAGCGATGACTCTCCGGAGGTTAAATGGTTATAAACTATTGTAGTATGAAATTAAAATGCACTGGTGAATACTGTGCTCTAAATACATTAAAATATAAAACTTTAGGATTTTTTAGTTTTTCTTAAATCTCCAAAGGTAACATGTGAAATTGGGGAGCACTTGGTATAGCGCTCCCGCTTTGCTTACTATATGTACGCTGTGTATTTAATAGCCTTTCTACGCTTCTATCACAAACGTTATACCATTTTTAAAACGTTTCCTACACTAGAGGGACCCGGTCCCTTGAATTATCAGGATATGCTTGTGTCTGCATAAAAATTGGTCAATAAAGTGGCTCTAAAGCCCATTTTCCACTAAACAAATTTTATCGCGCGAATCGACTTTTCATTGCTTAAATTGGATAGATCCATTATTAGTTCCAGCGGAAAGCTCATGAGACAAAAGAGAAAGTCGCTTCACGCGAAGAAATTCGTCTAGTGAAAAACTGCCTTAAAGGTGGATTTCCACTTGATGCAAAATATCGCGTGGCAAACAGCTGCATTGTTAAAATTGAATAAATTTCTGCTTGGTTCCATTCGAGAGCTCCTAATGGTGGTTTTCCATTTAGCGGACATAGTCGTGCGGGTGACTTTTTCTTTTGTTTTACGAGCTCTGAGGTGGAACTAAGTAGAAAACTATTCAATTTTAACAATAAAAAAATCGTTCGCGCGCCTATATTTGCTTAATGGAAATCCAGAATAAGACAAAAGGAAAAAGTCGCGAACGCGACATTTTGCGCCAAGTGGAAATCCACCCTGAAGGCCCGTTTACACGTGCGATTTTGCACGTTGTGATTGTCATCCTGGTGTATGTAATGAACTCATGACAGTCTATTTAGCATGATATCCGCTTATAATTGGCTCGAGTTTGTCCTCGACGGTCTCGTCAGTTAGACACATACTCCAAGATGTTAATCGCAAGGCGCAAAATCGCACGTGTAAACAGCCCTTTAATGAAATGTACATTTTTTTCCAATCTAGAGCACTCCCTAACACGCCTGTGAAAATTTTCTTCCTCTTCGGTTGTGATATGAAAGTGATTTATTTGTGATCGGTCTAGATCCAGAACATAAGATATGACATAGGCTTATCATTTTTCGATAAACTAAGTACTAAATATTAAAAGTAGCCCACCACTTGACTTCAGCTAGCTGGAGTCCGAAAACTTATAAAAGTTATAAGTCCGTCACTCGTGGAACTGTGGTCGCTTGTGCTAGTTAATTTAACATTGTGAAAAGCCAAAATTAAAATGTGAAAGATAGGAAATTGTTCTCGGAAATATGTACATGCTTCGTATCATAGTTTTGCCATTTTGTGATATCGCGTCTTTGGAATTGAAAAAAGCTAAATATGAACACGTTTTTGCATATGGAGTGAAAGAGCAGCGATTTAACAAAAAACTGTTGTTGGACGTCAGTTGCAAGTTATACTTTCACCTTTTTTTCCTGAAATACTCGGAACATTTCGAACAATATTCATCGTGTATTAAACCATGTAAAATTTTCATGGTTTATGTAACATTTTGATCCTTCAAATAATTCGTACGCGACAATATTGCTATGATTGCGACCAGTTATCTCATGATCTATATATTACCTAGTGACTTTTGAAATGATATTTTGAAGGTATCTCTCCCTTTATCATGTAATGGTTACAGTCTTATGAAATTACGCGACAATATTGCTATGATAGGGACCGGTTATCTCATGATTTATATATATTGCCTTGTGACTATTGGATTGATATTTTGAATGTATCTCTTCCCTCATTATTGTGTAATGGTAACAGCCTTCTTATGAAAAAATTTGAAACCGAATCGACCTACAAAACCGTACCATCTTTCTAGCGTGGATCTTTGAAATCTTAGAACGTTAGTACTTTGCACATTGAAGAAGTTTAAACATGAAATCTTTATGGTACGGTCAGTGTCATCCCGGCCTGCGAGGAAAGATATTTGTTTTTAGAATGTTATGTTATTAATTCTTTCTGAAGCTTTATAACATTGCGTTGCTTCCTCATTCCACATCTCTGTTTAGTAAGTCTCTGAATTAAAGATTTATTCAAGTTTCTAATCTTTAAATGACAGGTTAACTGCTCTCCGTCGTTTTAGTCCTTCATTGAACGACAAATCCTTTTTATGTTTTAGTGCAATTAGAGCAAAGGTCAAGAGATAAACTCTTATAAAACTGAGAACATTAATAAGTGTGTCAGGGGCTATGAAGACACGTCGTTTTAGCACTACCGACACCAATTCGGTATTCTATTCTATCGTTTCATTCACGAATGCGATTGAATTTCAGGAGATTAGTTTGATGTGATTCTGAATAAATTTCATTTTTCGTATCAATGAAAATTGTAATCGTTTCCTTCGTCGACGCTGACCTATCTTTGGTTTTTTATCATTGAAAATCAAAATTGATAGAATTCTCTTCTGGTAAACATGTAGCAACTCTGATTAGCCGCTGTGGGCTTCAAGCCTTCTCACTCAAGTTTCGTTGTCTGATAAATTTATACTGGAATAATTGCTTTGATAATACCTGTTATCCCGGCGCGCAGTATTGAGAAGACAAATGTAAATTGTCACCCCTCGATAAGTAGTGCCAAGGGAGAATCTGCAAGTTTCAGCGGCCCGTGAATCGGCTGTGGTTAAACTAGAATATATGATGATGAAGTGGCTTTAATTACTACACGCGGTGACAGTCAGCGAGTGTTGAGCGGAAATTTCATTTTAATCAATTCAGGCGTATTTAAATGAGACGAGAAGCCTTTAATTAAGTCCAAACTTTCACTTCAAACTAATAAATAATATATCATACTATGGAAATGACTGGTTTTATGCAGGTAATGTTTTGAAAAAGTTATTGGCAACACAAGTTGGGTGGTCGGAGTAAATGTTCGTTATTTTTAAAGAAAACTTACAACCTTAAGTTTCTTATTCACCCCCAACTAAGCCCTATTATGTTATGGCGTAGATTCAGAGATGGTCTAAGCTATTTTTGAATGATCATGTTGTCAATATTTTGGACCATTTGCAAATATATATATATATATATATATATATGAATATGTATTTGTACATATGTGCGTATGCGCATTTTCAAATAGTCTAAAATACCGACAACATATATACAGTAAACCCCCGTTTATCGCGGTAGTTACTTTCCAAACCCTACCGCGATAGGTGAAAATCCGCGATATAGTGATACCGTATATCGCTGTATCACTGTGTGTGTGTGTTTGTGTGTGTGTGTGTACGAAACCACAGTTTTACTTAGAAAATCATTTTATTTACACTGTATATATATATATATATATATATATATATATATATATATTTTGCATTTAATAATGATTTAGTATAGAAAATTTAGTATATTTCATCCTAAATAGCTGTAAAAACTAATAAAACAATGATAACTGTGAGCGGCGGATATCGCTATGTCCGCGATGTAGCGAGAATCTCTATAGAAAAACCCGCGATGTTGCGGGTCCGCGAAAGGTGAACCGCGATATAGCAAGGGTTTACTGTATATATATTATATATATATATATATATATATATGTATATGTATATGTATATGTATATATAAATGTACAGTAAATTGCATAAATTTTGGCAAATATAAAAATATATGAAAAAAAGCATGTATAGGTAAATCTGCCATTACAAACACTGTAATCAACCTTAATACATTAGACTGGCCAATGAATGTACCAAAAAACACATAACATATCTTCACTGACCATTGAAGTGAGAATAAAATGAAGGTACAATGGTTTTGATATGTTGATATGTTTTGTGCCATAATTTTTGCAATTTGCTGTATGTATATATATATATATATATGTATATGTATATATTTATATATATATTGGGCCAGTTCCGTAGGAAGCACGGGGGCGCGGGGGGTTGGCGTTTCCCTATTTTTCAGGATAAAGGGATGAGCCTCCCTTAAAATTCACTCTCCAAGCACGCTAATTAAGTGGTTTGTAGCTTACTAGTAAGCATTGGTTCTTAATTCCTGTGAAAATTGTGATAAACATTGGTTATACTTTAAACGTTAGTTAAAGAGATTACAAAGTGTTGTTGCACTAACGTATTTCGAGATGTACAATTGCCGGGGTTCTTTGATCTATAGTGATTGTTACCCTTTAAATTAGAATCTCGGCAATATTTTCCGTCGCAAAAGACAAAAATAAACGCTTCTCGTCAAGTGTTTTCTTTCCAATAATGCTAACAAAAAGAGGAAAGAACTACAAAGTAGAGATGACCTAACTTTTAACCAGAATTACCCTCAGATAAATTTAGGGCGAGCAGATATAAAGTAAATTGCAGAGAAGTACTGCGTCTTGTGCATACGTTTTGTAGATACACCAGTGCAACGACAACAGCTTTCGGGAATTGGTCAGATATTGTCGAAAAAAGTTGAAGGTTGACTCAGGATTTAAAGAACGAGGCTATAGCCGTGTATAAAGCACGTACTGCGAGTTTTTTGAATATCTTATAAAATTCACCTCTTCATACACTAATTCTTGAAGAAAGTTTGAAAATTTATGTTTTCTAAGCCGGGAAAACTAAGTTCTTCAAACATATATACATACATACATACATACATACATACATATATATATATACATATATATATATATATATATATATATACATATATATATATATATATATAACTACCGACGGAACCGTTTCGGCCTACTGGGCCTCATCAGTGTAGTGCTGACGAGCAGGATGGAGAAGCCTATATTATATAGGCAACTCAAATGCCCCACACTTGTAGTACATATAAGCCATGCCAGGGTGCTCTAACTAGAGACTAGTGAGCGTGCGCAAATTCGCTAGCGACATGACTCATCCTGTAGAGTGCTCAATATGAACCAAAAGGCCATAGAGCGATATCTAACTACAGACGGAACCGTTTCGGCCTACATATATACATATATACATACATATATACGTATATATATATATATATATATATATATATATATATATACATACATATACATACATACATATATACATAACTACAGACGGAACCGTTTCGGCCTACATATATACATATATACATACATATACATACATACATATATACATAACTACAGACGGAACCGTTTCGGCCTACATATATGCATATATACATACATATACATACATACATATATACATAACTACAGACGGAACCGTTTCGGCCTAGTGGGCCTCATCAGTGTAATGCTGACGAGCAGGATGGAGAAGCCTACATTATATAGGGAACTCAAATGTTCCACACTTGTGGTACATCTAAGCCATGCCAGAGTGCTCTAACTATATATATATATATATATATATATATATACGAAAAATGTATACACACTTTGAATTATAACTCGCTCAAACTTTCTTACGAATGCCAGGCATTCGAGAGCATTTTGGAGATGAGTTTTATTTCCAGCAAGATGGAGCACCTCACTACCATCGTGATGTGAGAGCCTATCTTGACGAAAATCTGCCGAACAGATGGATTGGGCGAAGAAGTAGCATTGAATTCCCCCCAAGTTCACCAGACCTCACACCTCTGAACTTTTTCATTTTTATGGGGATACGTCAAAGATAAGGTTTACAGCACAAAACCTGCAACAATCAATGAGTCGAGAGTAGCAATTGAAAGAGAATGCAACCAAATAGTAAATGAGATGATTTGTGACGTTTGCAATTCCATCTGTCCGCGTTATCAGCAGTGCCTAGACCAGAACTGTCATCAGTTCGAACACCTACAATAATTTTAATTTAATTAAATTAATTTTAACTTAATACTAAACGAAAATTATAGTTTGATTGTATTTTCATTTCTGCAACGCGTTTCACCACTTTTTAGTGTGACTCGTGAGGCTATTTCCTATCTTTAAGATTGGAAATAATAATTATTGTACGTTATAAATAATTAATATACCTACCTACCTACCTACCTACCCACCCACCTACCTACCTACCTACCTACCCACCCCTACCTATCTACATAGATACATACATACGTACATACATGCATGTGAAATTGTTGTGTACGAAACGTATTTCACGGGTGAAATGGAAGACTAACATTAAAAATTTACTTCACATATGAAATTTTCATTTAACTTGTGGAATTCAAACGATTCACACATAAAATATTGTTTTTATATGTGAAATTGCATGTGAAATTGTTGTGAAGGTATCGTCTAGTTAATTTTTCTCCACCAAAGGGAGAAAGGAAAGTAAGCAATATCTTTATACCTGTATTTCCCGATCAGTCGATAACTTATTTGTGACGTTTTTCCACCCGATAGCATACTCGATTTTCTTCTCATCGAAGCCACTTCAAGTAATGAAAGCAAGGATTGGAGAAAATGTCATATTTCCCTGGGATTTTAGCTTGGAAGACGGCGATAGACTTTTGGTAATGAAATGGGAATACAGCAAAACCCAGTCATTTGAAACATCGTCTGTTAGAATAGCTTACCGCATGGAAGAACGTCTGTTTGTATATAAACCTTTCAGAGAACGCGCTTCTGTCGAACTATCAGGTGCATTAACGTTAAGGAATGTCAGTATAAAAGACTCGGGCTTCTACAAGTGTCATATCGTCCACAATCGCGGTGAACTGCAGAATAACGTTCAGTTGTATGTTGGAGGTAGGCTTGCTGTCCTAGCGTCAGTAGATTAGCTTATTTGTATGTTAGTTATCATTTTTAGTAGATTCTTACTAAGGAAGTGCGATGTCCGTATGGGAAACTATTTGCCAAAATTCTCGTACAGACCGAGCGGCGAAAAAACGAGGTCTTTACGAGAAAAACTTGGGCAAATACTTTCCGGTAAGAACCTAGCAAACTAGCTTAATAAGGAATTTATTTCATCGCTTTCTTGTTGGTTTTGTTTTCCATTTTTAGCAAGGTTTTCGTAGTCGAATAATGCTGTTTACCTTACTCTATGGCTTGTTCTTTCTACCAGTTAAACATTCATTTATCGTACTTTTATACCATCAGCTTTAAACAACATTAGTAATAGTGTTCTGGATATATTTCATAATTCTGAATTTTTCATTATAGATAATTCTCCTTAAATTTCGTTGAAATCACCACAAAGATTTTTCCGCCAAAACTTAGTGCACCGGTCGGAATAAAATAGCACTGGTCCCAGGACTGTAAAATGTCGGACCGTTCAGTAACCAATCAGCGTGCGTAATTATCCTTACAGACCGAAATACCACCTCGGCCATATAATGAGAGTTTTTAAAAATGAGGCGTACTTGGTCCTGATATTGGAACCAAATGAAATAGAACTTTAGCAACGTCAGGTCTTACTCGCACCAGAGACCCTTAGCCCGGGTGACATGCTGGCTCGGGTAATTATTTATTCAGGGGAATCACAATTTACTGTACATGTAATTTTCGTGAAAGTCACTGAACTATGTAAGTTTGAGACAACTTAGCCAACCAGCGGCTATTTTCCCTGCAAAGTTAGGCGAATGTTTGAAAATAAGTTTCGTGAACAGAGGCAGTATAAGTTGTGTTAAGAATTAGGTTAAAGAAGTTGTCTACACTGATTTTACAATCCCAAAAATAAAAGAATCTACATACTAGAAAACCTACTAATCGTCAAAAATTTATTGATTAAACTCGTATTTCAAACAAAATGTGAAGGTTTCTCGCAAAATTCCCACGCGCTAAATATTTGTACCAGTCAGATGACAAAGAGTTCTTTCGACTATGAAGTTCTTATACTTACGTAGCTTGTGAAAACCGTGCCTAAAGTTGTCGTAATTCTATTTACTAGATGTTAATTTTATGTATTAAAGCTCTATCGACTGTTCTTGTAGACCACTGATTAGCCTTATTTTTAGTTTGAATCTGCACCATAAATTCGCCTGATAAATTATATTGAGTGAACGAACTTTTAGCAAATCACAAATTTGACTTTGAACAACATTCAGGTTATCGTTTTGGCACCTGTATAATGACGGCAACTGGCCATTGAGACTTTTACCCTTGGACCACACTGTCAGACACACCCATGCAGAGAGTAGAACCTCACCGCACACCGCCGCCCCCCCCTCCTACTTTTATTGTCGTTCCGACGACTGTGTATGCACGTGCCTATTAATGCACATATTCTACTTTTATAGTTCCCCCTACAATACAACCCTTCTTGAACTCAGATATTGAGCTACTCGAAGGCGATCACCTGATTCTGTCCTGTGATGGTGCTGGAAACCCAATTCCCAAGGTATATTGGTCTTGGGAAAAATCGTCTGAAGGCATAAAGACTGATGGCAAGCGTTTTGAAATAGCAAGTGCTAAGCTGTCGCATTCTGGATTCTACAAATGTAAGGCAGAAAATGTTTTGGGGAATGTCGAAAGAACTTTGAGGATCCAAGTCTATAGTACGTGTGTTAACAACTAGTTGTAGTGTAACGTTCACTTTTGGTTTTCATAAAGAAGCTAAGGCTTCAACGTCTCATAATGTTCTAGCGATTATGGAACGATCTGAAATTACCGATTCCCGATTTTACCGTTTAAGAATCGGCCGATTCCGATTGTATCTCGCTTTTGTAATGAACTGCCTCGTTGTTAGGGCTGTTTTCTACTCAGCGAATTTTGTCGCGTCATTTCTTTGTACAAACTTAATACGTTTCTCATTAGTTGAAGTCGAAAGCCCATGAGATAAAAGAAAAAGTCGCTTCGTGCGATAAAATTCGCCTAATAGAGAACAACCTTTACTTGTAACGGCTTAAGGACCGAAAACCATCAGAACAAACAAAGAACTCTTTGTGTTGTCATGAAGCTCTTCTTTCAATAGCTCTTCTTTCGCTTCTTTCAACAGCTTGCTCACTTGTTGTCGCTATCGTTTCCGTGAAGATTTCAGCAATAGTGCATGATTTGAAACTCGCCAACTTAGCGCGGTATGAGAAACTAAACTGTAAAGAGAGTGCGGTGTTTACATTCGGAAAATTATGGACAGTCGTCCCCAATTATGATTACGTACCGATTACTGCAATACCTGATCGTATTCCGATTGCCAGACCAATTATCTGTCAAACCCTAAAATTTCACAAGGGGCAGATAATCTTTAAAAGACCATTTCTATAATCTGGTGACAAGAGTCAGTGCACAATACCGACATAAGCTTCCTGCTCGTAAGGTTTGGAGATATAATCGGCTGGCAAAGCGGGACTAAAAGCAATTCAAATTATTAATGGGAAAAGGAAAAATGTTCTTATCGTCAGAAAAATTTAATATGCAACTACAATACAACATGCAACATGGAATTTAACATGCAACTGACCATAATGAAGTCTCCATCCAAACGAAATTAAAAGACGTTTCACTCTCGGGCTACCGAAGTTACTCGCGACCAAATTCCTTCTTTTCTGATGAAGAACTTAAAATTATCAACGGCTTAAAGAGTGACCAAACATCTACATAATGAAACCGAATAAGGGAAATGGTGTCGTGGTCATTGACCGAGACTAGTACACTAAAAAGATGGAAGACATTCTTTCTGATCAGGATAGGTTCCGTCAGCTTAACCGAGATCCTATTTCCCTATCCATTCAACGTGAAAATAAAGTTAACTTTTTTCCGCCTTCTGAAGATACATGGAACGATTTCCGATTACACCTATAATAAACTTTTCCCTTCTGGCTCTCGACCGGGTATTCTTTACGGGCTGCCTAAGGTTCATTAAACTGGCATTTCCCTTAGGCCCATCCTTTTATCTATTGGAACACACTCTTATTTTCTAGTCAAATTTCTTGTCCCACTTCTGCGACCTATCACGTCAGGTATTGGCATGGTAAGAGATTCTTTTTCCTTTGTATGTGATCTTTCTTTGAATCTTAATGCAGATAATTTAATTATGGCAAGTTTTGACGTCAAGTCACTCTTTAGAAACATTCCCTTAGATGAAACGGTCGATATCATTGTCACTACCTTGCTTGCAATTTCCGCACACTTTCATGATTTTACTCGTGAGGATTTTACCAAACTTTTACGTTTATCCGTTAAAAATTGTCATTTTTTGTTTAATGGTGTTCTTTATGAACAAATAGATGGAGTTACTATGGGTTCATCCCTGGGACCCCTTTTCGCTGATATTTTTCTTTCGTGGCACGAACGCACTTTGCTTGATAATTGTCCTGCTGGTTTTAAACCTGTTTTTTATCTCAGATATGTTGATGATTGCTTCCAACTTATTCGATCCAGTGAGCATGCAACAACTTTTCTGGACTATTTAGACCGTAACATCCTAGTATATTTTTTACTTATGAGATTAAAGTTATGAAACGAATACTTCATAATTAACCTACACTGCCGAAGTCAACTGAAAAATGTTGACTCGAGCGGGATTTGAACTCGCACTTTCGGGATACCGTTCTGCCGTTCTACCTGTTGAGCTATCGAGTCCACGGGGATTGGAGGCGAGTTTTATCCAATTTAAGTGCACGAGATATTTTAGCGACAACTTAGCCCTGTCCATGAGGATCGATGTGCAGTGTTTCAATTCTATTTAATAATCATCCTCAGGGTATTATGAAACGAATACTAGTATTCGTTTCATAATACCCTGAGGATGATTCTGAAATAGGTTAAAGTTAACAAGACGTTTTCTTTTCTTGATATTAATATCTCACGCTACAATGGTTTATTTACCTCTGTTTTCTGCAAATCTACTTTCACTGGATTATATACCAGTGCTGATATCCGGTTTAGTTATGTCGCGTTTAAATCGTTACTTCAACATTTGCTCATCATATCTTACCTTTCATTTTGAACTGAAAATTTTATGAAAACGTTTACTCTTACTTTTTAAATAAATGCATTCGTTGTTATTTGGACAATATCTTTTGCCTTGAACCTAAAGTTTCCTTTGTATCCAAAAAGATAATTTACTTCTGATTTCCTTTCACGGACAACACAGCCTTCAGTTACGTAATCAAATTCGCAAACTCTGTTCCAGTGCCTTCATATTTGCATCCGGTTTTTATTATCGCCCGTCACTTCGCTTATCACATTTTTTCCCGTTTAAGGATCGGGCTCCCAAGGGTATTAGATCCCGTGTAGTGTATCGTTTTAAATGTAAATGCTGTAGCGCATTGTACGTTGGCCAGACAAGCCGACATCTCCACGCACGAATCTGCGACCACTTGGGAATTTCTGCTCTAATGGGAAAGAAACGTATCAACCTTGCACTAACCAGTATTCCCATCCATCACCATGATACTTGTCACCCTATTTCACCAGGTGATTTCACTATCCTTTCTTCTTCTCCGTCTTCCTCCAGCTATGACCTTCTCATAACAGAAAGCTTACTTATTAAGAAACTCAATCCCACTCTTAATTCTTATATCAGTTCTATTCCACTTTCTCTCTTATGACATCTTTACCTCTCCTCATCACCTCTGACTTCTTTTCACCTCCTACTTCCTCTCAAATGCCAAATTATACTAATTAACTTGCAATAGTAACCTTATCATTAGTCTTTGTCACATGCTATTTCATTCTCTGATGATGATGTGTTAAATTCAACGAAACGTTAGATTTAAAAAAAAATTTTCCTATTACGCCTCTCCCACGAGTCTTTGGCTGGGCTTTGATATTCTTACTTAGATGCAATTACATGTGATCTTGCATGAGTGAGCATTTCTGATATTTGGAATTGACGTTTCATTACATTTAAAAAGCGTTAGTCGTTTCAAATTAATCGTATCTTTAATGAAATAAGCGTTTCTGCATAAAAGGAGCTGCAGATTGTTTTTATGAGGGCAATTTGGAATTTTTGTTCAGGCTTTAAGCTGGTTTACTTTGAAGCATATAAAAAATATCCATTTTGGTCACCATGTAGTTATGTGTGGGAAGTTGAAGGAGTTTTGCAAGGTTTTAGGAAGCTTTTACAAAAATTCGTCGTCCTAAAATTTGTTTACTTTTATTTTCCTACTACCATGACTACCAATTTACAGAACTTTTAAAAGAGTAACCAATTGGCGAAGAATAAATTTTAATGGCCACTGTCATGCAAAATTCCAATACTTGCATAACCGATAAATCAAGAATATTTACCAATTTTCTTGATTTCTTGGTATTAAATAGCATGAAGTTCTAAGAAAATAACACTTTTGAGGGCTTGAATCCCTTGCAGAGTTTATTAGCAATATATCAGAGACGAGAAGGAGTATTTAATCTGTTGTTAACGCAATCACATCCTTTTGAGAAGAATTCTTATCTTATTTAAAAAATAGGTAGAAGATAGTTTTATTTTCTTGTTTGATCTTATATTGAAAGTTTCTTTACGTTTCATTCAGATAACATCTCAGTTTTTCTTGTCGCTTATAATTTTTTTTTTTTAAATCTTAAGAGAAACCACTAGTGAGAGCATTTTTCAACACGGCGGCTTTGGATGGAACTATACACGAGTGCGAAGAAGTGTTTTTTACTTGTGAAGCATTTGGCCATAGTCCACCAGTTAGATTTTTCCACCTGTATCATAATGAACAGCTCTTCATTCGAGGCAGTCGAACAGGAAGGTTTAGAATTGCGGAAGTCCATAAGATACACACGGGTCGGTATTCCTGTGTTCCGGAAAACAGACTTGGATTGGGATTCAATCGCACCATGGAACTTAGAGTCATAGGTGAGTGGTGGACGTTTGGTTGGGAAAAAAAATTTGGAACATGTTTTACGGTTTATTTGTGGATTGTGTGCAGTGTGGACTTATTTAAAACGTTTAAAATTAGCAGATGACTTCCTTGTCGTTCTCTAGTCGTGGAAATGTTTGTTTTTGTTTCTCACATTTCATTGGTTAGCTTTTAGTCACATGACTCATTTTCGTATAAATCTAGTCTAGTTGCTATTTCTGCATCAAAATACGTTTCAATCACTGAAGAAAGGCATTTCTCGAAACGTTAGAATTGTTTGTGATCAGTCACGGCAGTTACCAACCTTTGAACTTTATGTGTTATTTAACACTGTCTCCTCAACGTCCTATTTTTATATCATTCAACGGATTTCTGCTCTGCTGGGAATCTGCTTGAATACTTGGGACAAATGATGACGCCGTCGTATGATAGTGAATTCAGGTATAATGTAATAATAATTCAATGACTCAGAAAGCGTTCTGAAGCGACTTATCTAAATTCTTTGTTTACAGCTTCCCCTAATCTTTGCAAGCACACATCTGCTGTTCCAACAAACGAAGTCACTGAAATCGAAGCTACATTTCAGTCCTTTTCAGGTAAGGGGTCGAAGATAAAGGTTACCAGTTCAGAATAGTTCGTTTTACCACTGAATAGTTTAAATACGTTATAAAAGTTGTACAAAGGAGAGGAAGTGTGAGAATGATAAAGAACAATTATCCACCGAAGTGTAGGTAAATATCTACACTATTCATCTACACTGAGGTGAGTAATTGCTTTAGCATATATTTCGCGAAATTATTTTCACATGTGATTTTTTGAAATTTTTGTCATTTTACAAGCTGTCGGCTTGTCGCCCACTTATCATTGTCGCCACTGAATTTTTTGAAACTCGTCCTGATAGTATTTATCGCAAAAAAATTCAAGAAATTTCGTTGCTTTTTTCGTGTTGTTTAGCACGGTAACTTCGTTTATCGAAAAAAGGTTCTTTTTCCGTCACGTAAAGATAACTGGACGCCATCTTGTTTTGGTCGGTAGTGAACAGTGCAGGAAATTCCGATATAGAGGAACCAATCAGATTGCGCAAAAAACACTACCCACCTGCGAGGTATATGCTAAAAGCCTGATAGCGGAGGCATCCAAACCAGACCTGTCTGTACATTAGGCTTGCCCGATGAGGATTCATTTTGAGTTTGAAGTAGCAAAATGAAAAGTTGCTCAACATGTTTCGGGTTCATGAACAAGGACAAAAGAACGACCGATTGTTTGCAC
Organism: Heliopora coerulea; assembly: GCA_030142905.1. NCBI lineage: Eukaryota > Metazoa > Cnidaria > Anthozoa > Scleralcyonacea > Helioporidae > Heliopora > Heliopora coerulea. The sequence continues at coordinate 463,646 of JASJOG010000073.1, read as the reverse complement.
AATTTTTAATATTGCTTTTTAACAATATTTTATAGACCAATTTTTTACCCCATCAAATGGATCTAGTTCATCCAGGAGGAGTTCGTCGTCACAAATACTGCGAGGGGGCTTAGTATCAGTTTCATTTTGGGTTATCTGTTTAACGTATACTTGGTTGCCATGAGATTTGACGTCTACAAAGATGTTTATATTTAGGAAAAGATCTCGAAAATAATTTTACAGAAGAAAGCACCTCGTGAAGAAAACTTCAAATTGTCTTGCCAGGCTATTGGTCACACATACGAAAAGGAATTTGCAATCTATGAAGAATGCAGTTTTGTAACACCCACTTCGAGCGTACTCAAAGTATGTTTTGTTTGAATGGAAATGAATTGGGTTTTTTGTTGCATCGCCGTTGATTGAACTATTTATCAAACGCATTTCACTGGAAAGCTTGTCTTTCTCGTCACATGTCATCATTCAGGATATTTCATAAACCTGACAGCTTCAGAGAACCTACATGACGTGAAAATATGTAATATGAAAAATATTGAAGAAAAATGACTTCTAAAAAGACATTCGCTTAAAATTATGTTCATTTTGAAATTTAATGCTACAAAAGAAAAAAAGGCATATGAAAGTTATAATAAAAGAAAAAGGAAAAACCTGGCTTTATTTTAGAGATAATCTCTTTGTTCGTGCATCGAAATCGTGGGCGAAGCCCTAGAAACGCGAGAACAATCTTGACATCATACCTACGACGATGCTTGTGCAGTATTACGGCACAAGTATAAGTTGTGCTTATACTGCATTTATTCTTGAAAAATTGTTTACTATAAACGCATTTGAAATTTTCTTAATGTGAAAACATTCCAAACGTGTTGTGAAAATTAAGTGATAAATGTTACCCAGAAATCGCAGACGTCTAGTCAACAAAAATTGGTTGAGTCCGACGCTAATCTTTCAACGGGCTTCCTCTTTTTCCAAATCCTGGATCCGCCACTGCTTCTGTCTGTACATTAAGAATGTCTTGTCGATACATTCGTCTCAAATTTCTTCTGCCTCTCTACTTTCCAATTCCTGGCTACACGACTGTAGAAAGGCTGTATACTTTCTAAAGGACTTGAATGCTTTAAATGCATTTCATTGGACCTGCTTTATCCAGTAAGTTGAAAATTTCATCGAAATATTTTGGCATGAATACAGAGTTCAACTTCATGTATGCTCTACACTTTTTATCACGTTCACTCTTCATCTGATTCTCGATAGCCCAATGGTTAGCGTCTTATCAGCCATCAGACAGAGACAAATGCCATCCGTGTCTAGGGCTCCGAAATTTTCTGCACAAAGATTTTAACTCTAGCTGACCTGTTGATGTTGATGAAATAAGATGTCTTTATTGGCATTTATGAGGACGAAGTAAACGAGGAACAAATTTAAAGTAAGTACAAGTGCTTTCATCAAATGTAGTAAATATCTTGATTGCTTTCAATAAATTTTAGGAATCTTTGTATCGGAAAAATCTTGAAAGGTACTCAGTAGAAATTTGGGTGGTCAAACTCTTGATCTCGGCAGAGACAAAAAAATCTAGATTTCTAATTTTCCTGTCTTACGAAGACAAAATATTAAACTTTTCAACTATGTTTGAGACATAAACCCGAGCGAAGTAAGCAAATTTCGACAGTGGAATGGCGTTAAAAGCATGTCCAGTTTAAGACATTAGTTCGTCATTAACTTGCATTAATTTGAAATTGGGCCCTGATCAGCGAAGGAACAAGTATGGAATAAAATCAGAGTACATCTGTATATTATGCCAGCAGAACGATGCGCAGACTAAAAAGAGCTGTTACTCATAATTTTGAAAGATTGTTTTTAGATACGGTTTTCAGTCAATCATTCAAAGTTAGTTATTTAATTATTTAGTTATTTGTTTCTTTTATTGTTTGTTTTATTGTATATTTTGATTGTTTATTTCCCCCCCACGTTTTCAGCTTTCTTAAGTTTTAAGTCTTCAGCTGCTATACAGATTTTGAACAGAAAAAATATGTTAAACTGGAATTGTAATTGACTGTGGAAATGAATCGTGAAAAGTGTGAAGAGAATTGTCCAAAATAGTTGAGAAGGAATCCTACCAACGGTACCCAGCCCTCGTCTTCTATGGTTTGATATATGAGAGTTGGAACTCCTATTCCTCATTTCAAAGAGGTTACCGGTTCACGGCTCAAAGTTTGAAGAAGCCCACTTTGATGCCATTCCCATTTAACAATTTCCACACAAGTCAATAAAACCATTGACAACATCATGAGATGAAAGGGTTATTTTACTCTATTCAAAAATTGTGCTATGCTCTAACAAACTATTCAGATAAAGATTATCGGTAATGCTTACCTTCTATTCATACTACGAAACATTACTTTCACATTTTGATATACATGAAATGATTGACGTTTGCCTTAAAAGTCCATCAATCAGCAATTTCAAACATCAATGTCCAAGGGATTTTCATATAAACTACTGTTCAAATTACAATAGACATTCTCGTCGGTTTCGTCGTTCGGTTTTCGAAGAGATGTATACGTTGAAAATTCTTTTTGCCAATCATCAGGTGTGCTGTCTCGAGCTGTGGAAGGGTTCTCATCCTTTGACTTGTTTTCATCCGTCTCATCCTTCCGTTTTTCCGAGAGATTAAAGTCAGATTTCTTAAATTTAGTTTTGGCTCCTTTATTATTAGATTTACAGATGAAAAAAACAACGACAAGGATAAGAGTAAAGAGAAGTGCAGCTAGAGTAATTGTTGCAATAAAAAACTGTTTCTCGCGGTTGCCTAAAAATGATAAAACATTATTTTAATTCGATGAAAATGACTTAAATCTAAAAGATAACTTTATAACTACAATTTCTAAAATGAATTCATTGCACTAAAGGGCTGATGACATGAAACCGGTACAAATTCAGACCGACACGACTTCAGATCACACCCCGTACAAATCTTTGTTCTTGCGTACATGAGACCGGTAGAAAAATACGCTCGGACCAGTCTCACTCATTTTGAACTCGGATTGATACGAAATTTTTTCATGAAAACGCGAAACCTCTCCAGATCAACCATCGATGAGGCAAAGAACAAGAAAAACATTGCTGCTGGGAACAAAAGCTCGGAATGCGGACTGCAATGTTTGCAAGAACAGGCGTAGCTTTAGTTTCATTCCGGTTTCATGAACAATTTACAATGTATTCACTTTGGTAGCGGTCTGAATTCGTGCCAGTCTCATGTAATCAGCCTCTTACCTTTTCTGACATAACTTTAATATTATAATAAAACTGTACAAAGCTAAATATGAGAAATAGGTCATAATAAAATAAGCGAAAATTCTCGTTGCTGTTGTGTATGGCAAACATTTGACATAGATTATGGAGAACCATGGATATAAAGGAAGCCAAGTGTTCTTCCAAATAACGCATCAAGAAATGGGCTAATTGAACAATTTTAGAAAATAAAGTTAGAAGTAAACTCCAGAAGATAACATCTTGCAGACTTAAGATTTAAGTAAAAACGCGACGAATGTAAACGGTGATATTTTGACCTTATTTTGACAATAACTTTGAAATAAAGTTGAAATAATTTATTACTGTTTAAATTTGTCTTGTTTTTACTTAAATCTTAAATCTGCAAGATGTTTTTTGAAGTCTGCTTCTTGCTTTATAAGCATTTTATGGGAATGGAGCTTCAGATGAACACTTGATGTTATTCCTGAAATGAATTTCTGCTGTTGAAGAAAACGAGGAAATCATTCTTTAAATTAGAGCATGGCAGAAAGAAGCTGGTGACGAGTGAGCCATTGTCCCACCATTATTTATTTTGGCACAATATGAAAATGTTGATAACTTTGAAACACTATTTCTTAACACAAAAATATACATTTGTATTTATAACTTTTTAATTATCTTAACTATTCTGTATTGTACCATAATTTTTTAAATCTTTTAAATTTTTATGTAATTATATCCGTATATTAGCAGGGTCACAAGTTCATCACTATGTTCCACTGTTACGTGTGACCCTCATTAAATAAAGTTTATTATTATTATTATTATTGTTTTTCCACAGTGTACTTAAATAAACTGGAATAAAACTTGGAGCAAGTTGCTACCCGCAACCTAAGGTCCTAGAGTTATATGCTCTTCATGTCCATAACCCTTCGTATGATTCTTGCTGTTCCAAGTAATACTGTCTGGCAGCATTTCAACTGGTATTACAGTCCCAATCTTTTTCAAAAACACTTCAAGTCTTTTTGATACCGTTCCCAGGGCACCAAAAACTATTGGTATGACTTCCACTTGATTTAACGTCCACATTCTTGATAACTATTATTATTATTATTATTCATATATTTGATTGTATGTATGCTTGTCCAAACACCAGGTCCCCACCGGGGTCCAAGAGTGAGAGGGCTCTAGAAGTCTAGTCTCCAGTTGGACCAATTTTCATGTTCTTATAGATTTATTATTACAACTCGCACACCACCCAACTAAGGACAGTGGAAAGGGTCTAAGCCTACTACGGGCTCCCAGCATCCCGCCAGGTAAGGCCGAAACAGACGTTGCACATTTCAGGGAACTTGTGGGGAAAGGAAATTTACCATTAATATGGATTTTAAGAAACACCCACCGGGCCAGCCCTTACTCGCCTAACTTATCCAGTCAGGAAGGAGTAAGGAATGTACAGCCCTTATTATTATTATTATTATTATTATTATGTTTCCATTAGCCAGTTCATATTCTAGCCATTATTCCCTCCCACCAAATATTGTTGAGGGGTAACCAAGATACAGGCGTTCCCATAGTTGTTCACTCTAAGGCTGATGCGCTTCGGCTGTACGTTCACTATTCTGACTGTACCACTTTGCCAAGCACTTTCCTAATTATTGTTTCTCAGAAAGCACCGTCCTTTGCATTGTAATAATTATCCTAATCACACTGTCCTCATCCCCAATAATCTTTCTCACTGCTCGGGTTGCATCTTCGACACCACCTTCAAGACAACCAATTATTACCGGCACTACTTCCACTCTGTACCTTCTCTTTTCTCTGGTTTCGAATGCCAGCTGCTGATACTTCTGTAACTTCGTTTTCGTCGCTTCCTTGATGTTCTGCTCTTGAGGGCATGACATGTCCACTAACCAGATCTTCCTCGCTGTCTCGTCCTCTGATGTCAAGTCTGGTCTGCGTGCAGAGCTGATCTTTCTCATCCTATGCTATGCTCGAAGTCCCAGCTCGACTTGAACCCGTTCCCCTTTAGGACGTGGCCTTTCTCCCATCTAACAGTGTACCATGCCGTATTGGCAGGGAGAAGTTCTCTCTCAACGGCCCAGCTAACAGCCAGTACCATCAAGGCATTGTTGTGCCTACCGAGATACTCGGTTCCTGCTAGGATCTCACACCCTGCAAGCAGGTGTTGAACGGTATCATCAAACTTCTTGCACAATCTGCATTTTCCGTCCCCTTTATTATTACAACTCGCACACCATCCAACTTAGGACGGTGGAAGGGGTCTCAGCCTGCTACGGGCTCCCAGCATCCCGCCAGGTAAGGCAGCAACAGACATGTTACTATTATTATTATTATTATTTTCTCCTCACGGTTTGCTGTGGATCCGGTATTTATCGGTGCTAGCTGTCTACAATCAGTAGACTAAGGTGGCACTGTTACGACTAGTTTTCTAGCACTCTTCTTAAAATTCTTGCTGTTCCAAGAAGTGTCGTTTTCTGGATATCCTCAACGTTCATTGTTATTCCAATCCTCTCAATCCATTGTTCAAACTTTATGCTTACACAGCACAAGGCTCCAACGATAACTGGAATTACTTCTACCTTTCTCATTGACCACAGGTTCTTAATCTCTCGTTTCAATGCTTGATACTTTTCTATCTTTTCTGTTTCTTTCTCACCAATTCTGTTGTCTCCTGGTATGGCTACATCGATTATTGCACATTTCTTTTCTGATTTGTCTACTATTACTATATCTGGCTTTCGGTGTTCTATCTGATGGTCGCACTGGATCATAAAATCCCAAAGAACTTTTACTTTATCCGATTCTACTACTGCCTGGGGGTCATGTTCGTACCATTTGCTCGCTTTTTCTAGATCGTGTTTTCCACATATTTTCCAATGTATAATTCTTGCTACATTATCATGTCGACTTTTGTACTCTCGTTGTGCAAGTTTTGTGCATTCGCTTACCAGATGTCCCACACTCTCTCCTTTTTCCCCGCACATCCTGTACATCCTTTGGCGATACCCTCGAATTGGTATTCCGTCATCTGTAAAAGGTCTGCTTAGGAAGAAGCATTCCATAACTATAACATTAACATCCTTTGACCATTTCAATCTAGTATTTGCAGCAGTAGCATGATGACGACCGGGCCAGCGCTGCTGCTCCACTTGGCACCTGCCGGGCGAGACACCTTCACATGAAGTTCCGGTTTCATTCACGCCGTTATTCGGTATATTACTTTCTATCATTTTTCACTCATTAGAGGTTAGTGAGTTTTAGGTTACACCACCACCGGACTACATTCTGTCTGACCTCTCTCCTTTGATCTGCCTGGCAAGGGTGTCCCTACCAGGAGCCTAAGCTCCCGCCAGTATAGCTCTCAAGATCATTGAGGTACGCAAGCCTCCTCACCACACCAAGGTAGTAGTCCTGAGGAGGATTATAATTATTATTATTATTATTACAACTCGCACACCACCCAACTAAGGACAGTGGAGGGGGTCTAAGCCTGCTACGGGCTCCCAGCATCCCGCCAGGTAAGGCCGCAACAGACATTGCACATTTCAGGGAACTTGTGGGGAAAAGAAATTTTACCATTAAAATAGATTTAAGGAAACACCCACGAGGCCAGCCCTTACTTGTCCAACTTATCCAGTCAGGAAGGAGTAAGGGATATACAGCCTGCTAAAGTCCCTGAAAGTACTCCCCCATGCGTATATCCAGTTTGACTTTAACAGTATCCTGTTGCACCTCCAACCAATTAAGGTCAGTTTAGGCGTGCCACTGCAAGGGTTAAGTCTGAATATTGTTTTATTCTTAGACTAGTGCATATCTGTTTCACCATTTAAGGCTGGTTCATCCTCAACCAACTAAGGTCAGGGGCATCAGCCTGCTGTACAGATTTTCTTCTAGTCCTTGGGCTAACAGGGCAGGTTTGCCAACACATGAAGGTAGTGTACTTGCAGCTGCCAGCCAATTAAGGCAAGCTGAGGCTTTCGGCTTCCTGTCTACCCAGCTGGCAAGGCAAGGGCGCCACTCCCTAGGTCATTTCATCAAAGCCTGCTCGTTTTATGGAGGTCACTGGCTCCGAGTCAATGCCCTGCCTACCTATTTCTGGTTTTATCTCGGAGTTTCCTTCTCCTAGATAAGTTGCCATCCAAGGCTAAAGAGTCTTATCTACCCTTGGCTATGGGGTTGCTGGCACTTGCCAAAGGTGCCACCCCAGACTCTGGTGGGCGGGAGCGTCCACATTCCCGTAGTAGGCTGAAGCTGTGCTTGTCCTACTCCAGTGCCTAAATTATTATTATTATTATTATTATTATTATTATTATTTCTATTTCTCACAGTGCACAAAAATGTCCACTAGTAAATGATCTTAACATAAGTTAGATATCAAGACAAGTCTCTTGCCCTTATTATTCTTATTATTCTTATTATTCTTATTATTCTTCTTCTTATTATTATTATTATTATTATCATTATTATTATTATTATTATCATTATTATTATTATTATTATAGATATTGGCTTCTTACCGTCAATCACGTACTCGTCTCACATAAAAGCCATTGGTTACATCTTTTAATGAAGGTTAGCCACAACCCATGCACTTACCAAACAATTGCTGCACGACCATTACAAAAATTTCACAGGCCATTAAAGTATGAAAATAGAATTTCATATGTGTAAAAGTTTCAACTCCATTTGTGAAATAAAAATTCCATAGGTGAAATTAATTTTCATATGTGCATCTTTCACTTCGTGTGTGAAAAGAATTTTTTGAATACCAACATTACCATGTAAAATTTTAAACCAACTCATTTCAGATATGAATCATGTATATTATTTGATAAAATGTTCCGTTTCGTCGGTTGAACAAGCAAATAGATTTGCCGCTTTTTTCAAAGAAAAAATTGACCAAAGAAAAAATTGATAACCGTTGTTGCGTGGTTCTACTATTACTTGATTTATCGGCTGCCTTCGACACTATCGACCATAATTTATTACTCAATAGACTAGAATCTAGGTTTGCAATTCGTGCTAAAGTATTGCAGTGGTTCAAATCCTATCTTTCTCAACGTTTTCAGTTTGTACGTATCGACCTGGATAACTCTTTATCTCATGAACTGAATTGCGGCGTACCCCAAGGCTCCGTGTTGGGCCCAGTCCTCTATCTTCTCTACACATCACCTGTAGCTGACATTCTTCGACGCCACAACATGGCTTTCCATCTTTATGCTGATGACACCCAGTTGTATGCTTCCTTTTCCTGTAATAACGACTTGGGATTACAATGCACCATGAGTAACATCGAAAAATGCCTTAATGACATATATTTATGGATGACTGCTAATAAGCTTAAATTAAACAAAGATAAGACGGAACTGATTTATTTTTATTCTAAATACAGTCCGCAGACTTCTTTTATCCCGCTTCATTTCGGTGATGATCTTATCTTGCCGTCCCAACATGTCAGAGACATTGGTGCTATTTTCGACTGCACTCTTTCAATGACACCTCAAGTTAACTCTGTATGTAAGTCAGCATTCTATCAACTGCGGAACATTGCTTGCATTATGAAGTATTTATCTCCCAAGACCATTGAGTTCCTTATCCACGCTTTTGTTTCATCAAAGTTAGACTTCTGTAATTCTCTGCTGTATGGCATCCCTAAACGTCTACTGCGGAAACTACAGTCCGTTCAGAATTCTGCGCGCTTGGTGACATCTTCTTCAATATTTGATCACATAACTCCTCTATTGATGCAATTGCATTGGCTTCCCATTGCCGAACGCATTAAATTTAAAATCGTTCTTCTAACCTTCAAATGTCTTCATGACTCGTCTCCTTCTTATATCAAAGAACTCTTAACTCTGTATTGTCCTACACGCACACTTCGATCTTCATCTGCCATACTTTTAGCACGGACTGATTATAACACGACCACTTATGGTGCCAGGGCGTTTGCCATCTCCGCTCCTGAACTTTGGAATCAGCTACCTGATGATATCAAATCTATTGACAATTTAACAACTTTTAAATCTAAGCTTAAGACCTATTTTTTTAATATTGTCTTTAAAAATTAATTTTTATCTATATATAATATTTTATACTTATTTTATAATATTTGTGTAAAGCGCATAGAGCTGTTGTATATGCGCTATATAAATGTTCATTATTATTATTATTATTATTATTATTATATGTGAAATGAAAATTTCGTACTTGAAAATGTTCCATTTCCATACGTTTTTCACGCATGAAATGACGTGAAATTTTCGCAAGGGTAAATTATTTAACTAAGAGACAAGTTACATTAGGTGCTAATAAAACAATTACCTGTTGACAAATTGTCGACTGAAATTGAATGATATTTGTTACTGAATCGATCTCGTATGTGACAGGTGTACTTTCCAAAGCTTCCTTTGTTTACCAATTTTATTATTAATATTGAGAAATGATTTGAACTATTTAGCCCCTCCAAGCTGCTAAGAGACTTGTTGTCCTTTTTCCAGCTGAATTTTACTGGAAGCTCTCCTTGGGCTGTGCAAATTAATGAGACACTGTCTCCTTGTTTGGCCTTTATGGATGAGCTTGATAGACTGGTTATCACTTTAAGAGGATTTCCTGAAAGGTAATATTTACAGGTCGATTACGTTACTGCAAGTTATGGATAGCGAAATGCTTGCTGTTATGGAATCTATGCAGTTAGTCTAAGGAACCGTTTAAACGTGTGATTTTGCAAGTTGCGATTGTCATCCTGGTGTATGTAATAAACTCATGACAGTCTATGCAACAAGATATCCGCTTATGATTCGCTGTAGTTTGTCCTTGACGCTCTCGTCAGTTAAACACATACTCCAAGATGCCAATCGCAAGGCATAAAATCGCATGTGTGAACGAGGCTTAACCCTAACCTCGTAAGGTCAGCGGTTTCTTGAACTCTTCACGTAAACACATACTCCAGGACGTCAATCGCCAGGCACAAAATCTCACGTGTAAACAGCCCTTAAGTCGCGCAAGGCGCAGAAAAACCTTGAAGGTCGTTGTAAGCTAAAACGACGAATAACTGCAAACCTTGACCTCTCCAGAAAAATTAAGTTATTAATATATCTATTGCGACATTAGCAAAAGCATTGATCTTTTACTATATTTATAGGAGGAAAAACAAGTTTCCGAGACGTGCAAAATTACTTCATAAGGAATTTTAAAGATCTTAAGATTGAATAGAGGAATTTTTTGACGATGAGCGAAAAATGGAAGGGGTCAGAAATTAACTAATAACAGGTTGAGATGTGAAAGAAGGAAAAGTCTAACAAGGTTAACCCGCACTGGAACAAATTACAACAACAGAACTGATAAATAAACCAAAACAACAAAGAAGAACAAGAAAACTGAAGAATGAAAAATATCATATATTAAAGGGTTAAGTTCATTAGGCTGTTATCCAACGTTATTTTATCTCATGACACAACCACAATTCATCGTTTCTACACAAGCGTTAACTCTTTCGAAGCCGGAGCTCCTCCTTTGACGAGTAAAATAGTCTGTCGTATGCTAAATTGAAATAATAGAAGTCTTATGCCGCCGGGAAAGAGTTAAACCCTTTATCCCACTCATTGGTATTCATTTGGTGGACTTCCACCAACAGTCTTTCTCAAGACTACACTAACCTGGACGATCAACTTCCACAAATATGTCACGATTCTCCCAGGTTCAAACAATTTACCTTGACTGATCTTTCCAGATAGAATTTATGTAGTTCTTCAAACATTAACATTTACTCTTCCATTCCGTACACTTGACTATGTAGGTGAAGTCAGGACAGTCATTAAGACGTCTGATAACTATTTCACCAAACTTGCTTGAACCAGTTGCAAAATTTTACAATTTGGATCAAAAATATGTGCCTTTAGCCATCGTTATTGTTGTCGTTATCGCTATGGTTACCGTTAACCTTACTACTATCGTTATCTCGGTTATTATTTTTAATATTGTTACTATCTGTTTTCCTGGTTACCATTTTTTCACGATTTTCTGGAAATTCAACTCACCTATTTTAGCTGTACGAAATGGTTTCCAATGTAGCGGGCTGCTCACATTTGTTTTAAATATTTCTGCTATCGCCACCTCATACTTAGTTGCTGGTCTCAGGATGCCAATTGCTATTGTTGAACTGGCATTGTAAACCGTTTTATTCAAGATCACGCTGCCATTCTGTTTCAGTAAAAGTTTATACTTTGCATTTGGTGACAGTTTATCACACCTGGATTGGTCTATTTTCCAGGAAATGTTTGCATACGTTTCATTCACATTCAATGCCGTGATTTGAAAAGCTAGTAAAGATAAATCAATCAATCAATCAATCAATCAATGAACGAACGAATGAATGAATGAGTGAATAAATAAATAATAAGTAGATGAATCAATGAAGGAAGGAAGGAAGGAAGGAAGGAAGGAAGAAAGGAAGGAAGGAAGGAAGAAAGGAAGGAATAAATGAATGGATAAATTATTAAATAAATGAAATTGTGTTTTTTTCTATGAAGTCACAGAATAACAATTTCGTCTGTACTCAGTCGACATTAATTTGAAACTGTGCATTGGAAATTGGTTATAATTGTTAAATGTTGCTAAAATACTAATAGCTATGATATTCATCTTTTTGCCACGTTTTGTCAATTGATGATATTCATCTTTTCGGGATGTGACACTGGACCGAAATTAAACAAAGTTTAAATTCCAAGAGTAAAATATTCATTATAAATGTGCTTACCATGGAAACACCATCTGGTGTTCACCAAAAACTTTGACAAATAAGTTTTAGAAGAAATTTGAATAATTCTAAAGCTATGAATGCTTAAAGTCATCATGAGTACTTTCAGCCTCCCACACCAGTTTAGCAGAAAAAAGTTAAAATGATCCTGCCTCTTCTGGGCCGAGGTAGCAGATCTTAAAATAAAGTTGTCGTGATTTTTGCATTTAGTAGATATTTAAAATATTTGCTTGACTTACTTCTGTTCATTATTTCTGTTTCACAGGAATACATGGACATCTCATCGCACGAGCTTGAAATCCAGACTGTATTTTTGGTTCCTAGGGATAAGGTGACACAACGTCTCGTTCTATAGTTGGACGCTAGCTGATCCACCCCAATAGATTTATAGTTTGGCACAGACTTTGAATACTTGAACATTGTGGAATTCATAGGCTTCTCTAAACCAAACCATGCAACCTCGCTACTGTTGCTAGTTAGGTTTAAACGAACAAAATCATTCTCCTGTCTGGTGGAAATTTCTGCGAGACTGGAATTCAAATTACGACATTGTTCTCGGGCGCCATTGAAAGTTAATACTGATTTGGAAAGCTGGTAACAAGAGCCGTTAAATTTCTTCCATTCTTTAAGGCATGTGTTGTCTTCTCATGAAATGAAAAAGTTATAAAAACCTGTTTAGAAATGCGTAAAAAACTTACTTTGATAATTGACAAGGTAGGAGTACTGATGTACCACACAAATACATTGTCGCACTCGACAATATACAATTAAACTGAAAATTATAAAATTTAAATGAGCCATTACTTAGAAAGTGGGACATCAAATTTTTTATAATTCATCAAATTCATTGGTAATTCAATAATTTTTTATGAAGGCACAACAAGAACGTCTCATGGTGGTCTCATATTTGAAGAAAGACCTGCGTTTATACAAAAGCGGTGAGTCTCGGTTCACAAGAAATTCACTATTTCTATTTCCAGTCGACGCATTTACTCTATTTAGATAATTATAGAAATATTGTAGAAGTATTAGGAGCATTTTGCTAATAACGCGATAAAGATAGATGGTTGAGCCACGTAAAAAGCCCAGTGTGTTTAACTCTTAAGTCCGTGTTTCACTTTGTGATTTCACTATGGCCGACTCCAGACGGTCGTGCTCGTCAAGAGGACACGTATAGGACCGGAAAGGGTTAACCGATTTTATAAAATTATGACAGCAGCTTATTTGGTCTCAATTTGAGCTTAGTACATAAATTCACAAAACGCAACTGAAAGACAACTTCATTTCATTATTGTTATATTATTATTACAACTCGCACACCACCCAACTAAGGACAGTGAAATGGGTCTCAGCCTGCTACGGGCTCCCAGCATATTATTATTATTACAACTCGCACACCACCCAACTAAGGACGGTGGAAGGGGTCTAAGCCTGCTACGGGCTCCCAGCATCCCGCCAGGTAAGGCCGCAACAGACATTGCACATTTCAGGGAACTTGTGGGGAAAGGAAATTTTACCATTAAAATGGATTTTAGGAAACACCCACGAGGCCAGCCCTTACTCGCCCAACTTATCCAGTCAGGAAGGAACAAGGGATATACAGCCCGCTAAAGTTTCTGAAAGTACTCCCCGATGCGTATATCCAGTTTGACCTTAACAGTACCCTGTTGCACTTCCAACCTATTATTATTATTATTATTATTATTATTATTATTATTATCATTATTGTGGAAAGTCAGCTCATACGAGCCAATGAAGTCGTTTAGCCCAAATTGCCATATTATGCCAAAATGGGCACATGTCCCATAAATTATAGTGGTATGGCAATCACAAAGTGAAAAACATCGTGAGTAGTTAATGCCATTTTACACCACAGTCTCACATACACAATTCCGTTGGTTGGGCATGGTCAAGGGCTGGTGCTTTGCACCTATAAATCATGAATTATTATTATTATTATTATTTTATCTTTCACAGCTTATGCCGGTAGTATTTAATTATCCCCCGAAAACAGGCCACAACCAGTAGCCTAAGGTTCCGAGTTTTTCAGCCTTCCAAGCTCCTCAATGTTGTTGCTGTTCCAAGCAATGCCGTCTTTTGGAGAAGTTCTATTCTAATCTGTACGTCCAGTTTTTCGATCCACTTATCCAGTTTTCTACTAATTGCTCCCAAAGCACCTACAGCTATTGGTATTATCTCAATTTTCCTCATCGTCCACATTCTTTTTATTTCCCTTTTCAGGTCGTCATACTTTTCTATTTTCTCTAATTCTTTCTCACCTATTCTGCTGTCTCCTGGAACTGCGACGTCTATAATCTTGCACTCCTTTTTCTTCTTTAACACCACCACGACATCAGGTCTTCTACATTTAATTATACTATCGCATTGTATATTAAAATCCCATAGAATGTTAACTTCATTTGATTCAATGACTCCATTTAGTTGATGTTCGTACCATTTTTCAGCTCGTTCTAACTGGTATAAACCACAAAGCTTCCAGTGTACAATACGAGCCACATTGTCATGTCGTCTTTTGTACTCATTTTGCGCTAGCTTCTTACATTCACTGATCAAGTGTGTTACATGATCTCCTTTTTCACCACAAAGCCTGCAAAGTGGAGACTCAACCGTTCTATCTATGTGAAACTTGACATAATTTGTCCTGAGTGCTTGTTCTTGTGCAGCACATAGAAGTGCTTCAGTCTCCGGTTTCAAATCCCCTTTCTTTAACCACCACCATGTCTTCACCAAGTCTACCTGTACCTCTTCCCCTAGATCTCTCTTATATTGTCCATACATTTGTTTGTCAGTCCAGGCTTCTCCAGATCTTCTCTTATTTTCCTTTTAAAATTTTCCTTTGCTTCGCACCCTTCTCTTTCAATCACCTTTGTCTTGGCAACTTGTTGTAGGAGTGGTTCCACACTGTTCTTTGCATACCACCCCAAACTGTTCTCTTCCGCACTGATGCATTCTTCACAACTAATCAACCCTCTTCCACCTTTTTCCCTTTGTAAATATAATCTGTGGATGTCACTTTTTGGGTGAAAAGCACTATACATTGTCATCAGTTTACGTATTTTGAAATCCATTGCCGCTACTTCTGCTTTACTCCACTTCAAAATACCATCCCCATACCTCAGCAGCGCAACAGCCCAAGTGTTCATTGCCATGATTTTATTTCTGCGATTCAATTTTGATTTTAGTACCAATCTCAGTCTCCTTTCATATTCCTTTACAAACTTACTCTTCATTTGAGCTTACATAAATTTATCTAATTCTAAAATCCCAAGGTATTTGTATCCATCTGCTTCAATTGATTTTACTGCTTCGCCATCAGGTAGTTGTATTCCATTACATTTTACAATCCTTCATTTTTTCATTACTAGATTTCCACATTTCTCAATTCCGAATTCCATTCCAATATCTTTACTGAGCATATGAACGGTTCTTATCAATGAATCTATTTGTTCCTCATTCTTTCCAAACTGCTTAAGATCATCCATGTGAAGTAGATGATTAATCTTTAATTGATTTCCTCTAAACTCGTACCCTGCCTTTACTTTTCTTAAAATCAAGCTTAACGGTATCATACATATCACAAAAATTAAAGGGGATAAGGTGTCTCTGAAAAATACCTCGTCTTATATTTACATGTCCTAGACTTTCTCCCGATGACGTTAACTTCGTTTTCCAGATGAAGCCGAGTTTTTTTAACGAGTTTCGAGGTATCTAGAAATCGGAGGGAGAACACTAAACGAGTGTTTGAAATTACTTCTCAAACGAACCAGCATTTTAGGCAAAAATCGAGCCGAAAGTTGGAAAAATTCAGCTGTAATCTTCCTTCGATTTCTAAATACTGATTAATTATGCATTTCTTTTGTTTTTTCTTCGTGAATTATTAATGAGTTTGAGAAGCTGCTTTCAAGGAATGCTTTCACATTATTGGCAATTCGGAACATACTCATATATTCTACAATCCAAGAATGAGGTACCATATCGTACGCCTTACGATAATCTATCCAGGTCATGGAGAGACTTGTGTGTCTTTTCTTGCAATCTTTTAAAACCAGCTTGTCAATTAACAGTTGGTCTTTTGTTCCTCTCGACTTTCTTATACACCCTTTTTGTTCATGTGGTAGTACATCATTCATTTCCCAAAAGGTGTATATACTTTCTGCAATCATCCCTGTCATCAATTTCCACATCAGAGGTAAACATGATATGGGTCTAAAATTATCAACTGCATTACCTCTTGATTGGTCTTTTAAGCATAGTACTGTCCTACTACATGTCATCCATTGAGGTAAATCAGCCCTATCATTTAAAATCTCATCTAACTGTTCTGCAATCCTTTGATGGCACGACGTTATTCTCTTTATCCAGTAACCTTCAACTCCGTCAAGACCTGCGGCTTTCCAATCCGGGATCTTTTTGCACTGCTTTCTGATATCCTCCTCATTTATCTTCAAATCTTCTTGGTTGAAGTGTCCAATTTCCTGTTTTACTTCATCTAACCATTCAGGTTCCCTATTATGTTCTATTTCGTTGTCCCAAATTTCACTCCAAAACTTTATACTTTCATCTGCATCTGGTATCGCTTTTTCAAATTCAGTTCCCTGTCCGTTGTTTATTTCCGTATAGAACCTTTTTTTGTCACTCTGAAACATTCGGTTCTGTCTATATTGCTTTATCCTCTGTTCGTACTTCTTTACCTTAGCTATTTTAGCTAGCCCTCTTTGTTTAAGTTCCTCTATTACCGTTGTTAATCCCTTAATTCTTATTTTATATTTCACTTCAAGCCTTTTGTATTTACCCTCCTTTCTAATTTCTCCACTTTTCTTTCGTTCCATTATGTTAATATCTTTCCTAAGCTGTTGGATATCTCTCTCTAATCTCCTTTTCCACCATGGCTCTTTTTTCTTTGTTTGTTTATCAACTTCCCTTAATCCAATTTTCTCCGCCACTACATTTCTAACTGCTATCAGTAATTGATTTGTTTCCGTTATACTATCTGTTTGTATTCGTGCAACTACCTTATTAACTTCTGCGTCATCTCATTCATCTTTAACGATCCAACTCCTTAAATGGTAATACTCTGTATTCTTGTTCACCCTTCACGAATTTAATTATCTTATCAACAATTTCTTTCTCATCCTCATTTAGCTCTTCATATCCTATTACTGTAATACCTTCTTCACCTTATCCTCCAGGTTGGTCTTTTGTCTGTGTATCTTCCCGCTGATTCACAGCCCTTACACTTGCTCTTTCCTCATGTTCTGTTCTCATCTCAGCAGTCATGGCCATGTTACCATCTGTTTCCTCTCGTCTCTCCAGATTCTCTTCTCAATGGCTTATTTCCTCACTCAATACTCTTCGTCGTATACTCTCCAGTTGTATATCCGTTAGCCAATTCTTCTTCCTTATTGCTCTGGCTTGATCACAAATCCTTTGTTCAGATGTCGGAAACAATCCTCTCTCTCGCCATATTCTATGCATTCGCTGTCGGTATCCTCTTTGTCGTTTACCATCCTAACTGAACGGTTTGCTTAAATAGAAGCACTCCATTATGACAACATTGATATCTTTTGTCCATTTCAGTCTTGACTGGGCCTACGCTGCTGCTCCACAGGACAACTGCTGGGACGAGAAACTTTCACTTGTCGTTCCAGTCTCATTCACGTCCTTTTCTTCTGCATTAATAGTGTTCATAATCTTTTACTCGTATGTATGAGGTTGTAACGTACGGGTCAAAAGTCAATCCTGAGTTGCCCTACTCTCAGGATAAAGCTATTACTGACAGGTATCGCCACTTCCTAGCAGGTTTCGTTTGCGACCACATAACGCAATAGCCATTCACTCCTCGACACGAAAGACATCTTGCGTTGCGGGTTGTTTCCTTCGTGGAACCACCACTATATGGGTTGCCAGCCAAGGCTAAAGGGCCCCATGTGCCCAACACAACCACCGGACTACATTTTGTCTGACCTCTAGCCTCCGACCTGTCTGGCTTGGGAGACCCTACCAGGAGCATTTACTCCCGCCAGCATAGCTCTTGAGTTCATCGAGGGGTCTCAGCTTGCTAGGGGCTCCCAGCATCCTGCCAGGTAAGGCCGCAACAGATATTGCACATTTCAGGGAACTTTTGGGGAAAAGAAATTTTAACGTTAAAATGAATTTTAAGGAACACCCACAGGGCCAGCCCTTACTCGCCCAACTTATCCAATCGGGAAGGAGTAAGGGTTGCATAGCCCTCTAAAGTCCCTGAAAGTACTCCCCGATTCGTATATCCAGTTTTACCTTAACAGTACTCTCTTAATCATTATTATTATTATCATTATGATTTTCTTCACGCAGACAATTAATTTGCTGATGTAATTTCCAAAGAAGCTGGTCATGACTTATGATCAAAGGTCCCCAGGTCAATATCCTCTCATCCAGTTTTAAGCATCAAGCACTTTCCTTAGTATTCTAGCTGTCCCTAGTAACGCGGTTTTCTGCATAAGTTCAACTCCTATTTTCTTCAGGCACAAGTGTGTCCTGTTTGTAATTGTTCCCAATGCTACCACCACCACCGGAATCACTTTAACCTTCTTCATTTTCCACAACTTTGCAACCTCCCATCGTAATTCTTGATATTTTTCTATTTTTTCTTGTTTCTTTTCACTTACCCAGCTGTCGTTGAGCGCTGCTACATCTATTATTTTACAAACCCTTTCTCGTTTTCTACTATCACTATGTCCGGCCTTCTTCCCTCTATAACCTTGTCACACTGTATGCTTACACCTCTATAACCTTGTCACACATAATAGCTTGACCTCCTCCAACTCAATCGCTCCTTGAGGTTGGTGCTCATACCATTTTTCTGCCCTCGTTAGTTTGTATTTTCTACAAGTATTCTAATGTATTATTCTTACTAAGTTATCATGTCTCTTTTTGTATTCTTTTTGTACTAACATGCTGCATTCACTCATCATAATTCTTATCATTATCATTATCATAATTATATTATTATTTTAGGTAATAAAGTTGGAATATAAGATTAAAGTAAAATTGTAAGTATCCTTATAAATAAGTTGCCTTGGAAACACGATATGTCCATTACACCAAAGGAGTCCATTTACTTGTCATTGAATATAAATGTCTCTGCAAGATGTTTCCTATACTCTTAACGCAATTTTCTAAATAGGGTACCAATGCAATCAATTAAACATGTAGTATACCACGACCATTTAATAATCGTACCATGAGGTTATACGCTACTAAAGTGAAAGGTATATTGCTGAGCCTTATTTCTCGCTAAAATGTTACAATTTTCTTGCTGAGGGACCAATGTAATAAATTTAATATATTATAGTATAGCAGGACCATTTAATAATCGTACCATGATCTTATATACTGCCACAGTGAAAAGTATATTGCCGAGCCTCATTTCTCTCTAAAATGTCAATATTCTTGCTAGGAGACCAATGCAATCAATTAAACATGTGATAGTATAACACGACCGTTTAATAATCGTACCATAATGTTATATACTGTGACAGTGAAAGGTATATTGCTGAGCCTTATTTCTCGCTAGAATGTCAGCCACTCGAAATTTTTGTCTTGAACCATAAATTATACAAGAAAATTCGAGTACCGAGTAAGAAATCAATAGTGATGATCAATAGTGATGATTAATAGTGATGATCAATAGTGATAGGTCTATGAAATCAATAGTGAGATCTTCATTCATTTAAGTATAAAAATATGACGTTCAAAAATTTTGTTGTAGTTAAGACAATCAACATATTCCACCGTCGGCAAGATCAATTTAAATGTTGAACGCATATTGAACAAAAATTTGAACATGTTTCTTTAAACATCGTTCAACATTGTTCAACATCGTTCAACATCGTTCAACATCGTTCAACATCGTTCAATATCGTTCAACATCGTTCAACATCGTTCAACATCGTTCAATATCGTTCAACAACATTTAACATCATTCAACATGGGTGGCCAAATGCGTTCAACATGTTGCATGCAACAGGGTTGAACGATGCTGAATGAAATGTTGAAAGCGTTTGGCCAAGGCTTAAGACAGGTGTACATTCAAGTAGTGATAAGGAACAAATGAACAGAACAGAAAATAACCACGTTCAGATTTTGAACAGTTCGGGAATCATTAACTTGAAAGTTAAAAGTGTGTTGCCGTAAAATGCACCGAAGCTGAACGATTCCATTAAGATGTTGTTTAGAAACGCAAATACTTTGGAAAAGCACTGAAAATCAAAATTAATAAAAAGTTACGAAGGAAAATATTATATTTTTTCAATGAAATTGAAATCACATGTAATCAAAACAAGCTCTTACCTTCAAGAGGTTGCATTTCACAAATATATTTGAATTTTTGTGAGCATTTTCGTGTTGCCCATACTGTAGCTCTTCCTGGCCTCGCGACAACACATGTTCTGTTTCCAAAAGTCGGAGTTTTACCTTCCCAGGCGAAGTACGAAGCCGTACCTTCATCGACTAACTGAAATGAACTTCCTTGCTTTCGCAAACCAAGCCAATTTTTTTCAATCAGGTGCTTCCCGACAAAATTGTTTTCTTCCATGGACGAGATGGTGACAAGATGAGAATCATGGTTACGTTTGCAACGATCGATGGCTGTTGTCCAGTTTACGGTTTCTTTGGTACCGAAGGAATAGCACGAACAACGAAATTGCCTCCATCCACTTAAACAATTGGAATTACCTAAACCGATGTGGAACAGAGCATGGTAGTATTTTACTTATACAACTTAGAGGGAAGGATACGAGAAGCAGACAAATTAGTGGTGCAGAAAGACAAAAGAAAGGAAGATTTAGTTGTTAGTTTGAATAGCAGTAGTTGATCCATGATATTTTAAAATAGCAATTTAACAAATTTATAATAAGAATCTACAATTTGCTTTGGCTGAAGTGCTTTCTTGAGAATACAGTAACTGATTTTTAAAATTTCGCGAACAAAGTGGAAAAAATTTATTCATGAATTAATTAATTTATTCATTTATTTCTTCATTCGGTTCGTTCGTTCATTAAATCGTTCGACCGCTCGATCAATCAGTCAATCAATCAATCAATCGATCAGTCAGTCAGTCAATCAAATATTCGTTTATTTATTTACTGACTGATTTATTTATTATTTATCATACATTTATACTTACATACATACATACATACATATATATATATATATATATATATATATATATGATGAAAAGTTTGTTCTCAAGCTTTTATCTCAGAAAACTTCTGAGCTCCCCAACGGGAATCGAACCCATGTCTCCCGATTGCCGGTACGGTTGTTTTGCCACTACACTATAGGGTCTCAAACGGCAAGCATGATGTTAATTAGGGACCTGGTTCGAAATATATATATATATTATATATACATATATATATATATATATATATATATATATATATATGTATTAGTATATGTATATATATATTTATATATATAATACATATAATTATATATATATAATACATATGTATTAGTATATATATATATATATAAATATGTAGATTGTGTTAGTCAATTAAACATAACCACTAAAATTTTCACTTTTATTCACTAAGAATTGTGGCCCCCTCTAAGGCCACCCCCATCTTGAGAAGTAATGTAATCATCAACTTCTACCAAATTGGACAATTTCATAATTGCAGGTTGGCGAGATGACATTTATGGGTTTGAGATACACTTCCCCGAAATCTACATTAAGGTCCATACACACGATACTACTGTGGTGTATCATTGTTCGCCCAAGGGGTTTGTAATGTTGTATAAAAGCATAGATACTGCTTTGGGTTCGCTCGCTAAAGTACCAATAAGTCGGGATGACTCCAATGACTTGATCGGATACATTGGAGCGTGCAATCATATTTGACAATGGTTCTTATAAGCGGACGTTTAGATGTTGGCTTCCTAAGATTTACAAAGGGACTGTTTATAAGGGAGGCAAGCCTGCCTGATAAGCAAATTCTCACCTGTGAAGTGGCGAGATCTAGGCTGGTGGGTGACAATTTTCCGATGTAAAGACGCTCTAGCTTGGCTGGCACGCTTACCGAGATGAATTTTTTGGGGAATGGGCATGTGCAACAGCTGCTTAACTATTTTCGCGCCAAATTTCGATGTGAATCATCCAGGCAACCGGGATCAAATTCGCCCATATAAAGGCGAGATAAAAACCATCTAGCTAAATGGGCTAGCTCGCCTTCCATATAAACAGCCCTTAATTAACCCTTTAAGGTTCATACATGACTTTAATTTTACTCTGGCTAATGCCAGACAAGTTTACTCTTGCTAACGCCAGATGATTTTACTCGTCAATGGGAGACATCTCGGACAGGAAAGATTAATTTCCCATGAAGGACGTTTCACTAGAAATGTTATAGTTGCCATTCTGCATATGTTCGACTTAAATAGAGTCTTGATGCAACTGAAGTATAGTGATAAAGATTATTGCCCTGCAAATAATTTTGAAGAAGCCCATAATCAAATACACATGTCAGGATACTTTGAAAGAAATTTAATGAGGAACTAACGTTTCGTCACTTTACAAGTAACATCATCAGAGTGTCTATTTACATGAAAATTTTCGGCTTAAATAACCTACACGATTACAAAAATAGAGGTGAGAGAAGGAGAGAATGATGAATGAGGTGTCATGACAGGGATTAAGGTGGAGGAGAAAAGAAAAGAAAAGAAAAGCAATTAGAATAACAAGAGAGGAAATGACCTTATATTTACGTTGAGAGAGGGATTTATTTTAGCAATCAGCAAACTTTCTCGAATGAGAGTGTCTAATTCCGAACGGCCACTAGCTAAAACTGAGAAATCATCAAAAGAAATTGGGTGTCCAGTTTCTCTTTTATGTGTTAAAATGCTAGACAAAGAAGATGGGTGAGAGATCTCATTTCCTGTGTGTGCCGAAATGCCCATGTGTTCACAGATCCTAGTGTGTAAGTTTCGGGTTGTTTCACCCACATACAACGCGGAGCAGCGTTGGCACGTAAATTTATAAATAACATTGGATCTTAAACGCATAGGAATACGGTCTTTAAAACGAAAAAAGTGTGAAAAACGGCAAACTGGTCGAAATATTACTCGGAGGTCAATGTGTGGGTGGGCCGAAGATATTAACCTTAAAAGCTGTTGGCGAATTTTGAGGCCGTGAATACCAGTAAAAGGCAGTGCAATGGATAACTGCAATTTGGGTGCTGTGAGAGGTTTAATAGGTGTGTCGGAAACTTTATGTAAAAAAGAGCAAATACAATAGTCTATAAACCGTTGCGGATAACCATTTTGAAGTAACAGGCTCTTAAATTTTGCAAGTTCTTCTTGAAAAATCGAATACGACGAACATATATTCAAATATCGTAATAAAATAGTATAAATTAGACCTTTCTTGTAAATAACAGGCAAAAAACTCTCGAAATTTGTGAAAAGTCCGGTAAATGTTGGTTTTCGATAAACAGAGGTGATAAATGAGTCATTAGATCGAGAAATAGTGATGTCAAGAAAGGGTAGCGTTTTGTTTGACTCCACCTCGCAGGTGAAGTTAATGTTGGGATGCTGTGAGTTTAAATAATTTAGAAAAGGTTCGATTTGCTCAGGAGATTTGAATAAAATAAAAGAATCATCAACATAACGTCTATAAAAAAGCGGTTTGAAATCAGTGGGATAGTTTTTTAGCCAAATTTTCTCATGGTGTGATAAAAATATGTTGGCAAGAAGTGGGCCGAGCGGTGACCCCATGGCGACGCCATCGATTTGGTCGTAAAGTTTACCATTGAAAACGAAATGACAATCCTTAACTGTTAAATTTAAGAGGTCTTTTAACTCTTTCCGAGAGAAGCCATGGAAAAGACGGTTGGTAGAAAATAGCTGGTCAAGAATAATCTGTATGGTTTCATCAAGAGGAATATTAGTAAATAAAGACGTAACATCAAAACTGGCCATAATTAAGTCGTCGGTATTAAGGTCTAAGGAGAATAGTTCTTCAATAAAGGAAAACGAATTAATAATTACGTAAGAACTTAAAGAAATGGGATGAAGAAGCGGAACTAGAAACTTAGCTAGGTTAAATGAATGAGTTCCTATTGCTGAGAGAATAGGTCGAAGTGGAACGTTAACTTTATGAATCTTTGGTAGTCCATATAATATACCTGGTTGAGATCCTGTGGGGGCTATTTTCTTGAACTGCTCGTCAGATATCACATTGGCCTTCTTTAGTTTTCGAAGGAATGCTCGAACTTTGGTTTCTCGTTTCATTGTTGTTTTAATCGGATCATCGTTGAGCTGGACGAATTTTGAGTTATCTTGAAGTAATTCTTCCATTTTTGATTCGTAATCAACTCGATCAAGGATTACCACCCCATTTCCTTTATCAGGTTTGACAATAACGATGGTCTTGTCCGCTTTGAGTCTCTTAATTTTCAGTTCGTCATCAGAAAAGGTCGATTTTAGCGGTGAGTAAGTTCGATACCCAGTGAGAGCGATATCCTTGAGTTTTGTTTTAATGGAATCTTTATCATGGCCAGAAGTTTCGGAGATGGGTTCATTATAAAGTTTACGATATAAAAGTTCGAAAGGGCTTAAAAAGTCACAATAGTTCAACTTCTTGGGAGGTACGGAAAAGTTCAATCCTTTTGCGAGAACCAGTATTTCTTCCTCTGTCAGTGACTTGCTAGAGTGGTTAAACACAACTTTGTCGGGTGATAATGTTGGCGAAGATGATGGATTTATTCGAAGTTTAAGGAGTTTCTTGTCTTGAATTCGCTCGTGTTGGACAAGCTTCTTAGATATTGTAGAGTCGGCTAAAGACTTCAGATGTATAAAGTCAAGGGATGAAACCAAATTTGCGAGGCTTGATTGGAGGGATGTGGATAGAGAGGTCAGTTCACGAACTCTTGTCTGTTTGATACGGATTTCTTCGTCTAGAAGTCGTCTCTGACAATGACGGTAGGTAGAGGAGTTTCGTAGGTAGCGGTTGGCTAATTTGAAGTTCAGAAAGCGAGGCATACAATCATGTTGTTTACATTTCTTTAAGAACTTGAGGTCTAGTTTGGCTTTTCCAAGTTTCAGCTCATTGCGCTGAAATTTTCGAAACGCGGACAGCGATCCGTTGTTGTTATATCTCTTGGTTAGGATTTCGGCAATCGAGATACCAGGCGGAAAACGAAGTCTAGTGATAAAGATTATTGCCCAGCAAATAATTTTGAAGAAGCCCATAATCAAATACACATGTCAGGATACTTTGAAAGAAATTGTTAAAGTTTTTATGCGGCCACAAAAACATACGTCTATTTTTGTGAACTTGACTCAACCTCGAGCAACATGTAAAGGAGTCCATAAAAGTTTTTTTCCAAGAAGCAAATAAAGATTTTTTTTCTGATTTTACATGTTTGTTAATCTTTTTGCGCCGGAGTTGTTTTTGCTGTTCTTTGTTCCCGCTTTGCTATGTTTGTTTACTTGCTCTGTTCGGTCTGATATATCGGATGCTGGGAGTTAAAGGGTTAACGTTTATTCAAACACAAAGCATACAGTCGACCATTAAATATAGCGCAAATATTTATTTTCCATTTATCTAAACTTAACAACCTTTCAGAAAACCGTAGCTGCTGATGTTTCTTGATAAAAACTCTTTAAATGCAAAATCACTACTTTTGCTAACCAAACATAGCTTTTCATCTTTTGTCCTTCAACGAAAGTCGAAATTTAGATCAGTTGCCATCCTTCATGCATGCAATTCTCTCTCGCTTTTATCCTTTTCGCTCGACAGATGACAAACTAAATTGAGTCGTTGTTGAGGTTTGTAGATATATAAATTCGAATATTATCACCTTTATGTATTCATTTATACATAACCAAGATGGTTTCACTTCAGGAAATGAATGTGTAAGTGTATTTACTGTGTATTTTTAGTTGATATCTTCTTCATTGCAAACATATCACCATTTTTGCTAATGTGTGCATCCACATTTTGCATAAATTGACCCAACAAATCGTCAAACTGCCAAAGGTGCTCACAGTCACGGAACATTTTAGGTTTAAATTTTCAAATTTAAAATTCAAGATATCAGAACTATCAAAGCTTTTTTGAACTCTACTTGAAATCCACTTCGTATTACCACAGCAACCAGAAGTACTATTTAATTATATTCATTTCAGAAGGACGTGACAACTTTACATACGTCAGAGGAATTAGATATATAATTTCTGTTTCGCTTTCATTGATCTATAAATAATCAAAACTACCGACACAATTTCCAAATTTTATTCGTTTGAACTCTACTATTATAATGCTAAAGATTAAAAATGTCCATTTGGATCAAAATAAACAACTCCTTATATAAAAATACCCTCATATTCCCTGTATCTATAGTATTTAGACAGGAATAAATGCTGTTCCACATGTACGTAGATAGTGGCAAAGGTGCAGGGAACATGCAAAAAAAAGGAAGACAACGTTTAGAAATTTGGCCATTCGTTCACATGTTGCCTGTTTAACTTTCAGCGAAGACATGACGAATGTGCTTGATATTCAGACCATTAAACATGATAAGAAAATAATAAAACATAAACCAAAAAACGTCATATTGTAGCGTGATATTCAAGTTATAAAACATGACAAGACACAAATTAAGGTGCAGTGATATTTCGACTCCATTTCAATTTCATTGTCAAACTAACTGATAAGGAAACAAACAGCTATCTATGCACTTGCCCTATACATAGATTTTTGCTTATCAGCTAATTTGAAAGAGACTTTGAATGAGAGTCAAAATATCACCGCACCTTTGTGTCTGTCTTGTCTTGGTTATAACTTCAATATAAAGCTAACGAGATGACGTTTTTCAGTCGATGTTTTATCCTTTACTTTTTGAAATTATCGGTTGGTTATGTTTTTAAGCATAACGATACCAACGAAATGCTTAATAATTGTTTATGAATATGTTCATAAATGTTTTTATATAGATTACAATCGCCTTTTTCAATAGTAGATTTCTCTGATATTTATCGAAATTTAAGCAGCACTTGCGTGTATGCGGCACAATTCATATTCCACTTTCGCTTGGGATGTTGGTAAAATTTATCTCACTGGAAAATGGTCGCTTCATCGGCTGTAGTCAAGATTTTGAAGTTCTACAGCACAGTATAATAGTCTATATATGTTGACTACTTCCTAGTAGATACTGCAGGATAACTTTGATTTTGTAATACATCTACAAAACAACTTTCAAATGAACTTAACAACATGAAAGTCTCGTGGTTAACTCTTTCATTAAGCATGATGTCAGACGATTCAAGACGATTCTCGTATAGAACTTCTCCTCCTCCACTTATGGATTCCAATAACAACAGAACAAACAATTTCTTTATAAGACAGCATACGTTGTTCAAGTTCTAACTGTTACGTTAAAAATACTTTTTTTGCTGCATTCGCTCATCGTCTTACCATGCACAGCCATTTTGAAAGTTTAAGATTTTCCTTTCGAAGATGGGATTTGGTGAACGCAAATATAAAACGTACTTTTTTCACTCTACCAGTCCCCATAGACAACCGCATTGTAGGCCCAGCTCATCTCAAAAATGAATACGCATTTGGCGATTGCCTTGCACAGCAAAGAGTGGTCGTTAGAACCCCCTCAAATATGGTGATACAAGTCAGAGACGGTAAACTTAACTCGTAATTCGTACGCTAATGGCTAACGACATCAAAATAGGAATATTGAATTCGTTTGAAACTCACCTGATCTGACTAGAACGTTAAGAAACGCAACCAAAGCAACTCTAGTTAGTAATGTCGTGCTCATTTCTTTTGATGCCTGTATCGATGTTGGTAAACGTGGTGACAGTTGTGACCAGAGGAAGTTGTAATGAATAATCAAATATCTTTAAAGCCAAATGGCAATAAGTGGTTGAACTATACGACAGAGTTGGGTTTGATATCGGTTCTGAAATTTAACTTATTCTTTAAAGTAACCTTTTCCTACTTCTACTAAGCTTAAGCTGTCGCACAAACAGAAGATCGCCTGTGAAGGTTTTTCTTTACAGGTATTGGAATTTTTTTGTTCTGGTTCTTGTTTACCTGGAAGATCGCGCAGGAAGATGGTTTCTGTTTCAAGTGACTCTTGATATGGAAATTCTTTTTCAACTTAGCAGTCAATTTCCCTTCCTGCACCCAGCGCCAGACTTTCACCGAGATAGAGCAAACAAATTCATGTAATTTGTAAAATTATACCACTAGATAATTCAACATTCGATTATTTCATAGGTTTAATCTACACAAAATCGTGAATCAGCTCTGTGACAAAATCACACATATATATCTAACATAATTATGTTTACTTTGAGAAAAAGAAGGCATTATAATGAAGGGAAGTGATTATGAACTTAATTAAAATATTTTTAAACAATAAAAGCTTCAACGAATGGTCATTCGTGGTTTTTGCTGAAAATGCGCTTAATTTATTTTTTTTTTATCCAGTAAATCCGCATTACCAAAAGTATTCAAACAATGTATAAAATAGATTAATAAGAAAAGCTTCGCAGAAATATCATGCTTCAATCAACGCTTATGAAGTCATGGCTGTCCGTACCCAAATTTTTATCTCCGCCATGATTTTAAATATAACGTTTTCGTCATCTTTAAAGCATGATATCTCATGAAATATATACTTGGAAGTAGCTGCCTTATTCCTTTACAGTTGAATCTCCATTAAGCGGCCACCCTCGGGGAATGACAATGTGGCTGCTTAATAGAGGGATGCCAAGAGTCGTACATGGGTGTGTCGGAAGTCGGTAATTTTAATCAGTTTACAAGTCATTAACAAGGACAGGCGCTAGCTTTTAATAAAAAACAAAAATCAAAAAAAAAAAAAAACCAAAAAAAACAACTAACAACAAATCATTTGTAAGTTGAGAAAACCACACGAAACAAAAATCAACGTTCGTTTCATGAATAATTATATCGTCAGCTAGGCTAGCTTAAAATAGTCTCGAATCTGCATTTTTCGTCGCGGTGCATTGAGTTTTAAGGTGCAAAGCAAGTCGTTCGTCTTCGAAATTGACGATGAAAGTTCCTCGTACCTGTGGTACAGCGCAAATCTGCGCAGTTCCTCAGCATGTCAAATAGCCTCCGTCAATGACTTGATTTTTGATTCTTTAAAACTCTGGTCATATTCATCATCACTTCATATTCATCATGAATATTTGGACACATGGCAACCAAACAGCGGCGATAAACATCGTTTAATGCGAGAACCAAATAATAAGGTGGACTCGAATGCTGAGCAGTTGTTTCTAAATACTCGCGGAAAAACTTCGTGCATCGTAAATCATCTCAAAATGTAAAGCACCTTGAGCAGATGTCTTCGAAAGTGTGTTTGCGTCCGAATGAAATGAGTGCGGATTTTCAAGTCGTTGAGCATGTCACATGTGTCGAAAATAATGGCAATTTAGCTCACAAAGTTTCTAAAACGAACAGCCAACTCCAGAAAAGCAGTAATCAAGGGCAGACGAGTCAACAGAGGCGGTTTATATGGTTTGGAAGTTCCTTGTGAATATCATTTCATAGGAGATGCTTTTTCGATAAGTTGGCTGAAACAAAAGCTACAGAATGAGGGATATGATGTTAACTAAAGTAGAACGGAAACGCTAATATTTAATAATTGTGCGTAATGAACAGATGTATTGTTAAGTGACATGAATGTTTATCTCATGTCAAAAATTGCTTTTTCGTTAATCTTTGTCTTCGTGATGTTGTGATACTTCAGGCCGACCATTTCATAGAGGTGATAGGTAATGCTAAACGTCGTTTGGGCCCGCTCGGAGGGTGCCGCGGCCGCTGAATGGAGGTGGCCGTTTAATAGAGGTGCAATTTATAGTAAATTCTAGGTAATATCTTTGGGACTTCAGCCCGTGATTGTTTAATAGAGGGTGGTTGCTTAATGTAGGTTCGACTGTACTTGTAAGAATCTGCATTATTCCTTTATTTGAAAGCTTTTGATACATTTGAAAATGTGTATTAGTTACAGTCGCTTGCTTGTTTATCAACAGTAAAGTCAACAAAATTATACGGTATCATCCCCCAGAGCTTTTTAAGACTTCCTTACCTCAGGAGGGCAAAAACTGACAACAGAACTGAAACTCTGAAACTGCTTAAGATTTTATTGTGAAACAAAGTGCCCTGCAAATCCAGGCAGTGTTGAAGTAATTTAAAGGCCGGCAGTAAGGACTAGACTGCGTTTTCAAGTAGAAGGAATTCGTTTTAGTCCGAGGTGAAGCTGAGGATTGGAACAAATTCCGAGGACTTGAAAACCCGGTCTAGTCCGAATTGGAGGCCTTTGAATGACTTCTCAGAATCAACTAGTGTGTTGGCACAATGAATTAGTGTATTAGTAATGAGTGTATCGATGAATAATCCGATTGTGTCAAATTATATTTTATGTCTAAGGACTTGAACTATCATTTCCAGTCCAAGGACTGGAAAAAACAGTTCGAGTCCTCTGCCCAGTCCTTCTGTGTTATTTCAAGTTTGCTCATGTGGTGCCATTTAATCTGATTGAATGATATAGTCATAAATTATTAATGAGTTTGAAAATTAGGTGGAAAGAACGTGTAAGGAATTTTTACAACCAAGGAACTCTACTGGTTTCAGAGCTTGATTAGTTCTGGGTCACTAAACTGCACCTATGCTCTTACGTAAGATTTTTAGGGATTTTTCGGTAAAGCTTCTTATTTTGTGAAAAAACTTTTGTTTGACCACTTGGTCAACTTAAACTAGTGTAATATTGATTTGAAATGTAGAATTGTTAAGCATGGGAAGGTGTGCAATTGTCCTTCCCTGATATGTATGAAAATATACATCATTACTTACAGAGAATTTGGTGGATTCTGATATATTCTGAATGTTTTTGAATCGTAAACTTGCTGTGGATATTTTTGGTTTCTGAGTACAATTCGCCCATCGTCATAGCTATAAAGATTTATTACTCAGAAAAACGTTCAATAGTAATGTTCAAGGCCACAATTAATCTCTCCATACGCCATTGACTTCAGTATACTAGACGCGCTAGTGGTATCCGTAAGTGAACTTGTTAAGAAATAGAAACTGTTTTACCGTGTTTATATAGCCTGATCCAAAGACGATGAGAAGATTGGGAGAACTTGAAAGCTACTGTGTACGCCGGAAACCGAAGGTCGAGGTATAACACAGCTGCTTGAGAGTTCCACCAACCTCTCCGAGTATTTGCATCATGCTATATAAACATTTTATATAGACAAAACAGTTTCTATTTATTTATAAAATAAGCAAAAAACTCACCAATAGTAATTGCGAATAACGAACTCTATTTTTAATATCAAATGGTAAGTTCTCCTTATTCCTTCGTAAACCAATCAGAACTTAACATTCGCTTCAAGAACAAATTCTAGTGTCAGTAAACCAAAAAGAGCTTCCCATTAGCGCCAAGATTACGCTTTTTTCTTGCTCTCCCAAACCTCGCGCGTGCCTCCATGACCTGAATGGAGCACGCCAAATCATGAACCATTTCTTTATTAATCGTTCCACGTTATAAGCATATGCTAATTTTTTTTGTAGTCTCGTCTGCACAGTGAAACAAGCAAAACAAAGCTACTTTGATCTGAAAAAATAGTGCAATTTTCCAAAATATAATTTTAAAAGAAGATGAGCAATATTTATTCGGAGGTCAAATCAAAACATCTAACTTCCCCGAAAACACATCGACCAACAATTTTCATGCATCCGTGTCCTAGAGATTTTCGTATGAACTCTTCCTTAAATGATAATAAGGATTCTCATCTGTTTCGTCGTTGGTCCGTCGAAGGGAGGCATAGGTTGCAAATTCTGTCTGCAAATCGCCAGATGGACTAGTTTGAATTGTGGAAGGGTGGCCAGCGCTTTTCCTTTCACCATTCCCGACATCAGTCGTAGTTAAGTCTGCTTTCTTGATTTCGGTTTTGCCTTCTTTGGCTAAAGCTCTATATGTGAGGTAGCCAACTACGAGGATAAGAATAAACAAAAGTACAGCGAGGATAACTGTAGCTATCAAGAGCTGTTTCTTTTGATCATCTAAAAAAAGAAAGGTGAATGGTTACATTTCACAAGAAACACTTTCTTTTGATTAATCTAGTAAGTTTTGTACCATATTATTGCAATCAACTGTGGTATACATCCCTCAAACAACACTTATTTTATTGCCAATTGTGACTACTTTACTGGGTAATTTTTAGTCGAAGCTGAGTTGACATAAACGTGACGGTGCAATAATTTTTATTACTCTGGCTGTTACATTTAGAAGTCATTTCCGATTTCTTCTTTTTTATCGATTTATGTAATGTTCATGAATGCATTTCTAGGACTAATTTGACGGCCAATTGCCATTATTTCCGATTGTTTTTATTTTGACATGTCATCGTGCCCCCCTTCCATGGTTGATGTACATGCATGAGGTACTATAAGTACAGGTTAAGTTTTGAAATTTAGTTAGCAGACGTAGCATTTGATAAGAGGTCTGCCGAAATGCATAGTGCTTTGTAATTTTACAGTTTTCTTGTCAGCATTGCCAAAGTTCTTTTGAGGACTTTCATGCAGGTTTTACACCATTCACCACGGTTCACACGCCTACTAGAACTTTATTTCCGATTCTGTTGAAGCTATTATGAACGAGGATGACGTTTTCATGAGTAACTCTTCATTAATACGAGCCAACAACTTTGAAAAACTAGAATATAAAGCATATTCCGAAGAATAACGTCAATTTGAAAACTCAAGATATGAGCCAACAAGACGAAATTTTGACTGAAACTGATATTTCGATGTTATTACAATGCCATCCACAAAAGTCTTATTATTGACTCGTATCTTCTTATAACTCCTATCGTTATTCTTCAAAATATGTTTTATCTACAAACAAACAATTAAAAAATGATATTTTGCTAACTATACTCTTAGCCAAATTTGATAAGATGTATTTGTTAGCATTTGTCTATGTTGTTTTATTACTGATTATTGTAACTGATTAGTACAGGTAATAGCACGGTCTCGAGCAGTGGCGTGCGGTGAGTAAAATTTTTAGGCAAGTGCTCATGGTGCATGGGATAGAAAGGTAACGCCCTTCTAAAGGGCTTTATGAGTTATCCCCTGAAACGTTTGAATTTTACAAACCCTTTAATCTGATTAAAGGCTGTTATTCAGATCGGTTTTTACTCATGAATTAAAGGACATTTTTATTTGTGTCAGCCAAGACTGCCATAAGAGGGAACGGAAGAGCTTGCGCAAAAGTATGGTTTGATTGCGATATTAAGAGATTCAGCCACGTATTAGCTCATCAAGAGGTTTTTGTTATCATTTAATATCATATTCTCAATTTTCATTTCTCAGGATTTGGCATGTTCTACCCTCTAGTAAACTCTAAAGCGTCCGATTGCGATCAGTGAAATTTTTGAACCTCAGTCAAGTATAATCTGGAGCACTCCTACTTTATTTTTGGTCGATGAATCGTTTTATGTGTCGCATGTAGGCAAAATCTCCTCCAGTGATTCAATGTGCGGTTTAAAACGTCTCACAGAATACTCAAGAGATATATTCGTCACACTACTTGTGAACGCTGACACTAGACCAATCAACTATCAGGTGGTGGTCCTAAGAAGCGTCGCTTGCCTACAATATGTATTCGGCGAATTGGAAGCCACTAAAGGTAATCTGGCTCATGCGCATTAGTACGTTTTGAGGTCTGAAAGCAAGCGGCGCTTGCCTTGGTTAATGATCAGGAAATAAATTGAATTCTTAAGCAGATCGTGATATAATAACAACTTATCACACCAGAGGGATGAAGATCAGTTGCTTTTAATTCACTTGACGCACTTACGGAGGAAACAACCACAATCATCACGTAAACACGAAAAAGAGAAAATAAACAATAATGGCATTTCACCGACTTTAAATTTTTTAGAAAATAGATATAAAAATCTCTTTTTTAGCAAGTATTATTTGGCAAGCGCAGCTTGCTTGCTCTTATATGACCGCACGCCACTGGTTTCGAATGCTATTTCGAAGAAACCACGCAAAAGTGAGTTTTTCAAAGACTATCAAAACTATTTGCAAAACTGTAGATCAAGAAAAGAATAGACTGTTCATGACTGGTAATCCAGTTATCATGTCACTGCAATGACAATTCTTAAAAAAAGAAAGTAAATGAATAAATTAGTAGCTTAATAATTAGATAAATATGTAAATGAATAAGTAAATAAAAAATGAATGAATAAATTAATAAACGAATAAACAAAATGAACGAATAAAAGATTTAACGAATAAACAAATGAACGAATAAACAAATGAACGAATAAAAAAATGAACGAAAGAATGAACGAATAAATCGATGAATGAACGAATGAAATAACGAATGAATCAAAAAATAATCAACCTGTGGACGAATCAGCAACGACAACAGTGTGAGACGTTTTACTGAATCTGTCACGAATTTGACAGATGTAATTTCCAAAACTGCCTTTGTCTTCCAATTTTATCACTAGTATTGAATTAGGAAACGGATTTTGTACTTCAACGAAACTTCTAATCGGCTTGAGATTCTTAAACCAAGCGAACGTGACTGGCTCCTCTCCGGTGGCTGCGCACAGCATGGTGACACTTTCTCCCAAGTTGGTCTTTATGGATAAGCTAGACAGGTTTGTCATAACTTTGAGAGGATTTTCTGAAAAGAGAAAGGTTATGGACCAAGGAGTAAGATCTGAACAAAGAATATCAAAGAGTAAGATCTGAAGGAAGAAAGTGTCAGCTGTATTCTAGCTGAGTCTGGGATAAACCATGCAAAGTTTGCTGAAGTCTCATGAGTATGATAAACATAAATGACATCATTTCAATCGGAAAAATGCCCAGTGAAAACACAAGGGGTAGCAGAGTGTTTTCTGGTATTTTTCCCGTTTCCTGTGCTGCAATACAAAATGAAAATGACATCAACGTCTCTCTGTACTCTGAGAGAAAATGAGGCTCATCAATATAGCGTGCGTAGAACGTGCGTTATTTTTTAGTATACGATAAGCACTCTTAACTGCTTGTTTTTTTTTTTAATATACTGAGCACGTTTTTTTTTTGTTCCTGATGGCTTCAAGTACATTTTACACCAGACTTCCCATATTTCAGGTATATACTTACATAGATTCTCAGTTAGATGAAGTTTTTTATATTCCATATATTTCATCTTCACACCCCCTTCCTAATGGCGATAGGATGCTAATGAGTTGTGAATTCAACATACCTATCGTACTAGTTTCGAAGGCATGCCGAAATATGTCAATCCCGACTCCATTCCTTTCAGATGCTTCCGTTATGAGCACCTCGTACTTGGTTGATGGGGTAAGGTTACCAAATGCTTTGATAGGAGTAGTGTTATAAATATCCTCACGAAATAACGTTGAGTCATCCTGCTTTAATGAAAGCCAGTACTTTCCTTTTAGTGTCACCTGATCACAATTCGAACCGATGATTTTCCAGAACACCTTCGCATAAGTTTCATTGACATCCAAAATCGTGACATTAAAACCTGATAAAATGGTATAATAACGATAATTATTTGTCATTTTACATTAGAAGGGCGATCATTCAATAAAACAACTATTCGGATTAAATAAAGTATACTAAAATTTAGAATTGAATTATATGTGTTAAATGTTTTCCTGGCAAACTATAGAAAATACGATCATAAAGTCTTTCAATGAAAACAAATTTTGCTTCTTTAATACAGCTACTACAATTAGATATGCATTTTCA
Source organism: Heliopora coerulea (assembly GCA_030142905.1). Lineage (NCBI taxonomy): Eukaryota > Metazoa > Cnidaria > Anthozoa > Scleralcyonacea > Helioporidae > Heliopora > Heliopora coerulea. Next base: position 427,779 of record JASJOG010000073.1, on the reverse strand, counting down.
CCAATAGTAATATGAAAGATATTCAGGATCTCAACATGTAAGAATATTTAAACAAAAAGGTGTTTTGTATGGTCACTAATTCTAACGTTTGGGCCATTTTTATGCCCTAACAATAAACTTTTTCGAGTTTTCACCAGCAAAGAAAGATTAGTTGAACGCTGTTCATTATGAATTGCTCTAAAGGAGAGTTTGGAATGTTGAGTTCGATTCTTTCCTAAGTAAATAGCCTTTTCAAGTACCCTACATCTTCCATAGTACACTGTCGACAAGAAAACAAACTCTGGAGCACAGTTTTGACCTCACACCTTTTCAACTAAATAGGCTGACATTGAGTTAGATGGAACATTTTTTGTAGTTTGATGGAAAATAAGAATTATTTTAGTTGCCCAGTTAATGAAGTTTGATTGAATAGCTTATGAAGTTGACAAATGCAAGTTTGCAATTCACCAGCTCGGCTATGTTGGTTTAAGGTCGAATCTTTAGCATGCCGAAGACCTGTTCCCCCGTATGGATTTGCTTTGCATGATCAGCACTCAGCAGCATTTAAATGAAATAAATTTGTTTCGGAAGTGGTAAAATTGGGAAGAAATTTCTTCGGGTGTCTGGGTAAGCGAAAAATTGAAAGTCGTGCCATCCAGTGTAAGGTAGGATAAGGTACAGCAAGAGAGGACAAGATACGAGAAAATAGGACAAGATTGCGAGTGCTTGAATGCGATTGGATAAGATAGATAAGATGAGATAAGATATAATGTAATACTTCAACTATAGGTTAATAAAGACTCTATATGCAACTTTAAACTGAAAACAAAAGTTCTGTGAAGGAAACAAAATTTTTATTTCAGAACTTTTGACATAAATTAATGAATTGCATATAAATCGATTTCTCAAAACTATGGAGACAATTCCAAAAGATTATTGTTGAAACTAGAACTACGCATGACACTAAAAGATCTCGCACTGTTTTGTCTCATTGGTGATAGGTAAATACAATTACTCGGCCTAACGGATTGACTGACTATATCTTTGTCAAAAGTAAAATAATTATTGAAAAATTGTTGCCAACTTCCTTTTATAAAACGTATGAATATTTAAACTCCTCCCTTGCATACTCAGACTTTCATTGCTTTACTCTGGCTAATCCCTTATAAAAATCAGAAACCAAGTATTTCTGGTCAGCGGCATGACAAGAAAACATGGCGGTCGTGACTAACAAATGGCAACAGGAGAATATTGGAGAGAACATTGGAGAGAATATTGGAGAGGTTCTTCCTTAAAGAAGCACAAAAGGATTTTCAGAAGAAGAAGGATGAAGAAGGGTCCAGAATAAGGCCGCAAAGTTTGTGAAGTCGCTTCCATATTTCTCAGAATCAAGTCAACTATGATCAGGTATTTACGAATTACGAATGTCACATTTATAAGATTTGTTTCAAAACTTCATGCAAATATCCGTATAAAAATTAAAGGACATTGAGCAATGGTAAGTTTAAAGTAAATGGTTTGAACCTGGGAGAATCGTGACATGTTTGAGGAAGTTGATCGTCCAGGTTAGTGTAGTCTTGAGAAAGACTGTTGGTCGCTGTATTTGTATGTGGCCAGATACAAGTACAGGCGAACCTGACATTTACTCACCTTTTGGCTCTGAAGATGACCGCCGCTAAGGCTGTCGAAACGTCAGTCACTTCAACCAACAGACTTTCTCAAGACTACACTAACCTGGACGATCAACTTCCTCAAACATGTCAATGGTAAGTTTGATGGAATTGTATGCTTAATAATCTTAGATTAAAAATAGCTGAGTGAAATGATTAAAATGAAAGCTCTGTGGCAGAATATTTTAATTAATACTACTGTAGATTAGATACTGCGTCCCTTTCAGCAAGAAATTGTGAAAATTTAGGTATGTTTCATGATTTATCATCAAAAACTGCGATGTTTGTACTCGAAGGGAACTATAAAACAAACAGTAAATAAGAGGTTGAGTAATCATGACAGGAAAATTTACCTTAAAACTGTTTGCTTTATCCTACAAATTACAAACGAGACTACTGCCTAAATTTACTCGTCAAGGCGGAACATCTTGTGAGAAAGGAGTCAGTAAAATGTTAAAATCGATTTATTGTCTGTCAGAAATAACATTGAATTTTAACTCATGATAACCTTAAGTCTACAACAGAGGATCATGAATGCTTATTGATCAAAGTACAGTGCATGTGCCATAATGTAGCATGCTCCGGAGCCTATCATCATCCAAAAATATCCAAAGAATCTAAATTCTTTTATTTCTGTTAAAGATCTTAATTCAAACTCATTAATTTTTGTGTTCCATACGATAACTGAACAGTATGTGAATGAAACGAAAATTTCATATTTATCCAATACTGCCCAAGTGATTCAAAAGGTGTTGACTCGAGCGGGTTTTGAACTTGCATCTTTGGTAACCAAGCCAGGGGTGGTATCAGAAGGGGACAGAGGGGGCTACAGCTTCCCTGTCAGGGAATCTAAGCCCTCGCTGTCGCGGGTTCTAATGAGCTAATTGGAATGGGGTGATGTGCTGCGGGCAGGTATAATTTTGGAAAGAATATTTAGGTGTTGCGTAGATCCTTGGGAATTTACAAACTCTCAAATTAAAATTAGAATGTACAATCCGAAGTTTTCCAAGTGGTCACTGAGCGTGAATGCTCTGCATGGCTACACGATGTTAAACGGAGCCGAATAAATGTACTATCACCTTAATTAACTCTTACATTTCGAAGTTGTACTGTGTAGTTAAGAAAAAAGTAAAAATATATTGTACAAATAAATATTGTACCCATTATGAGTACTTGTTATTGGTTTCGGCAAAAAAGATAATAGGCTCTTCTCTTCATGCCAAATTTGAAAATTATCTGTTTCTTGTCAGTTGTTGCGATTATTCTTGTGAAAAATAACATGAAATTTTGAACTTCAAATCAGGATATTATAAATGAGGCGTGGTCCCGGTCCCTCTGGTTTAGCCCCCCTGTCCCTCTAGTTTAGCCCTTCTGTCGGGGACTTTAGCCCCTGCATCGGGGAATTCCTATCGCCACCACTGAACCAAACTGCTTCCATACTAGTTCATCTGTCAGCTGCATTGGGAAAAGAATGTGTGTTTTGTGCATGTTAGGTCCCAAGATGTTCTTGCTAAAACTTGATGCAACTTCAGGGTCAGTACCGTCTCGCAGTGGGCGTTCGGAGAACGTCCGAGAACGATAGAAGAAAGAGGCAGAGAGGGGAATATTACAATGGAAATGGTGGGCATTCATCAATCATTCAACTCCACAATATTTTAAGTTTCTAGTGGTCTCTTAGTGTTAAAATGTAACCCTGAATAACTCGGCAATACTGAACGGAATAACTATGTATTGCAGTAGTCAATTTGGTATTGCTCTGTAGTCGGGTGCTGGTGAGGGCACAGAACTGGGACTGGGTGTTCTCAGAAGGGTGCGACCAGAGGGTTTAATATGAGGTACGTGGGCGTTCATCCAAAAGAAGATTGAGAACCAATTAATGCAAAAACTCTAAACAAAACCATGGCTAGATCTTTTCCGACGTTGAACGATATTTTTTAAACTTAGAAAGCAAAGCACATATAGACGAAACAACAATATAATCAAATTTAAGGATTACACTTTTTACCGTAGTTTCCAGTTTTGCCATTCATAAATAGTTTCGGCAATTCTTGTAGTATGACGCCCACTTCTTCATTCGTGGAGTATATCAGTACTACCGCACAGGTGTCGTGATTCACAATGTTTTGAATTTGTTTCGATTTCATATGTGATCTTTTGAAAGTTTTGATCGCTCTGTATTCAGGTTTTACTCAGATTTCTCTCAGTATGTGCAATGTACTCGCGAAATTATCCGATGGGATGCTTGAGTAGCGCGACCTTGGCCAGTCTTAGAACGATAAACTTGCAATGTCCAAATATGTGACCTTTGTTTATGCTTACATTCTGTACCTTTTGTCTATGCTTACATTCTTGCATGTATTGATACTATTTAACGACTTTGCTGAGAATTTCGTCCTCTATTCCTCGTTTTTCAGTGTTTTGCGACCCAGTTTGCTTATTTGAGAGAGAGCTGCCACCTTGGCCTCGGTCGTGTATCTTAAAATAAAAGCCAGATATGCCCTTACGAAAATTCCACATGCAATTTCACGGTAAACAATATTTTATATGTGAAATTAAATTTCATAAAATGATGTTCAATTTCATTTGTAAAATACATGTTTCGTACACAATGATCTGACATGTGAAATTTTCAACCAGTTCATTTTACACGTGAATTAGATATTTCATATATGAAAACGTTCCAATTTATGTTTTCAACATGTGAAATGACATGTGAAATTTTCGTAAGAGGCGTTTTCTATGCTCACCTCTGCTGACGTCAGTTTCACAGACATAGGTATGGTTTTCGCCACAAGTTGTGGAAATCCAAACTGCATGGTCAGTCCCCATGAAGAGCGTGGCACACCTTTGTGCTGGAGAGCTGGATTTAGGTTGAGCTTCGCCAATAGCTTCGTAGTTTGGTTGAGAGTTTGAATAGCTGAATGTTGTGGAGTTCTCTGGTTTTCTCAAGCCAAACCATGCAACTTCATTAGTTTTAGTAGTTAGGTTCGACAGCACAAATTCGTTTTCTTCTTGCGTCGAGATTTCAGCAAGAAAAGCCTTAGATTTTCCACATTCTCTTTGCGCAGCAGCAAAAGATAATGATGATTTAGAAACTTGATAACACGAAGAATTGAAACTTTCCCATCCGTCAGGACATTCTAGTTGGGTGAAATATGAGTATATAACGCCTTAGAAATGCGTAATAAACGATTAGGAACTATATCTAGGATTAGTATAATTACACAGGTAATTACGGAAAGTCTCGCGTGGTGGTTGGCCAGAAAATTACGTCATAATCCTTGATATTCACCTACAGGTGATTATAACAGTGAAGGCTTAGAAACAAGATAGCAGCTTCCTTTGTAAATGTTACGAGGATATTTGAAAAGTTCCCGTTCACTGTTTTCTTTCGACAACATTCACTGAACCCAGGCGCATGATTGTTAAATATAATGAAGTATCTACAAGACAGACACCCACACAAAGTGTGAAACACACTTGTAAAAGGGTCATCGTGTAAATTCCGAGATTTGAGTTAAGTATTCTAGAATAAACTCGGGTGTCTTTCATAGTTTGAGTTTTTCTTTACTTTCTGAAATTGTCAGCGGGTAATGGTTTTCTGGCTAGAGTGCAGTTTAGAGCACTCAGTGAACTTGATTTTGTATATCTGGAATGTTAACTGGCCAGTGAAAGTTGAAGCCAAGATGACTACCCAAGGAGAACAATTTTGTACGTCAGTTTTAGTCTCACACGCGACATTTTCATCAGCGTTTTCTACGAAAATTCACACAAAACATTTCTTCAAAAGACAGAAGTGATTTTACGAATTTGAAATTTATTTCAACAAAATTAAACCTAGTTACAAATTATATACGTTCACGAAAATAAATTACCAACATATCGAAAAATCTGATGAAACTGTCTCAAAAAATTACTTAGGCAAACTGGTAAACGCTTGTCTTCTTTTTACCGTAAGTTTACCATCTTTAGACAATTTAGCTCACTTCTTAGGCGACACGGTAATAATGAATCTTTTTAAAATGTTGAATAAGTAAAATTGTTCCCGTAATATTTCGTCTGAACGCTTTTTCCATGGCTAGGTATGTTTTAAAAAGCCGAACTAAACAAAAACTGAAGATTAAAGTCTGCGCAAAGGACTGGAACTGACGTTCAACATCGCGAAGAAGACTGAAACTAACGTTCAAAATTTCCCTCCACGGGCGGCCATCTTGACTTCACTTTTTACCCAGCAAATGACTGAGAGTTAGCGTTCGAGATATGGAAATCGAGTTCACTGAGAGGACCCACCTTGCCCCTGGTCTTTATTGTGGGCTCACTTGGCAAGCAAGGCAACATTTGGAGAAAAAATTATGCATGCGAACGGATTTGAAAGCATATATACATTTGATGATTTGAAATGATTGCGACAGAAAGTATCGTAAAGGGAAAGCTATTTACTCTCTCATTATTTTCATTCTATTGGGGTTCGGGTTCGGGTTGTGGTGAAGCTTAGGGTTAGGGTTAGAGAACTGCCGACGAAGGACGATTGCTCGAAACGCCATTGTCTCCTTGTTTGCGCCGGCAGTTCCCAGACCTGTTTCGACTCTGTAAAGATGACATTATTTGTACCTGCCATGGTGCAGCACATGAATTCTTCAAGACAGTAGAGGAGGTTACAAGAAGATCTGTACAATCCTGTGACATAATATCCAGGCTTCTTGCAAGTCACCAATCCAGCTTTATCGTTATCAAATTCGCGCCAATCGTTTTCTCTGTAGCAATTTCCATATTTAAGAGGGTGGTTTTGTGGTTTGCAACATCTTGCCTCTTCTATGTGATTCAAATTCTGACCTTCGGAGCGGTATAGCCCATTTAGGAAATATCCCTGAGGACACTCACTCCAAGAATTTGGCCTTGAAAAGTAAATGCTCTGGAATTGGTTGCCAGAACAGTGGAATTCATTTCACTAAAACATTAGGCTATATTATCCCAAACAACTACATAATAGTAATTGAGTTATGGAGGTCACATAGTAAAATTTTCAGGTAGTTCAGCGGACGCCTGGAAACCACTGACCTTTTAGGGTTAGAGTTCGAATTAAGGGTAGGGGTAGGGTTAGGGATAGGATAAGGGCTGGTGTTAGTTCTTGCTTAGATTTGGGATAGGGGTAGGGGTAAGGGCAGGTTTACGTTCAGGGTTAAGGGCAAGGGTAGGTACGTTGAGCCCGTAATTGCCTAATCAATTCTAGAGCATCTGCTAAACTGGATTTGATACAAATTTAAAAATGTCTTGTAAAATTAAAATTTGCAAGTATTTCAATTTTTCTTTTCGTTGTTAAAAAATAGGGAAAGTTTCATCATGGGGCTTCGTTTCTTAAAGCAAATACCGCAAAACTCAACGCACAAAAGTTAATTCCATAATTTAAACTGTCCGTAAAATGACCATACCTGCCAAGACTAAACCGCCAATTAGCAATTGTGCAGTTTGACTTCTCAGCGGTATGTGGACTGATAGCTTTACAGCATTGAGCTCCTTCAAGATTGGATATGAAATCATCCTTGAGAAACCGTTCACGCGATCTTTCCAAACCATTAATATAAGGATGAGAAGTCGGGCAATAGGACCATCCTTTCATGTCAAAACTGGCAGTCCAATTCGCCTTGCGACACAATATCGATTCTAATAATTCGAAAACAAATGGAGATATTTTGACTTAAAAGTAACATATGATATAGAATGTTTTTAATCGCGTCTGTTTCATTGATGTAATGATGCTTTTGACCGGTGCTGGCCAGGAATGCTGATTTTACCTGGCTGGGATAATGTTTAGTGACGTTTGATCTTCTTTCCTTATGGTGCTGAAAGTGCATGAGCTGCTAGGTAAGATAAGGAGAAGCGCAAACTGGGTGGATTGTATTTACATTAAAATTGTTATAAAATGAAAACTTTCCTGTACTCGTTATTCAGGAATTACCTTTTCATTTTGGTGATGAGGAAAAAGGGATTATTTTATTTAGAATGTGAATTACGACTGTGTTACCCAACAGAAAATAAACGTTGTAGAAATATTTAAAATAATCACTTAAGCTTAATCGTTATTCCGCTCATTTTTTTAACAAGTGTATTCGTTTATTTTTGGATAAAGCTTTTGTTTCAAGGCTGTCTCTTCACAATGTTCCCAACAAAGTTTAGTATTTCTGATTTCCATTTACTGGCACTTATTCTCTTCAAATCGGCACCCAAACTCTCAGTCTTTGTTTCTTGTGCCTTTTCTCACGTAAACATTCGTTTCGTTTTTCGCGCAGTAAAGTGTCTTTCTCATTTTTTCACCTTTAAGGACAGAGTTTCCAAAGGTCTTAGGTCTCATGTTGCCTATTCTTTTACGTGTAAATGCTGTACTGCATTGTATGTAGGTCAGACAACTCGCCATGTACGCAGCAGCAAAAGATAATGATGATTTAGAAACTTGGTTACACGAAGAATTGAAACTTTCCCATCCGTGAGGACATTCTAGTTGGGTGAAATATGAATATAACGCCTTAGAAATGCGTAAGAAATGATTAGGAACTATATCTAGGATTAGAATTATTACTCAGCTAATTACCGAAGATCTCTTGTAATGATTGGCCAGAAAATTACGTCATAATCCTTGATATTCACCTACAGGTGATTATAACAGTGAAGGCTTAGAAACAAGATAGCAGCTTCCTTTGTAAATGTTACGAGGATATTTGAAAAGTTCCCGTTCATTGTTTTCTTTCGACAACATTCACTGAACCCAGGAGCATGAATGTTAAATATAACGAAGTATCTACAAGACAGACACCCACACAAAGTGTGAAACACACTTGTAAAAGGGTCATCGTGTAAATTCCGAGATTTGAGTTAAGTATTCTAGAATAAACTCGGGTGTCTTTCATAGTTTGAGTTTTTCTTTACTTTCTGAAATTGTCAGCGGGTAATGGTTTTCTGGCTAGAGTGCAGTTTAGAGCACCCAGTAAACTCGATTTTATATATCTCGAATGTTAACTGGCCAATGAAAGTTGAAGCCAAGATGACTGCCCAAGGAGAACAATTTTGTACGTCAGTTTTAGTCCCCCACGGACAATTTCATCAGAGTTTTCTATGAAAATTCACACAAAATATTTCTTCAAAAGACAGAAATGAGTTTAAGAATTTGAAATTTATTTCAACAAAATTAAACCGCGTTACATGTTATATGCATCGAAAAATATGATGAAACGGTCTGAAAAAATTACTTAGGGAAACTGCTTAACGCACGTCTTCTTTTTACCGTCAGTTTACCATCTCTAGACAATTTTGCTCACTTCTTAGGCGACACGGTAATAATGAATCTTTTTAAAATATCGAATAAGTAAAATTGTTTCAGTAATATTTCGTCTGAACGCTTTTTCCATGGCTAGGTATGTTTTGAAAGCCGAACTAAACAAAAACTGAAGATTAAAGTCCGCGCAAAGGACTGGAACTGACGTTCAACACCGCGAAGAAGACTGAAACTAACGTTCAATATTTCCCTCCACGGCGGCTATCTTGATTTCAATTTTTATGCAACCAAATGACTGAGAGTTAGCGTTCGAGATATGGAAATCGAGTTCACTGAGAGGACCCACCTTGCCCCTGGTCTTTATTGTGTGCTCACTTGGCAAGCAAGACAACATTTGGAGAAAAAATTATGCATGCGAACGGATTTGAAAGCATATATACATTTGTTTATTTGAAATGATTGCGACAGAAAGTGTCGTAAAGGGGAAGCCATTTATTCTCTCATTATCTTCATTCTATTGGGGTTCGGGTTGTGGTCGAGCTTAGGGTTAGGGTTAGAGAACTGCCGACGAAGGACGATTGCTCGAAACGCCATTGTCTCCTTGTTTGCGCCGGCAGTTCCCAGACCTGTTTCGGCTCTGTAAAGAAGACATTATTTGTACCTGCCATGGTGCAGCACATGAATTCTTCAAGACAGTAGAGGAAGTTACAAGAAGATCTGTACAATCCTGTGACATAATATCCAGGCTTCTTGCATGTCACCAATCCAGCTTTATCGTTATCGAATTTGCGCCAATCGTTTTCTCTGTAGCAATTTCCATATTTAAGAGGGTGGTTTTGTGGTTTGCAACATCTTGCCTCTTCTATGTGATTCAAATTCTGACCTTCGGAGCGGTATAGCCCATTTAGGAAATATCCCTGAGGACACTTGCTCCAAGAATTTGGCCTTGAAAAATAAATGCTCTGGAATTGGTTGCCAGAACAGTGGAATTCATTTCACTAAAACATTAGGCTATATTATCCCAAACAACTACATAATAGTAATTGAGTTATGGAGATCACACAGTAAAAATTTCAGGTAAAATGTTCACTAAAGATTTACCGGGCGGAAATCTTAGACGTAAAATGAAGATGAGAGCCCAGCTCAAAATTCGGAGGTGTAATGTCATCATTCAGGAATAGACAAAAACACACGAATAAAGTTTAATAGAAGTACACTGACGTTGCGTTGCCGACGCACAACATTTTCAAAGTAATTACAGATGGAAATATTAAGATATTTATAATTACAAAAGGTATCACATTAGGATTAATGCCAATGAGAATAAGGGAGGTGAAAGACGAGACAAGTAGAGTAGAGGAGCGAGAGAATTAAAATAAGGCAAGCGGAACGGAAGTGATGTTTTCATTAAGAGAAGGTTTATGTTTATTGATGAGTAGACTTTCTCTGATAAGTAATTCAAGGGGTGAATTGCAAGAGGAAAGAATAGAGAAGTCATGAAAAGAGATGGAGTGGCTAGTTTGGGTTGAATGTGTAAGAATGCTAGATCGTGAAGGATGTGAAACTTTCTTGCCAGTCAAAGGCGAAATTCCCATGTGTTCTGAAATACGCGTGTGTAGGTGACGGTGTGTTTGCCCAATATTCGTGTTTGCCCAATATTTGCCCAACGTGTTCACCTACACACGCGTATTTCAGAACACATGGGAATTTCGCCTTTGACTGGCAAGAAAGTTTCACATCCTTCACGATCTAGCATTCTTACACATTCAACCCAAACTAGCCACTCCATCTCTTTTCATGACTTCTCTATTCTTTCCTCTTGCAATTCACCCCTTGAATTACTTATCAGAGAACGTCTACTCATCAATAAACATAAACCTTCTCTTAATGAAAACATCACTTCCGTTCTGCTTGCCTTATTTTAATTCTCTCGCTCCTCTACTCTACTTGTCTCGTCTCATCTTTCACCTCCCTTATTCTCATTGGCATTAATCCTAATGTGATACCTTTTGTAATTATAGATATCTTAATATTTCCATCTGTAATTACTTTGAAAATGTTGTGCGTCGGCAATGAAACGTCAGTGAACTTCTATTAAACTTTATTCGTGTGTTTTTGTCTATTCCTGAATGATGACATTACATCTCCGAATTTTGAGCTGGGCTCTCATCTTCATTTTACGTCTAAAAATTTCAGGTAGTTCAGCGGACGCTTGGAAACCACTGACCTTTTAGGGTTAGAGTTCGAATTAGGGGTAGGGTTATGGATGGGATAAGGGTTAGGGTTGGTTCTTGCATAGATTTGGGATAGTGGTAAGGGTAAAGGCAGGTTTACATTCAGGGTTAAGGGTAAGGGTAGGTACGTTGAGCCCGCAACTGCCTATTCAATTCTAGAGCATCTGCTAAACTGCATTTGATACAAATTTAAAAATGTCTCGGAAATTAAAATTTAGAAGCTTTTCAATTTTTCTTTTCGTTGTTAAAAAATAGGGAAAGTTTCATCATGGGGCTTCGTTTCTTAAAGCAAATACCGCAAAACTCAACGCACAAAAGTTAATTCCATAATTTAAACTGTCCGTAAAATGACCATACCTGCCAAGACTAAACCGCCAATTAGCAATTGTGCAGTTTGACTTCTCAGCGGTATGTGGACTGATAGCTTTACAGCATTGAGCTCCTTCAAGATTGGATATGAAATCATCCTTGAGAAACCGTTCACGCGATCTTTCCAAACCATTAATATAAGGATGAGAAGTCGGGCAATAGGACCATCCTTTCATGTCAAAACTGGCAGTCCAATTCGCCTTGCGACACAATATCGATTCTAATAATTCGAAAACAAATGGAGATATTTTGACTTAAAAGTAACATATGATATAGAATGTTTTTAATCGCGTCTGTTTCATTGATGTAATGATGCTTTTGACCGGTGCTGGCCAGGAATGCTGATTTTACCTGGCTGGGATAATGTTTAGTGACGTTTGATCTTCTTTCCTTATGGTGCTGAAAGTGCATGAGCTGCTAGGTAAGATAAGGAGAAGCGCAAACTGGGTGGATTGTATTTACATTAAAATTGTTATAAAATGAAAACTTTCCTGTACTCGTTATTCAGGAATTACCTTTTCATTTTGGTGATGAGGAAAAAGGGATTATTTTATTTAGAATGTGAATTACGACTGTGTTACCCAACAGAAAATAAACGTTGTAGAAATATTTAAAATAATCACTTAAGCTTAATCGTTATTCCGCTCATTTTTTTAACAAGTGTATTCGTTTATTTTTGGATAAAGCTTTTGTTTCAAGGCTGTCTCTTCACAATGTTCCCAACAAAGTTTAGTATTTCTGATTTCCATTTACTGGCACTTATTCTCTTCAAATCGGCACCCAAAATCTCAGTCTTTGTTTCTTGTGCCTTTTCTCACGTAAACATTCGTTTCGTTTTTCGCGCAGTAAAGTATCTTTCTCATTTTTTCACCTTTAAGGACAGAGTTTCCAAAGGTCTTAGGTCTCATGTTGCCTATTCTTTTACGTGTAAATGCTGTACTGCATTGTATGTAGGTCAGACGACTCGCCATGTGCATACACGAGTATAGGATCATTTGGGAATCTCTGCCTTTACTGGCAAAAAACGTTTTGTTCCTTAATCGTCTGATGTTCTGTTACATCTTTCCGAAATTGGCTACTCTGTTTTTCTTGATGATATCAAAATTCTTTCTTCTTGCTCCTCAACCTCTGATCTCCAGATAAGAGAAAGGCACTTAAATCTTCTTCAAATGGCAATCTCATCCCTGTTCCTATTTCGTTATTTTAACGCTTTTATTTTCCACTTCTAAACTTCCTGTAACATGCTACTTCTGGCTACATATATTTTCATTTCAAAATTCAATTACGTCCATACTGAGATTAAGGTTGCGTGACGCAACGAAACGTTCCTGCACCGAATAAAACTTTATTTTATCTTTTAATTATGGTTTTATTTCGTGTTTTGTTCAGGGCACTTATACTTATATCTATTTCGTAAAAAATTATTGTTTAGATTTCAGTTTAACTCTTTTATTGAGAAGTTAGTTTAACAGTGAAGTTGAGCCAGGATGGAGCCAATCTGCATCTACAACATAAATCGATTAATATCATCATCTTGGCAGCTCAATTGCTAGAGCGTCTCAACGGTCATCAGAACGTTGCTGATTCAATCTCCGTGCTACAGCTGGGTCCCAGGATTCGTTGAAATATGCTACCGGTTGTTACCTTTCCTGAGGAATTTTCCCACAACTTAGTGACATATGGTCGATACTTTTCCATTCATGCTGTTTTCCTACCTTTCATTTATTTTTTCTTCTTGTTGCAATATATAGTTAGGTATTGAAAACTTCCAATGGGAATTTTTGCAAGGTTCTAATATGACAAGTTCATACAGTAGGACCAGGAGGTTCGGTGACACTGACGTTAACTAACGTTCCGAACTTCTCTGATGACGGCACAAGTTTACCGTGCGAAAGCTCAGAATTAGATATTACAGATGGTTTAACCCGTCAAAGTCTATTTTTAATAAGAAAAGGGGTTAAAAAAATACCAGGAAAACCTCTGTTTGAAAACAAATTTACAAGCACAGGAAAAGTTCAGACACATTCAGCGACAAAGCTACACCACTAGTCAAAATCGATCTGTTCTTACCTCTCGAAACTGTTTTCTCACAGATGTATTTGTATTGTTTTGAACATTCTTGTGCCATCCACGTTCGGCCTTTTGTGGGTCTCGCAGCAATGCATCCCGTTTTGGAACGAGAGGCAGTTGTACTATCCCAAGCGAAAAAAGAACCTCGCTCTTCGCCTTCTTGAGTTAACTTTCCATTTGCTCGACGCCGTAAACCCAGCCAACTTGTGTTTTCTAACTGCATTCCTACAAAATTGTTTTCTGCTTTGGTGGAAATGGTCGCGAGGTGAGAGCCAGGGTAGCGGCGGCAATGCTGTCTGGCCGAGTCCCAGTTTACGGAGTGTTTCGAACCGAATAAAAAGCAAGAACAACCAAATTGGTTCCATTGAAGTGGGCAACCGATGATATCTGAATGAACAAAGAGTAGAACACGTTCGTAATGAATTAGATAAATTAACGCTATGTATATAAATGCTAGGAGACACGATACAACCATTGAACTCTTAAAAGTCTGGAACGATACCTTCAAACTGTAGGTCGAAGCTTAGATGGCGGCTGAAATGTCGGTCAATTTGCAGGTCATCCCAGTCCCCTGCGCGATAAATCACGGAATATATTGCAAAAAATCTGACCGAAATTTCGGGGGTTTTTGAGAGTTTCCTTTTTTAACCTTTGCAAGTAGAGGATAATATCTGCTTTACTGCACGTTTATCAGAACTAACCGTCCATGAAGAATAAAAGTTCAATACAGTTTTTTCACAAGCGTGTTTCTGATCATGGCTGCCCCCATTTCGGCTTCATTCAATCGTGAGGCCTGGTATAACGAAGTATCGTCCCAGTCTTTGAGTTCAATGGGTGCAACATGGCCTGCAACATTGCAGCAGTTACAGTAAATACCATAACCCTGAAGGATGCTTTGTGAAGATGGACAGAACGGGGCAAGACGTAAATTCACTTCGAATGTTTTTAAATTTTCCCAAATAAAGAAATGGTTTAAATTTGGCGTGTTATATTGAGTTATGGATGCCCTAGGGAAGTTCGAAGGACACAAAAAAGGCGTAAGAGTTGTTCAAGATGGTAACCGAGTACAACTCTAAATGTTTGAGTGCCCTCCAGATATCTCAAGCGCATCCATAACTTAATGGAGCACTTGGAGTCTCGAACCGTTTCTTTTATGATATAGATTCAAACACAAAATGAAGGTGAACAACCTTTATACCACCGACTGAAAATTACTTTCTCCCAACGTAAGCCAAATATTCAGAACAACTTTGATTGGGTGCTTGAAGTACTGGTGATCCTCATGGCCTTAGGCTTTTTTCTCAATAATCATTTACAAAGTGACTTCAGTGACTCGAAGTAACACGATTTTTTTTGTTTCGAATTGTTTTCCCCGTGCTCTTTTACATTGGTCAATGGATTGCCTACAGCAGTCAGTCAGAAACAGCGTAATACTACATCTATGTTATAAAGAACATTTTTTCACCGAAGTAGAGGTGAATACTGGTGGATATTTAGGTGAATAATTGCTCTAGCATATACCTCGCAAAAATGTTTTCATCAATATTTTTTTTGAAATTTTTACAATTTTACAGGATGTCTGCTTGTCGCCCACTCATTTGTAAACCAAACATTTTGAAACACATCCTGAGTACATTTATCGCGAAAAAATAAAAGAAATACATATCTTTGAATTCTTAGTCCCCAAATTTCGTTGCTTTTTTTTGTGTTGTGTGGCACGGTGACTTCGTTTAAAAAAATAGTTCTTCTGTAACGTAAACATAACTAGACGCCATCTTGTTTTGCTCGGAGGTGGATAGTGCAGGATATTCCGAGATAGAGGAACCAATCAGATTGCGTAAAAAACACTATCCACCTGCTAGGTATATGCTAATATCCAGCTGTCGGTTAGGCCTGGTTTTCACTAGTGACATAAGAACAAGCATAACATAAGTAAACGCAGTGAGTACTTGATGGTCAGCTGAAGTCTTTGTACTTCACTAGCGCAAAGGCATTAATCTATAATGAAGTACCCATTCCGCTTGCGTATGTCATTATGATTATGTCGCTAGTGAAAATCAGGCCATAATCATTCTTTATTATTTTCGGGAAAGTGCGTTGAAACCTGAATACTACTACCAGAATGCCTTTCGATATCTTGTTTATCATGTTAATCGGAGCAATCGTGTTTCCATTCGCTTTGGGAATTCAATGTTTGTATGAAAATGAAAAAACTGCAAAGTATTCTGGTAGTTGTATTAGCTGACGTAAGGGAAACAGCCTATTAAGATCAGATATCGAATCTACGTCTCGGTAATGATTTCTTTTGTGTTTGGCTCATGAATTGTCAATGAGTTAGAGACATATGTTTACCAATCGCTGCTACTTTGTACATATTCTGTGAATAAGTTGCAAAGTTAGCCACGAAACGTCAGATTCTATGAAATATTTCCATAAGCATAAATAGTGAATATCTCATCTCTGCAAACCATGCTGGGCATTTATATTCCTTACAAGATTACGATTCCCGCCTGGACAATCATCTTAAGTGTCCAAGTGAACAAATTCTGGGTTTGATAACCTGCAATAGGCGGTTAAACTAACAAACCAGAAGAGAGTCATTCACAAATCCGTTTTAACTGGAATTACTTTTGAATTTCACAGGAAAGCAACGGATAATTTCCTGATAGAAATTTCACATGTAAAAAACATATGGAATTGAAAGATTTTCATTTATGAAATTATCATGTCACATATGAAATGGGAGTGTTTTCACATACGAAATCCCTACCTCACGTGTGAAATGAGCTGGTTGAAAATTTCACATGTGAAATCTTTGCGTATGAAACATGAATTTCAAATATGAGACGGAACATTGACCTCTAAAAATTAATTTCGCATTTGAAATTTTCATTTCACATATTATGGAAATGAAACAATTCACAAATGAAATATTTTCATATGTGAAATTGCCTGTGGAATTTTTGTAAGGGTTGTTATGAATATTGCCAACCATTCGTTTTTGATTTTGCTTTGAAATAGAAATGTGTATGCCATGAGAACTACTGGAAAACATGCCAACGCAATGAACTATCCGAGGGCCTTAGCCACTCAGCTACACATGCATTTACGTGAAACCAAATAAGTAAGATAAATTCTTGACTTTAAAATGGAGATAATTTGATATGTGAGTACTCCATAACTGCCGAATCATATTCAGGATAACTGTGATTGTTTTCTGGTTAATTGACATACACCGGATATACACAGTATACTTTTAGATGTTACAGTTTATCAGCAAAAAAGAAAGGAAAAAAGATACGAGTATAATGTCGTAATCGTGTACTCGATCCTTCAGTCTGCAAACTTGAATTATAGTTGGTTGGATGAACGCTTTGTTGCATTCCAAGATAATATGGCACTTGACAAGCATACTGCGTGAGCCAGGTGTTCATAACGACAGCGATATAAAAATGGGATGCGCGTAGGCAGCATAAAAGAGCACAAAAAGTTAAAAGATTGGTAGACTGCCGAATCTATGATGAAGATTTCTAACGTTTCGAGCTATGGCCCTTCGTCAGTGAGTGAAACGAGTTCTAAAAGAGGAATGGTAATTAGACTAGGTGTTATACTAAAGCAATTCTTGTGACAAAAATTAACCAAGAAAATGTGAGAAATAAAAACAAACATGTTTGTTTAAAGTGTTACTTTAAATCAAACCACACTCATTGATGCATGTCACATAAGCGTAAAAACGTCATGTAGAATACAGTCATTAATCTTTTCGTGTTTGGAACACGGACGCATTGTCTTATTTTACTTGGAAACATTGCCGACACATGAGCAATAGTTTTTATTACTCTGATAAAAAACTTAATGAATTCAATATAGTAGTTTCAGGCCAAACTGGCCACTTATTTTGTCCGGGACCGGGGTCAATTTGACCCCATTACCACCCCCCTTTCGGGAGTACGGATAGACTGGCATAACATGTCTTCACCTGATACATTAACTTAATGTTTTTTAGGATTAGAATTGGGGTTAGGATTAGTATTAGGGTTAGAATTAGGATTAGGATTAGTATTAGGGTTAGGGTTTTTTGCTGTCTTAAATATATTTTTCCCTGTTTAACTCGATTGATGAATGTTAGCCGGGTAGAGTTTTTGTTTCGAAGGTAGCGTTTGAATGGTGGGCTGTCTTGGGTACGGTACATGGTGGGATATCCTTTATTTGTGTCATCGAGTTCCTTAAGTGCTCTTGAGATAGATATTTTGGAAATGTAGGAGCCTGGGGATATCTTGAAATGATGGGTTAACGTTCGTCAAACTCTGTCCTTAGTAAAATGATTTCTTAGACCTAGACGGGGATCGAACCTGGAACCTTCTGATGATCAGTGAGACGCTCTGACCTCTTAGGTCGCACATGTCGAAGTTGCACCTTAGCTGACCATCTGAGTCTTGGTAACTAAAGGTTAGAACGTCCCACCAGTCATCAGAAGGTTGCGGTTTCGATCCCCGTCTGGGGCTCAGAAATCGTTTTTGTGAGGATAGAGCTTGACGAAAGTTCACCTGTTATTTTAAGAGCTCTTGTTTGTGGAAGAGAATTATTTAAGTAGTCACAGTTTAAACTTTCCAAGTATAGTTTCCTCTTTTCTTGTTGTTTGGGCTTTTCGCGTGACATCTTCAAGACAATCAATTAATAATTCAATTGGTGGCTTGAAAGACGTTAAGCACGTGTCATTAAACATGCCAGAGCGCTCTGGCATGGCTTAGATGTACCACATGTGTGGCACATTTGAGTTGCCTATATAATGTAGGCTTCTCCATCCTGCTCATCAGCACTACACTGATGAGGCCCAATAGGCCGAAACGGTTCCGTCTGTAGTTACATATATATATATATATATATATATATACCTGTATATATATATATATATATATACTGACTGCTGATTGCTTATATCCATACACTGATTGTTTAATATCTCAACAAACCAGGTCACAAAAACGTCATCGTCAAGCATAGCAGTCTTGCTCGTGTGATGCGCAAGGTCTAGAAGCACGCCAGGTATTCATACTGTCCCTTTACGTCATTCCACGGGCATGTTCTTCGTGAATCTACCTTCATTTCGTATCCCCTCGTCCACTGGGATGTATTTCTGGCTCGGAACAAAAATGCAAGGCAAACAGCCACCAGGTAACTCGATGCAAAGCTACTTGTTTTTGGTCACCAAACTATCTTTCGGCGAAACAGTTGTCCGCTTCAGTCTTTCTCACTTGTCGGGTGGCTTGTGGATGATTATCATTACCGTATTCGACCAGTAATGCTTTCATCAGGATTTTAAAACTTCTCAAGGACGTTTAAAGCCATTTTCTTTGTGTAAACTTACCGTTTAACCCTTTGTGCTGATGTGCCGCTGAATGCTTAAGTTGAAAATACGTAGGAGTTGCAGGTTTGTACGCCGTTTTTCTCTCTTACGAAGGTTTTACCGAGGAAAAAGTACGTGTTTTACTTCCCTCTTCACCTTCTTCTTTTGACAAAACTTGCACAAAGTTTGCTTGTCGTATTTTCTTGTATGTGTTGCATTTTCCAATTTTTAGTCAGCAATAAAAGTGGAGAACTCGTCCATGTTTTCTTTGTTTATTTCGTCGGTTTTGCAGTTCTTTTCATCTTCGTCACCGAAGCCTTGTACCTCCGGATGAATACTTAGCAAAAATTTTTATCATAGAACATCTTAGACGTTTGTAACCAACTTTGAGATAATATAGAATTTATAAATTTTTTAGTCAAAAAAAATATTAAAAAGTATTAATTCATGAGCTGTCCCTTATGCTGGTTTCCGACTGATAACCTATGAGAATGCTGCACATTTAATACGGAAAGTCTTATCATCTAGTAATAAAAAATCTTTCTTTAAGGCAAAATGAGTGAGAAGTTTGATTGGAAAACGACACAAAATATCATGAGCGCGCAACTAATGGAAGATCTTGATACCATCATTCATTATTTAATAATTTAATTGTAAGGATGGATCTCTTAGCATTTGTTAAAGCGTTAAAGGTTATTCACCCCGAAGGTTTTGTTCTAATAAAACAGAATTAAAATTTAAACCGTAAATATCGCGATAAAATATTGAAATATAAAATAATTGCCAGTTTGGATTGTTGTTAATTTGTGGCCAAATTACGCGTGGGTTTTTTATATTGCATTCATTCTTCAAGTTATAGTAAGGACAATTTCTCTCTTTGACAATTTTGAAAAATTATCAATCTTACTCGGATTCTCGAGAGATATATTGGAAGAGTAAGCGAGGGTTTGTTGTTTATACGTATTTCTAGCGAGATTGTTTACTTAAAACGGGCGAAATTTTCTTTATCTAGTGTTGTGGAACAAATAACACCTACTTGTACAGTTTAATGTCATTTTGATTAACACTTTGAACAATATTCCTAATTTTATGATAAGAGATTAATAATATTCAGTGTAACGCATGCAGCTGTGGTATGTGCATATGAAATAAGCCTTAATACGTCAAGAACCAAGGTTTTGACCTCATAGAAACATTAAATGAAAGACTTTTGTGTTTAAGATTGAGAAAAAGAATATCCGAAAAGAAAAGCGTTAGCTGGTCGGCAGCAAGACGAGAGGAAATTTACAAAAAAAAATATAAATTCAATCCAGATCCAGATGTTAATACGTTTTATGTAAATAACATGTATATGTTTTAACTTGTTCAATGTTAATTGATCAATAATTCAGAAGTTGGATAACTATACAGGGTGAAACGTTTCATAATATTATTATGAAATTTCATTAATTTATTATCATGAATTATTATTATATTATTATTATGAATATTTCATTAATTTCATTATGAAACATTTTAGCATGTATAGTTATCCATTTTCTAACAAGCGAACTTTATGACAATTCAGAAGTTAAAGAAATGATATTCAATTTACCGCATGGCAGCAGTTCGACAGTTGATACGTAAGGATATCTTACGGTTTCGAGTGCGATTTGAGACCTTTGAAAACTCACAAGTTTGAATTAATTAATTATAATTAATTAATTAATTTTAATTAATTCTGAGCTGCACGAGAACTGAAACCATACGATTTCTTGATGATAGTACAAAAGCAGAAACTCGGTCAAACATTACAATTTAATCATCATTAATGCGAATTGTGTCTGTGAGCGCGCATTTCGTTTGCATTATTTATACCACATTCGATGGTATAAATAACTCAACAACTCAATTGATTCGACAAATAATTCTCAAAACAAACCAAAACAGTGAGTAAACTAGAGGTATTTCTATCCTTTGTACTTGTATCAGAAGTAAATTCTACTGCTCTTGGCCAGTCAAAAATGTTATATTTTTCTTTTGTTTTGTTAAGTCAAAATATGATTCACCTAGGGTGTTTTTTTATGGGGAGGATGGGTTAGAGATTATCATGGTTGGGATAATTCCTTGTTACACAAGCAGTCGAACCCCTAGAGAGCACTGACCTTTTTCATGTATTCAATTAAAATTTCTGGAGGCGTTTTATAGTTTTTTTGTAGTGTTTCCATTCGATTTCAGAGTCATCCTTGGTTATCATCTCTGGGGATAGGCATGGAATCTCTCGTGGACGAATATATGAAGAATTTTGAACTATTTGCCATCAACATCAGTTTTACATTATTTTACTCTAGTTAACGCCAGACAATTTTACTTCTCGAAGGAAGACAGCCTGTTGGAAAAGGATTCATTAAGAATTAAAAAGTCGATATCCCGTGCTCGTATACTGTGATCTAAACTTGCGAAATGTTGCGTGACTTGCGAAGTGTATAAAAAGATTTCAGCCGCTAGTTTTAGCTTTTCGAAAGTCGAGCCACATCACAAGTGTTTCCATAGATCAAAGTATCCAAGTACGGAAATCCATTTTGTAGGTTTTTTGGGGATTTTTTTTAGGAAATAACGACATGTGAAAAGATCCTAACTTCAACAGTGCATTGATTAAATTAGCAATTCTTCCAAAATCATCAACTGCCAGTAAGGGACAACTCTAAACGCGCACAAACATTCTTTAACGTTACTCATACCTTTTATAAAATATTAAGACTGAAAGTGGAACACAGGCGCAAGCTTCAGTAAACTTTTGGTGGGAAATTTCATTTTTCATAAAGGAGTATATTGTTCTAAGTTGCTTTCATAGCTCAACTGATAGATTACAGTGATGCGAAGATGCGAGTTCGAATCCCGCTCAAGTCAACTCAATTTCTCAATTTGATTTTCAATGTGTAGGTAAATCAGGAACGTTTTGCGTTATATCACCCAGAGGATGATCCTGAAATAGAATCGAAACACTGGACATCCTCATGGATAATCATTAGGTTGTCGTGAGTATCTCATGTGCACTTATCAATCAATCAACCAAGCATTCTGTTCGAAAAGCCGAAGATAAGAATTCGAATTTCGTACAACTGTACAAGTCAACTCAACTCTTCGAGCACCTTCGCCTACTAGATTAATCATGAAATTTTGTCTTCATGTTACCCTAAGAATAATTCTGATATGCTGTTATGATTCCTTTGAAAATATGCAAATTCCTTTATGAAATTTCCATTCAAATGACAGTAGGACGTAACTGCTATGAAAAACATTTAATCTGCAATGCAAAAACTATAATAGACCAAGGTATATATCATGAGCCGTGAGCGTTAAGTTGTCGCGAGAATCTCTTGCAATTATGTTAGAATAAAGAGCAAACAAAAAGCCTTAAAACTGGAGAACAGTCGAATTTGGCCATTTTTTTTTTTGTATTTCAAGTATCACAAGTGACTGGAAAAAAATGCTGAATGAAACTTTTGAATTTTTTGTGCTGTTTCAGTCTTCATTAGACAGGTATACAGTTCCCAATTGACTCGTTAGTTCAACCAGTAGCGGTCCAGAAACCTGAAGGCACGAGTTCGAATCTCGCCCAAGTCAACCTAGTTTTACGAGTTGATATGTAAAAATATCGGAAATATAAGTATCTTAGTAGAATTTCAACGCACGATTTCAGATAAATTGCATCGACATCGACAGCAGTTTTTTCGAGAAAGTTTATGGTCGTGATATCGTGTGTCAGTTTATTTGGCGAACGTTGTCACTGTCAGTCAACTGGTCGTAGCATTAATGACTTTTACCTGAATTACCGTACAGTTTTCAAGGGGAAGGGAACAAGGGAACACGCTGAGGGCAGACGAACACCATCAGTTGCAAGGAAATCAATGGAGATTATGGATTATTAAAAATACTTACATTTCAAGATCACTTTGTTGTATTCTCTGCATTCACTCAGACCAGGAACTGTGAAAACAGCGGATGGTGCACGAAAGTCATATTTCCAAGGACTCAAGCAAAATCCTGTTTGAAGATTTTCCAGATAGCTCGTAGACGAGATGTAACGCCATGTAGCAACTGATACAGAGCCAGCAGATCCATCACAATTGTTTTCCAGGACCAATTGACGATTGGCGGCGTTAACAAAGTTTAAACATTTCCCAGTAGATACTTCTTGAATGGCATGATTTGTTAAGAAGCGGAAACGACCTGCAAAGCGTTTGGTGGTGAACTCGAGAAGATCGAGTTTGTCTGGGGGATAATAGCCATAACGACGTAAGTAACCGTATCTGTTGTCAATTGTTTTAACCGTGAAGGTACGGAGGTTATCCTCAAATTCGTCTACAAACATAACAATGTTTTAGATATAGCAATATTCTGCAGGTTTTGTTCTGCGTCGGTTAATTGTTTTCTGTCTAAGTGGCTTTTCTGTTGTGCCCCAGTTATCCTACCTCTGTTTTATGGAAATTAGATTTGAAAAGCTAAAAACTAAATAAAAGTAACATAATAATTTATTTGTCCCCTCGCCCACCGCAAGGGTATTAATCTCAAAGTGCTTGGATTTTCTCAGTGTCTATGTTTGTCCCCTCGCCCACCGCGCAGAGCGTGGTGCGAGGGCTAGAGGCCCGAACGGACTATGGTAATAATCTCGACTTGCGTGGAGTCCATTTACACGCGTGGTGACTAGGGTGAAAAATTCTGCAGTGCGTATCTATGTTTGTATGTAGGTATATATCCGAGGACTCTGCACACTTAAGTACGGCGAGTGCAAAATTGGGAGACTGGGATCAAGATTTAAGGATATTTATCTCGTTTCTTTTTTGGATTGTTTGCACCTCTCCAGAGTTTTTTACAGCAATTAAACTCTGAAGCCAACAAAAAAGTTTTAAATGAGTAAATACAGAAGCAAGAACGAAATGGCTTTCTTTAAAAAGCGTAAGTGGTTGGCAATTGCGACTGATTGAACTTTTTGAGGCCATCTTAGTTACTGGATAATACACGATTCGGATGTTCAAAAAGTAGTTTTTAAAATACAGCTCAAGAAAATTTACCCGACTTATCACTTTTTGTGGCGAAGCTTTGAGCTGGTTCTTCCTGATGAATTTCTACAAAAGCTAGGCGTTAAATTCGTTTACCACGAGGCGAATTTTGTCGCACTAATCGACTTTTCATTGTTTGAATTGAATATATCCATCATTAGTTCTAGCCGAAAGCTCACGAGACAAAAGAAAAAGTTGTTTCGCGCGAAGAAATTCGTCTAGTCGAAAACTGCCTTTAGGGAACTCGAGCTGGCGCTTGTTGGCTGGACATTTGCAGAGCAACTCGTTGTTTACGACATTCTTCGCTGATTTTGAATAGATGCTGATTTCTATGAATCGAGTATTTTCATGTTCTGGTAACCATGCATTTAACTGTGTTATATAACTCACAGGTATGTCCAAATCTAGAAGCTTTGAAATAGATGATTTGAAATCAGAATGGTCCGTTAATCTTCCTTGCAGGCCATTGTTTTTAGCAGCTTTCGGAACTAGCTTCCCGACGTCGTTCTTCCCTATCTCTTTTTCGATATTCGACCAGCAACTGCTTTCTTCTCTACACTAAAACTTATCGAGAAAGTTTAAACTCGTCTTCATTCACGAAAATTTGCCATTGAATCCTTTAGAGGTGACTGTGAATACTTGGTTGACAAGCCGTTAGGGTTGCGGGTTTATAAGCTTCGCCATTTTTCTTTTTTACTTCTTCGAAAATAAACATAAGCAGAAGATTTAACCACGGAAAAGCTACGTCATTTATTTCTCCCAGCTCATACATCTTTCCAAAAAACTTTTACCAGGTTTCATTGTCGTATTTTGTCTTTTTGTTTTGCATTTTCCGGTTTGTGGTCTGCAGTAAAATTGTAGAACTCTTTCATGTTTTCTTTGTCGATTTCGTAATATCGTTTCATCTTCGCCATAAAAGTCTTATATCATATATCTCTTATATCTCTTGTATATCTATCTTTAAATAGTAATCTCAAATAAGTAAATCTTTATAATAGTAACTCCTATGCTTTTGTATTCAATTTTGAGATAACGTACAATTCTTCAATTGTTTAATGACAAAATGTCAAAAAAGTTTTCAGTCACTAGAAGTCCGTAGTGTTGCTGTTCGACCTGTAACCTGCAGTGAGAACGGTCTGTTTGGCCATGTAATGAAAAATCTTACTTTAAGGTGAAGTGAGTGAGAAGTGTAAGTAGAAAACCACACGAAATAGTACAAGTAAGCACCTGATATTAGGTCTTGGTCCAAGCATTCATTGTTTTAATTGTGAGAATAAATCTGTTAAGCCTAGTTTACAGTAAGGAAAATAACGAGGTAACGGGGCCAGGCGAAGTCAAAAGGCACTCAGTTTCTATCAATATGTCGATAGGGTAAACTAGGCAACATAATGAAAGTAAAATAACATGACAATATGAAATGAAGGACATGAGGAAAAACCTCATCTTTCGGTATTGTAATGTTCAAGTCGTAATGTCGTTATGTCGCTAGCGGTATTTTCAGCATTTGTAATCCATTTGTAATCTATTCTTACGAAACGTTTAAAACAGAACTGACGATTTTAAATCTAAATATAACGACTAGCACTATATATATAAAAATGTTTCCAATTGTTCTTGTTATTCTGTGGCTGAATCATGGCTTTTTCTCAGCCGTGAACTGAATTGGCTAGTTACCTTCACCTTAGAAAGTAAGCTATTTAAAAAAGAAAGAGGAAAATTATTGTGGATTGGTCAAGTCGACGTGCCAATATTATCTGTAAAAAGTAGCAGGAGATTGAAAGCAATTGCACTATTATATACTTCTCTCTTTGTCAACTGTGCACTGTTGAATATCACTGAAACAAATCTCCAGTGAAATTTTACTTGCATAGAAGTTTTTCATCTTTCGTAACACCTGCAGTTTATTAACATCAAAGACTGGCTTTGAGTTCCTGAAGTGAAATACATTCTACGTTCGTTCCGCCTATGTTGTTCGTACTGTAACAAACAAGTGTTTGTCTTCTTTCATCAGTATCGAACATATAACCAGCGTTAGAGTCTTTTCAAACATTCAGTTTTCCATCTGAATTCCTGACACAGTTCATGGCACACAGAAACTAAGATACATGTGGCAATGTTTGTGCAGGATTTATATCATAAAACCGACATGACAAAGGCAAAAGAGACAGGAATATTATATGATATTTTCTCTTCAATTGCTAACAACACGAAAGTAAGTATGATGAAATTGTATGGGACTTACCCGACTGTTCGACGACTTTAAGAACGACAACCAAAGCAAGTCCGCTCTGTAATAGCGAGCCCATTTCCTTCGCGTTATTTCAGGTAAACTTAACGTTTGTTCAGTCCAAGCTAAGTCCAAATGATCATCACAATATGAGTTTAAGCGTGGGAGACTGAAGTATTTGACGCTGTTGTGACTTAACTTCCGTTCTATAATTTGTTTCTTGCAGAAAGATTTCGGTTGTTATGCCAGGCTTCAAGCAACGCTCAAACAACGGAATACTAATAAATTATTCGTTGCTAGGTCTTCTCCTTCTCTTTATGATATACTTGATTACGAACTACGATCAAGCAGGAAATGGTTTTGAGAGAGTCTGACCGTTTACTTTGAAATTTTTCTTGGTTTCCGATTTCATTTTCCGTTAACATTCCTTACCACCAGAAAGTTACTGCCCTATGAAAGAAGAGCCACTCAATGGCCGATATATTAGAACCTCGGTAACTCGAAGTCGGTTAACTCGAATTCCCCCTAACTCGAACCAAATTCAATTTCCCCTGGATTTGATCACATTTCCTCTATCATTTACTACCACATAACTCGAACTCGGTTAATTTGAATTCCACGCTAAGTCGAAGTAATTTCATACTCCCTTGGTTCAAATTTAATTCGTTAACTCGAACTCTATTTTGTAAACGTCGGTCGATAAACCTGAAACTGTGAGGACGTAGCTTTTTGAATAGTCGTAATCTGTAATCTTTACTGATAACAACGTGACAACGTGCGGAATCGTAATTCAAACTCAGAAAAGACCATCTTTCCGGAGTGACACGGTTTGAAGTCCACATGACGAATTGATTACGCTAGGTAAATATTACCTACACAATTATAATTCGATGAAATGAGTCTTAGATTGTCAGGCAAATTAGTCTTGAGTAGCCAGTGGCAACTGTTCTACACCATTTTCACTTCAAATTCGTGATGAGTCGCGTCAAATTTATAATAGGTCAAATCAAATTCCCAATAGGCCAAATCAAAATTGTGAAATGTAAAGTCGCATGCTCATAATCACGTCCACGCGCCACAACGTGCCGTGGAGTTTCACATGTGAGTCATGCCGAAGTATAAAAAATACGACGAAGCAACGAAAAATCGAGGTGTACGACGCTTTCTGCAAGGAGAAGATTGGCAAATTACAGTCCGAAAGAACAGCATACCTTTAACTACTGTTCGCTCATGGGTGAAAAAGAAAACGATCAAAGAAGCATGAGAAGAGGCAGGGGAAGTTGTGTTAACAAAGACACGTGGAGGTGCCTGTCATGTAAAAATATCTGATGATTACAAGGCGTTCTTGGAGCAGCGGATCAACGAAAACCCTAGCGTGACCTTGAAGGAGTTGCAGGCAAAACTTCAGTTGGAGATAGGCCTAACAGTCTGCCTCACAACTGAGGGTAACGCGGTGAAGGGTATGATGTATTCCTACAAGAAAATGAATCACGAGCCGTCTGCCATTAATTCTCTTCAAAACAGGGAGAAACGTCGTGACTTTCTCCGCACTTTCACGGCAGCCATTAGTAATGGAAAAACGTATTGCGTGGCAAGACGAAACTAATTTCAATTTTTAGTCCACACGATCGACTGGATTGAGCCAAGTAGGTCGCAAAACTGTCGCAGCCTGGTGCACATGCAAAAATCAAAACCTGCACACCATTGGTGCCATTCTACAAACTATCGGAGTTGTCTACTATACAATCCAGCAAGGAAACCTGAAGAAGGAGGACTTCCTACAGTGGCTGCAGGCACTTGTAAATGAGTGTCAAATTAAAGGTATTGCGAACAATGAACTTGCTATCGTTATTGGTAACGCCCCAACGCATTGCAGAGGAGAGGACATTGTTGAAACGAATTCTGGTGTGCACATAATACGGTTGGGACCTTACAGTCCTGCATTGAATGGTATAGAGGCATGCTGGTCAGATGTAAAAAGTGCAATCAAGAGACAGCTATCTGCACGCCAGGCAGAGCTGTTTGAAGCGCCACCAGAAATAACACAAGTAGCACACAAGCTCTAGATAATGAGAGAAATTGCGGATGAAGCAATTCATGCTGAAGTGAATCCTATGCTTGTCATGCGATGCATGACCCACTACCAAAAACACTGGCCGACTGTCATGGAATTGAGGGATCCTGCCGCTTGAAAATTGATTTTACCTATTGCGAATTCGATTTAACCTATTTTGAATTTGATTTGACCTATTGCGAATTTGATTTGACCTATTTTGAATTTGATTTGACCTATTGCGATTTTGATTTGACCTATTATGAATTTGATGTGGCTTGCGACGAATTTGAAGTGAAAATGGTGTAGTTTATCCAGTTGATTTTGTAGGGCTTTCAGAAATTTTTACAGCCGTATGTATACGACCCAAACATTCACTGAACCTGCAAATGTATTCTGGTATAGTCATTTCATCATAAACAGTTATTCAACTCAATAGTGTTAGACATTAAAATATGGTAATATTAGTATTCAGGACAACACATTCAACTCTATCCATGATGAAAAATTAAAATATTCTTAACTGAGCGAACCAAAATGACTGGCAATTGTGGATGAATCATAAAACCACGATACCCTATTAATTCTTAACAGGATACTTGAAATCCAACGGGCACCCCGCTATCTCGAACTATTTTTCATAGCCGTTGGCAATTCGAGTTATCGGGGTTCTACTGTATATCCGAAAGTAATGGGGCCTGGTACTTTCAGGATTCTACGGTATACATATATAAAATAACACGCGTCCTACGCACGCTCTGATTGGACAAGCCTCATTTTTTCTCAGATTACAGAGACGCGATTGACGCCATTTACATTTTCTATTAGAGTACAGAGACATGAATTATGTCACGAAAACTCGAGAAAATCTTGGTTATTTTATAAAACAAATAGAAAATAGCTTTCGTGTCTCTCTACTCTGATAGAAACATGGATGGCACCATTTCAACCAGAAAAATATCGGAAAACACTCGGCTACGCCTCGTGTTTTTACTGGGCATTTTTCTGGTTGAAATGACGTCATTCATGTTTCTATCACAGCAGAGAAACACTCAAGCAATTTTTTATTTGTTAAATATATACTGACAGTTGATTGTTTATATACATACACTGATTGTTTAATATCTCAACAAACCGGATGACATTTGTGATTCTCAGAGTAGAGAAAAGAGTGACTTCAATAACGTAGCCTGGATGCAATTGTCCCATGGGCACAGCGATGGCGCAAGTTTCAAATTCTTAAATGCTTGTGATATTAAGTGCGAAATGTGTTGTAATTGGTATCGTTGGTGGACGATATGGTACTGCGTGTTGATCGACGAAACTCCATTTCAGGCAAAACATTGTGTTTCTTTTGAAAACATTTCACTAGAAATGTTGTTGATCATCTGCACACATCTGCTTGCAATGTTTCATGCTGGCACACGCACGTTTCACGCGGCCCTATGCAAGGGAAGCCCGTTCGTCTAATTGAAGAACGTCATTGTCAAACATAGCGGTCTTGCTCACGTGATGCGCAAAATACGTCATTCCACGGGCGCGTCCTTTGTTAATCTACATTCATTTCTTATTGCATAAACTAAACCACTCTCGTACACTTATGCCTGTTTAGACAGATGTTTTCAGGATAACCGTTTCATCTACTGTATAGATAGCCAGTTAGTTTGTTGAACGTTTCACTTATTCACTTTCATTGTCCATTCCCTAAAAGCTACTTCCAGCAATGTCCTTTCTACAGTTTGTGGACTTCTAATCTAACATTCATTGTCAACGAGCAACGTCTTTGACAGAGTTTCAAACATTTGCATAATTTGACAAAACGTAAGTGTCATTGACGTCTCTTATTCCCATATTAACTCTTTCTTAAACCCCTTATGCACCCAAGATATTTGACGCCAACTGCGTCGAAGTAAACATGTTTAAATTCAAGCTAAATTGAACTTGATACTAAAAATACCACTCAAACAATAAACGCTTGAAGAGAGCTTCCAGAACGGCTCAAAGTGCTCTTATAACAACCTTTTCCAGCTAAAATATTTTGAAAACCTTCTCAGCCATGAAGTGAATTGGCTAAATACCTTCACCTCAGAAAGTAAGCTATTTAAAAAAGAAAGGGAAATGGTTGTGGATTGATCAAGTCGACATGCGAATGTTATTTGTAGAAAATAGCAGGAGATTGAGAGTAATTGTACTATTACTTCTCTACTTGTCAACTGTGCACCGTTGAATATTACCGAAACAAATCTCCAATGAAATTGTACTTGCATAGAAGTTTTTCATGTTTTGTAACACCCGCAGTTCATTGACATCAAAGACTCGCTTTGAGTTCCTGAAGTGAAATACATTCTACGTTCGTTTGGCCTATGCTGTTCAAACTGTAACAAACAAGTGTTTATCTTCTTTCATCAGTATCGAACATATAACCAGCGTTAGAGTCCTTTCAAACATTCAGTTTTCCACCTGAATTCCTGACACAGTTCATGGCATACAGAAACTAAGATACATGTGTCAAAGTTTGTGCACGATTTATGTCATAAATTTCAATACAATAAATAATATACTTAAAGCGACATGACAAAGGTAAAACAAACAGGAATTGGTAACAATACAAAAGTAAGAATGATGAAATTGTGTGAGACTCACTCGACTGTGCGACGACTTTAAGAACGACAACCAAAGCAAGTCCGCTCTGTAATAGCGAGCCCATTTCCTTCACGTTATTTCAGGTAAACTTAACGTTTGTTCAGTCCAAGCGAAGTCCAAATGATCATCACAATATGAGTTTAAGCGTGTGAGTTTAAGTATTTGACGCTGTTGTGACTTAACTTCCGTTCTATAATTTGTTTCTTGCAGAAAGATTTCGGTCGTTATGCCAGGCTTCAGGCAACGCTCAAACAACGGAATACTAATAAAGTATTTGTTTCTAGGTGCTCTCCTTCTCTTTATCATATACTTGATTACGAATTACGACCAAGCAGGAAATGGTTTTGATAGAGTCTGACCTTTTACTTTGAAATTTTTCTTGGTTTCCGATCTCATCTTCCGTTCGTGATTACCACTCGCTTATTCGTAAAACCAGCATTAAAAATTTTCTTAACTATTTTCAACATTCTGTACACTCGAAGTGTTGCTTCTAGATTACGATATTCTGTAATTAAGTTCAATTGCTTCATAAAGTACAAAAGAAATCTGGAGAAAGCTAAGGCTAGTTAATTGTGAAAAGTAAGTGAAAACAATGATTGCAATCTTAGGGGCAATTTATATGGGTTAGGGTAAAATGGTTATCCTCTCCCTCACGCTACCCTGGCCGAGATACATTGAAAATAATATTATTTGAACTCTTCTGCAAGTCTTCGTTCGCCTCTGTTAAGAGGGTTACCCTTGTAGTAAGGTCACCCTCTTTGCGTGACAGGGTAAGCCTTGACGTCGAGACAATAAAGTTGTCTGACAATCCTATCACTGAATTGAAGTATTACTGTTCACCCCCTCAACTTATTTTTACAACATTTCAATGGTTTCCTTGAACATACAGTCGAACCTCTCTACAACGGCCACCTTGGGACAGAATTTAGTGGCCGTTGTCGACAGGTGGCCGTTGCTGGGAGGTAAGAGTGCAATATGCCACTACAGAATTCATTACGTTTATAACATTTAATTCTTAGCAATATATATATATATATATATATTTCTATCGATAAATAAGACTAATAACGCGTAATTAATATGGGTATGTGGAAAATTTCACTCAACAAGTTTAAAAGACTCAAATGGTTTACAAACTCGACTATTTACAAAAAAAATATAATATATACAGTAAAAGCACACGCCGTTTTTTCTTCTTTGGAAAGAAAAATGTTTATGAAGTACGCAACGTCACACCGCACAGAAAATCAGCGGGTGCTCAAAAACAAAAAAAAACATCGAGAGAACGTTCGGGTAGGGCTTTTGAAAAACAGTTCCTTTTGTAACACTCAGTTTTAAAGACTCTTTTAAGCCAGAGATTATAAAGTTCAAATGTGGAAAATAAAATCGTCCCAAACCTTGTATGTGGAGTTACTTCCTCTGATATTGTCTCAAGTTCTAACAATTAAAAGATCGTAGGCGTTTTGCAGTGGGTCGTCGACAATCATCGAAACGAAACTCAAATCGTGAACATCCTTTTCAGGGCATACGACTCTTGTCATTGTTTATTTTTGGATACAAAACAAAATACAGTGTGTGTAATGTATTAAACAAGTTTGGTACACAACAATAGGCTGTTCTAGCTATTACCCAAGTGTCTGGGGCGCGACAAAGATCAAGTTGAGATGAATTCTTGTGACCTTCTGCTGAGATAACAGTAATATTTTGCTTGCGATGTGTCATGAGTTGATTAACTGGCCGTTGTGGAGAGGTGATTTTGTAGATCGGATATATTTTGCTGGCTGTTGCCGCTGTCGAGAGGCGGCCGTTATGGGGGAGTTTCAATAAGAGTAAATGTATAGAACGTCTACCGGGATGAAAAACCGTGGCCGTGATCTGGAGATGACCGTTGTAGGGACTTTCGACTGTATTAATTTATCTGGAAAGGTGTTATAAAGTTTACCATAGCAACCGTCTTAGATGATATCGTTTACTTTGGTTACTATGGGCTTACTAAGCTGGTCGTCCACAGGGTTTTAAATTTTTCCTCAATTTGAAACATTTGAGACATGAGAATGAAATATTTTGGTAGTAACTGGTGTAAACATTCGACTGGCGGAATTAGAGAAGACGCGCAATATGCGGGAGCGATTTGTGCCAGCTTCGTGTGACTGATATTCCGCACGGTTTCACGTGTCATTCGCGAGAAGCGCTAGAATGGCGCCAAGACGTAGCTGTCTGTTGAAGTGTCATTCCGTCTCAGTAAGGTTCCATTTTAATATTGTGGCTGACTGAAGGAACGTCATGTAAAGTTTGAGTGATAGTCGATCTGTCCATGGCTTTTCAAAGAACCGAGAAGTCGAAACAGTGCCATAATTTTTCGTTCTTGTTATTCGGGTATAAGTC
Source organism: Heliopora coerulea (assembly GCA_030142905.1). Taxonomy (NCBI): domain Eukaryota; kingdom Metazoa; phylum Cnidaria; class Anthozoa; order Scleralcyonacea; family Helioporidae; genus Heliopora; species Heliopora coerulea. Next base: position 394,493 of record JASJOG010000073.1, on the reverse strand, counting down.
GCATCAGAGACCGACGGAGATCTAAAGTTTAGCGTAGCTAGTTCAAAACATTTTAAAAGAAATTTTACATTGGCATTATTGAGTTAGGTTGGAAAATCTCTTGCTTAGGCTATGTATGGCATTTTGGTTTGGCCCCCAATTAGGGTTAGTATAAGTTCCCTGATTTTTGAAATGGGGGAAGGTCCATGTCAAATTCGAATATGTTTGTCTCATTGTAACTATTTTTAAACACTGCTGACATTCCATCCCAATTTTATGTGCTTAACTCAGCAGCAAATGAGCTGGAAACATTTGTCAATGTTTAAACTTCAGAAAAGAGATTAGGAGGAAATGAATATCTGTCTACTTGTTGCACGCTCCATGCCGTGTGAATTATATTTACCAAGTTTGGAGTTGATATCGATTTTTGCTTTTGACATATTCATTCCTCAAATTCTTGTTTGTAAGGAATTTGTTAGTTGTTACCTTGGCAATCTTGAAGTTTGAGCTACCTCTGTCAAGTTGAAATATAGTGTAATAACTAGTACTACCTTCTTGGAAAGTTTAGTGGGGATTAATTAAATTGTTGTGAAACTAGAGCAATTGCAATGTTTTGGGCCATTTAGGGTGAACTACCACGTTAATGCACTGTATGAATGTTGTTCTTTGTCCTTTTAATGACTTCATATTCACCACATTTGCCTTCTTTTTCTTTACTACAACTTTGACAGTTTTACTTTTGGCGGGTCGACATTTGAAACTTATTAATTTAGAGTTACTCAAGCAATGACTGAAACAACACTTTCAATATAGATTACCATCATCATCATTACTTATATTCATTGTATCACGTGTGAACGCGGTATTTTCGAAAGGGCCGCTACTTTCGGAATTTTCAGACATCGGAAATTTGCCATTACTTTCGGGGAGCCGCAATTTTCGGGATTCTACGATACGCCGTTAACTCTTTCCAGAACAAAATCGTCTCCCCTTAACGACTAAAATCGTTTGGTGTTGTCCCAAGTAAAATAATGAACAGTAAGATGTGGACCGACAAGAGTTGATTGAGATTCTCTTAAAATGGTTTAAATTTCTGCTACGTTTGCCAAAAGAATTAAACTACGCAGACATTGTCTGAGCTTGAAACGCAATGTTTATTTCATGCTTGACAGTGATTTCCGCTGTGGCATGGTTACTGTGGTGTATTGTCTTCATCATAATCCTCAAGATTAAATGTCTGCTCATTTGAAAATGGCACTTGAGAGATCAAAATGGCTCACTGGTCTCTAACTAGGTTACCCACTATTTTCGGGAATTTTTCACCGGCCGGTTCTCCATGAGCAGCCGTAAGGTTCCCAAAGTAACGAGGTTCATTATTTCCGGATTTAGCCGCCATCTCTGTCATTACTTTCGGGAGCTCGTTACTTTCGAATGGCAATAATGTGTATCAGAAGTATTGTCAGACGGTTGCTTTTTATTGTAAAATGATTTTCACAAAGTGTTCCGTCGATATTGCCTTGACTGCGTGCTCACGAATATGAAGTTCGAATTTCCTCCTCAGTGCCTTGCGCAGATCTTTTAGCTCTTCTATTGTTATTTATAATCTTGCAAATTAGAACAAGGCTATTTAAGCTTATCGCAAGTATACGAAAAGCATGGGTGTTTTGTACGTTTTGTACATGTCCTGAAATTATTTGTGGTATCGATGGCTATGTCCATAATTAACTTGAGTTACTTATTGATAAGTTTGAAACAGACAATATAACTACGACGTGAAGGTCGTCAGTCTCACATTTCACCGAAAACTGTCAATTATTCCCAACCAAACTTCGACCTGAAGCTTTTATCAACACCAATAAAAACAGAACACATGCAAAAGGCGCCACGAATTACAACAATTAATTGTAACATATTACGCGAATTGATTTTGTTTATACGATTAAAATGCACGTGACTAGAAGTATTCCAAACAAGCTTTTGGCCCGCGGTGTGCAGACGGCCTAACAGGAAGTGCACAAGTGTCTGCACCGCAGGCTACACCTGGCGTAAGCCACGGTAAAAGAACAAAAGTTGGATGTGGACGAAAAAGAGGTCTATGACTTGCAACTCGTATGAACGAATGGCGAGCCGTTTGGTTCTATTACAATGAGCTTCGGCATGAAAACGGTTTGTCAGAGAACAAAAAAACTTACGATCTCAATCCTTTAGGAATCCTGTCAATGATATAAAAATAGAATACTGCGTAGACGGTGTGCGAAATCGTGTAAAAAATTTAAAGTTTAGTTACTACTGTGACTGATCTCAAAGAAATCCAACGTTTCGAGAAAAGGCTTTACGTCAGAGAAAGAAACGTGCTCAGAACACGTTTCTTTCTCTGACGAGAGGTCTTTCCTCGAGACGTTGGATTTTTGTGGGAGTCTTGTCCTGTCTGTCCTTCGAACAAAAACAATAAAAGAAGATGCCTGATGTTTGGAAAGCTAAGGTAGAAGACAAAGCTTGAGAATATTGTGGCATTTATACTCGACTATCAATAGTTAGATTGTATGTCTACAAGATAGATGTCTAGACATATGCGTACAGTCATCTAAGGTTCAGATATTTAGTGGAATTTCATATGCACTTTCGTTTAAATGCCAGTAATTGTTCTCAGCTGTGTCCCTGTTGGTTCTTTGAAGCTAGATTTACGTTGATAATTCTGTATGCCAGTCATCAGGTGTGTTTACCTCAGCTATGAAAGCGTATTCATTCCGTCGGTATATTTTTGTTTAAATGACGGTAATAGTTTTCATAGGTTTCATCGTTCTTTCTTTCAAGCGAGGTGTACGTTGATAATTCTGTTTGCCAGTCATCAGGTGTGCTGACTTCAGCTATGAAAGCGTGCTCATTACCGGGGATGTTTTCATACGTTGGTTTATTTCCGACATCAGTCACTTCATGGTCTGATTTCTTTTTTTCAGTTGTGTCTTTTTTGGCATGAGCTTTACGGAAGAGGCAGCCGATGACAAGGATTAGAATCAATATTAATGCAGCCAGAACTATTGTAGCTAGGAAAAACAGTTTCTCACGATTAGCTAGAAAACGAACAAAAAATGTTTGAGTTCGATAAAGACATATTTCAAGCAAAAAGACACGGAGGGAGTGAATGCGGCCAACTGTTACTGTTAAAATGTTTATGAGGGTTGAGCTTTCGTCGTTCTGCATCGTCAGAACTTAGGAGCTGATTACATGAGACAGGTACGAAGTCAGACCGACACGACTTGATATCACTGCCCGTACAAATCCTTGGTTTTGTGTGCATGAGACCGGTTCGAAAAATAAGCTCAAGACAGTGTCGGACCGGTACAAAATATTCTTCATGAAAACGCGAAACCTCTCCAGATCAATCATTGATAAGGCAAAGAACAAGAAAAACAATTTTGCTGGGAACAAAAACTAGGAATGCTGACTGAAATGTTTGCAAGAACGCGGCTTTAGTTTTATTCTGGTCTCATGTAAACACTTTGTTACCCGTCTGAATTCGTTCCGGTCTCATTTTAACCAGCCCCTCAAAAAGTAAACGATTCCAGTGTTTATATACACAAAAGGATGATGATATGCATATAATATATGAGTAAAATTAACTTATGTCAGATATAATAAAAAAGTTAAATTCTCGTGAGATTAAGAGAATACTGAAATGGTCAAGTGGATAAAGTCAACCTCGTACCCAGGGCCTTTACTCGGCGCTTCTCTACTCGGCGGAGAAGCGCCGAGTAAAGACACTGGCTACGAGGTTGGGATAAAGTTAGAATAAAAGATCTGCCAGTTCAATGCGTTCCTTGTGTGAGTTAATAGTAGGTCGCTTATTACGAATATGGTACGCTTCTTTTAGTCTGAAGTTGACAGGACCTGTATCCATGACAATTATTTTGTCTTTATTTTACTAGCATTTTGACATTCAGTTAGGTATTTGTAGACAGATCTTCGTTCGACTTTTCTCCCAAGTAATTGATAGAAACAACCATATCCATTCCCAGTTTTCTAACTGCAAATTACAGGGGCGGGAAAGCGTGTGGGAGGGTGGGCCATTTCCCGCAATAACTTTTGCCCCCCAAATTATTCAAAATGACGATCGCCACTTATGAATGTTTATGAACGTGTGCAGGATAGGGAATTAAAATGGCAATCACAAAAGTTACAATTACAATTTCAAGATTGCAGTACATTACTTCAGAATGTGATATATTTTGTCTCGATTCGGGCCATTTTGCCATTATCGTCAGTTCACAAATTTTACTTCGAATACATGAGATTTGATATCGCCAGCATTCCTATGAAGCAGCGGAAAGTTGTAAGATTATGAAATTTCAATATCGATTATATGCCGGAAATACACAGTTGTTTAAACACATTTTGACGCTAGTTTTTACCCCCTCCTTTCCCAAGTACCTTCATTCTGCCGACCCTGGATTGTTTAACGTGAATTTCTGAAACTTACTGATTTGTCGGCAGGTATATAATGATACAACTGTTCAATTGTGCCAATATTTTATCCATGCAAACTATGCAGACTTCAGAACACTTTTTTGAGAAGACCTTGAGTATAAAGTAGCTTGGATTTTACTTCTTAAAATTATTTTTTTGTAGCAAGAGTAAAATTTTGGACTTGTATATGTTTGCAATTGCATTAAGGTTATTTTTACACAATTATGATGTTTCATTGCAATGCGGTCAACAAATTGAATGTAAAAAAAAAAAAAAAAGATTCACTTCTGTTTATTGGACTTTGTCGAATGGAAGAAACTATAATCTCCTAAAATAGTTAAATTTTTAAAATTGCTGCCATTTCACCATTAGCACAAGTGATACAGCTGTAGTCGCTGCAACGAAATGAATGTTGTTTTCAATTCAAAGACAGTAAACAGCCTTAAAATAGGAATGCAACATTACGTTTTGCTTTTTACGAAACTTGTGGAGTCTTCACAGATTATTGTTAATTCTATTAAGTCTTAACTATTTATGGCTCCTAAAGAAACAAAAAACTGCATTTGGTAATTTTTGACAGCACTGAATCTGCGGTGAAGAAATTCCTTGCTAGTGATACATCTTAATGTTTAATGAATGACCTTATTGGCTGGGCGCGATTAAACAGGCCATGGAGTATAATCTACGCCAGAACCAACCGACTGTGAACGTTTCGAGCCATATATTTTCGAGATTCTTGTCGATTTAAATATCTAAATACGAAATACAGAAATTACCCTACATTGTTATATGGCTAGTGCTACTTCTGGTGAAATAGAGCTTTCTGATTGGCTGAGACGCTCTGACTGGCGGTCATTACCTTCCCATGATGGATCGGTCCATGACGGGTTCTAGTTTGCATCAGCAAATGTTCAGAGCTTGTTTTATTCAGACACCAAGTGGGATTATTTTATTTATTCGTCTACTTTTCTGATTAAAGTCATCGAGGAAAAAATTTTACCAAGTCAAGCATTTCGTTTTTGATGAAACCTTTGTAAAACTTAGCTGAATCTCGTTTGTTTGTCTTCAAAGCAACTGGGAAATTTTCCCGCCAAAACTTGCCGGCGTGTAGGAAAAAAACCTGCTGTATGGAAAAAACTTACTTTATTGGCATTGTTTTCATTTAGATATCAATATTTTTAGTTTTCACTCGGGAATTCCCAGCAAATTGATCTTTCTTCGTGTTCTGTGCCTGTACAAGAGCTTAACGTCTCACTCTTTCTTGCGCTAAACGAATGTAACATCTTTTTACCAGACTGAGTATATTTCTCTTGTTTAAAACAAGCCATATAGTAAACCTCTTATTAACTTCGTCCGAATGGTCATTAGTGGAAAATACAAGACGGGAGTCTTTTATATATGAACCTCGCACTCTGGGCTCAGGCCGTACTGCCAAGACCCCAGTCTGATATTTTCCCGTAATGACCACGCTCTCGGTTAATAAGAAGTTACTCTTAACACCGCCCTGGGCTGTACATACCGCTTACTTCGTCTTTCTTTCGTTCAATGTGAACTGTATTTTCGACAACATTTTAACGAAAAGTCGTTTCCCTTTGGCCTTAGTGTTGTGAACATGCGATCGCGAGGTAAGATTAAGAACACAGACACAAAAAAATTGTAACCTGTAGATAAGTCTTCAACAGTGATTGAGTGATCCCTTCGACTGAATCTGTCATGCACATCGCAAATGTATTTTCCAAAACTTTCTTTATCTTTCAATATTACCAGAAGTATTGAGCTAGGGTATGGTTCCTGCAGTTCACCGAAGCTGCTAAGAGAATTGTTGTTTTTTTTCCAGGTGAATGCTATAGGTGGCTCTCCTTGAGCTGCACAAATCATGGTGACAATATCTTTCTTCCTGGCCTTTATCGAGGAACTTGACACTTCGGTCATCACTTTGAGAGGATTCTCTGTAAGAGAAAAATTATAAAAGGCTGTTTACATGGGCGGCTTTTGCTGCAATTTTTAGCCTCCTGACACATGCGATCGAGTGAATGTGCTTGCGGATCATTTGTGCCAAGCTATACGGTACAACATTTCGGTGAGTTGTTTACTCAATCGCATGCTTCAGGATAAGAAAGGTCGCGAGAAGAATCGCCCGTGTATAAGCAGCTGTTAAACACGTATTTTTCCGCTTTAAAAGGACTAATATCAGAAGTAGGGGAAAACTTGGAATTGCACAGATTGGGCAATAAATAAGGAATGGCTTTGTATTGGGAAATCTGAAGTTAAATAATTTCTAAAAATCCATAACTTGTTTATGCTAAGTCTTGATGGCATTCATTGTTTGTTTATATTGTTTGAGTTGTGGTGTAGCAATTGACTTATTTCTTGTTCATCATTTTTACTTAAATACTTCAGAGAAAACCAATGTACTTCCATATCAAATTTGTCACGCAATTAATGCGACAAGTCATAGAAAAACATAGCGCAATGTTGGCGGAATTAGTGGTACAGAAATTCAATAAACTCCCGTATACGTGACATGTAATTTTTCCTAAGGGTCTCATAGAAATGGTTCACGTATTTGAGAATATTGATATGTTGATTGCATTGGATAAATCTGAGTAAGTTACTTAAGCTCACCAACTTTCAAACCATGTTGATTTAAACTTTTCCCTGGCTTGGCTCTTTTAAGAGTTTTTTAGATTGCCTGTAAAACTGACAAGCGTATGAGAATGTTGTTCTTTGTCCTTTTAATGACTTCATATTCACCACATTTGCCTTCTTTTTCTTTACTACAACTTTGACAGTTTTACTTTTGGCGGGTCGACATTTGAAACTTATTAATTTAGAGTTACTCAAGCAATGACTGAAACAACACTTTCAATATAGATTACCATCATCATCATTACTTATATTCATTGTATCACGTGTGAACGCGGTATTTTCGAAAGGGCCGCTACTTTCGGAATTTTCAGACATCGGAAATTTGCCATTACTTTCGGGGAGCCGCAATTTTCGGGATTCTACGATACGCCGTTAACTCTTTCCAGAACAAAATCGTCTCCCCTTAACGACTAAAATCGTTTGGTGTTGTCCCAAGTAAAATAATGAACAGTAAGATGTGGACCGACAAGAGTTGATTGAGATTCTCTTAAAATGGTTTAAATTTCTGCTACGTTTGCCAAAAGAATTAAACTACGCAGACATTGTCTGAGCTTGAAACGCAATGTTTATTTCATGCTTGACAGTGATTTCCGCTGTGGCATGGTTACTGTGGTGTATTGTCTTCATCATAATCCTCAAGATTAAATGTCTGCTCATTTGAAAATGGCACTTGAGAGATCAAAATGGCTCACTGGTCTCTAACTAGGTTACCCACTATTTTCGGGAATTTTTCACCGGCCGGTTCTCCATGAGCAGCCGTAAGGTTCCCAAAGTAACGAGGTTCATTATTTCCGGATTTAGCCGCCATCTCTGTCATTACTTTCGGGAGCTCGTTACTTTCGAATGGCAATAATGTGTATCAGAAGTATTGTCAGACGGTTGCTTTTTATTGTAAAATGATTTTCACAAAGTGTTCCGTCGATATTGCCTTGACTGCGTGCTCACGAATATGAAGTTCGAATTTCCTCCTCAGTGCCTTGCGCAGATCTTTTAGCTCTTCTATTGTTATTTATAATCTTGCAAATTAGAACAAGGCTATTTAAGCTTATCGCAAGTATACGAAAAGCATGGGTGTTTTGTACGTTTTGTACATGTCCTGAAATTATTTGTGGTATCGATGGCTATGTCCATAATTAACTTGAGTTACTTATTGATAAGTTTGAAACAGACAATATAACTACGACGTGAAGGTCGTCAGTCTCACATTTCACCGAAAACTGTCAATTATTCCCAACCAAACTTCGACCTGAAGCTTTTATCAACACCAATAAAAACAGAACACATGCAAAAGGCGCCACGAATTACAACAATTAATTGTAACATATTACGCGAATTGATTTTGTTTATACGATTAAAATGCACGTGACTAGAAGTATTCCAAACAAGCTTTTGGCCCGCGGTGTGCAGACGGCCTAACAGGAAGTGCACAAGTGTCTGCACCGCAGGCTACACCTGGCGTAAGCCACGGTAAAAGAACAAAAGTTGGATGTGGACGAAAAAGAGGTCTATGACTTGCAACTCGTATGAACGAATGGCGAGCCGTTTGGTTCTATTACAATGAGCTTCGGCATGAAAACGGTTTGTCAGAGAACAAAAAAACTTACGATCTCAATCCTTTAGGAATCCTGTCAATGATATAAAAATAGAATACTGCGTAGACGGTGTGCGAAATCGTGTAAAAAATTTAAAGTTTAGTTACTACTGTGACTGATCTCAAAGAAATCCAACGTTTCGAGAAAAGGCTTTACGTCAGAGAAAGAAACGTGCTCAGAACACGTTTCTTTCTCTGACGAGAGGTCTTTCCTCGAGACGTTGGATTTTTGTGGGAGTCTTGTCCTGTCTGTCCTTCGAACAAAAACAATAAAAGAAGATGCCTGATGTTTGGAAAGCTAAGGTAGAAGACAAAGCTTGAGAATATTGTGGCATTTATACTCGACTATCAATAGTTAGATTGTATGTCTACAAGATAGATGTCTAGACATATGCGTACAGTCATCTAAGGTTCAGATATTTAGTGGAATTTCATATGCACTTTCGTTTAAATGCCAGTAATTGTTCTCAGCTGTGTCCCTGTTGGTTCTTTGAAGCTAGATTTACGTTGATAATTCTGTATGCCAGTCATCAGGTGTGTTTACCTCAGCTATGAAAGCGTATTCATTCCGTCGGTATATTTTTGTTTAAATGACGGTAATAGTTTTCATAGGTTTCATCGTTCTTTCTTTCAAGCGAGGTGTACGTTGATAATTCTGTTTGCCAGTCATCAGGTGTGCTGACTTCAGCTATGAAAGCGTGCTCATTACCGGGGATGTTTTCATACGTTGGTTTATTTCCGACATCAGTCACTTCATGGTCTGATTTCTTTTTTTCAGTTGTGTCTTTTTTGGCATGAGCTTTACGGAAGAGGCAGCCGATGACAAGGATTAGAATCAATATTAATGCAGCCAGAACTATTGTAGCTAGGAAAAACAGTTTCTCACGATTAGCTAGAAAACGAACAAAAAATGTTTGAGTTCGATAAAGACATATTTCAAGCAAAAAGACACGGAGGGAGTGAATGCGGCCAACTGTTACTGTTAAAATGTTTATGAGGGTTGAGCTTTCGTCGTTCTGCATCGTCAGAACTTAGGAGCTGATTACATGAGACAGGTACGAAGTCAGACCGACACGACTTGATATCACTGCCCGTACAAATCCTTGGTTTTGTGTGCATGAGACCGGTTCGAAAAATAAGCTCAAGACAGTGTCGGACCGGTACAAAATATTCTTCATGAAAACGCGAAACCTCTCCAGATCAATCATTGATAAGGCAAAGAACAAGAAAAACAATTTTGCTGGGAACAAAAACTAGGAATGCTGACTGAAATGTTTGCAAGAACGCGGCTTTAGTTTTATTCTGGTCTCATGTAAACACTTTGTTACCCGTCTGAATTCGTTCCGGTCTCATTTTAACCAGCCCCTCAAAAAGTAAACGATTCCAGTGTTTATATACACAAAAGGATGATGATATGCATATAATATATGAGTAAAATTAACTTATGTCAGATATAATAAAAAAGTTAAATTCTCGTGAGATTAAGAGAATACTGAAATGGTCAAGTGGATAAAGTCAACCTCGTACCCAGGGCCTTTACTCGGCGCTTCTCTACTCGGCGGAGAAGCGCCGAGTAAAGACACTGGCTACGAGGTTGGGATAAAGTTAGAATAAAAGATCTGCCAGTTCAATGCGTTCCTTGTGTGAGTTAATAGTAGGTCGCTTATTACGAATATGGTACGCTTCTTTTAGTCTGAAGTTGACAGGACCTGTATCCATGACAATTATTTTGTCTTTATTTTACTAGCATTTTGACATTCAGTTAGGTATTTGTAGACAGATCTTCGTTCGACTTTTCTCCCAAGTAATTGATAGAAACAACCATATCCATTCCCAGTTTTCTAACTGCAAATTACAGGGGCGGGAAAGCGTGTGGGAGGGTGGGCCATTTCCCGCAATAACTTTTGCCCCCCAAATTATTCAAAATGACGATCGCCACTTATGAATGTTTATGAACGTGTGCAGGATAGGGAATTAAAATGGCAATCACAAAAGTTACAATTACAATTTCAAGATTGCAGTACATTACTTCAGAATGTGATATATTTTGTCTCGATTCGGGCCATTTTGCCATTATCGTCAGTTCACAAATTTTACTTCGAATACATGAGATTTGATATCGCCAGCATTCCTATGAAGCAGCGGAAAGTTGTAAGATTATGAAATTTCAATATCGATTATATGCCGGAAATACACAGTTGTTTAAACACATTTTGACGCTAGTTTTTACCCCCTCCTTTCCCAAGTACCTTCATTCTGCCGACCCTGGATTGTTTAACGTGAATTTCTGAAACTTACTGATTTGTCGGCAGGTATATAATGATACAACTGTTCAATTGTGCCAATATTTTATCCATGCAAACTATGCAGACTTCAGAACACTTTTTTGAGAAGACCTTGAGTATAAAGTAGCTTGGATTTTACTTCTTAAAATTATTTTTTTGTAGCAAGAGTAAAATTTTGGACTTGTATATGTTTGCAATTGCATTAAGGTTATTTTTACACAATTATGATGTTTCATTGCAATGCGGTCAACAAATTGAATGTAAAAAAAAAAAAAAAGATTCACTTCTGTTTATTGGACTTTGTCGAATGGAAGAAACTATAATCTCCTAAAATAGTTAAATTTTTAAAATTGCTGCCATTTCACCATTAGCACAAGTGATACAGCTGTAGTCGCTGCAACGAAATGAATGTTGTTTTCAATTCAAAGACAGTAAACAGCCTTAAAATAGGAATGCAACATTACGTTTTGCTTTTTACGAAACTTGTGGAGTCTTCACAGATTATTGTTAATTCTATTAAGTCTTAACTATTTATGGCTCCTAAAGAAACAAAAAACTGCATTTGGTAATTTTTGACAGCACTGAATCTGCGGTGAAGAAATTCCTTGCTAGTGATACATCTTAATGTTTAATGAATGACCTTATTGGCTGGGCGCGATTAAACAGGCCATGGAGTATAATCTACGCCAGAACCAACCGACTGTGAACGTTTCGAGCCATATATTTTCGAGATTCTTGTCGATTTAAATATCTAAATACGAAATACAGAAATTACCCTACATTGTTATATGGCTAGTGCTACTTCTGGTGAAATAGAGCTTTCTGATTGGCTGAGACGCTCTGACTGGCGGTCATTACCTTCCCATGATGGATCGGTCCATGACGGGTTCTAGTTTGCATCAGCAAATGTTCAGAGCTTGTTTTATTCAGACACCAAGTGGGATTATTTTATTTATTCGTCTACTTTTCTGATTAAAGTCATCGAGGAAAAAATTTTACCAAGTCAAGCATTTCGTTTTTGATGAAACCTTTGTAAAACTTAGCTGAATCTCGTTTGTTTGTCTTCAAAGCAACTGGGAAATTTTCCCGCCAAAACTTGCCGGCGTGTAGGAAAAAAACCTGCTGTATGGAAAAAACTTACTTTATTGGCATTGTTTTCATTTAGATATCAATATTTTTAGTTTTCACTCGGGAATTCCCAGCAAATTGATCTTTCTTCGTGTTCTGTGCCTGTACAAGAGCTTAACGTCTCACTCTTTCTTGCGCTAAACGAATGTAACATCTTTTTACCAGACTGAGTATATTTCTCTTGTTTAAAACAAGCCATATAGTAAACCTCTTATTAACTTCGTCCGAATGGTCATTAGTGGAAAATACAAGACGGGAGTCTTTTATATATGAACCTCGCACTCTGGGCTCAGGCCGTACTGCCAAGACCCCAGTCTGATATTTTCCCGTAATGACCACGCTCTCGGTTAATAAGAAGTTACTCTTAACACCGCCCTGGGCTGTACATACCGCTTACTTCGTCTTTCTTTCGTTCAATGTGAACTGTATTTTCGACAACATTTTAACGAAAAGTCGTTTCCCTTTGGCCTTAGTGTTGTGAACATGCGATCGCGAGGTAAGATTAAGAACACAGACACAAAAAAATTGTAACCTGTAGATAAGTCTTCAACAGTGATTGAGTGATCCCTTCGACTGAATCTGTCATGCACATCGCAAATGTATTTTCCAAAACTTTCTTTATCTTTCAATATTACCAGAAGTATTGAGCTAGGGTATGGTTCCTGCAGTTCACCGAAGCTGCTAAGAGAATTGTTGTTTTTTTTCCAGGTGAATGCTATAGGTGGCTCTCCTTGAGCTGCACAAATCATGGTGACAATATCTTTCTTCCTGGCCTTTATCGAGGAACTTGACACTTCGGTCATCACTTTGAGAGGATTCTCTGTAAGAGAAAAATTATAAAAGGCTGTTTACATGGGCGGCTTTTGCTGCAATTTTTAGCCTCCTGACACATGCGATCGAGTGAATGTGCTTGCGGATCATTTGTGCCAAGCTATACGGTACAACATTTCGGTGAGTTGTTTACTCAATCGCATGCTTCAGGATAAGAAAGGTCGCGAGAAGAATCGCCCGTGTATAAGCAGCTGTTAAACACGTATTTTTCCGCTTTAAAAGGACTAATATCAGAAGTAGGGGAAAACTTGGAATTGCACAGATTGGGCAATAAATAAGGAATGGCTTTGTATTGGGAAATCTGAAGTTAAATAATTTCTAAAAATCCATAACTTGTTTATGCTAAGTCTTGATGGCATTCATTGTTTGTTTATATTGTTTGAGTTGTGGTGTAGCAATTGACTTATTTCTTGTTCATCATTTTTACTTAAATACTTCAGAGAAAACCAATGTACTTCCATATCAAATTTGTCACGCAATTAATGCGACAAGTCATAGAAAAACATAGCGCAATGTTGGCGGAATTAGTGGTACAGAAATTCAATAAACTCCCGTATACGTGACATGTAATTTTTCCTAAGGGTCTCATAGAAATGGTTCACGTATTTGAGAATATTGATATGTTGATTGCATTGGATAAATCTGAGTAAGTTACTTAAGCTCACCAACTTTCAAACCATGTTGATTTAAACTTTTCCCTGGCTTGGCTCTTTTAAGAGTTTTTTAGATTGCCTGTAAAACTGACAAGCGTATGAGAAGTCGTTCAGAGAAAGTGTTTAGTGCAAGCAACACCCTAAATGCAGCCAGATTTCTGCTTATAATAATAAATAATAAATTCATTAGTAACATCGTTTGTTCTGTCCGTACTGAAAAGCATTTGCCCTCGGGTTTTTTTGCACAGACGTCGCTCCATCGTCGCTTGGTCAATACGAAAACCTTAAGTAAATACTTCTGTGTTCAGACCACACGCTGGTAAGTAATCATTGTTGACTAAATTCTACTTACTGATTTCAGCGGTTTCAAAACTATGTCGAAATATACGGCGGCTTCCTTTCATTCCAAATATCTCCGTTATGATCACCTCGTATTTGGTTTTTGGTGTTAAGTTGCGCAGCGTTTTTGTAGCAGTGCCACAAGGAATATCTTCACGTAATATCTGCAGACCTTCCTGCTTCATTGATAATTCGTATTTTGCTCTTGGCAACCACTTATTACAAGGGAACGGTCGACTCTTCAGGATATCCTTGCATACGTTTCATTCACATCTGATGCCGTTATATTGAAACCTGAAAAACAATAATTCTTTCTGACACCAAAAAAATTGCCGATTGTATTTTCATCGAGTTTAATTTGATAGTGAAACCACCTTGCAATAATTGCTTACCGTGGTTTAGGTATAAAAACGTCTGAAATTGGAATACGCATTCCTGTAAATCAGCTTAGGATGTTGTAAATCATTAGGATGTTGTAAATCATTAGGATGTTGTAAATCATTAGGATGTTTACGTAATGGATTCAGCATGAGCGGCCAAACTGTTGGGATTTGCAAGACTAGCTGTAGTAAATCTCATATTCAGCTCGGACGCGAATTTTGCATCTTTTTTTAAAATACGAATACATTTAAATGGCCCTACGTGCATTGGAGTTTCACATGCGAGTCATGCCGAAGTTTAAAAATTACGACGAAGCAACGAAAAATCGAGTTGCATGACGCTTTCTACAAGGAGAAAATTGACATATTGCAGCCCGAGAGAATGGCATACCTTTTACCACTGTTTGCGCATGGGTAAAAAAGAAAACGATTGAAGAAGCACAAGAAGAGGCAAGAGAAGTTGTGTTTACAAGGACACGTGGAGGTGCCCGTCATAGGTGGATCTACCACTTGGAAATTGATTTGGCCTATTACGACTTTGATTTGACCTATCACGAATTTGATTTGACCTATTACCAGTTTGATTTGGCCTATTGCGAATTTGATTTGACCTATTGCGAATATGATTTGATCTATTACGAATCTGATTTGACCTATTATGAATTTGACGTGACTTGCGACGAATTTGAAGTCAAAATGGGTGTAGTCATCTAGCTGTACAAAAGTTTAGCAATAAACAGAGCGATGAAATTCAAAATTTGTTTTAATCACCCAATTCAAGTGGAACTACACTAATGCATTCTGTATGAAGCCTCAGTGATAATGAACTAAGTAGCTTAGTTACCTCAATCTCGATAAATACGTTAGTTGTTAACCTGGGCGCTTCTAGCCTTGGTTCATCAACAACGTAGTTACCTCGCTTTCGGTAATTAACCTATACTTGTATCATCGTTGGCTCAGATTTTTAATATGTTTTTAAATGTTTTTACATTAGTTTAACTGTGTGCATGTAGTAATATCCTTAAATTTTAAATAAGTGTATGTAACAATATTCTTATAACTTATTAATATTTGAGTGGAATTGTATTTTAAGGAGACAGGCGGCCCTTTGGAAAGCAGCTCTTTTTTTTTTCTTTTGATACTTCATTGTTACAGCTGATAAATTACCGCGTATAAATATGATTAAATTAAAGTAAGTCTCTTTTGTTCTGCTGAGGTTGATAAATCTTTAACCGGTCTTATTAAGACGTTCATATCCTTTCTGCCAAAATGTCGCCATTACTATATGGTTATCGGGCAAGTTAAATACTTCATTGGAAACTTCATGTTTCGCGCCCACAGGTTTATAAATCGCTTAAGCCCATCGGTAAAGGCACAAGCGGATTAAGGTGGGGCCCCAGGCGTAATTTAGCGATTGAGCCCCTTGCTTGGATTTGGTTACGACTAACATTAATTTATATGCATATGTATGTACATGTACTTTACGTATTACACAGCAGAACTCATCTATACAACCGTAATCTCACCAGAAACACCAGCTAAAACCATTTATGAACGAGAATTGTCCGCTGACATACGTGATTTGCGTAGCGAAAAAAAATCGAACTATCAGCGCTTGTTTGTAACAAGTCACCATTCAGGTTCAAACTCAGTAACACCCCCCCCTCCTCTAAACAGAGTCTTCCTGCATTTGCCGAACTTGCCATAGTGGTCGTGGCAAGTGGGTATCCATGAAAAGGAGGATTAGGGTTAGGTTTGGGGTTAGGATTGGGGTTAGTTCTAACCTTAATCCTAATCCTAATCCTGATCCTAATCCTAATACTCCTCCTCATGGATCCCTTCTAGTCACGACCTTGATATAGTGTTATTCCATTCCTGGGTCACGATACATAATCTTTACTTAGTATTCTGTATCCGATTAAGAGCCAACTAATTAGTAGCCTGCATCGTCTACCGTCTAAACCCCATACATTTTTATTCCCCTGAATATTGTCGTACCCTTGTTGGAATAATTTTAAATCTTTCGTTTTGACAATAAGGTGGTGTTTACATGGAAGCGAGCCAGCCCTCCTTATGGGGCTTGTCCAATTCGCCGAGATCACGCTTCCCTGTGAATTCCCACGTAAAATGTGTTTTCGTTTACATGAGAGGACCGCCGAAGCGAGATCCCACTACCGCGAACGCGAAATGTCTCCTGGGAAGACTGGAAACTTTCCATGTAAACGCACTCAGAAGGACTGGCCTTCCTGAGAGGGCTGGAAAAAATATAACGAACGTATGCGCGCTAGATCCAGCCCTGCTAGAAGAGCACCAAATTTAGTATTGAAAGACGAGGTGAAATTCGGCCCTCTTACTAGGGATAGATACCAAGAGGGTTGGCTCGCCTCCATGTAAACACGCCTTAAGGGAGATAATGGCAGAAGATAAGTTTGACTTTGGGAGCCGATAGCTCTCAATATATGCCACTGCATTACATTCGCTTTCTGATGAATTTATATATACGCTGCTTAAGTAATATGTGAATTTAACTTACCTATTTCTCTGGTTTGAAAGGTATGTCGAAACGTACGATTGCTTCCACTCATTGCAAGTCTCTCTGTTATGATCACTTCATATTTGATTCCTGGTCTAAGGTTACAAAGCGTTTTGGTAGTATTGCCATAAGGAATCTCCTCGCTTAATATCACCGTGTTATCCGCCTTAAGTGAAATCTCGCCGTTGGCCTTTGATGATAATTTATCACAGCTCGACTGGCGAACTTTCCAAGAAACTTTTGCATAACTTTCATTCACATCCAAAGTTGTTATATTAAAATCTGAAAAATAATAGTTATTTCTTTTTATGAAAAAGCACGCAATTGACTATTCTTCTGAGAGCAGTCGTTGTTCGTTAATGGATAATAGGGACCTCACGATTTACAACGTCAACTTGAACGATGACGTCTTTTAGAATTTCAGCATTTAAAGAAACCACGGTTTATTGACCACCGTACTTGATACATGTGGCTTGTTTTACTACTTCTAAAACGCTCCAGCTTTCCTAGAACGACTGCAGTCTCGTCTTGAATTCAATCTTGAGCAACAATTTTTTTCACTCCGCGAGCTGACGTCTTCCTTACGACTTTAAAATGATTTGGGTACGGTTGAATGCATAACAATGACAGTGTTGAGAATGCCCTGGAGAATAAAAATGTTTTGCATGAAGAATTTATTTTTTCGAAGAACGCGTCGTTCAAGTTGATGTTGTAGATCTTAAAGTCCCTAATATAAGGCAGGGAGAACAAAGGAACTTGATAAGAATCAGTAATCATTAACCAAAAAAAATTTTAGCGACTGTTATCTATTATTCCTTAAACATTGATGGGAATTATCCATTTAATTACCTCTTTTTGGGTGTACTCGATTTACATTCGAGCTTTTATCCGCAGATCACTTTAGCATACAACGATACTTGGAACACAAGAATAGCGCAGTCTAAATACCACAACAAAATGAAGAGAAATGCAAACTGGGGTAGCTCAGGGAAAAAATCACTTCCGCATACTATCCCTGCACATTTCGCATGAGTAGACCGTGTATTTTAACTTGCACATGTGACAGCTTCCACATGTGTATTTCACTACCACGGTCCCGGTGGCACAGTGGTAGTGCTCGTGTCTCTCACCACTGTGACCTGGGTTCGATTCCGGCTCCTTACATTTATCTGATTAAAGTTACCTTGGTCACATGTGAGAAAAGCGTTATCCAGTTTGATTCTACCAAGCATCGCAGGTTTTTTTTGGCTACTCCGGTTTCCTCTAGTAGTGACACTGGACCTAGGGGGGTGGTCCTGATTGGACCTCTAGGGAGAAAAGCTCATGTACCTGATAGGGTTATCGAATATAAGTAAAGGAATTTTTTGAAGAAAAGCTGATCGCGAGGCACCTCAGGAAGTCAGAAAATAAATCGTTTCAAAGAATTTTTAGTTCAAATGAAAAATTTAGTAAATACCAGAGTTGGTAACTTTAATCCTCCTCGCTGCTCCCCCCCTCCCCTTTCCCTACCCCCATCATTTTGTTTTTCTGCTCTTAAATTCTGAAAGATTCGAAGCGTCGGACTTAATCGGACATATTTCGGTAAATAATTGAGCTATTATTGTACTGAAAAATATCTTTTTTGAGCTCAGTGAACTCGATTATCATACCTGGAATGCGAACTGGCGAATGATATGTGAAGTCAGGTTTCCCGCCCACTTAGGGTAATTTTACACGTCAGTTTTAGTCCCTGGTGTGGTCTTATACGTCAGTTTTAGTCTCCAACGCGACTTTTTGTACTTCCATTAGGGATTTTGCTTAAAAATACACATTAAATGTCTCTTCAAAAGACAGAAATAACTTTAAGAACTTCAAATATTACTTCGACAAAATTAGGCGAAGTGACAGCTTATACTTTTCACGAAAATAAACTACCTTTGAACTGACGAGAAACCTGATAAAATAGTCACCATAAATTATTTTAAGAAACTGCCAAGTGCACGTTCACTTTTTGCCGTTAGTTTACCATGTTTAGACAATTTAGCACACTGCTCAGGCCACACGGCATTCTTAAATTCTGTTGAATACTTGATTATGTCAAATTGGATCACAAATATTTCGTTTTGAACACTTTTGGCGTGGTTGGGAACGTTTTTGAAGCCGAACCAAAGAAAAACAAATAACTGAAGTCGTGTAAAGGACTGGAACTGACGTACAAGACCGCGTAGAAGGCTGAAATTGACGTATAAAATTTCCCTCCATGTACGGCCATCTTAGCTTCACTTTTTGCGCGGCCAAATGTCTGGAAGTTAGCAATCCAGATATGGAAATCGAGTTCACTGGTTAAGCTTACCTCTTCGGACCGCTGTTTCGCAGACATACGAGAATTTCCTTTCACAATCTCTCGAGATCCAAACACCATCCTTAGTTCCTATGGACACGGTAGCACACCTTGACGCACGAGTGTCGATTCTAGGCTCAAACACCCCAATGGCTTTGTAGTTGGGTACAGAATTTAAATACCTGAACGTCGAGGAGTTAATCGATTTCTGTAAACCAAACCATGCAATTTCGCTATTGTTTGTAGTTAGCTTCGATAGAACAAATTTGTTTTCTTCTTTCGTCGATATTTCTGCGAGAGTGGATGCAGACTCATTACACTTTCTACGAGCGGCGTCGAAAGGTAAGGCCGATTTGGAGAGTTGGTAACATGAATCGTTAAATTTCTTCCATTCTCCTGGGCATGTGTTGTTTCCTGAGGTGATGAAAAACGGGACAATGTTCAGAAATACGGAGGTAATGTATTGCAAAGGATACAAGATATAGAGAAGCGCACATTTCTCGGGCGAACGGAAGAAGTGAAAACTACTTGTTTGATTATTTGTCCTATATCGTGTTACTTTACAACAATATTTTAAAATGTACACTAACGATTGGACAGTCTGGTTAAAGCAACTGTTGATCTTGCAATGATTAATAGAAAAAGTGACTTCAGAATATGTATAGATATGCAGATAGGCAAGTATGTAGGCAAGCAGATTTAGCCAAACGTATTGATGTATAAAGAAACGAAAATTTGACATGTCATTCCACATGTGAAAAAACATATGAACTTTGAACATTTTAACGTATGAAATTTTCACTTCGCATATGAAATGGGAACATTCTCACTTATGCAATACCTAATTCACATGTGAAAGATGGATTGATTGGTGGACAGTCGGACGGACCGACGGACGGACGGATGGATGGATGGATGTATGGACGGACGGATGAATTTTGGAAACTTTTGAAAACCTTATTTAATCATGGTTGTTACATCAATTTTAACAATTGGTCTTCCTGTAAGACGTGAAAATAGATAAATACCTAGTATATGCACATACTGTATATGGTGGACACAAAAAAATAATTTACATATATTTTTCGCTCATTAATTGATGCAGATTACAAAATTTCAGTTTGTTCTTAAATACATTAATAGAAGTTATGCATTTTAATTCTTTGGGTAACAAGTTTCAGAGTGTGGCACCAGTGAAAGCAAAACTATTTCTATAACAATCGGTCTTACAGACAGGAAGGTCAAAATTTAATGCCGATTGTCTTAAACAATAAGACCTTGAGCCGGCATTTTGAGAAAAAATCTCTTGCAAGTATCTTGGTGTCAAACCATTCACAATCTTGAACATCATCAAAGCTTTCTGTTGAAGCCTGCGTTGGTATAGGTTTGACCAACCAAGTTTTTTTAATGTTTCATCGTTGGCATGTGTCAAATGGATGGACGGACGGACGGATGGGTGGATGGATGGATGGATGAATGGATGGACGTTTGGATGGATGGATGGACGGACGGACTGATGGGCGGATGGACGGACGGACTGATGGGCGGATGGACGGACGGACGGACGGATGGATGGATGGATGGATGGATGAATAGGTGGATTGAAGGATGGATAGATAAATGTATAGGTGGATAGACAGATTGATAGGTGGATAGTATAATGCACAGGGGGAGAGTTGGACAGATAGATGGGTAGATAGGTGGATATAGATAGATGGATAGGTGGATAGGTGAATAACTTTATTTAAGCAAGGTGGCCCATTGAGCAACAAAGCTGTATGCAAAGGGGCCCTTCTTACATAACAAATACAATATCTAATCTGTACGTAATAATGATGTGATGAATATTTTACAATCCAGTAGAGCAATCAACATTTAAGATATATTAAGAGTAAGAGATGTAACAAAATGTAGTTAGGAAATACAAAATGTAATAAAAATGGCATAAAGATAACATTACATAAATTAGAAAAAGTTAAAATTTAAAATATTTTATCCTGTTTTTAATATTAGTAAGCAATAAAATATTCTTAATATCTGCAGGCAGATCGTTATATTCCTATGCTCCGGCCGCAAATCTAAAAGTTCTTTTCCCAAGTTCTCTTTTTACTTTAGAAAACAAGAAATCATCTTTGTTTCTTGTATTAAATTTATGAACATTTTTGATGGTTTGAGGAAAAGTTATAATCTGACTCCCCTACATCAGTTTCTTTTAGTCACATAACAAGCTAAGAAATTTAGATGACCTCAAGTTTCGGAAACCGCTGAGTATTTTAATAAAATACAAAACAACTGAAACTGCAAAAAGTGAGACCATATTTATTTTTGACGTTTCGACTATCTTGTAGTCATCATCAGCAATGCTGAGTGCTGTGTGACCTTCCACTTAATTATGCAGGGGAAAAAAGCTAATGACGTCAAAACGTCAAAAATAAAAAAATATGGCTTTACTTTTTCGAGATTCCGTTGTGCACCTGTCTATCTGTTTGTCTGTCTTCCATCTATCTTTTTTTCTATCTGTCTGTCTATCCGTCTATCTGCTTATCTGTCCATCTGTCTTTCTAGCTGTCAATCTGTATATCTGTGTGTCTACCTTCTTGTCGATTTTGCTAACCGTGAGTCCATCTACCTATCTGTCTTTCCGACAAAGGCGACAATCGCTCCCTAAAAGTGGGGGGGGGGGGGGGACGGAGCCGGCCAAGTGATGTGGAAGCATTCCCTCGGAAAGTTTTTTTTTTAAAATCTAATGTTTATGAAATGCCTTTTCCGGCATTCGGAGATTGTTTCTTTGGAACAACATTCATATCTTATTTTTCAATCGAAACAAAGCCATGCATTTCCTCGAAACAGCAACGAAGACGTTATAGTATGACTAAACAAAGTATTTCTGATTGTTTACAAAATGGCGTCCAAAGAACGATCGGACTGTAAAATAACTTGGCAAATTTTCATGATTTGTCATGTATTCGAACCAACAATGCCTAGGTAAAAATTGGGGCTGAAAAAGGTTACATCGGAAAATCGTAAAGGTAAACATGGAACCATAAGCACCGAGGGAACAGAAATTAGGCTTCAGTTGTCATGAACTTTGCAAAAACTGGGGGGATAATTATATATGTATCCCCCTCTGTCCAAAAAGTGGGGGGATATGTCGCCCGATCCCCCCGCCCAGGATTTACGTCCTTGCTTTCCGACTTCCTGTTTATTGGTCTGTCTAATGTTTCAATTTAATGATCTTATTTTCCTGTTTATCTATCTGTCTATCCGTCTGTCAGTCTTTCTTTGAGTTCACCTATTTACATGTCTATCTATCAATCTTCTATTTGTCTATCTATCCATCGATTAGTCTATCTGTAAGTCTATATACATACTTTACTATCCGCCTCTCTGTATGTACATCTGTTCCTCTGTCATGTCTAACTGTCTATTTGTCCATCTTGAGCGTCACGATTTTTCTAATACCCGACCGGGACCTGTTGCGAAAAATGTAACTTTGTGGCTTCTGGCTTGGAAGACCCAAAGTTATACTTTTCGCAACAGGTCTTGGCGGGGTCTTAAAAATGTCCTTACACTGGAAAATTTTCCTGCTCAACAGTGTTATAAACTTAACTGTTGATCGAATGTAAATGGCACAACGTTCTTTAAGGTATCTGTCCATCTGCCTGTCTATGTATCTGTCTATCCACGTGTCTATCTGTCCATCAGTCTACCTCTCTGCCTGTCTGTCTATCTGTCTGTCTGTCTATCAGTCTATAAGATCTGAGAAATCTTATTCTTCCCAAACCAGAAACGGAGTTTTTGAAGAAAAGCTTCAGATATTCAGGTGTCAAATTATAGATTCGTCTGCCACGGGACTTGAAATTTCAAACTACATTTTTGCCTTTCAAACGAGGCCTAAAATCCCTCAGTTCCTGCACTTACTAATTAACTAAATGTAATGAATAGTACCTCTATGTATATATAACTGTTCGGACATTCTTATATATATATATATATATCGGGTATCTATGAAAGCAATACATTGTATTGATGAGATTCCGAATTTAAATAAAACTCTCTCTCTCTCTCTCTCTCTCTCTCTCTCTCTCTTTTGATATGTCTATTCGTCCGTCTACCTATCTATCTGTCTATCCTTCTGTCTGCCTGTCTGTCTGTCAGTCTATCCGTTTGTCTCTGTCTATTTTTCCATCTATCTGTCTTTCTATCTTTTCGTCTATCTGTCTGTCAGTGGATCCGTCTGTCTATCTGTCAATCTATCCATCAGTCTCTCTGTGCACTTGTCTATCTGTTTGTCTATCTTCCATCTATCTTTGTTTCTATCAGTCTGTCTATCCGTCTATCTGCTTATCTGTCCATCTGTCTTTCTTGCTGTCTATCTGTATTTCTTTGTGTCTACCTACTTGTCCATTTTGCTAACCGTAAGTCCATCTACCTATCTGTCTTTCTGACTTCCTGTTTATTGGTCTGTCTAATGTTTCAATTTAATGAGCTTTTTTTCCTGAAACCATAAACAACAGAGGTTTGGGCCAGGATTTGCGTTAGCTTTAGGGTTATAGTTAGGTTTAGGTAGAGGTTAGTTAAGCCAGAAACCATGGCCAGCCAATAGTTTGAAAAAGTATAAGAGGAAACATACACCGAAAATAATCATCTTGTAAAACTCAAGGTATGAGTCAAAAAAACAAAAGATAATGTTAAAATGGTAATATATCGAATTTATTACAAATTCATCATCAGATCAATCGACTTGAATCACTCAATTGTAAATATTAAAGACCGCTGTTATTTAATTCAAGTCAATTGGTCTGATGATAAATTTGTAAAAAATTCGAAATATTACCATTTCAACATTCTCTCTTGTTTTTCTAACTCATACAATGAATTTTACAAGATCACAATTTTCGGTGTATGTTTTGTCTTATTTGAGCCAGCGATTGTCTAAATGATTCAGCCCTCTACTTAAGGCCTATGGACAAGATACGATTGTCTTATACGATTCTTCACTTTGACGTATGCGATTTTGTCATAAAAGCACAATTCCTGCTTGCTATTTTTTTTGAATCGATGCAATTGAAGAACCAGGCGGAAAACGTATTCGAATGATGAAAATCAATGCCCAGCAAAAAATTCTTAACACAGGCATATTTGTGTCAAAAGGTTTTATTGAGATCTAACGTTTCGTTGCTTAGGACGCAACATCATCAGAGAATGAGAAAAAGACGATGAGACAATCATTGAAATATTATTACAAAGCTAATTAGCATAAATTTGGCGTTTGAGAGGAAATGGGAAGTGATGAGATGTCAGAGGTGGCGAAGAGGGTACAGGCAATCAGAATAAGGAAAGAGGAATTGCTTGCTATTTGCTCGCGAATGTTTCAGTTGGTCCTGAACACTCTTATGACTGAATCCGATGCATCAAAATGAACAATCGTAAACAATTGTTCGTTCTGATGTATCCGATTAACTGGATGGAGTCTTACTCTGGTATTGCTACATTAGTAAGCGAATTAAAAGCAGGAATTTTGCCTTTCATACAACATTACATACCTCAGAATGAACAATCGTATACGACCGTAGTATCGTGTAAATGGGCCATTGGCTGCACATGACCCAAGAGCAGAAACATACAATTAAAGTAGTTCCCTGATGGAAGCACAGGCATAAAAATGAATTCTGATCCATTTAGCAAATGGTTTTGTGAAAACTTAGGATTTTTGGGTATTTCAAAATGTGAAACACGTTATCACTTGTGAAAAGCCGTGGAATTTTTATGAAGGTAGGCTAAGCCGCATATTTCTAAAACCGTAAAGTTGATAATTCTAGAAGGATGAAAATCTTGAGCGTCTAGATAATTTCAAAATGGCATAATGTTCTATCGAATTTACCCCTCATTTAATTGGCATTACCACCATTATATATACTGAACTCGTGGCCATACTCTCGGCAACGGCCTCCGTAAGTCAGTTAGCAGAGCATCGTCCAACAAGATTCTCGAGGTCGCGGGTTCGATTCCCAGCCGGTTGGCCCAATGTTGCATTTTTCGCGACAAGTCCCGGCTTGGTCGTAGAAAATATCTAGACACACGAGATTTTCATCCTTCTAAAATTATCAACTTGACAGTCAGTGGTCGAGCGTAAATGCCATAATCTTCGATTTGAAAAATCTTTTCTTACCCGTGGAAACTCGCTTCTCACAGATATAATTGGATTTACTTGAACAACTTCTTGCTATCCAATTTAGTCGTCTACTGGGTTTTCCTGCAATGCATTTAGTCGTTGACTGGGAATCACGCTTGGTATCCCAAGCTTGGAATGAAGCTTCGCCTTCGCCTACAAGTTGCACTGTTTTTCCAACTCTTTGCAAACCAAGCCAGCTGTTTTCATTCATGTGCTTTCCAACAATGTTAATTTCTTCCTTGGTGGATGTGGTTACCAGATGGGATCCAAACTTACCGTTGCAACGTTTTCCTGCTGAGTGCCAGGTAACGGTTTCCCTAGCGGCAAAAAGATAGCACGAACAACGAAATTCTTTCCATCCGCTTGGGCAATTAAGATTATCTGAAAGAAAGTGGAAAAGGAAAGAAATGAGATAAGATTTCAGTGAAAAAGTGAATAAAAAACAAGATTACATCTCCCAAAAGTAAGAAAAATGGGACGAACTACTTTTAGGTATTCAGGAGCGAAGGATTGGAGCTCGTTGCCTGTGCACGTAGGGTAGTTTACTTAAATATTTGTAAATACTACTTTTTTACATAATTGTTGTAGATAGTGTAATTTATTAGAAAAATTTATTAATTTTAGGTACTGTTCATCCTCGTAATACCAGTTTTTTTTATCTGCTAATTAATTATTTATTAGTTATTTATAAATTATTATTAATTATTATTAGTTGACATAAGAATCATTAATATAATATAATGTTATATAATAATTATTAGTTACTTATTACTATTACTACTAATTAATTATTCACATGTGAATCGATATATAGCTGTTATAACCTCTGTAGTAGTTTAAATAGATAATTAATTGAATTCAAAATGTCGAATGTCAAGAGTACTGGCACCTGTAAGCTGATGGCTGTATAAGGGACGGTAATAAAAACGAAGATATTAAATAGTAGGGCAGAAGAGCTTCTTAGCTCAGCAAAATTGAATTAGTTTGATATGCTATTTGAGAAATATTGTATTTTCCTTGAGAATAATCTCAAATGTCATGTTACTCACTAATGAATGCATTCCTTGTCCCAAACTATTTTATAAAGCGTCTTCCCTGCTCATTTCAAGGAAAGCTTTTGTGATCTCCCTTCTGGTTCTTTTCTTAGAATTTATTTTACTATTTCTTTGAATTGTAGTTGAATATTCAGTGTAAAAATTACTGCTAAGAGGAACCTGGGAAGGTGAGGGGAAACCGTTGGCTTACTGTATGGACGCTTACGTTGCGGGACATTAAATGAACGTTGATTGGTTCAAGGACTTTCAGGACGTCAATGAATCGGACTAGCGAACGTGTTGTGGACTGATGACAGTGTCAAACAGACGAAGGTAACAATGAAACTCAGGTCGCTAAATTGAGAGCGTCGCTAGATTTGGTTCAAATCTCATGATGACGATATCTCATTGTCATCAAGGATTTATGGTTGTAAGATCAATTTATTTTGAGCTGTTTGTTTTTACTATTCTGCGTCGGTCGAGAGTCTGTGGATACATCTGAAGCAAGATCGAGGTCTTTGTTATCATCAAGTTATATTATTGCAAGTTCACGGAATGCGTGAACATAAAGAGCTTCTAACATCTTTATCCAACAACCTTCCAGATATCCTTCATTTCCCTGTAGGTCACAGCGCCGTGTCATTAACATTGCGTCATAGAGTACTACATGTACCTCTCAGACGTAAATATTTCAAGAGTGAACCGAGATGTCAAATACCGGTTGTAGAAAGCTATTAATTATCACTTTAACAATTTTTCTAGATAAAACAAGCTAAGTTTTCTCTTCTTAAGCAGTTGAGGAACCATCATTTTCCTTCCCAGATAGTTAGGTATTAAGTCCGATATTGATCTGTTTGACGCACTATCTGCTTGTCTATATCTGTTCATGAATTTATACATGGATATGGATATATATATATATATATACAGCAAATTGCATAAATTAAGGGAAACATAAACATATCACAAAAGGATTGTAGAGGCTAATCTGGAACTGTAAATACTTCATTCAAACTTAATACATTAAGCTGGCCACCAAAGTATCAAAAAAACACATAGCATATCTTCACTGGTCGTTGAAGTCAGAATAAAATGAAAATATAACGGTCTTGATATGTTTATATGTTGATATGTTTTGTGCCATACTTTTTGCAATTCGATATATATATATATATATATATATATATAAATGTTAACTGAAAATGTCATTTACGTTGCGACGTAAAGGACATTTTTAGTTAACATTTGTATTACGTTCTACTAGTCCTGGTATTAAGCACACTACCACGTTAATTTGGAATTATCATATTCATATATATATATATATATATGTATATATATATATTGTGCAAGCTTTGTCATTTTAAGTAAAATTTTTATTGATATTTTATCTTCCTTGCGTATGTAACCGTTATGTAACCGTAGACAAAACTTTCAAGTAATATACAATGTGGTAAAATATAATCAATAGCGTTAAAAGAGACCATTTCTGAACTCAGTTTTATACGTGCTAATATTTCTCCCTTTACAGATAAATGTAATGGCAACTCATCCTTGTACACATTGAATTTGGAGAGCGGCTTGACTTACGGAGATATGAACTCATAACAGTTTTAACTACTCCTGTAAGTAGAGCACTAAAGGCCACCTTAAGCACACAGAATGTGTTCGATAGATTTCTCACATCCATATCATTTGAAAACCAATAGTTGATAATAAAGAATAGTCCTTTAGAGAAATCAGAATCCTCTCACATCTCCATTTTAACTTTACGTTTCTGGTATAATACTTTGCACATCACCACATCACCTGGTGCTGAAGGTGGACTGACCAGTAACAGAGGCGACGGAATCAATTCATACGTGCCGCGGCCATTGAACACTAAAAAACCTGGAACGATACATGCAAACTGAATTTTGACGCCAACATGGAGGCTGACATGTAGGTCAATTTGCAGGTCATCCTATTCCCCTTCGCGATAAAACACGCAACCTATTCCGAAAAACTTAGCCTAAATTTCGGAATTTTTTGATTTTGAAAATTTTGAAAATTTGTGTTGGGGAAAATAACATTAAACACCACAAATGCCAACGTGTGTGAGGTTCTGCATTGCGATAAATTTGAGAAATGAGCTTTCGGTGGTATAGTTTTTGGGCCTACAAGAATTTTCAAATGATGCAAGTTTGAAATAAACCGGCTTGAAAAGACCATAGCCTGTTTCACCAAAGGTGGCCAGGAAGACCCAAATAGGGCAAGAAACAATCTCCAAAAATCAACATTTTACAGACTTAAGATTTAAGTAAAAACACGACGAATGTAAACGGTAATATTTTGACCTGATTTCGTCTTTTTTTTTTTTTTACTTAAATCTTAAGTCTTCAAGTTATTGGTTTTCGTAGTTTCTTTCTTGGTCTGTTTCCTTAAATTATCGGCTTTTATTGGCTTCAAGACCTTAATAGTTGTGCAATTTATCCAAGTACCATAGATGACTGAAATAGCCGTATATCCGAAGTATTTTACTCTAAAAGCTTATGTATTTAAGGAGTCTCACGCGATACAGTAGATATCTTTCTTATGAGCTACGAAGGCATGCACATGTGTCACGATAGTCACTTTGGGTGTTGTATGACTCTCCACTCGCATCTTGTTTAGAAACCTTAAAGGAAACAACTCGTCTTGTACGAATTTTATTGATTTCATTGTAGTTACAGAAACATCACTGCGAACTGAATCAGGCGAATTTGGCGTAATGTTGACTTTAACTAACGTTTTAGCTAACATTCTCTGCAGTTTGTCTTCAGTTCTCTAGTCATATTAAGGTAGATGAAAGATCTTCAAGCTCGTTACTCAAAAAATGATTTCTGAGCCCCAGATTTCGAACCAAAAATGATTTCGAACCCGGATTCGATCCCCGTCTGAAGCTCTGAGTATCTACCTGCAATAATAATGCATTTTTATATGTAATCGATATTTACGACACTCACTATAATGCCTATTATATATTTCTAAACTAACGCTTAACCTTCACAGTTACACTACACATAATATTGAGGTACTCCCCAAGTTAAACTGAGGTCAATGCTTTTTATCGCTGAAGGAATGCATCAATGGTTAGTATATAAAGTTTTTGGATGAGAACGAGAAAAATATCCGTGAGATAACTGTTACCAACATTACTTGAACTCACATTGCATTAATAGACGAATTAATATTATTTAGACAAATAGATTATTGCAGCAATAGACGAATCATAACAACAAATGGTAAGAGCGGGTACGATTTTATACGTTGCAATTCTCATTCTACTGTATGCAATAAATCCCTAACAGTCTATGCAGTAAGATTCCCGCTTTTCATTTGCTGCAGTTTGTCTTCAGTTCTCTTGTGAGTTCAACACTCCCTCCAACATGTCAATTGTACGGCTCCAAATCTCATGCGTGAACAGCGCTTTATAATACATGGAGCGTCAAACTTATACGTATATATAATAATAACGCATTTACATGTAATCGTTACTTTAAAGACCCCCACAATAATGCCACTTCTATATATTTTTGAACATGGATTGCTGCCACTTCACCCAGATATATTTCTAGAATTAAAACTGTAGAAGTATAATTCCAAGGCAAGCGACAAAGCTTTTCATACATCCGTTTGCAGTAATACATTCGAGTTAGCCAACAACCTAAGTATTTTAAGTTTGCTTCGAAATAATAATTACTTTGTGCAACCTTTTGTAGTGTTTTGATGTACGTCAGCCTTTGCGATAACGCAATTACCTTTGTACTAGTTTTTATTGTTTTGTAGATTTCGAGTAAAGTATTGTGTTCAATAGAGTCTGACACTTTTCTTTGCCTGAGCTCAAATGCCACATCTGGCAACGAGGATTGGATGACACAAAGAACCCAAAGAGCGAGTACTTTCAATGATATGACAAGATTTTAGGAGAGATTTCTGACGATATTTCCAAAGCGATTTTCCCGTGAAATCAAGACAAATGGTGATTTCCCGACCAAACGTCCCACCTTTCGATGTTCACCTCGATGGAGACGCTGGCCGAAGATGGAAAAAGTGGTTAGGGCAATTCGAACGACTAACCATTGGAATGGGAATCGCCGACGACAAGCAGAAAAGAGCACTGCTGCTGCATTACGGCTGTCCACAAGTCGACGAGATTTTCGACACGTTTGAAGACGTTGGTGATGAAAAAGATTATAAGAAGGCCGTCGAAAACCTAAATGCTTATTTTTCTCCACAACTCAACATAACAAAAGAAGTTTCCAACTTCCGTCAGTCTTTACAAAAGGAAGGAGAAACTCTGGACAACTTCTACACACGTCTATGAAGCCTAGCAAAGATCTGCGATTTTGCAAATCCAATCAGATTGCGTAAAAACACTATCTACCTACGACGTATATGCAAATATCCAACTGTCTTTCAGGCCTGGTTTTCACTAGTGACATAAGCACAAACATAACATAAGCAAACGCAGTGAGTACTTCATGGTCAGCTGAAGTCTTTGTATTTCACCAGCGCAAAGGGATTTTTCTACTATGAAGTACCCACTGCGCTTGCGTATGTCGTTATGATTATGTCGCTACTGAAAATCAGGCTATACTCATTCTTTATTATTTTCGGGAAGCTGCGTTGAAACCTGAATACCACTACCAGAATGCCTTTCGAAATCTTTTTTTGTCATATTAATCAGAGCAGTTGTCTTTTCATTCGCTTTGGAAATTCAATGTTTGTATGACAATGAAAAAACTGCAAAGAATTCTGGTAGTAGTATTAGCTGACGTAAGGAAAACCAGCTATTAAGATCAGATATCCAATCTACGTCTCGGTAATGATTTCTTTTGTGTTTTGCTCATAAATTGCCAATAAGTTTGAGATATATGTTTACCAATCACTGCGAGTTTGTAAATATGCTCTGAATAAGTTGCAAAGTTAGCCACGAAACGTCAGATTCTATTAAATATCTCCATAAGCATACACAGTGAATATCTCATCCCCGCAAACCATAAAAAGCATTTATATTCCTGTCAAGATTGCGATTCCCACCTGACCAATCGTCTTAAGTGTCCAAGTGAACAAATTCTGGGTTTGATGACCTACAATAGGCGGAAACCAACAAACCAGAAGACAGTCATTTACAAACTCGTTTTAACTAGAATTACTTTTGAATTTCACATGGAAGCAACCGATAAGTTCCTGATAGAAATTTCACATCTGAAAAACATATGGACTTCGAACATTTTCATTTATGAAATTCTCATCTCACATATCAAATGGGAGCGTTTTCACATACGAAATCCCTACCTCACATGTGAAATGAGCTGGTTCAAAATTTCACATGTGAAATCTTCGCTTACGAAACATGAATTTCAGATATGAGACGGAACATTGACCTCTAAAAATTAATTTCACATTTGAAATTTTCATTTCACACATTATGGAATTGGAACAATTCACAAATGAAATATTTTCATATGTGGAATTGCATGTGGAATTTTTATAAGGGTTATTATGAATATTGCTAACCATCCGTTTTTGATGTAATATTTCAAGAAGGAGTTGGTGTTCTTCCTCCGATTTCTAGATACCGAGAAATGAGTTGAAAAGCGAGGCGAAGCCAAGTTTTTTTAACGAGTTTCGAGGTATCTAGAAATCGGGTAAAGAACACTAAACGAGTGTTTGAAATTACTTCTCAAACGAACCAGTATTTTAGGCGAAAATCCAGCCGAACGTTGGAAAAATTCAGCTGTAATCTTCCTTCAATTTTTTAAATACTGATTAATTATGTATTTCTTTTGTTTTTACTTTATGAATTATTAATGAGTTTAAGAATTTGCTTTGAAACAGAAATGTCTATACCATGAGAGCTAGTGGAAAACATGCCAAGGCAATGAACCATCCGAGGGCATTAGCCACTCAGCCACACATGCATTTACGTGAAACCAAATAGGTAAGATAAATTCTTGACCTTAGAATGGAGATAATTTGATATGTGAGTACTCCGTAACTGCCGAATCATATTCAGGATAACTGTGATTGTTTTATGGTTAATTGACATACACGGGAAAGTTAACTTGAAATGAATTTTTGCAAGTTCACTTTGCAGGGTGGGATATTTAGGACATCTGCTGAATACAACTACCAGGATGCCTTTCGAAATCTTGTTTGTAAAGTCAGTCGGAGCAATCTACAAGTTCGGCGGTTTGCACGGCTGAACGTTACATGTGCTCACAGCCTGGAATGTACGGACAAACAAACGGAATGGGGTTGTATTCCTATGAACGTTTCAAACTTTACTTCAAGCTGAGTAGAAGAAGTTGGTTGTTAGAGGTTTAGGAAAATGATGCCGAGCAATTAAAAATAATACTTAAAGGAACAAGCTGTTAGCATATGCAAAAACTATAAACGGGGCATCGGTACTGCTCTTTTATATGTGTAACATGCATAACATACCTCATCTCTGACTATCTGAGTATATACACTCATTACCTAAGTATACTTTTATATGTTACGTTTTGTCAGCAAAAAAGAAAGGAAAAAAGATACGAGTATAATGTCGTACTCGTGTACTCGATCCTTCAGTCTGCAAACTTGAATTATAGTTGGTTGGATGAACGCTTTGTTGCATTCCAAGGTAATATGACACTTGACAAGCATATTGCGTCGGTCACGTGTTCATAATGACAGCGATATAAAAATGGGATGCCGCGTAGGCAGTATAAAACAACCCAAAAAGTTAAAAGGTGGGTAGACTGTCGAATTTATGATAAAGAATTCTAGCGTTTCGAGCTATGGTCCTTCGTCAATGAGTGAGACGAATTCTAAAAAAGGAATGGTAATTAGACTAGGTGTTATACTAAAGCAAGTCGTGTGACAAAAATTAACCAAGGAAATGTGAGAAATAAAAACAAACATTCTTGTTTAAAGTGTTACTTTATGTCAAAACCACGCATGGCAGATAAGCGTAAACCGTCATGTAATATAAAGTCATTAATCTTTTTGTGTTTGGAACACGGACTTGTTTTATTTTACTTAGAAAAACTGCTGGCACATGATCAATAGTTTTTTTTACAGTAATAAAAAACTTAATAAATTCAATATAGTAGTTTCCGGCTAACCAGGCCCCTTATTTTGTTCGGGCCCGAGGTCAATTTGATGCCATTACCTCCTCCGTTTTGGCGGTACTGATAGACTGGCATGACATGGCTTCACCTGATACATTAACTTAATGTTTTTTAGGATTAGAATTGGAGTTAGGATTAGGATTAGGGTTAGAATTACTATTAGGGTTAGGATTAGTATTAGGCTTACGATTAGTATTAGGGTTAGGATCAGTATTAGGGTTAGGATTAGTATGAGTGTTAGGATTAGTATTAGGGTTAGGATTAGTATTTGGGTTAGGATTAGTATTAGGGTTAGGATTAGTATTTGGGTTAGGATTAGTATTAGGGTTAGGATTAGTATTTGGGTTAGGATTAGTATTAGGGCTAGGATTAGTATTAGGGTTAAGGTTCTTTGCTGTCTTTAATAATTTTTTCACTGTTTAACTCGATTGACGAATGTTAGCCGTGTAGAGCCTATTTGTTTCGAAGGTGGCGTTTGAATGGCGGGCTGTCTTGGGTATGGTACATGGTGGTATATCCTTTATTTGTGTCAACGAGTTCCTTAAGTGCTCGTGAGATAGATATTTTTGAAATGTGGGGGCCTGGGGATATCTTGAAATGATGGGTGAACGTTCGTCAAACTCTGTCCTCAGTAAAATGATTTCTTAACCCCACACGGGGATCGAACCCTGAACTTTCTGATGACCGGTGAGACGCTCTGACCTCATAGTTCGCACATATATCGAAGTTGCACCTTAGCTCACCATGTGAGTTTTGTTAACTTAATGGTTAGAGCGTCTCACCAGTCATCAGAAGGTTGCGGTTTCGATCCCCGTCTGGGGCTCAGAAATCGTTTTTGCGAGGATAGAGCTTGACGAAAGTTCACCTGTTATTTTAAGTGCTATTGTTATTTTAAGTGCAAACTCTCCAAGTATAGTTTCCTGTTTTCTTGTTCTTTGGCCTTCTTGTGTGACATCTTGAAGACAATCAATCAATAATTCAATTTGTTCGTTTGGAAAACGTTCAGCACGTGTCTTTTAACATATATATATATACATATATATATATATATATATATATATACTGACTGTTGATTGCTTATATACATACACTGATTGTTTAATATCTCACGTTCTTTGTGAATCTACATTTATTTCTTATCTCCTCGTCCACCAGGATGTACTTCTGGATGCATTTCTGCCTCGAAACAAATATGCAAGGCAAACAGCCTCCAGGTAACTCGATGGAAATCTACTTGTTTTTTTTCACCAAACTATCCTTCTGCGAAACAGTTGTCCGCTTCAGTCTTTCTCACTTGTCGGGTGGCTTGTGAATGATTATCATTACCGTATTCGACCAGTAATGCTTTCATCAGGATTTTAAAACTTCTCAAGAAAGGTTAAAGCCATTTTCTTTGTGCAAATTTACCGTTTAACCCTTTATGCTGAGGTGCTGCTGAATGCTAAAGGTGGTAGGATACTCTTAATATTTCAAAAAGTCGATTTTTAGGAATTACGAAATTTAACTTTATTAAACATTACTTTTTCATTCCATGTTGCTGTTTTCTTGATTTCGAGAACGTAAAAGGATTAAATATTTAAAAGAAATTGCCCATCTTTTTAGTTGTCCCTTAGCAACCGCCAATGCAACGAATTATTATTGTCAAATTGTTATCACTGGACTGTTTGTACAACATAGGTTTTAGACGCAATGATTCTCAACCACTCCTCCGTCTTTATTGTAAGATTTAAATCCATTTTACTGTGTATTAACGTGAGGTGACCAGCGGTAGGCTGTGATTTTGGCGGGCATTGGATTGTTTTCTTTGCGAGAGACGTTGGTTATAGCGGTCAGTCGCAGGATTTGTGGCTGGTTTGTCAAGCATGAAATTTGGCTCCTGCACAACAGTCGCAGCTGGCCTAAGGGACATCATGTAAAGTCTGAGGATGGCTGATCTACCAGAAGCCTTTCAAGGAATGGAGAGGTGCCTTTATTGGTCGAGAATTTGTTCCCAATGTGGGCGTTCGAGGCTGAGGCGCGATTAATAGTCGTAATAGGTTTAGGGCAGTAGGTGTGTGAAGAAAACTTTTCTGGAAAATATAGAGTGGCATATTTTTTAGATATGTACTACAGTCTCTCGCCTAGGATATGTTTGGCTTCGTGGTTTCGACCCCAAATTAGAGTTAGTATAAGATATATCATATGAAAGGGGGAAGGTGGGTGCTGTTGAAGATATAAAGAATTACCCATGATGATATAGAGGCATAACATGTCTATAGCGTGATAAGGCTATGCCATCCATGTACACAAGGGCGTGTTATGCGTGATCACTCCATGCTATCGTGCACACCTCCACAATAAGCGAATCAGTGCGTTTGTTTACAAGATTGGTAAAGGGAGGGACAAAGGCAAAGCAATTGGTCTGTTCCGAAATTGGCTGACATGCCGTATCGAATTGAAAGTATAGTTGGATGTGTAATTTTGAATAATGAAAACCAGCTCCATTCATGCATGACACGAGCACGGAAACATTTTCAAAATTATTATGGCATTGCCATAAGAAGCAGCACTGGAAACCTTGCTGAAATGAAAAGCAATATCCTTGCTTCTCTCTTTCATTGTGCTTCCACTGACAAGCGGCTGTTTGCCGGAGTTTGTCGGAGCCAATGTTTGTTGGAGTTTGTCGGAAACAATATAAAGCAATGCAAACTTTGATGGGTCTGCTCCGGCTATTTATGCAGCTGAGTAGAACGAGAAGGACTCTTCAAAGAAGAGAAGGAAGATATTGAAACGGAAGAAAAAGTAGATAAAAGACAAAAAAGAGAAGGCAGAAAGGGAAACATATGCTGCAGGAACATTTTAGCTAGTATAGACACAAAGAAAGGTACTTTCATTGAAGTCAAAACATTACTTAATCTTAAAATTCCATTTTCTGCATATTAAATTTTTAGGGAACTGTTCACAGCTTAGCACTTCTCCCACTTGAAGTATTTAAGCTGGTGCCCTCAAATTTACAAGTATTGTTTCATATTAATGCTTCTACACAATAAACCTAAAAAAACAAACAGCAGTTTGATTCATGTGGAAATAAAACCTGTCAATCAAAACTGAGTGTGGCCGAAGTGCTGGTGGTTGCAGAAAAAGTTGAATATTTTCTATACTAAACATGTATATATGTAAATTTTAGGTTTATTGTGTACCACTATCTTCATATAGCATATCCTATTAACATGAACCACATAAGATATATAATATTGAAGCTATAGCTGTTGGCGTGAAGGATAAAATATGGATTATGAAGGGCATGGCTTGGTTACCATGGCAACTATTTTATAAACTAAATGCGTCACATAGTTTCTTTCAAAGAAGGTTGATAGATGTTATCGATAACAAATTCTGTTGAGATGAGTTTGGAAATTTTTAATGTTTTAGTATCCTACCACTTTAAGTTGAAAATACGTATGCGTTGCAGGTTTATACGCCGTTTTTCTCTCTTACGAAGGTTTTACCGTGAATAAAGTACATGTTTTACTTCCCTCTTCATGCTCGTCTTTCGACAAAACTTGCACAAAGTTTGCTTGTCGTATTTTGTTGTATGTGTTGCATTTTCCGATTTTTAGTCAGCAATAAAAATACACAACTCGTCCATGTTTTCTTTGTTTATGTCGTCGGTTTCGCAGTTCTCTTCATCTTCGTCACCGAAGTCTTTTACCTCCGGATGAATACTTAGCATAAATTTTTATCACAGAACATCGTAGACGTTTGTAACCAACTTTGAGGTAATGTAGAATTTATCAATTTTTTTAGTCCAAAAAAATATTAAAAAGTATTAATTCACGAGCTGTCCCTAATGCTGGTACCCGACTGATAGCCTATGAGAATGCTCGACATTTAATACGGAAAGTCTGGTCATCTAGTAATAAAAAATTTTTCTTTAAGGCAAAACGAGTGAGAAGTTTGATTAGAAAACGATACAAAATATCATTAGGGCGCAACTAATGGAGGATCTTGATACGATCATTTATTATTTGATAATTTAATTGTAAGGATGAATCTCTTAGCACTTGTTAAACCTTTAAAAGTTATTCGCCCCGAAGGTTTTGTTTTAATAAAACAACTAAAATTTAAAACGTAAATATTGCGATAAAAAATTGAAATATAAAATAATTTCCAGTTTGGATTGTTGTTAATTTGTGGCCAAATTGAGTGTAGGTTTTTTTATTGCATTCACTCTTCAAGTTACAGTAAGGACAATTTCTCTCTTTGACAATTTTGTATAATTTTCAATCCTACTTGAATTCTCGAGAGACATATTGAAAGGGTGGGCGAGGGTTTGTTCTATACACGTATTTCTAGCAAGATTGTTGACTTAAAACACCCGAAATTTTCTTTATTAGCGTTGTGGAACAAGTAACACCTACTTGTTCAGTTTAAGGTCATTTTGATTAACATCTTGAACAATATTCCTAATTTCATGATAATAATGTAAATGTTAATAATACTAGTTAATAATATTCAGTGTAACGCAACGCAGGTGTGGTATGTGCATATCAAATAAGCCTTAATACGTCAAGAACCAAGTTTTTGACCTCATATAAACATTAAATGATAGACTTTTGTGTTGAAGATTGAAAAAAAAATATTAGAAAAGAAAAGTATGAGCTGCTCAGCTGCAATAACGAGAGGCAAATTTACAAAAACAGAATAAATTCAATCCAGATCTAGATGTTAATACGTTTTATGTAAATAACATGTATATGTTTTAACTTGTTCATGATTAATTGATCAATTATTTAAAAAAATGAATAACTATATAGGCTAAAAAGTTTCATAAATTTCATTATGAAACTTTTTCGCATGTATAGTCGTGCATTTTCTAACAAGCGAACTTTATGACAATTCAGAAATTGAAGAAATGATATCCAATTTATCGCATGCCAGCAGTTCGACAGTTGATACGTATGGATATCATAAGGTTTCGAGTGCAATTTGAGCCCTTTGAAAACTCACGAGTTTGAATTCATTAATTATAATTAATTTTAATTAATTAATTTTAGTTAATTTTAATTAATTAATTAATTTTAGTCAATTCTGAGCTGCATGAGAACTGAAATCATACGATTTCTTGACGATAGTACAAAAGCAGAAACTCGGTCAAACATTACAATTGAATTATTATTAATGCGAACTGCGTCTGTGAGCGCGCATTTTGTTTG
The DNA here is from genome assembly GCA_030142905.1 of Heliopora coerulea. Classification (NCBI taxonomy): domain Eukaryota; kingdom Metazoa; phylum Cnidaria; class Anthozoa; order Scleralcyonacea; family Helioporidae; genus Heliopora; species Heliopora coerulea. The sequence continues at coordinate 355,798 of JASJOG010000073.1, read as the reverse complement.
CATCTTCGTGATGAAAACTAATTTTTCACATTCAGTGGTACAAGAAACTCAACAACTCAATTGATTCAACAAACAGTTCTCAAAACAAACCAAGATGGCGTTTTATAATTTTTTTGCTGTGTTTCGATTCAATTTCAGAATCATCCTTGATTATCAGCTCTGCTGATAGGCATGAAATCTCTAGTAGACGAATATATGATGGATTCTGAACTATTAGACATCAACACCAGTTTTACATTATTATAATCTTGTTAACGCCACACGATTTTACTCTTCGAAAGAAGACATCCTGTTGGGAAAGGATTCATTAAGAATTAAAAAGTCTATTTCCAGTACTCGTATACTGTGATCTAAACTTGCGGAATGTTGCATGACTTGCGAAAATTGTATAAAAAGATTTCAGACGCTAGTTTTAGCTTTTCCAAAGTCGAGTCACATCACAAATGTTTTCATAGATCAAAGTATCCAAGTACGGAAATCTATTTTGTAGTTTTTTTTGGGGGTTTTTTTTATGAAATAACGACATATGGAAAGATGCTAACTTTAGTGGTGCATTGATTAAATTTACAATTCTTGCCAAAATCATCAACTGCCAGCCAGAGACGACTCTAAACGCACACAAACAATCATAAACGTTACTCATTCCTTTTATAAAATATTAAGACTGAACGTGGAACACAGGCGCAAGCTTCAGTAAACTTTTAGTGGGAAATTGCATTGTTCATAAAGGAGTATATTGTTCTAGGTTGCTTATATAGCTCAACTAGTAGAGTACAGTGATGCAAAGATGCGAGTTCGAATCCCGCTCAAGTCAACTTAATTTCTCAATTTGATTTTCAATGTGTAGGTATATCAGGAAAATTTTGCATTATATTACCCAGAAGATGATCCCAAAATAGAATCGAAACACTGGACATCCTCATGGATAATCATTACGTTGTCGTGAGAATCTCATGTGCACTTATCAATCAATCAACCAAGCATTCTATTCGAAAAGCCGAAGATAAGAATTCGAATTCCGTACAACTGTCGAAGTCAACTCAATTCTTCGAGCAGCTTCGCAGAGTAGGTTAATCATGAAATTTTGTCTTCATTATACCCTAGGAATAATTCTGATATGCGGTTATGATTCATTTGAAAATATGCAAATTCCTTTTTGTTTTCGAAAATTCCTTTCAAATGACGGTGGGATGTAACTGCCATGAAAAACTTGTAATCCGCAACACAAAAACTATGACAGACCAAGGCATATATCATGAGCCGTGAGTGTTAAGTTGTCGCGAGAAACTCTTGCAATTATATTAGAATAAAGAGCAAACAAACAGACCAAGGCATATATCATGAGCCGTGAGTGTTAAGTTGTCGCGAGAATCTCTTGCAATTATGTTAGAATAAAGAGCAAAAAAAATCCTTAAAACTGGAGGACAGTGACTGGAAAAAAATGCTGAATGAAACTCTTGAATTTTTTGTGCTGTTTCAGTCTTCATTAGACGGGTATTCAGTTCCCAATTGACTCGTTAGCTCAACCAGTAGCGGTCCAGAAACCCGAAGGCGCGAGGTCGAATCTCGCTGAAGTCAACGTAGTTTTACGAGTTGGTATGTAAAAATGTCGGAAATATTAATATCTTAATAGAATTTCAACGCACTGTTTCAGATATGTTGCTTCGATATCGACAGCAGCTTTTTCGAGAAACTTTATGGTCGTGATATCGTGTGTCAGTTTATTTGGCGAACGTTGTCACTGTCAGTCAACTGGTCTTAGCGTTAATGACTTTTACCTAAATTACCTTACAGTTTTCTAGGGGAAGGGACCAAGGCAACAAGCTGAGGGCGGACGAACACCATCAGTTGCAAGGAAATCAATGGGGATTATGGATTATTAAAAATACTTACATTTCAAGACCACTTTGTTGTATTCGCTGCATTTACTTAGGCCAGGAACTGTGAAAACAGCGGATGGTGCACGAAAGTCATATTTCCAAGGACTCAAGCAAAATCCTGTTTGAAGATTTTCCAGATAGCTCGTAGACGAGATGTAACGCCATGTAGCAACTGATACAGAGCCAGCAGATCCATCACAATTGTTCTCCAGGACCAATTGACGATTGGCGGCGTTAACAAAGTTTAAACATTTCCCAGTAGATACTTCTTGAATGGCATGATTTGTTAAGAAGCGGAAACGACCTGCAAAGCTTTTGGTGGTGAACTCCAGAAGATCAAGTTTGTCTGGGGGATAATAGCCATAACGACGTAAGTAGCCGTATTTGTTGTCGATTGTTTTAACTGTGAAGGTACGGAGGTTATCCTCAAAATCATCTACAAACATAACAATGTTTTAGGTATAACAATATTCTGCAGTTTTTGATCTGCGTCGGTTAATTGTTTTCTGTCTAAGTGGCTTATCTGTTGTCCCCCGGTTATCCTACCTTTGTTTTATGGAAATTACATTTGAAAAGCTAAAAACTAAATAAAAATGACATGAAAACCTATTTCTTTCCTCGCCAACCGCGTGGGTATTAATCTCGACGTGCTGGGAGTTCATTTACACGCGTCGTGACTTGGGAGAAAAAATTTCGCAGTATCTATGTTTGTCCCCTCGCCCACCGCGCAGAGCATGGTTCGAGGGTAATAATCTCGACGTGCGTGGAGTCCATTTACACACGTGGTGAATAGGGTGAAAAATTCTGCATTGCGTATCTGTGTTTGTATATAGGTATAAATTCGTGGAATCCGCACACTTAAGTATGGCGAGTGCAAAATTGGGAGACTGGGGTCCACTTTTAAGGATATTTATCTCCTTTTTTTTTTCGGTTTGTTTGCACCTCTCCAGAATTGCTCACAACATTTAAACACTGAAGCCAATAAATAAAGTTTTAAATTGAGTAAACACAGAAAGAAGAACGACGTTGGTTTCTTTAAGAAGATCCAGTGCTTGGCAATTGCGGCTGGTTGAACTTCTTGAGGCCATCTTAGTTACTGGACAATTCACGATTCGGATATTCACAGAGCAGTTTTCAAAATACAGATCAAGAAAACTTACCTGACTTATCACTTTTTATAAGAGAAAGCAAATTCCGAAAACCAAGGTCATCTTTCAACTTAAGATTTAAGTTAACAAAAGATGAAAACTGTGAAATAGTGAAATTTCGATTTTATTGCAAAATCATCTTCACTTGGTCCGAAGATGATTTTACAGTAAAATCGAAATATGACCATTTCACAGTTTTCATCTTTTATTAACTTAAATCTTAAGTTGAAAGATGACCTTTGTTTTGCGAATTTGCTCTCTCTTATATTTTTTGAAGTTGTCGGCTGGTCAAGGTTTTTTATCACTTTTTGTGGCGAAGCTTTGAGCTGGTTCTTCCTGATAAACTTCAACAAAAGCTAGGCATTTAGTCCGTTTACCACGAGGCGAATTTTGTCGCGCTAAGCGAGTTTTCATTGTTTGAATTGAATAGATCCATTATTAGTTCCAGCCGAAAGCTCATGAGACAAAAGAAAAAGTTGTTTCGCGCGACGAAATTCGTCTAGTCGAAATCGGCCTTTGGGGAACTCGAGCTGGCGCTTGTTGGCTGGACATTTGCGGAGCAACTCATTGTTTACGACATTCTTTGCTGATGTTGAATGGATGCTGATTTCTATGAATCGAGTCTTTTCATGTTCTGGTAACCATGCACTTAACTGTGCTATATAACTCACAGGTATGTCCAAATCTAGAAGCTTTGAAATAGAGGTTTTGAAATCAGAATGATCCGTTAATCTTCCTTGCAGTCGATTGTTTTTAGCAGCTTTCGAAACTAACTTCCCGACGTCGTTCTTCCCTATTTCCTTTTCGATATTCGACCAGCAACTGCTTTCTTCTCTATTCTAAAACTTATCGAGAAAGTTTAAACTCGTCTTCATTCACCAAAATTTGCCATTGAATCCTTTAGAGCTGACTGTGAATACTTGGTTGACAAGCCGTTAGAGTGGCGGGTTTATAAGCTTCGTCATTTTTCTTTTTTACTTCTTCGAAAATAAACATAAGCGGAAGATTTAATCACGGAAAAGCTACGTCATTTACTTCTCCCAGCTCGTTCTTCTTTCCACAAAAGTTTTACCAGGTTTGATTGTCGTACTTTGTCTTTTTGTTTTGTATTTTCCGGTTTGTGTTCTGCAGTAAAATTGTAGAACTCGTTCATGTTTTCTTTGTCGATTTCGTAATTCGTTTCATCTTCGCCATGTAAGTCCCATATCTTATATCTCTTATATCTCTTGTATATCTATCTAAATAGTAATCTCAAATAAGTAAATCTTTATAATAGTACCTCCTATGCTTTTGCATTCAATTTTGAGATAACGTACAGTTCTTCAAATCTTTAATGACAAAATGTCAAAAAAGTTTTCAGTCACGAGAAGTCTGTAGTGTTGCTGTTCGACCTGTAACCTGCAGTGAGAACGGTCTTTTTGGCCATGTAATGAAAAATCTTACTTTAAGGCGAAGTGAGTGAGAAGTGTAAGTAGAAAACTTCACGAAATACTACAAGTAAGCACCTGATATTAGGTCTTGGTCCAAGCATTCATTGTTTTAATTGTGAGAGTAAATCTGTTAACCTGGTTTACACTAAGGAAAATAACGAGGTAACGGGATCATGCGAAATCAAAAGGCACTCAGTTTCTATCGATATGTCGATAGTGCAAACTAGACAATATGATGAAAGTAAAATAACATGACAATATGAAATTAAGGACATGAGGAAAAACCTGATCTTTTGGTATTGCTTTGGTTACGTCGTAATGTCGTTCTGTCGCTAGCGGTAACTTCAGCATTTGTAATCCATTTGCAATTTATTCTTACCAAACGTTTTAAAACAGAACTTACGATTTTAAATGTAAATATAACGACTAGCACTTTATGTATATAAAAATTTCCAATTCTTCTTGTTATTTTGTGGCCGAATCATTGCTTTTTCTCAGCCATGAACTGAATTGGCTAGTTACCTTCACCTTAGAAAGTAAGTTATTTAAAAAAGAAAGAGGAAAATGATCGTGGATTGGCCAAGTTGACGTGCGAATATTATTTGTAGAAAAGGTACTTCTCTCCTTGTCAACTGCTCCCTGTTGAATATCAATGAAACAAATCTCCAGTGAAATTGTACTTGCATAGAATTTTTTCATCTTTCGTAACACCTGCAGTTCATTCTCATCAAAGACTGGCTTTGAGATCCTCAAGTGAAATACATTATACATCCGTTTTTCCTATGCTGCTCGAACAATAACAAACAAGTGTTTATCTTCTTTCATCAGTATCGAACATATAACCAGCGTTAGAGTCGTTTCAAACATTCAGTTTTCCATCTGAATTCCTGACACAGTTCATGGCACACAGAAACTAAGATACATGTGGCAATGTTTGTGCACGATTTATATCTTAAATTTCAATAAAATAAATAATATACTTCAAGCGACACGACAAAGACAAAAGAGACAGGAATGTTATACGATATTTTATCTTCAATTGCTAACAATACGAAAGTAAGAATGATGAAATTGTATGAGACTCACTTGACTGTGCGACGACTTTAAGAACGACAACCAAAGCAAGTCCGCTCTGTAATAGCGAGCTCATTTCCTTAGCTTAATCTCAGGTAAACTTAACGTTTGTTCAGTCCAAGCGAAGTCCAAATGATCATCACAATATCAGTTTAAGCGTGGGAGACTGAAGTACTTGACGTTGATGTGACTTAAAATCCATTATATTATTTAAGTTGTTTCTTGCAGAAAGATTTCGGTTGTTGTACCAGGCTTCAGGCAACGGTCAAACAACGGAATACTAATTCCCTCGCCCACCGCGCGAAGCGCGATGCGAAGGTACTACTCTCGACGTGCGTGGAGTCGTGTTACACGCGTGGTGACTAGAGAGAAAAATTTTCGCAGTTTTGGAATAATTTATGTCGGCATATTTCTACGTATATATTTTAGGTTTCCTGTCACTCAAATATACCGTGCGCAAGCTCGGGGACTGATATGTTGTTGACCAAACCATACTTAGGTACTGTATCAAAACAAATCGATTTAGTCTCGTTTTTTTTTCCCTTGTGTGGATCTCTCGCAAGGTATTTACATTATTTGAACACTGAAGCCAGTAAATGATTTAAGACCGGCAAAGAAAGGTAGGTAAGGTAGATAGGTAGGTAGGTAAAACTTTATTTAAACACGCTAGCCTCGATCAACATAATACGCTGCTTTCCGCGAGGGGCGTCACACATTAACTATATACAAACTGAACTATATACAAGTTAAACAATATAAGCAAAGATTAAACTATATAAAGATTAAACTATGTAAAGATTAAAAAAATAAAATTAAAAATTGATTGGATCCAATAACAATTACGTCTGGCGTACTTTCTTTTTAAAAGAAAAAAGAGTTTCAGACTTTTTTAAATCTTCAGGAAGATGATTCCACTGCATTGCACCACTATATCGAAAGCTTTTCTTCAGAAATTCACTATTAGGCTTAGGTAAGAGTAGATCTGTATCACTACTACGTAAATTATAATTATTCTGAATTGTATTTCTTTTACAGAAAAGTTCGTTTAGATTAGGGACAGTGTGGTTATTAAGTATTTTGTACATCAATATCAGTTTGTTCTCTAATCGTTTCACATCAAGTGTTTGCCAACCGAGAACGTCCAGGACATCGGCCGACCTAACATCGTAACTGAGTCCAGAAATCACTCTAGCTGAACGACATTGAAACTTTTGTAATTTATCTTGAAGTGTTTTACCACAATTATCCCACAGAGGGGAGCAGTAATCGAAATAAGGTTGAACCAGTGCTTTATAAATTGTTTGCAGAGTTGAAGGTGGAACGTAGGGCTTTATACGCCTGATAGCTCCAATTCCTGCATTCACTTTTCTGCATATTGTCTCGATATGTTCACCCCAAGTTAATTTTTCATCAATATCCACCCCTAAACATGTATATTTACTGGTTCGAAAAATAAGGGTATTGTTCATAAGTACTGGTGTATTTCCAACTTTATTGGTAAGATTATGAGATGACCCAACAAACATCACCTTTGTTTTGGTAGGATAGTGTTGGAGTTTATTTTTCAAAAGCCACATCTGAATATTATTTAAGACACTATTTAAATTCTGAATTAATGTCTCAATATCTTCTGAAGAAGACGAAATTTGTATATCATCTGCATAGAGATATGGAGTTGTGTTTTTCAGATAATCAGGCATGTCATTTACGTAAAGTAAAAATAACAATGGTCCCAATATTGAGCCCTGCGGAATACCGCATCTTATTTTCTTTGGTGAAGATGTATGGCATACTTGCTCTCTATTCGTTAGGTAAGACTCAAACCATTTTAATTCAGTGTCTTGTATTCCAAATTGATTATTAAGCTTTCTCAATAAAATATCACGATTGACAGAGTCAAACGCTTTACGAATATCCAAAAATACAACTCCATTTATTTTTCCTTTATCCATGTCACTTAGCCATTGGTCACGCATCTGGATAAGTGCGACCACGGTTCCATGTTTTGGTCGAAATTCTGATTGAAATTTTGATAATAAAGAGTTGTCATTCAGGTATTTATATATTTGAGTAAAAAATTCTCTTTCAAATATTTTACTTATTATGGGTAGAATAGAAATTGGTCGGTAATTTTCACATTTTTTTCGGTCCTCTGCTTTATAGATCTGAGAAATTCGTACTAACTTCCAGTCGTTTATGTAAATACCTAAGTTAAGGGACTGCCTAAATATAGCAGTCAACGATGGAGCAATGATGTGTGATACCGCTTTGAGAGCTTTTACCGGCATGTTATCCATACCGGTTGATTTAGAAGCTTTGAGGTTTCGAAGACGAAAGGCAACACTGCTCACACTGATATCAGAAGAATAAGAACGAGTCCCAGGGCAATGATCATAGGAGATTGGGTCATCACCCACATTATTATAAAGCTGATCAGACTCAGCAGCCAATTTCGTTCCAACATTTGTAAAATAATCGTTAAAGGATTCAGCAATAATTTTGCCATCTGAGACAATTGTATCATTAATTTGAAGCTCTTTTACATTAGTCGATTTACGTTTTCGTCCCGAAATGGTATTTATCAAAGACCAACTTTTTTTGACAGTTTTAGAAGGTATGCTATCCTCGATTTACCCACAGAAATATTTAGATTTTGCCTTACAGATCTCAATGTTCACTTTATTACGCTCAGATTTATACAACAGACATTGTGGCTGAGAAGCATATCTTATTGCTTGTTCTTTGTGGAAATCCCTTTTTCTCATACGCTGCTTAATTTGAGGGGTAATCCAAGGTATTCCATCCTCCTTCAACCTCTTCTGTTGCAGAGGTGCATGCCTATCAAGAGTCTCAAGAAAAAAAGATCACCACACTTGCCAGGATATGTTTGGATTGTCAAATTGGTTTACTGTGTCCCAAGGAAGTTGCGAAACATGAATAAAATCATTTTGCACAAAGTTTTTAAAATCTCTAACTTCTCTAACCATAGGTGATGTTTTTCTCCAATTTTGTCAATATAAGGTTTCTTAATGCATAAATCAAACTATGATCAGATATCCCAAGGTGAATAACACCTGACTGGGAAATATTTTCAGGTTTGTTAGTTAATATTAAATCAATTAAAGAAGCTGATATCGGCGTCATTCTTGTTGGCTCAGTAATAAGTTGATCAATCTGATAGAGCGAACATAAGAATTGTAATTTTCGTGTTTGATGATCAAGCGGTGTTTTACTAACATCACAATTCAAATCCCCTAAGACAATTAATTCTTTGTTTTCACATTCACATTTGCATAAAAGCACCGCATACTCATCAAACACATATCTGTGTTTGGCGGTCTATACCACGCATTAATTAAAGTAGATTTATTATATGGCTTATTAATTTCAATACATACCATCACGAGACCTTCCGATGTTAGATCTTTTCTTTCCGAGAATGGTATGTTATCACGGACATGTAGAACCACACCACCCCCAAATCTATTACGATCTTTCCGAAAATATCATACCCCAATATATGTATTTCGTAATCGGAAATTCTATTATCTATTTTCGATTCATTGATTGCAAGAATATCAAATAAAGTATTCGTTGCTATGTGTTCTCCTTCTCTTTATCATATATTTGATTACGAACTACGATCAAACTGGAAATGGTTTTGAGAAGGTCTGACCCTTTACTTTGAAGTTTTTCTCGGTTTCCGACTTCATTTTCCTTTAACACCCCTTACCACCAGAAAGTAACTGCCCTCTGAAAGAAGAGGCACTCAATGGCCGATACAGTAGAACCTCGCTAGCTCGAACTCGTTTAACTCGAATTCCCCGCTAACTCGAACCAAATTCAATTTCCCCTGGATTTGATCACATTTCCCCTATCATTTACTACCACATAACTCCAACTCGGTTAATTTGAATTCCCCGCTGAGTCGAACTAATTTCATGCTCCCTTGGTACAAATTTACCCCGTTAACTCGAACTCTATTTTGGAAACGTCGGTCGATAAACCTGAAAGTGTCAGGACGTTGCTTTTTGACTAGTCGGAATCTGTAATCTTTACTGATAACAACGTGACAATGTGCTGAAACGTAATTCAAACCTAGGAAATACCATCTTGCCGGAGTGACACGGTTTAAAGTGCACATGACGAATTGATTACGCTGGGTAAATATTGCGTACACAATTGTAATTCGAAGAAATGAGTCTTAGATTCGGTTTAATGTTATCACGCAAATTAGTCTTAGATTGTCTTAAAATTAGTCTTGAGTAGCCTTAGCAACTGTTCAACACCATTTTCACTTCAAATTCTTCACGAGTCACATCAAATTCATAATAGGTCAAATCAAGTTCGTAATAGGTCAAATCAAATTCGCAATTGGCCAAATTAAATTCCCAATAGGCCAAATCAAATTCTCAATAAGTCAAATCAAAATTGTGAAATGTAATGTCGCATGCTTATAATCACGTCCATTTGCCACAACGTGCAGTGGAGTTTCACATGTGAGTCATGCGGGAGTATAAAAAATACGACGAAGCAACGAAAAATCGAGTTGCACGACGCTTTCTACAAGGAGAAGATTGCCAAATTACAGCCCGAGAGAACGGCATACCTTTAACTACTGTTCGCTCATGGGTGAAAAAGAAAACGATTGAAGAAGCACAAGAAGAGGCAGGAGAAGTTTTGTTAACAAGGACACGTGGAGGTGCCTGTCATGTAAAAATATCTGATGAGTACAATGCGTTCTTGGAGCAGCGCATCAACGAAAAACCTAGCGTGATCCTGAAGGAGTTGCAGGCAAAACTTCAGTTGGAGATAGGCCTAACAGTCTGCCTCACAACTGTGGGTAACGTGGTGAAGGGTATGATGTATTCGTACAAGAAAATGTATCACAAGCCGTCTACCATGAATTCTCTTCAAAATAGGGAGAAACGTCGTTATTTTTTCTACACTTTGACGGCAGCAATCAGTAATGGAAACGTATTGTGTGGCAAGACGAAACTAATTTCAATTTTTGGTCCACACGATCGACTGGATGGAGCCAAGTAGGTCGCAGAACTGTTGCAGTCCTGTGCACATCCAAAAGTCAAAACCTGCACACCATTAGTGCCATTGAACAAACTGTCGGAGTTGTGTACTATACAATCGAGCAAGGAAACCTGAAGAAGGAGGACTTCCTACAGTGGCTGCAGGCACTTGTAAACGAGTGTCAAATTAAAGGTATTGCAAGCAATGAACTTGCTATCGTTATTAGTAACGCCCCAGTGCATTGCAGAGCAGAGGACATTGTTGAAACGAATCCTGGTGTGCAAATAATACTCGTCAGATGTGAAAAGTGCGATCAAGAGACAGCTATCTGCACGTCAGGCAGAGCTGTTTGAAGCGCCACCAGGAATAACAGAAGTGGCACACAAGCTCTAGATAATGAGAGAAATTACAGATGAAGCAATTCATGCTGAAGTGAATCCTATGTTGGTCATGCGATGCATGACCCACTACCAAAAACACTGGCCGACTGTCATGGAATTGTGGGATCAACTACTTGAAAATTGATTTGACCTATTACGAATTGTATTTGACCTATTATGAATTTGATTTGACCTATTGCGAATTTGATTTGACCTATTGCGAATTTGATTTGACCTATTACGAATTTGATTTGACCTAATACGAATCTGATTTGACGTATTGCGAATCTGATTTGACCAATTATGAATTTGATTTGACCTATTACGAATTTGATTTGACCTATTATGAATTTGATGTGACTTGCGAAGAATTTGAAGTGAAAATGGTGTAGTTTATCCAGTTGATTTTGTAGGGCTTTCAGAAATTTGTACAGCCGTATGTGTACGACCCAAACATTCACTGAACGTGCAAATGCATTCCGGTATAGTCATTTCATCATAAACAGTTATTCGACTCAATAGTGTTAGACATTAAAATATGGTAATATTAGTATTCAGGATAACACATTCAACTCTATCCATGATGAAAAATTAAAATATTCTTAACTGAGCGGACCAAAATGACTGGCAATTGTGGATGAATCATAAAACCACGATACCCTATTAATTCTTAACAGGATACTTGAAATCCAACGCCCACCCCGTTAACTCGAAGTATTTTTCATAACCGTTGGCAATTCGAGTTAGCGGGGTTCTACTGTATATCCGAAAATAATGGGGCCTGGTACTTTCAGCATTCTACGGTATACATATATAAAATAACACGCGTCCTACGCACGCTGTGATTGGACGAGCCTCATTTTCTCTCACATTACAGAGACACGATTGACGCCATTTTCATTTTGTATAAGAGTACAGAGACATGAATTATGTCAGGAAAACTCGAGAAAATCTTGGTTATTTAGTTAAACAAATAGAAAATAGCTTTGGTGTCTCTCTACTCTGATAGAAACACGAATGGCATCATTTCAACCAGAAAAATATCAGAAAACACTCGGCTAAAAGTAGTCTATATAATTGGGATTCTGGGACATTTTTAAAAAACATATTTTTTTTCTTTTCGAAATTGCAAAACATTTTCCAAGCTTTGCGATGACGTCATCATGCGTAAAATTCCAAAACCTGCCAAAACCAGTTGGTTTCAAAAGCGTTTTGAAATCGCAAAGCGTGTCAAAATTTCAAAACCATAAAATGAAGTTTATAATTTTTATGGTTTGAATCCAAATATTTTTTTATATTCTTCAACCATGTCATCCATGTAATGACCAAATGCAAGTGTTTCAATTTTATTTCCAAGTATTATCCGTTTATCATCTTTGGATGACAAAGCAATTTTTTCAACACTCTCAGTGTATAATTCGTGATTTCTGTGTCTTATTAAATTCATTTTTCTAATTTGTTCTTCCTCATTAAATAAACAATCTTTATAATTTTGAAATGATATATCTTTTTCAATAACATTTTTCTTAACACCTTTACATTTTTTAGTTGACTTTTCACTTTCAAACATTTTGTAAGCATATAATTTTGCTCTCAAACCAACAAATTCTTCAATTTGTTTTCCGCCACATTCATCTTTCATCATTCCAATCACTTTTTTGTTTAATCCAGTTTTTATTCCACTTTTATGTTCTTTTGGATAATTACTTGTATCAAACATTTTTTCTACATCTGGGGAAATATCTTTATAAAAATCTTCAGTTTTGATTTCATACATTAAACTATCAGTGTCGGTAAATAATAATGATGCATTTTCATCATATTTTTTCTTAATATAATTATAATGAAAATCATACATTAAAGTTTTACTAAGATCTAATATACTCATTCCTAAATATATTGGTTTATTCAATATAATTTTAGTCTTATATTTATGTATTGCAATTAAATTTTCAGAAAATATCGTTCTACTTTTAAAATTACTTTTTGAAAATAATTTTAATGCTTTTTCTCGTCTATTTACCAATTGTATATCAACTCTATTTCTTACATTTTCCATGGTTTTACCAAATACAGAATTATTCATCAATTTGTAAAAATCTTTTTCAAAATCATTTTTTGCATTTGTTCTCAAATTTGTGTTCAAATCAATATATTGCTTCATAAAATCTTCTTCATAAAATTTAATACCTTTATGAATTTTAGTAATTTTTAATCCTAATTTTTCATACAATTTCAAATTTTTGCAATGTAAAACATATTTTTCTTTATTATTCAAATTTGGAATTAATTTTTCAACAGCACTAGAAGAGTGTGTTTTTAATCTTTCTGGAGCAAGAGGGTATTCATTATGTGAATCATGTAAATTTTCTGGATATTTCAAATCAACTTCTAAAATACAACTACCGGAACGGTCAGATCCACAGGTTTTCCAATTTTCCAATTCATCTTTATTCATCCATTTGAAATCTTTAACAGGTAATTTCTTACTCATTGACCAACCATATAAATTATTAGCGTCAAGATATGGAAGATAAACACTATCTTCTTTAGGGTTGTATTTGTTTTCCATATATTTATTGTTTGCTTTTGCGTATCTTTTTATAATAGTTGAAATTCCGCCTCTTATTCCTTTTTCAATCATTAGATACATTTGCGGATCAGATATTAGATCCAATTCAATTTTTGTGATTTTCAACATTGCATCCCAAGCTAATCCAGGTGAAGTAAAATACCATGCAGGATCTAATTTATAAACTTTCTTACAAACTTTTCTAAAATTTTCAAAGACATCACCCAAAAGTAAAACATAAGTTTTCAAATATAAATCATGATATTGTCTCATATTTTTGATATTAAATTTTTCCCAAACATTTTGTGCGTGTAAATAATCTTCTTCACTTATACCTTCACCATTTAAACTAGAATAAAAACATTCTTTATCAGGTAGTTTTTCTTCTTTAAATTTTTCAATGCTGTCAAACCATTCATATGGAAAAACACCTTTTCTAGTTAACAATGCAGCTTGTTCTTCATTTTTATAAAATCTTTTCAAATTATTTAATTCGTTTTTATCTAAATTATTAACTAAATTTGCTAAACTAGTTTGCATAAATTTAAAACTATCAATAAATCTAATTTGTTTTTTAACATTAATAATTTCTTTGATTTTATATTTTATATTTGGGTTGTCGCTGGTTAATGGTAATTCTAAACACTGAATTATATTTTCTTTACTTTTACTTTGAAGTTGTTTTTCAGTTACTATGCTGGTTTTTTCAAATTTACCAACAATAATTTCTTTTGTAAAACTAATATATTTTTCCTCAGTGTTTGGTATACAATCAATTTCGCCTTCTGAAACACCAAGATTTTTTATAAACAAATGACTATCATAATTTTGTAAATTATGAAATATAACTGGAATAAATTTTGGTTTTTTCATTTGTGTATTACAACTAATACAAGCAGCACCTCGATATTTTCCTGTGTAATGACAATGATCTCTAACTTTTTTAATATTTACACGATTTGTAAATTCCACCGATGGATTCGCGTTCTCTTCGCTTATATTCTCTTTGTTTTCTTTTTTTGTCACGTCTTTTTCTGGTATTTTGAAGCTTAGCTTCGGAGAGTTTCGCTGAAGCTTTGCTTCTGAGGACTTCGTCCGATCGATGTTTACTTTTTTATTGTTTTCAATTTTTTTTAAATATTTATCAAATTCTTCTGCAGTAATTTCATCATTCATAAACATTTCATCCATTTTTTCAAATTCAGCGTCTTGTTTCATCGATCGCTTCACGCCGTTATTTTTATCACCGATTGCTGCGATATCATTTTTTTGCATCGATGTTTTTTCGACTAGTCCAAATTTTATTCCACAAGCATAACAATTTTCAGCTTTTTCAAAATCTATTTTATCTTTTTCACTTAATATTATCTTTTTTGGAAATTTAAATTTCTCATGTATTTTTTTAATATCATTTTCTAAACTTTCTACAAATTTTAAAGAAATGTCAAAATTATCGTCGGTTCCAATTTCAATAGGTTTTTTACTACATTTTACTAATTTTGGTTTATATAAATTATCATCAAAACATTTTATTAAATAACAATATCCAGATGGTTCATGCTTTTGAAATTGTTTTGTACGCGGTGCACTTTCAAGTGTCGGTTCACTTATCGGTTTCAGATTACATTCAAAATCTCCATAAATTACAAATGGAACATCATGCATTTTTTCATAATTTTTAAACTTTAATTTTTCGCCTTCATCTGGATAAACAGTTTTTCCACATTCATATTTTGAACAATATTCTAAATGATTTTTAAGAGTTTTTTCATTACTAAAATTTTGTATACAATAATTACAAATATACATTTTTTCTTTATGTTTACTAACTTGACTTGAAAATAACCTACTCATATTTTTAATTAAACAATAATGTTTGTTGATTTGCTCCTTATTTGTTTCATTTTTTTCAGTTATTAATAAAATATTTACATGATTGTTTGTATTTTTAAAATTCCTTATTCTCAAAGGAAAAAGTTCATAATTTTTACCAGGTTGGTTCCCGAATTTTTCTTCTTCATTGTACCCAAATAAATTAATTGAAATGTTATTATTTTTTTCAAATTTATCAATATCTGAAAATCTACATGGAAAATTAATATCTTTTACATTAAAACTTTCAGCTTTCTTTTTTAATTTTTTTGTAATTCTCTCAGGGTGTTTTAAATCACTTTGTGACTCTTTCAAAAGTTCATTTATTGCAACACACCACAATAAACATTTTTGATCTTCATTTTCTGGGTTTATAATTGCTTTTTTATTTTTTAAAAATTCTGGTAAAGGAATATAAGATGATGCTTGTAGTCTTCTAATTTTATTAATATTTAAAATTACTTTCAATCCTTTACCAAATTTCCACAAACTAGAATTTTTTAAAAATTCTTCAAAACTCAAAATAATTTTTTGTTTCATTTTTTCATATATTTCATCAAAATTACTACCTTCAAAAATTTCTTCATAATAACTATGAAAATAAGCATTATCTATGGTTGTTTCTCCTGTTGCTGGATTTGTTTTTGACATCAAACATTCAAGAGTTATTTGTTGTTTTGTACTTGGGTATTTTTTGAATTTTTCCAAAACCAATGGTTTTATTTTTCTCAAGATACTTATAGGGTCATATAAAGATAATCCTACTTTTTCCAAATCTATTTGATATCTTTTTGTTACATTCAAAGCTTCTCTATCAAGTTTAAATTTAATTTCTTGTTTTGGTAGTTTTAAATCTTTTAAATCTTCTGAATATGACCTTTGTTGAGACCTGCGATCCTGATACCTTAATGGATCAAAATCATTAATGGTTGTTCTATTTTCTTGTTGTCTTGGTCTTGGTTTTCTGTATTCAGTTGGTATTAAAGGTTCTTTTAAATTTTTTTCCACAATTGGTTTGTCTAAAATTGATGAATTAATTTCTTGATTTTGTCTTGGTCTTCCTCTACTTCTAACAAAAATTCGTTCATTTTGTCTTTTTTCTGGAGGTAATTTTACTGGTCTTCCTCTATTTTCCAGTCTTGGTCCTACAAAAGAACCAAAAGGATATTTTCTTGGTCTTCCACGACCACGTCTTGAATTATTTGACATGTTCATTCTTTATTTATATATATATTTTTTTAAAAGAAAAAAAAATTTTTTTTTTTGATTTAGTCACGTGACTACATTTTAAAAAAAAATCAATTGATTTTTTAATAAATTTTATTAAAAATAAAAATATTTAATGATGAAAATAATTGTTTCATACTTGGAACTCAAATAATTTTGTAAATTTTATTATTAATTTTTTCTCCAGTTTTGAAATCAATTCCAAAATCATAGAAAATACAATATTTTTCTTTATAATTTATCAAAAAATCATGATGTGGTAATAATTCTTCATCACCTGAAAGTTTAGCAACTTTATTAGAAAAAACATGAAATAAATAGTCTTCGTCGTCATAAAAGCTGAAATCTTTCAGCTCATTTTGATCTTCATATATATAGCGAAGCTTGACATCAAAGTTGTTTTCAATATCATTTGTTTCTGAGTTAACACTGTTCATGTTTTATTGTCTTTTATTTATATATATTTTTTTTAAAAGAAAAAAAATTAAAAAAAAAAAATTTTTTCAACAGTCATAAAAAACCAAAAATTACTCATTATTAAATTTCAAATATTTTTTATTATTAATTCTATATTTTATACTTTCAGCATTCATATTAAATTTTTTTGAAGCATATCTAAGACTTTCAAATTTTTGTGTTTCACCTGTTTCACTATTTATAACCACAACTGTAATTGGTTTTCTAATTTTTCCTCTACAATATTTTTCAAATTTTTCATTAGGTTTTGTAATTTCAAATCCTAAAATTTTTTCAAGCTCATTTTTATTATATCTTCTATAATATTTTATTTTTCTTTCTTTTGCAATATTCCACAATTGGTAATATGTGAGATTTTGTTTTGGTTTATTGTCTATAATTATATTCATTTATTTAAGAGATTATTTTTTATTTAAAGAAAAAAAATTTTTTTTTAAAATTTATCAATCGCAAATCTTTAAAAATATAAAAAAGTTAAAATTTGTTATAGCTTGTCTACTTATAAGTTTTCGGTATTTATAAAATTTTTTAGTTTAATTTTCAAATTTTTTATTTTTTTACAAATTTTTGTGTCGTTAAAAAAAAAATTATTCAAATTTAAATAATAAATTAAAAAATCATAATGAAATTTTAGAGCTAATTTGAATAAATAATATACATTGTAACATATCAAAAAATTATTATATTTTTTAAAGACTTCTTTTTGTTCCTATTTTAGCTAATCTTTTTATGGGATACCATGAAAAATCCTGGCTTGAAAATTACAAAGATTCGAAAATCTCAATTTACCGCAGATATGTTGATGACATTTTTTGTTTATTTGACAACGAACACGACGCTATGTTATTCTTTGATTACATCAACACTCAACATCCGAACATAAAATTCACTCACGAAAAACAGTTAAATGGTAAACTTCCCTTCCTTGATGTTTTAATAGATAATTCGTCCAAAGTTTGTGTCACTTCTGTCTTTTGTAAAAAAACCTATACTGGACTTTTAACAAATTTTTTCAGTTTCACGCCGCTAAACTACAAAACAGGTCTAATTCGCACTCTCGTTGACAGGACATTCAAAATTAACAATACCAACGCCGGCTTAAACAAAGATCTCAACAAACTGTCAGAAATTCTCAAACGTAATTGTTTTCCTTCGCACTTTATTGACAAAATCACAAAACAATATTTAAGGACACCCAGACAAAACCCTGACAAAAATGTTTCCAACAACACGGAAAATACCAATATCCACTATCTCAAACTCCCTTACATTGGTAATTACTCTAGACTTACCCAAATCAAAATAAGACAATTGTGTAAACGTTTCTGTAAAGACCTTAACATCAAACTAGTGTTCTCTACTTTCAAAATCAAAACTTTTTTCAGTTTCAAGGACCCGATTCCCACAGCTCTTAAATCATTCGTAGTTTATGAATTTACTTGTGCGGGATGTAATTCCCGTTACATTGGTGAAACCTCTCGCCATTTCTCAACGCGGATCAAAGAGCACACTTTAACTGATCGAAATTCTCACATCTTTAAACACCTCAATAACTCTATAAACTGCAAAAACCATTACACACCTAACTGCTTTAAAATTTTAGATTCGGCCAAAACCACTTTCACACTCAAATTGAAAGAAGCTATTCACATCCAAAATAAAAAACCAGAATTAAACACACAAATGCAACATATCAACACCTTCCTCTGCTAGTAATTATCGTCTGATACCGCCTCCGTTAATCCCCACACAACACACTGTCATTGTAATTAATCATCTAACATATTGTCATTGTAATTAGTTAATTTATTCATACTATAATTCTTATTTAAAGCCTTACAAAACATCATCTTGTAAACTGAAGATGGCATAAGTCTTGCCGAAACATGTCTTTGAAAAGTATTCTCGTGTTTTTTAAATTTATAACAATCTAATATAAATTGAAAAATATTATTATTTTCCATTTATTTTTATACATTTAATTTTTTTTTTTGTTACAAAAATTTGTAAACAACATAACCAGTGCCAAGACCTACAATTGAAAAACTTATAATTTTATATTCTTTCATTTCATCAGATTCTTTATAATAATTTTCTAATTTTGGTTCATTTTCCATTTCATTATTGTATTCAACTTGTAAATTTTTATAACGATTATTAATAGCTTTCTCGCGTTTATATGCTTCCGCAAGATTTTTCAAAGACATGTTTGTCTTATTTATATCAGCATTTGCATCTGATAATTGTTGTCTTAATTTTTCAATTTCTTGTTTTCTTTTTACTTGACTTTCATACCATTTTTCCTTATCTCTAGCAAGTTTTTCTATTGCTTCATTATGTCTTTTTATTTCTTTTTCATATCCAGAATGATTTAATTTGGAAAATAAAAATCCAGCGCCTGCAAAAGCAATCGCATTAAATAATCCACCAACTACTGTTTCCATTTATTTTTATATAATTTAATATATTATTATATATTTTTCTTATTTATAATTTAAAAGGATCAGAAGGAATCCACTTTTTATCTTGAGCATATTTAACTGCAAGTGATGATAATCCAACAGCTGCTGCTAGTTTTAAAGTAGGAACTAAACTAGATGGTGTTGATAAACCATCACTAATTACTTTTCTTGTTATCATACCAACTCCAACAGCACCCAATGTAATTATTGTAGAATCATATAATTCATTCATAACTTCTTTTCTATTCATTTCACCCATTTATTTATACATATAAAAAATTTTTTTTACAAACTTTATTTTATTACAGATTTTCACAGGTTTTCTATAGAACACGGCGTAGCTGTCGCGAAGCGTGATGGTTTACATTTAGTAATTTCATAGTCATTTTTATTTATTGTCTTAAATTTTTTGTTCACTTCACTCATTTTGTTTTCTTGTTCACTTTGCTCATTTTGTTCACTTTGCTCAAGTCTTTTGTCACTTTTATATGCATAATATAGACCTCCGAGTGCAGCAACAATTGTCACACCACCAACAAAATACCTGAAATCTACATAATCATTTATTTCTTTTGTAAAACTGGTTCTTTCGCGTTCACTTTGCTCAAGTTTACGGTCTGCTTCACTCCGCATTTTTGCTTTTCTTTCTTTTGCTTCTTTTGAAATTTTTGCTAATTTTTTTCCCAATTCAACTTTTCTTGGATCTTTTACTTTTTCAGATTTTTTAACTGCTGTTACTTTATTATCTTCACTCGATTGTTTACTTGTTTCACTGTCTTTACTCATTTATTTATATTTTGATTTAATTTTATTTTCTATTTAAAATTTATTCAAAATTTATTCAAAGTTATTCAAAGTTATTTATGAATAAAATTAAATAAAGTTCAAGTAAATTTTAAATAACCACAAATGTTATTTAAAATTTATTCAAAGTTATTTATGAATAAAATTAAATAAAGTTCAAGTAAATTTTAAATAACCACAAATGTTATTTAAAATTTATTCAAAGTTATTTATGAATAAAATTAAATAAAGTTCAAGTAAATTTTAAATAACCACAAATGTTATTTAAAATTTATTCAAACAGCGATAGTCTGAAGGTCTCAGCATCGGACGAAGTCCTCAGAAGCAAAGCTTCAGCGAAGCTGAGCACAAGCGTTATTCAAAATGTATTTAAAACAGCTTTGCTGTCACGCTTCGGGTTATTCAAAATTTATTCAAAGTTATATAGTTATATATATTTTAATATTTCATCTTCGTCAAAATCAACATCATATTTTTTACAAAGAAGATAATGGTTTAAAACAATTTCTGGATATTTCATTTTTCTTGTTGAAACATATACATATAATATTTCTCCATCCATTTTTCTGTGTTCTTTATTTTTTGACCCAAGATAAAATTTCATATTTGGAGTGTGATACTTTCTAGAGCTTGTATAAAAAGAAACAATTTCTTTTCCATTCACATAAAGATTTCCTTTTTTAACACCGCGTAGATTACCTTGATCCCAATGAACCAAAAGACATATTAATTTGTTTATTTGAGTTGCATTTGCTTTCAATTGCCATCTGCTATTTGGAATTGCAGACGCGGTTGAATTTGTGATATATAATAATGAATTACGATAAGAAATGCCAAAATCAAAAGGAGTTGGTTGACTTACTGTTTCATTATCTATGATTTTAAACAACGATACCTCATTAGATGAATATAATGATTTTAAACCATATACAAAGTAAAAATTCAAGTATTGATAGCTTAAAATATTTTCTTCACAAGTTAAATGTAAATTATTGCTGTTTGATCCAAAGTATTGAATGCAATAAAAATTATTATTAATTGTGGATTTTTTGAAAAATGGTTGTTTGTTTGTATCATCTTGTTTGAAATTCCAATCGTTTTTTCTTGACAAATTTAAAAATCTACCAACCTTTTTATCAATTCCAGTATATTCAATATAATTAACATCATCTTTAACTTCAAAAATCCCTCCATCATCCATTTGTAAATTATAAATATTTGCAACAGTATTTGGTGTTACACGGTCATCAACATATTTTTTATTCACAACATGATTATTAGAAGAAGGAGAATAATTTGCTACGTGAAGAATATGATGATTTCCCATATCCAAATCTCCTGTCATGTTTCCACCAGTCAGGGATAATTTTGTTTCATCTTGGTCGTCAACATATTTTTTTCTAGCTAAATGTTTATCACCTGTAGGATCCAAAGTTGTTTCAATTTTATTATTTTCCATTACAATATTTCCAGACATTGTTCCACCTGTTTTTGATAATTTTTTATCAAATTCATTTAAAATGAAATTTTTTCTTTTTGAACTAAAATCATCATCATTAAATATAACACTCATTTATTTTTATACATTTTTATACATTTTTATACATTTATAGGATTATATTATCATGATCAACGTAGTATAAATTACAAAGAACATAATGATAAAACAAAATTTCTTTTTCTGTCATTTTTTCATGTTTTAAAATTGAAAAGAAAGATATTGAACCATCAAAAGGTGAATTTGTACCGTTTTTTATATCACCAATTGTTAAAGTTGTTTCTCCTGAAACAGTTTTGGATGTAAAAGATGTCAACTTTTTTCCATTACAATAAACACTACTTTCATTATCTTTTGGTGTTGTATACATATCCCAATGAACACTCAAACAGATCCATTTATTCAAATCTCCAGCATTTGCTTTTGATTGAAAAGCAGCAAGTGGTGATCTATGATTTACATTATTTGAACCAATACCAAAGTAATCCATACTATCTCCAGCAATAACCAATTCTCTTGAAGTTGGATTTGCAAAAGAAACAAATTTATCATAACCTCCATTATCATGTCCAAAAATTCCTCCTTTTAACCAATCACTTCCAGATGAAGGAACAGAATTCAATTTATAAACAACAAAAACATTTACAATATCTTTTTTTCCTGATATTGGATTAATGTTGGAATTTGAAATCATTCTACCGCCGTTAAATTTTAAAAAATATTTATTATTTTCTTTTTCACTTTCTAAACACAAGGAAGGTTGAAGACTTTTTGTTGTTTGTTTAAAATTATTTCCTTCAATTCCATAATCAATTAGTTCTTTTACTTTTCCACCATTTCTTTCAAACAACAAATCATAAATTGAATTATATTCAACAAAATATAAATTATGAAATTTCAAAGAAAAATTATCTTTCAACACTGAAAAACTAACATCTTTTTTGAGAATGTTTAAATTATCATCAATACGGTCGTCGACGTATTTCTTCCTACAAAGTTCTTTATCACCCACAGGATTCACATTTGTTGTAATTTTGTTATTTTCCATATTTATATTTCCAGTCATTGTTCCTCCTGTTTTTGATAGAAAATTTGTTGATGTATGGTTTGTAACATGGTCGTCAACGTATTTTTTTCTTGCTAAATGTGAATTTTCTGTTGGATCAGCTGATGTTAATATATGATGTGATCCCATGTTAATGTTTCCTGTCATATCCCCTCCTGTAGTGGATAGCTTTCCTGTTACACCGTTTCCACGGTCAGATTTTAAAGATTCGTGTTTGTTTTCATCTCCATAAAATAAACTCATTTATTTTATAATAACAAAATTATTTAATTTTGACTTCTAATAAAACATTTCCTATATAAGAAGAACCACCTTGTGGGCCACTACCATGGTTTCCTTCCGCTTTGAATTTTATTTCAATATAAATTCCATTTGATAATTTTACACCACCCAAATTTGGAGGTGCACAAAATTTAGAAACACTTCCTTTTAGTGTTTGTTGAGTTGTTATTGGAACTTGAATAAGAATGTCACTTCTTTTTCCATTTACAAAATTTTTACTTTTATCAATCATATCACAACTTATGTTTATGTACTCTAAATTATTGTTTATATTTACTTCATTGTCACTCTCTGTTGCTGTATTTGCTTGTATTAATTTATTCTCTGGAAATCCAAGTATTGGTCCAAGTGTTTTTAAATTTAATTTTTTATCGGATTTTATTGTGCATTTACCACTATAATCCACTTGTTTCAATTCTATTTTTCCAGTTTTTTCCAATTCAGTTTTTAAAATATTAAATGTATAATAACCATCTTTGAAACTAATTTTTGTATTTGCCCCTGTTGTATCATAATTATAATGATGAATATTTTTATATAAATTATTATAATCCAAAAAAATACTTATAGATTTTACAAACATATATGAACAATTACATAATTTAATTGGTTCATCTAATTTTATTATTTTTTCTGTACCTTTGGGTATTAAAATTTTTAAAGATGTTGTCATTTATTTTATATAATTATATAATTATTAAAATATATATTTTGTACCTTCGGTCGATGAGAGCTTTGCTCGATCAGATCACGTACCGTGCAATTAAAATTCCTCCAACTATTGCAAAAGATAAAATCCATAAATTTTCACCTGCAAGGGGTTCAGTTGACCCAATAGGTGTTTTTGAGGAGATTTTTGAAAGATCTGAAGTATTTGTTTGCGGTTTTGACGCTAGGCCTGCGGTTGATCGCACCGCGTCGTTTTTATTAACTTCATTTTTCTTAACTTTGTTTTTCTTAACTTCGTTTTTCTTCGATCGCTTCGCTTCATGTCCTTGTAATTTTGATCCAGTGACCTCAACGCGGTTTAAATTTTCATTAATTCCAAAAACCATATTTTCATTAGAAACTTTTAATTTATTATTATATCCCTCAATAGGATTTTTTAAAATAATTAAAGATGATGGAACCAACCATAAAGTTGGACTTATTGCAGTATTTAAAACCACATTTGTTGATGAAACTGCTGTATTCATATTATTTATCCAGGTTGCTGTATCATAATTTATTACACTATCTTCAAAAATTTGTCTAAATTCTTTTTGAGTTTCTAATGCACTAGCTCTGATGCTGAAAATGGATTGTTTTGTTCTAGCTTGACTACCTAATATAGAATAAATAAATGCTTCAATAGATTGATTTAAATATTGAATTCCAATTTTTGTAAAACCATTACTTTTTATTGGAATATATTGTTTGTAATCATTTTTGAATGATTCTGGATATAATTGATAAACAACCCCACCTTTTTGTCTATAAATCATTTTTCTTCTAATATGTTCATTGTTTCTATAAAATTTATTCGCAGAAAATTCTCTACTAATGTCTGACATTTTTTCTCCACCATCCATTCTTCTTAAAAGTCTTCTCACAGTAAAATACAAATGAGATCTCATAATTGATGTTATAATAGGAAAAACGTCTTTGGATAGAGTTAAATGTTGAATTGAAATTCCGCAACAATAAGTAGCACAATAAACTGAAAAACAAACTCTATAATAACTTTTGTCGTCAATCCAATTTCCTATCCAATATTTAGTGTTTATATTCAATAATGGTAATCTAGATAAAAAATAATCTCTATTATTAATATAAATTCTAAAATTTTCAATTGGATAATTTAATATTAAGTGATCAGGATATTGATCATAAATTGTAAATCCTTGAACAGTTAATGGATTAGATTTTGGAATTTCTTGAATATCTCCGCTAGCTGTCCATGTTTTTGGGAATTTTTCAAAAGGTTTATTTATTGTTAAATACTTTGTCATATTAGGGTTATTTTTAAATGTATCCGAATTTATGTCTGTTGAAACATAATTATTGTTTTTGAAATATGTTATTGTTTTTTCCCAACTTCCATCTTTATTAATATCATGTTCAAAATAAAACTTTGACATGTCTGCATATGGATATTTTTTCAAAAAATTTTCTTTAAATTTTTTATCCAAAATTTTTCTTTCATTAACCACAAAATCATATTCTCTTCCATAATATTTTCTTTCTGCTTTTTCAACTGATTTATTGTTATTCATCATTTATTTTTATAAAAATAAATGAACAAAATTAGCGACAAAGACGTTGTTATTGAACAAGAGTTAAGAGACATTTACTACAACCCAGAAACAGGTTATCAATCTGCGGAAAGACTTTATCAAAAAGCAAAAGACAGACTTCCAAAGGGATTAAAAGTCAGTAGAAAAATTGTGCAAGACTGGTTAAAAACACAAGATACTTTTACAAGATACAAACCAATTGTTAGAAGACATAAATTCCAAAGAACATTTGTCAAAGATTTAGCTGAACAAATACAAATGGACTTGGTTGATATGGGAAAATACAGCAAAGCTGGCCAAAACCAGAACAAAGGATATTATTGGATACTGACAGCTGTTGAAATTCTAAGCCGTTATGCATTTGCCATTCCTGTTTACAGAAAAGATACTAAAAACATGACAAAAGCTGTGGATGAATTATTAAAACAATTTAAAGAAAGATTTGGTAAATACCCAAAAGTCGCTCAATTTGATGAAGGAAAAGAATTTTACAATGTAGGTGTAAAAGAACTATTGAAAAAACATAATGTTGAATATTTTTCTACAAACTCTGATAGAAAAGCAGCTATAGTTGAAAGATTTAACAGAACTCTAAAAACATCCATGTGGAAATATTTCTATAGCAAGGGAACTTATAACTGGATTAACCACGTAGATGAACTTGCAGATAATTATAACCATACTAAACACAGTAGTATATTAATGAAACCTGCTGATGTGAATGAATCTAACAAAGACCAAGTGTGGATTACACTATATGGTTACCCATTAGGAGATTTACCTTTACCTAAATTCAGAATTGGTGATACTGTTAGGATTTCTAAATATAAGAATATCTTTACTAAAGGTTATGAAGCTAATTTTACAGAAGAAATTTTTAAAATTGTAAAAATATTTAGAGGTGATCCAAACATGTATGAAGTGGAAGACCTTGAGGGAGAACCAATTATTGGAAAATTTTATGAACAGGAATTATCTGCTGTGGATAAAAAGGATGATGCGTATAGAGTTGAGAAAATATTAAAAAGGAAAAAAGTCAAAGGTAAAAATATGGTGTTGGTAAAGTGGTTAGGTTATGATAATAAACATAATTCTTGGATCGCACAAGAAAATATTCAAAACATATAAAATAAATGGATAATAACGGTTTTGATGATATTGAATTAACTGATAGAAATGTGGAAGAAGAGGAATACAGAGAAGAACATGAAACGGGTGAAACAAGTGGGGAAAATTTTGCTGATACAAATTTAGATACTGGAGAAACAACTATATTACTTCCAGACCAAAACACCAGAGTAACTAGAGTTAAAGACCCTGAGTCTAAAGGTTTTTTAAAAAAATTTAAAAATTTAGGGGGAGTTAAAAGATCAATGACTTTTGGGAAAAAAAATACTTTCAAAAAAATATTTGATTTCATCCCTGAAAAGAAAAATGGAGAAAATAGTAAAAAATTGTTAGAAAAAACTAGGTTTGAAAGAAATGAAAAAGGTAATTTTTCAATTATTTACAAAGATAAAAAAATTGGTAATGTCAATGATGACAATGAACCAGAATTATTTGTAAAATGGAATAAGAATTATGTTAATGAATTCAGAGATATTTTAGAAAAAGCAAAACAAGAATATATAAAAACACCAGATTCTATTATAGATAAAAAAATATCTAATGAGGGAAATTATGATATGAGAAAAACCGAGAGAAAAAAAATAGTTGAAGATACAATTTCACAAATTGATAATGAAGTTAATAGAACAATTGATGAAAATAACTTGATTAAATTATCTGAAGATGAAAATGACTCAAGAAGATCATTATTTGATTCAGATGAATTGAGAGAATTTAGAGGTTTATTAAATTTTGAAGAAGCTGTCTCTCCGGTTGGTGGTGAAGACTATTTTGATTTATCAGAAAATGAAAGAAAAAATGTTTTACGTGAAAAAATTAAATCACTTGATAGAGAATATGAATATTGGAAAAATAAAGCTGATTTAGAAACAGCTGAACCTCAAAAAAGTATATATAAGAGTTTTTCAGAAATTGCAAAATTATATGCAGATAAAACTAGACTTGAAAATGATGAAAGACCAATCAGTGAAGAAGGAATACAAATTTTAAATGAAAATGCTGAAGAATCTGACCTTGGAAGATTAGAAAGATTTAAAAAATGGGCAAAAGAAAATCTCACAGGTTTATCAGCAGTTGCTATTTCTGTAGCAAGTATAATTACAGTAATAGTTATTGGAGCAAGAAACGCATTGAAAAAAGGTGCAAATGCATTTGGAAAATTAGCAAAATCACTTGCAAATATAGGTAAAACTTTTGGTGCAGTCATTTCATCAGTTTTAAATTTAATTTCTCAAATATTAGCATGGGGAGCAAAAGGTATTGCTTTTCTAGCTAAAAATTTATGGATATTAGTTATTGCAATCACTTACTTTTTATACAATGAATACAAGGAATACCGAAAGAAAAACCAAAAGGGTAAGGATTAAAAAAAAATTTTTTATATAATAAAAAATGAATAGAATAAACGAACTATACCCAGGATATAAAAGATCCAAAATGAGTGATATTAAAGGAATTAGAACAAGACATGTTGTAACTTTAAATCCAAATTCAGTAAATCCAGAAGAAGACCTTTATATAGATATTCCAAAATTAAACCCTAATTTATGTCTTGTACCCAATTCATTAAGATTGTTATTTAATTTTAAAAATGCAAACAACAAGTCTTGGTTTTTAAATAATTTATCAAAATTGTTAAAGAAAAGATTGGTTGTTAAATTTGCTGGTGAAATTGCTTATGATAATAGTGGAGAATCTATTTTGGAAATTTACAAAGATCTTTGGAAAACTGAATCCGAAAGAGAAGATATGGTTGAATATGGAATTGGTAGAGAAAACCTTAGAAAATTAATTTCAAAAGATGACTTTGGGGCAACAAGTGGAAACGCAGAAAAAGTTTCTGATAAACTAATGTTTGATATTTATGGAACAAAACAATGCTTAAAATTAGAAAAAATACTCTCGGATCATGGATTATATGCTCCTTATGGAATGATTAATAATTTTCAATATATTTTAACTTTCCCAAAAGCAAGTGAAATTATGGTAGCGCAAAGTGGCGAAAGTGTTGGAGGATACAAATTAGAAAATTTAGAATTGGAATACAAAACTATTGAAAATCAAGATTTAGCAGTTGATATTTTAACAAATTACACTACAGGAAGATCATTATCTTATATTATGTAACTTTGATGAAAACGGTAGAATGGGATAAAAATGCAACTTTACATAATGAAACTATAAATATACCACGTAAGAGCATGAAAGCAGTTGTATTATTATTTAGAAATAAAACTGTTACAGATAGTGAGCAATTTGTTTACCCAAATATAACGGATGTCAAAATTAGTGTTGAAGGAATTCCAAATAGTGTTTATTCCCAAGGATTTCCCAAACGTAGATTTTTTGAAGAAGCAAAAAGAATATTTCGATGTAATTATTTTGACTGCGACGCAGTTATGGATATTGGAAAATTCTGCAAAGACTCTTTCGCATTATGTATTGATTTAAGAACATTAGACAACAATTTTGTTTATGGAACTGGAAAAAAATTAGTAAACACACAGTCTGGGTTAATGCTGGAAATTAAAAAGACTGCTACTACAGCAAATGTAATGTGTTATATATTTGTAATAAGTGATGGATTACTAAATATTGTAAATAAAGATTTATCTTCAATCCAATTTTAAACATCAAAAATAAAAAATGAATAACGAAATTAAGCCATTTAATATGATAATTGTTGGAATGACTGCTTGTGGAAAAACAAAATATCTTTTGGATTTTATAGAAAATGAATATAAAAATTATTTTGATTATATTTTTCTAATTTGTCCTACTTTTGAATGGAATAAAACTTATGAAAATTGGAAATATTATAAAGACGAAGATTTTATTGCTATTCCTTGTGACCAAGACAACGTTGAAGATTGGTTAAAATTTATAGTAAATTTTTCAAAAGGAAGTAAAAGCTTAATTATTCTTGATGATTGTGCAAGTGGAAAAAATGTTAAAAATAGAACAAGTGAGTTGGTTAAATTGGGATTTAGTGCTAGACATTATAATCTTTCTGTTGTTGTAATTACACAACAATTTACAAGTGTTGCAAAACCATTTAGAGAAAATATTTCAAAATTAATCACATTTTATAATCCAAATAAAAAAGATATGACAACAATAATTCAAGAATATTTAGACCTACGGTCCGCAAGCGGTGCGGATGACCGCGCAGAATTGGAAAAAATTTTAGAAACTTTGAAAACAAAAAAATATTCATGTTTAGAAATAAATTTAATTTTTCCATTTGGTTATAAAATAAATGAGTGCAACTAGTGATTATGTAAAAATACCTCAAATGGACGCATCCCCATCGGATGATCAGGAAAAAAAGAATAGAGCAGATCCATCCACATCGCCCTTCGGGCTCAGAAGCGAAGCTTCAGTGGATGATCGGGAAAAAATGCAAGATGGAAAAAAAGAAGTTATGAAAAAACGCGAAGAATTGATAAGATTATCTGAAGATGAGGAAATTAGTCAATCGGTGCAAAATTTGAAAAAAGCAAGCGATAAAGTTATACTAAAAATTTATTCTGAATATGAAATTAAACAATCAGAAAAAGCAAATGTATTTTTAACAGATTTATTAATTAGTAAATTTGCAGATTTATTGGGAGGATTAGAAGCTATTGAAAGCAGTGAAGAATTGGAAAAAAAGAGTTGGTAAAAGATAAATTATTAAAAAAAGATGTAAAATTTGTGGTTGAAAAACTATCCCCATATCTACCATATCTTGGAATATTATCTGGTGGAATTACAGTTGGAAAACATGTTGTTAAAAAACAAACCAAAAAAACAAATGAACAACCTTCAACATCCGATGAGTCAGCTGAATATCCAAGTGATTAAATAATTTTATAATATAAATTTTATTATAAAATTAAAAAAATTATTCCGCAGTTTCTGAAGATGAAGAACCATCTTTTTTAATTATTTTACTCATAAGTGTATTTATTATTTTATCTTTTTCATTTGTGTTACTTTCTGATTCGTTTTCAAAAGATTTTAACAATTTTAAATGATTATTATTTTCTGAAAATTGAATTTCATTTATATTATTTTTCCCAAACGTCATTCCTGCTTCAAAATCTTTCATTCCAATATCAACATGAGCACCAATTCTAAAACCACTTTTTTTAATTTTTCTAAAATTTATTGGTGGATAACCATGAAGGTTTAAATCCAACTTTGTATCATGATTTTCAATACTTGAATCGTGTGTATTATTTTTACTTTTTTTTGAAATACAATTACCCATTTATTTATATTGGTTTTGAAATTTTGACACGCTTTGCGATTTCAAAACGCTTTTGAAACCAACTGGTTTTGGCAGGTTTTGGAATTTTACGCATGATGACGTCATCGCAAAGCTTGGAAAATGTTTTGCAATTTCGAAAAGAAAAAAAATATGTTTTTTAAAAATGTCCCAGAATCCCCATTATATAGACTACTCTAAATTACTTTTGAATTTCACAGGGAAGCAACCAATGATTCCCTGATAGAAATTTCACATGTGAAAAACATATGGAATTGGGAGATTTTCATTTATCAAATTTTCATCTCACATATGAAATGGGAGCGTTTTCACATACGAAATCCCTACATTACATGTGAAATGAGCTGGTTCAAAATTTCACATGTGAAATCTTCGCGTACGAAACATGAATTTCAGATATGAGACGGAACATTCACCTCTAAAAATTAATTTCACATTTGAAATTTTCATTTCACATATTATGGAAATGAAACAATTCACAAATGAAATATTTTCATATGTGAGATGTCGTGTGGAATTTTTGTAAGGGTTGTTATGAATATTGCTAACCATCCGTTTTTGATTTTGCTTTTGAAAGAGAAATGTGTATGCCATGAGAGCTACTGGAAAACATGCCAACGCAATGAACCATCTGAGGGCATTAGCAACTCAGCCACACATGCATTTACGTGAAACCAAATAGGTAAGATAAATTGTTGACTTTAAAATGGAGATAATTTGATATGTGAGTACTCCGTAACTGCCGAATCATATTCAGGATAACTGTGATTGTTTTCTTGTTAATTGACATACACGGGAAAGGTAACTTGAAATGAATTTTTGCAAGTTGACATCGTACCGTGGGATAATTAGGACATCTGCTGAATACAACTACCAGGATACCTTTCGAAATCTTGTTTGTAACGTCAGTCGGAGCAATGCACAATTTCGGCGGTTTGCATGGCCGGGGTTTACGCGTGCTCAAAGCCTGAAATGTACAGACAAACAAACGGAATGGGGTCCTATTCCTATGAACGTTTCGAACTTTATTTTGAGCTGAGTAGAATAAGTTGGTTCTTAGACAACATTCTGGGCAATTTAAAAGAATACTTAAAGGAACGCGCTGTTAGCATACGCCAAAACGATAAACGGGGCATCGGTATTGCTCTTTAATATGCGCAAGATGCAGAGGATACCGCATCTCTGACTATCTGAGTATATACACCCAATATCTGAGTATACTTTTAGATGTTACGTTTTATCTGCAAAAAGAAAGGAAAAAAGATAGGAGAATAATGTCGTGCTCGTGTACTCGATCCTTCATTCTCCAAACTTGAACTATAGTTGGTTGGATGAACGCTTTGTTGCATTCCAAGGTGATATGACACTTGACAAGCATACTTCGAGAGCCATGTGTGGATAACGACAGCGATATAAAAATGGATGCCGCGTCGGCAGTATAAAACAGCACAAAAAGTTAAAAGGTTGTTAGACTGCTGAATTTATAATAAAGAATTCTAACGTTTCGAGCTATTACCCTTCGTCAGTGAGTGAAATGAGTTCTAAAATAGGAATGGCAATTAGACTAAGTGTTATACTAGAGCAAGCCATGTAACAAAAATTAACCAAATGAAATGTGAGAAATAAAATCAAACATGTTTGTTTAAAGTGTTACTTTAAGTCAAACCACGTAATATAATAATACTGTAATATAATAATATAATAATAATAATAATAATAATAAATAATGATAATGTAATAATAATAATATAATAATAATAATATAATAATAATAATAATATAATAATAATAATAAAATAATAATAATATAATAATAATAATATAATAATAATAATATAATAATAATAATATAATAATAATAATATAATAATAATAATATAATAATAATAATATAATAATAATAATATAATAATAATAATATAATAATAATAATATAATAATAATAATATAATAATAATAATAAAATAATAATAATATAATAGTAATAATATAAAAATAATAATATAACAATAATAATATAATAATAATAATATAATAATAATGTAATAATAATAATGTAATAATAATAATATAATAATGATAATATAATAATAATGATATAATAATAACATAATAATAATGGTAGAAGTCAGTGCAATCCTGATGAAAGGAGACTTCTCTCTTTGCTCATTCGTCATGGTGGTCTAAATATCATCAACCCGGTAACTAGTGCAAGTGGAGAATACCTTACTTCACAAAAGATCAGCGAACCACTAAAAGACATGATTGTTCAACAGAAGGAATCCTTTAATAAACCGCAACTACAATCAATCAAGACAGACTTGCGTCGGTTAAAGCAACAGGAAATTAAAAGTGTGGTTCAAGAAACTAGTGAAAGCCTGTCTATACCAAAGCAAAGAGTGATGGATCTACTTTGTGAGAAAGGATCATCGTCGTGGTTGTCGGTATTGCCATTACAAGATCATGGTTTCAATTTAAATAAAGGGGAACTCCATGATGCGCTTAACTTACCATATGGATGGCAGTTGAAAAACGTACCCCATCATTGTAAATGTGATAAAGTTTTTTCAACAGACCATGCCATGATATGCCCCTATGGTGGACTGCCCATTGTAAGGCATAACGAGATCAGAGATATAACAACCCAGTGGCTGACGGAAGTATGTACTGATGTAGAAAGAGAACCACAGCTTCAACCACTCTCAGGTGAAATCATATTACTACGCACGGTCAACAAGCAAGATGAAGCAAGATGAAGCAAGGTTAGATACTAGAGCAAAGGGATTCTGGAGTAGGCAGCAAGATGCATTTTTTGATGTAAGGGTTTTTCATCCAAACGCGTCGAGCTACCGAAGCACCAGTATCCCAGCACTCTATAGACAACACGAGATGGCAAAGAAGAGAGAGTATGGCGACAGGATCAGGGAAGTGGAATATGCTGTGTTCACTCCACTTGTATTCTCAACAACGGGCGGAATGGGAAAAGAGACAATCGTTGCCTACAAACGTTTAGCCGAGTTACTTGCACAGAAGCGAAAGCTAGAATATGGTGTAACTCTTGAGTGGATGCGATGCACGTTATCTTTTGTCTTGATACGATCAGCTGTGATGGCAATAAGAGGTACTCGCACGGTTTCAAACCGGGATCTACATGCAAACATTGAACTGGGCTATACAGGGAGCCGCTTAGGAGTTTTTTAAATTCTATGTATATATAATTATAATTAATATATATAAATTTTAATATCATGAAATGTAAATGAACAGTTTTTAAGTCGGTACATTTTAATCTTCTCTTCAATTTGTAATTGTATGATTAACTGATAGATTCTCAATAAAGTTCCATAAAAAATTAATAATAATAATATAATAATAATATAATAATAATGATATAATAATAATAATAATATGATAATAATAATATAATAATATAATAATAATGATATAATAATAATAATATGATAATAATAATATAATAATATAATAATAATGATATAATAATAATAATATAATAATAATAATAATATAATAATAATAATATAATAATAATAATATAATAATAATAATATAATAATAATAATATAATAATAATAATATAATAATAATATAATAATAATAATATAATAATAATAATATAATAATAATAATATAATAATAATAATATAATAATAATAATATAATAATAATAATAATATAATAATAATAATATAATAATAATAATATAATAATAATAATATAATAATAATAATATAATAATAATAATATAATAATAATAATATAATAATAATAATATAATAATAATAATATAATAATAACAGTATAATAATAATAATATAATGATAATAATATAATAATAATAATAATAATATAATAATAATATAATAATATAATAATAATAATGTAATAATAATAATACAATAATAAAAATATAATAATAACAATATAATAATATAATAATAGTATAACAATAATAATATAATAACAATAATATAATAATAATATAATGATAATAATAATAACAATATAATAACATTAATCTTTTCGTGTTTGGAACACGGACGTATTGGCTTATTTTACTTGGAAACACTGCCGGCACAGGAGTAACAGTTTTTATTACAATAATAAAAAAACTTAATGAACTCAATATAGTACTTTCAGGCCAACCACGTCCCCGTATTTTGTCCGGGGCCGGGGTCAATTTGACACCCCCTCTCAGCGGTACTAATAGACTGGCATGACATGGCTTCACCTTCAACATTAACTTAATGTTTTTTAGGATTAGAATTAGGGTTAGGATTAGTATTAGGGTTCTTTGCTGTCTTAAATAATTTTTTCACTGCTTCACTCGATTGATGAATGTTAGCCGTGTAGAGTCTTTTTGTTTCGAAAGTGACGATTGAATGCCGGGCAGTATTGGGTACCGTGCATGGTTGGATATCCTCTAGGTGTGTCAACGAATTCCTTAAGTGCTCTTGAGATAGATATTTTAGAAATGTGGGAACTTGGGGATATCTTGAAATGAAAGATGAACGTTCGTCAAGCTCTGTCCTCAGTAAAATGATTTCTTAGCCCAAGACGTGGATCGAACCTGGAACCTTCTGATGACTGGTGAGACGCTCTGACCTCTTAGGTCGCTTAAGTCGCGCATATGTCAAACTTGCACTTTAGCTCACTATCTGAGTCTTGGTAGCTTGGTAGCCATAGTTGCTAATTTTTCTTGCTAAAAATTCTTTAAATGCAAATCCACTACTTTTGCTAACCAATCATAGCTTTTCATCTTTTGTCCTTAAACGAAAGTCGAAATTTAGATTAGTTGCCATCCGTCATGCATGCAATTCGCTCTTCCTTTTATCCTTTTTGATATCTTCTTCATTGCAAATAAATCATTATTTTTGCTAATGTGTGCATTTACATTTTTCATAAATTGACCCAACAAATCGTCATATATAAAATTCAAGTAAAACGGCCAAAGTCGCTCAGTCACGGGACATTTCAGGTTTAAATATTTGAATTTAAAATTCATGATATCAGAACGATCAAAGCTTTGTTTGAACTCTACTTGAAACCCACTTCGTATTACCGCAGCAACGAGAAGTACTATTTAATTATTTTCATTTCAGAACGACAGGACAGCTATACATACGTCAAAGGAATTAGATGTAATATTTCAAGAACGAGTTGGTGTTCTTCCTCCGATTTCTAGATACCGAGAAACGAGTTGAAAAACGAAGCGATGCCGAGTTTTTTTTAACGAGTTTCGAGGTATCTAGTAATTGGAGGAAGAACACTAAATGAGTGTTTGAAATTACTTCTCAAACGAACCAGTATTTTAGGCGAAAATCCAGCCGAAAGTTGGAAAAATTCAGTTGTAATCTTCCTCCGATTTCTAATTACTGATTAATTATGTATTTCTTTTGTTTTTGCTTTATGAATTATTAATGATTTTGAGAATGCGTTTTCAAGTGGGAGGAATTCGTTTTAGTCCGAGGCGAAGCAGAGGATTGGAACACATTCCGACAACTTGAAAACCCGATCTAGTCCAAATTGGGGGCCTTTGAATGATTTCTCAGAATCAACTGGTGTATTGGCACAACGAATTAGTGTATTAGTAATGAATTTTTCGATGGATAAGCCGATTGTGTGAAATTATATTTTAAGTCCAAGAACTTGAACTATCATTTCTAGTCCAAGGAGTGGAAAAAACAGTTCGAGTCCTCTGCCCAGTACTTCAGTCGTATTTTAAATTTCCTCATGTGGTGCCATTCAATCTGATTGAATGATATAGTCATAAATTATTAATGAGTTTGAGTATTAGGTGGAAAGAACGTGTAAGGAATTCTTACAACCAAGGAACTCTACTGGTTTCAGAGTTTGGCTAGTTCTGGGTTACTAAACCGTACCTATGCTCTTGCGTAAGATTTTTAGGGATTTTTCGGTAAAGCCTCTTATTTTGTGAAAAAACTTTTGTTTGACCACTTGGTCAAGTTAAACGAGTGTAATAATGATTTGAAATGTTGAATTGTTAAGTGTAAACTTGTACAATTTTCCTTCCCTGATGTGTATGAAAATGTACATCATTATCTACCGTAAATTTGGTGGATTCTGATATATTCTGAATGTTTTTGACTCGTAAACTTGCTGTGGATTTTTGTGCTTTCTGACCATAATTCGCCCATCGTCACAGCTATAAAGATTTATTACTCAGGAAAAAGTTCAATAGAAAAGTTTAAGGCCACGATTATCCTCTCCATACGTCATTGACTTCAGTATACTAGACGCGCTAGTGGTATCTGTAAGTGAACTTGTTAAGAAGTAGGAACTGTTTTACTGTGTTTATATAGCCTGATCCACAGACGAGGAGAAGATTGGGAGAACTCGAAAGCTGCAGTGTACGCCGGAAACCGAAGGTCGAGGTTTTACACAGCTGCTTGAGAGTTCCACCAACCTGTCAAAGTGTTTGCATCATGCTATATAAACATTTTATATAGACAAAACAGTTTCTATTTCTTTTATAAAATAAGCAAAAATCTCAGCAATAGTAATTGCGAATAACGAAATCTATTTTCAATTTCTAATAGTAAGTTTTCCTTATTACATCGTAAACCAATCAGAGCTTACCATTCGCTTTAAGAACAAATTGTGGTGTCAGCAAACCAATAAGAGCTTTCCATTAGCGCCAAGATTACGCTTTTTTCTTGCTCTCCCAAGCTCCCGCGTGCATGCATAACTCAATGGAGCACGCCAAATCATGAACCATTCCTTTATTAATCGTTCCAGGTTAAAAGCACAAGCTAATTCTTTTTGTAGTCTCGTCTGCACAGTGAAACGAGCAAAACAAAGCTTCTTTGGTCTGTAAAAATAATGCAATTTTTCAAAATATAATTTAAAACAAAGATGAGCAATATCTCTCAGGAAGTCAAATCAAAACATCTAACTTCCCCGAAAAGTTATCTACAGACAATTTTCATGCCTCCGTGTCTTAGAGATTTTCGTATGGACTCTTCCTTAAATGATAATAAGGATTCTCATCTGTTTCGTCGTTGGTCCGTCGAAGGGAGGCATAGGGTGCAAATTCTGTCTGCAAATCGCCAGATGGGCTAGTTTGAATTGTGGAAGGGTGGCCAGCGCTTTTCCTTTTACCATTCCAGACATCGGTCATAGCTAAGTCTGCTTTCTTGATTTCGGTTTTGCCTTCTTTGACTAAAGCTCTATATGTGAGGTAGGCAACTACGAAGATAAGAATAAACAGAAGTACAGCGAGGATAACTGTAGCTATGAAGAGCTGTTTCTTTTGATCATCTGAAAAAAAGAAAAGGTTGTGAATGGTTACATTTCACAAGAAACACTTTCTTTTGATTAATCTAGTAAGTTTTGTACCATATTATAGCATTGAACTGTGGTATACATCCCTCAAACAACCCTTATTTTGTTGCCAATTGTGACCACTTCACTGGGTAATTTTCAGTCGAAGCTGAGTTGACATAAACGTGGCAGGGCAATAATTTTTATTACTCTACCTTTTACATTTAGAAGTCATTTGTGATTTCTTCTTTTTTATCGATATATGTAATGTTCATATATGCATTTCTAGGACTAATTTGACGGCCAATTCCCATTATTTCCGATTGTTTTTATTTTGACATGTCATCGTACCCCCCTTCCGTGGTTGATGTACTTGCATGAGGTACTATAAGTACAGGTTAAGTTTTGAAATCTTGTTAGCAGACGTAGCACTTTATAAGAGGTCTGCCGAAATGCATAGTGCTTTGTAGTTTTACAGTTTTCTAGGGACCATTCCCACGGTTTTTTTCAGGACTTTCGTGTAGACATTTAAAGAAAACGATATATTTTTTAAAAGCATACATGTTTCAACAACTTCAAGATGCCATCTTCAGTGCAGAATGAATGATGTGAGGTAATATGATACAATAATATATGAGTTAGGATATGAATAAATTATTTACAATTGATGAGGAAGTGATCTGCTTACAAATACAGAATTATTTGCATAAAGTGATGATAGGTGTATTTATAAACTGAAAATAGTATTGAAGTGATGAATTTGGACGTTGAGATCGGGATTGATTTTGTTGATATGAAGAGCCTCTTTGATTTTGAGGGAGAAGGTTGAATGAGCGGAGTCGATGATTTTAAAGCAAGAGTGTGAAAATTGCTTTTTACAAAAGGGAGAGGCGTGAAGATGTTTGTAGATGTTTGAGTTTCTGTCCGTATTCGTGTGTTCCTTCTACAAACATCTTCACGCCTCTCCCTCTTGTAAAAAGCAATTGTCACACTCTTGCTTTAAAATCATCGACTCCGCTCATTCAACCTTCTCCCTCAAAATCAAAGAGGCTCTTCATATCAACAAAATCAATCCCGATCTCAACGTCCAAATTCATCACTTCAATACTATTTTCAGTTTATAAATACACCTATCAACACTTTATGTAAATAATTCTGTATTTGTAAGCAGATCACTTCCTCATCAATTGTAAATAATTTATTCATATCCTAACTCATATATTATTGTATCATATTACCCCACATCATTCATTCTGCACTGAAGATGGCATCTTGAAGTTGTCGAAACATGTATGCTTTTAAAAAATATATCGTTTTCTTTAAATTTGTATTGACTTTGATGCTACTGAGAAATTATGGTAACTTTCATGTAGGTTTTACACCATTCACCACGGTTCACACGCTTACTAGAGCTTTATTTCCGATTCATTTGAACCTACTATGAACGAGGATGACCTTTTCATGAGTAAGTCTTCATAAATACGAGACAACAACTTTGAAAAACTAGAAGATAAAATATATTCCGAAGAATAACGTCCATTTGAAAACTCAAGATGGGAGTCAACAACAAGACGAAATTTTGATTGAAACTGTGATACTTCGATGTTATTACAAAGCTATCCACAGATGTCTTATTATTGACTGCTATCTTGCTATAACTCATATCGTTACTCTTCGGAATATATTTATCTACAAACAAACAAACAAAAAATTATATTTTACTAACTATACTCTTAGCCAAATTGGATAAGATCTATTTATTTGCATTTGTCTATGTTGTTTTATTACTGATTATTGTAACTGATTAGTATATCTAATAGCATGGTTTCGAGCAGAGGCGTGCTGTGACTAAAATTTTTAGGCAAGCGCTCATGTTGCATGGGATATAAAGGGAACGCCCTTCTAAAGGGTTTTGGAAGCATATACCCTGGAACGTTTGAATTTTAAAACCCCTAGAAGCCCATTGTGTTTTCGATTTCTGGTTCAAGTTTCCCGAAAAATTAATATGATTATAGGCTGTTATTCAGATCGGTTTTTACTCATGAATTAAAGGACATTTTTATTTGCGTCAGCCAGGACTGCCATTAGAGGGAACCCAATAGCTTGGTCAAAAGTATAGTTTGATTGCGATATTAAGAGATTCAGCCATGTATTAGCTCATCAAGACGTTTTTGTTATCATTTAATACCATATTCTCAATTTTCATTTCTCAGGATTTGGCATGTTCTACCCTCAAGTAAACTCTAAAGCGTCCGAGTGCGATCAGTGAATTTTTTAAACCTCAGTCAAGTATAATCTGGAGCATTCCTACTTTACTTTTGGTCGATGAATCGTTTTATGTGTCGCGTGTAGGAAAAATCTCCATCACTGATTCAGTGTGTGGTTTAAAACGTCTCATGGTATACTCAAAAGATAAATTCGTCACACTACTTGCGAACGCTGACGCTAGACCAATCAACTATCAGGTGGTGGTCCAAAGAAGCGTCGCATGACTACCATATGTATTCGGCGAATTGCAAGCCTCTGAAGGTAATCTGGCTCATGCGCATTTGTGCGTTGTGAGTCCTGAAGGCAAGTGGCGCTTGCCTTGGTTAATGATCAAGAAATAAATTGAATTCTTAAGCAGATCGTGATATAACAACACGTAATCGCAGCAGAGGGATGAAGATTAGTTGGTTTTAATTCACTTGACGTACTTACGGAGGAAACAACCACAATCATCATGTAAACACGAAAGGGTGAAAATAAACAATAATGGCATTTCACCAACTTTAAAGTTTCAGAAAATAGATCTAAAAGTCCCTTTTTTTGCAAGTATTATTGGGGAAGCGGTGCTTGCTTGTTCTTCTATGACAGCACGCCACTGGTTTCGAGTGCTATTTCGAAAAAAAACACGCACAAGCGAGTTTTTCAAGGACTATCAAGAGTCTTGGCTATTGATTTTCCTGGTGGAAAGCGTAATTGTAATAAAAAGATCAGAGCCCAGCTCAGAATTCTAAAGTGTATCGCCACAATGAAATATGCAAGTCAAAAAGTTTTATAACATGTTTACTGACGTTTCGTTGCCGCGTGCAACATCTTCAGAGTGTAGGTTTACAGGGATGAGAAAAAAACTATATATATGAATCTATAATTACATATTGGAATAATTAGACGGCTAACCAATAGAAAACTGGGAGAAGTGACAGGATTCACGTCTCCCAGTTTTTTATTGGTTAGCCATCTAATTATTCCAATATGTAATTATAGATTCATATATATAGTTTTTTTCTCATCCCTGTAAACCTACACTCTGAAGATGTTGCACGCGGCAACGAAACGTCAGTAAACATGTTGTAAAACTTTTTGACTTGCCTATTTCATTATGGCGATACACTTTAGAATTCTGAGCTGGGCTCTGATCTTTTTATTACTACTATCAAGAGTGTTTGATAAAACGTATATCAATAAAAGAATAGACTGTTCTTGTCTTGTAGTCTAGTTATCATGTCATTGCAATGACAATTTTTAAATAAAGAAAGTAAATGAATAAATTAGTAGCTAAATATGTAGATAAATAAGTAAATGAATAAGTAAATAAAAAAATGAATTAATAAATTATTAAATGAATAAACGAAATGAACGAATAAAAAGAATTAACGAATAAACAAATAAACAAATGAACGAATAAACAAATGAACGAATGAATGAACGAATAAACGAATAAATCAATGAATGAACAAATGAAATAACGAATGAATCAAAAAGTAATCAACCTGTGGACGAATCAGCAACGACAACAGTGTGAGATGTTTTACTGAATCTGTCACGAATTTGACAGATGTAATTTCCAAAACTGCCTTTGTCTTCCAATTTTATCACTAGTATTGAACTAGGAAATGGATTTTGTACTTCAACGAAGCTGCTAATCGACTTAAGATCCTTAAACCAAGCGAACGTGACTGGCTGCTCTCCGGTGGCTGCGCACAGCATGGTGATAC
Organism: Heliopora coerulea; assembly: GCA_030142905.1. Lineage (NCBI taxonomy): Eukaryota > Metazoa > Cnidaria > Anthozoa > Scleralcyonacea > Helioporidae > Heliopora > Heliopora coerulea. The sequence goes on along the minus strand of JASJOG010000073.1, from coordinate 313,642 downwards.
TTTCTCCCAAGTTGGTCTTTATGGATGAGCTAGACAGGTTTGTCATAACTTTGAGAGGATTTTCTGAAAAGAGAAAGGTTATGGACCAAGGAGTAAGATCTGAACAAAGAATAACAAAGAGTAAGATCGTAACGAAAAAATCTTCGGCTGTATTTTAACTGAGTCTGGGATGAACCATGTAAAGTTTGCTGAAAAGTCTCATAAGTCTGATTCTACTGGGAAGAAGTTGTGATGTCAATGACTCATATTAGGGATTCCGAACAACTTTAAACTGGACTCTGGGAGTTGATGATAAACGTGATACGCGTTCTAGAAGTAATATTTAAATACCGGCAATGAGGATTAGACCGAGTTTTCAAGTAGGAGGAATTCGTTCTAGTCCGAGGCGAAGCCGAGGATTGGAACGAATTCAGAGTACTTGAAAACACAGTTTGGTCAGAAGTAAACAAACTTCTGCTTGACGAACACTGTAGTAAAAATAAGTCTGCTGAACAAGATGTTTCAACTTCCTGATATGCATTTGGATAATCAAGAAAGGGGCAAGAGGGTGCAGTTGTCCCCCTCACTTTTCGTCCTGTCTAGGTCTGTCGGTACATCCAGTACATTTATTGGTACATTACGCCTGTTTTTCGTGGATTGCGTTTGCATTTGAATTATCAAATTAAAAAATTGTTAAAAATGCTCCGGCGAGAGTTAACTACGGGAAAGACATCCAATACAAAATGTTCATAAGAGATTCTGTTTTGTTTTGAGATTTTTAACCGACAAAAATACTCATACCTCAAGACAAAGTGGTTGTGGTATCGGTGATAGCCGAAAAAGAAGATATGTTGGTATATATCATAGCTCTCGTGACCTACGCACTTTTACGAATTATTTTGGAAATTTACTAATACCATTATACCAGCCAGAGCTAGCAAAGTAGAACTCATTTGTTCCTTTATCGAATTTCAAGTTTCTCATGCCCTCGATTTAAGTAACTTTGATTTTTCCTTAATATTTGTCGGTACATTGCTAACATCTTATCGGTACATTTGTCCAAAATCTCCCCTGCCTCCCACTTTTGAATTCCTGGTGACGTAACTGCTGATATTGAGGGAGAAATGAGGGGTAAACGAGGATCCATTAAAAGATTTCTGAATACGCGAACAATCTGTTGTTATCGAAGCCGTAACACCAACTTTAAACAAGTTGGCGTAAAAATCTTATTTAGTATTTAGAAAAATCATTTGTTCGTTCTCATACTACCAGACTCATAAAAACAAACTGAATTTTTGCAACGTCCATTTTTATACTACGTACTGCCTTGAACATTTTATCAGAACAGCCTTTCTGGTGAGGTTGCACGTGCTTTCCGGCACATTATCATTCTCACAAGGGTAGAAAGTCGTGTGAATAATTGGCAAAGAGTGGTGACTCAATTTTATTTTTTCTTTCATATTTGAAAGGAAAAATAGTTCGATCGGACTCCTCAAAATGATTTGAAAGAAAATAAAAACATTTAATGAAAAGGATTATTTTGATAAAACGTAAAACTACCATTCCAAAATAATTGAAGTAAAAGGAAATATAAAATTGAAAGATTTATTTTCTGGCAAGTACGAACTAAACATTGTTTAAAACAATAGTTTAAACATAGTGTGGTAAATTGTGTGTGTATTGGTTATTTTTGCGACAAGTGGTGACGGATACATGTTCAGGACATGTCAATCAGGGGGGTGGAAAATTAATAAAAAGCGGTGTAGTTGTGCCTAGGGTAGAGTTTTGTATCAAACTAGGGTTTCATAAAGTATCAAATAATCAGTAGTCCGTCGAGTGTTATATTGTCATCGACCGAGTGGAGCATTTCCCGACAGTAGTAAAAGAGGAGTACAACTTAAAATGAAGACAATCCTCTCCACCATACACATATTTCAGTAATGTCGTTATGATTCTTACACCATTTCGGTTCAGTGGCACTATAAGCAGCGATTAGGTTTAAATTTCAGCTAATGACTACATGAGTGAATAGCCGACAAATGCGGAAAATCGCGATATAATTTCATCAAATTCCCCACATAAGCCGGATTTTTTAACTTTTAGACCTTGCTGTGGATATCCTTAGCTACGTATGTGACTGTTTACTTTTAAACAAAAATTATCAGGCTTACGGTAAAGATCAACAGGCAAGTCAGTCGGTATAACTGTTCTCAAACCCTACGAAAGTTGAGTTCTGTAACTAAATCATGGTAAAAAATTATCGCTAGGTGATTCTATTATCAAAATCAATAAAATACAATTAGCAATTGTGCGGTGATAAAGAAAAAATTACTTTTTCAGATTTGAATATAATGTCATGGGTTGTATTAAAACGAACCTTATGCAGGTTACCTCGCTGAAGAACTGGCTAAATGCGTTTTAATAATTGGTTAGCAAAAGCAAGGTGCTAGTCAGTTTTTCAGTAATACAAGAAAACATTTCGAGAAGCTATTGCAAGAACATATTCCTTGTCACATTGCGAATCTGAAACCCGAATATGTATTCCTGAAAAATTTCCGAAAAGTTGGAGACGTTACGAAAAAGCAGGGACCTCGGACCTCGGGGGAGGGGGATTGCTGGAAGAAGTTTATCCTTCTCTCTACTGTCGACATGACTTCCATTTACCAAGTAGTTATTGAATTCCTCTATTGTCCGAAGAGGAATTTCTCCTTTGCCCATCACCGATTTCCCCCCCCGGGACGTCCCCCCAACTTTGAGAAATGCTCCGTAGTCGCTGTTGAGATAACTTCTTGTTATGCTTGACGTAAGACAAATGAAGATAAAGTTCACTCTTGCAAGTTGTTTGGTGTGAATTGTATAAAGGCGTCAATTAAGCAGGCTGTTCAGAAAGTCCTAATTCTTTTGCAGGTAGTTTCATCAGAAAAATTCCTTCGAAATATTCGCTGCTGGTGGTCCAGATGTTTCACCGGCCTTCCGAGGGTGGTAAAAGCAATATGCATACCAAAAAGGGCTAGCTGAATCAGATAAAAATTCTCTGGTTTGAACCGATAAACTGAGCCGAGCCAAGGTTGCCCCTTAGAAGGACTCCTAAAAATCAGTCTACAAGTTGAAATATGGAATCTGAAATCCATTCTAAATTGCTTCCCTCACTCGCACTGATGAACTAGAAAAAAAAGGTGCCAGATTTTGGGGGATCCGGACCATTTCTAAAGCAGAATAGTATTATGAGACTAATATTTTTTATGTAAAAGCTCGCAGATATTCATGGATGTATGTTGGACGGTCGTCGCCCTCAAACCTCAAAAAAATTCTTTTTGGACTCCTGAAGAGAATCGAACCCGCAGCCGTCGTGACGAATGCCAAACTTTGAAAAATCTCCATGAATATCTACAAGTTTTCATGTGCAAAATATTAGTCTTATTGAACAGCATTATTAACGTACTGGGCTGTTGCATAGGTAGCACTAATGTCGAACGTGCACCTTAGCTCGCCATCTGAGTCTTGGTAAGTCAGTTGAAAGAGCATCTTACCGGTCATGAGAAGTAGCATGGAATGCTACTTCTCATGACCGTTAAGATGCCCTGCAATTACCTCTTTTACAACTTTATTTATTTTCTGGTTTCTCTGGGCAAATCAATGGATCATCGGACTGTCAACTTAGTTAGAATTCAAGTAGCTTAGTCGGGTCCGAATACTTCCAGAAACTGAACTAGTGCCCAGCGAAATACAATTTGAATTAAAGCAATAACTTTGAGTTATGTCATAACTCGCTTTTTTTGACAGTATAATAATTTTCTCAAGAATATCTTTTTCTTCGAAACGTTTTCCCGCGGTTTTTCCCGTTCTCCATCGAGATGTGGCGCACGCATGGCAGCCAATCAGAAGCAGTGTCGTACTACATTTATGTTATTAATAGTTGTTATGCTTACCTCTGCTAACCATTGTTTCACAGACATAGCTATACTTCATATCACAGGACGTCAAAACCCAAACAGCATCGTAAGCCCCGAGGGAAATGGAGGCACATCTTGACGTTTGAGAGGAGATCCTAGGCTCAACCACCCCAATGGCTTTGTAGTTGGGTACAGAATTTGAATACCTGAACGTAGAGGAGTTGATCGGTTTATCTAAACCAAACCATGCAATTTCATTATTTTTTCTAGTTAGCCTCAATAGAACAAATTCATTTTCTCCCTTTGTTGATATTTCAGCAAGAATGGATGCAAATTCCACACACTTTCTACGAGCGGCGTTAAAAGGTAAGGCTAACTTAGAGAGTAGGTAACATGAAGCTTTAAATTCTGTCCATCCTCTAGGGCATGTGTAGTTTCCTGGTGCAATGGAAAGAAGGACGATGTTTAGAAATACGAAATAAATGTAGCAGAAATGAACCAAAGTAGAAAAGCGAGTATATATTGGGCTGGATATATTGGACTTGCAATAAGTAAACGCTCTGAAAAATATAATCCGGAAAAGTTTTGAGTATTGAAACATCCTTAGGGAACAAAAACTATTTCCTTTGTTATTCGTGCCAAATCATGACAACTTTATTATTGCAATATTTGGTAATATTATACGCCCATGTTTGGACTGTTTGCTGAAAAAAAACCCTATAAATCACGCCAAAGGTTCGAAAACAAAAGTGACGTAAAGTTATGTAGATACGTAGAAATGCAGGGATGTAAGTAAGCGGACATGCAGATAAACTGCCATACATGCAGCTATGCATAGACGCTTACATATGTACATGGATATCTTGTTATTAAATTTTATTTTCTGCTTCAAGTTTTTTTATCCAGTTCAATTTATTTGAATGTAAATGGGATCAGTCAATCAATCAATCAATCAATGAAAGTATCTGTCAGTCTTTCTGTTAAACACTATGTTAGTCAATTTCCATCTATCTATCTATTTGTCAGTTTGAAAATCTGTTCATTACTCAGTCTGTGTATCTGACTATCTTCTCTCATTTAGTCAACTTTTCTTTTCTACTTTCGTGGCTCAGTTACCAGAGCACTGCACAAGAGTCGCTGACTCGCGGGTTTCATTGCCAGCCCCAGACCCCAGAGCTACATATTTTTCACTAATGGTTTCAAGAGGGTCTTAAATATATGATTCTGACACTCGAACATTTCTATTACTTAATGTCGACTCCATTCCGTGTGATCGAATGTAAATGCGTAATATTTTTTTAATATACCCTTCACTTTATCGGCATTACCATCTACATAAATACCGAACTTGTGACCTTGTTCTCGGCAATGGCTATCACATCTCAGTTCCTACAGAGCAGGGCACTGGATTTGCAGGGCAGTTACTTCCATTCGAAGATGATAAGCGAAGAGTCCCATTTTTCGTAACTGGTAGCAGTTGGGTCTTAAAGTGTATGATTCAGACTCTGGGAAATTTACTTTCACTTAAAATAGACTCAACTTCATGTAATGGTTTGTAAATGTATAACAATCCTGTGTTGGACATGTTAGTTCTTACACTTCCGTAATGTTAAGTTTAAAACATCCGGAATTGTGCGCAAGATGTATTTACGTGATAGAAGTAGTCACCAGAGTCGTGCAAAAAATATTAAAAAAATGTCTTGAAATCTTTCCAGACCAGAAAACAAGGAGCGAAAGCCTGATTCCAAAAAGTGAAACCATATTTATTTTCGACGTTTCGGCTATCTTGTAGCAATCATCAGGAATGATTCCTGATGATGACCACAAGATAGTCAAAACTTCGAAAATAAATATGGCTTCACTTTTTGGGTTTTCCATTGTTTTGTATTTTATTAAAATACTCAGTGGTTTCTGAAACTTCAAACCTGACTCGCCATTAAAGCTTCGTGTTACCACCTGATTCGGGGCAAACAGTATGAGAAACCTTTGATGACAATAGGAGGGCATTAATGACAAATATGTGGTTGCAGAGACTAACCTGGCGGTATTTCGTAGACTGAAATTCGGTTCCGTCCTCCACATTTTTGCGTGTGATTGCCAAGACAGGGGTAATTACACTCGGAGTCGTTTACTCGACCAATCCTTGCGTAAGAGTTAGGTGTCTTTCCACAAAAGCATTCCTTACTATATTGTAGTCCAACAAATGTATGATTGTCTTTCTTACATTTTTCAACGCACCATTCAAGTGTTAATCTTCTACTGTCGTTTTGTCTGTTTTCCAGTACTCGCTTTTTATCGTCGATAAAACATCCAAGGTAGGAAGGACTGTTCAATTCTAGGAGAATAATTGGAAAGGGTATACGAAATAGCTGTTTAGTGATTTTTGATTTTTCAATTTAATGATCGTTTTTTAGTTTATTTTTGTTATTATTAAACACGTTTCTGGGGTATACAAGGCTGACGTGATCTTTTGAATGTGTTTGTTGATGACCATGTCCATTGCGCCAGTTCTACGAGAGAGTCTTGAATTGCTTGGGGACTTGAGATAGTGTAAGAATTAATACCAAGTGGAACGTCATAGATTATCACTACGTGTGAAAATACAACGACATGGAACAGTAGGAGAACCGTAAGGAAGTCTCTAACCCAATTTCTTCAACTCTTTCATGCACTAGAGGACCTCTCCCTTGGACGAGTAAAATCTTTGGGGGTGAGCCAGAACAAAATAATGGTAGAGTGATCCTGCCGAGAAAGATTTAAAATTCTGGATACGGCCTCTTCAAAATTTCATCAGAAATCGAAAGAAGAATAAAGGTGCTGTTACACAATGCAATTTGTCGTGTAACTGCTCTCGTAATTTTCGTGGAAGACACGTTCCACAACATTTTTGTTGTGACTAACGTCACACGAAGTACAGCCAAGTTCTACTTCTCGCAACGATTACAGTACCACAGTAACAAATTTTCGAGACATTTTGCAATGTAACATGGTATCGCAACATGTTTCGTGATCAGCGAATGAAAATGAAGACAAGTTGCACGGTGAAACAGCGCTTGAAAATATGTAGGCAAGCAAACTAGGGCTAAAGAACAAATAGATCATCTGAAATTATCCTTATCATTAAAACCCTCGTTAAACACAGAGATGAACTCTATTAAAGCTAAATTGCTCGTTTAATACTCATATTTTTAAAGACTGTTTATATTCAGCTATTTCCTATGGTAATTTGTTTTCTTATCATAATAGTTTAATTATTTGCTGTAATTATTACCTTAACGTTTTTTATGCATAGTTTACTTAATTTTCATTTTTACATCTTTATATATACCCGGTTTTGAATACTAACGAACTTTTAGCCACATATTTTTAATCTTCTTGATAATGATATTAGGATTACGTCAAAACATCGAAATCTCCTATCTCTTATTTATCTTATTAAAACACTTAAGTGCCTGCTCAGAAATTAGAAAAGCTGCCATCAGCGACAAATTGTATCCGGACACCGTACAGAATCGTTGCTCTCTCCAAAAATGTAATAAATCTTACTTCTACTCCCAACCCCTCTTCAAAGTTGTTTGGTAACAAAAAATATTTAGTTTCAACACGAGAATCGCACAAAAATGACGTATATTGAGAACTCAGGATTGAAAAAAGGAAGGGTATGCAGATAGTTGTGGGGGATGCGTGTTCCGCAAATTAGGTAGATGATTGTAGTAACGCATGAACAAGAATTAATCCCATGTTTCAATGTCTTACTTCGGAAATTAATCAAGTCCAAGTACCAATTATGGACTCTAATATGCAATTCCAATTTTCAAATCACTCATCCACAAAGGTAATGTTGACTTACTTATTACAAACTCCTCAATGTAAAGTAGGTTCACTCGAAAAATGATGAAAAGACATGGCTCATTGGTTTCAACTTGTAATGGTAAATTTTACGTCACCCAAGGTACAAGAAAAGAAAAGGAGTGTGACAGTTTCCAAAATCAGTTTTAAGATGTGGGCATCTTTTTGTTACAAACTAAATTCGTTCTTTGTTTTTGTCGGAAGGTACCGTGTAATTTGCTCCATTACAAAAAGAACGCGTTTCTTGGCTTTTTATTTAATTACCGGCTTCGTTCCATAAATTGAAGAAATATGAATTAATTGCCGCGATTAAAATTACCGTTATTGCAAAGATTACACTGCAGCACGTTCCAGTTGTCACTCACCGATCTCTAGAGAAGACTGGATCTAGCATCGCATGTTCAAAAAATGAAACTAGAAGTGGATTGCGGCACCCGTTGATAAGGAACCAGCCGTGCGACTTCTGCACGGATAGTGCGTACATGGGTTTCTGTTGTATTTCTATTTCAGATCATCCTCAGGGTATTATGTCGCGAGAATATTTCTTGCACTTAAATTGGATAAAAACTCGCCTCTAATCCCTGTGGACTCGATAGCTCAACAGGTAGAGCGGCGGACTGGTATCCCGAAGGTGTGTGTTCAAATTCCGCTCTAGTCAGCATTTTTCAGTTGACTTCAGCAGTGTAGGTTAATTGTGGGTTTCTGTTGATAAAGCTGTATTTCGACATACGAAGTTGTTTCATTTTACCATATGGAAGATCAGGAAATATTTCCGAAAGTGCTGGACAAAAATACTTACAACGGCTTTGGTCCCTTAGTAATGGCGCGGGTCAAATTTTGCTGACTTCATTTTCTGGGCCTTTCAAACAATAGGATGTTCGATCCAGTCTTCTCTAGAGATCAACCTCTGTAACAAGTACCTAGAGCGCTGCTCATAATATTGTTAAGAGTGGTTCGTTTGAAACATTTGTGATATAGCGTGTTTCCGGAGTTTGAAAATGACAAATATTTTGTTGCAAAGACTAACCTTGCAGTATTTCATATACTGAAATTCGGTACGATCCTCCACATTTTTGCGTGAAATCTCCAAGACAGGGATAATTACACTCGGAGTCGTTTACTCGACCAATCCTTGCGTAAGAGTTAGGTGTCTTTCCACAAAAGCATTCCTTACTATATTGTAGTCCAACAAACATATGATTGTCTTTCTTACACTTTTTAACGCACCATTCAAGTGTTAATCTTCTGCTGTTCTTTTGTCTGTTTTCCAGTACTCGCTTTTTATCGTCGATAAAACACCCAAGGTAGGAAAGATTCTCCAATTCTACCAAAATATTCGGAATGATTATAACAAATAGCTATTGAGGGATTTTCGATTTTTCAATTAAATTATCGTTTCAGTTTATATTAATTATTATTCAACATCTTTCGGAAGTATACAAGACTTTGTGATATTTGGAATTTGTTGACGACAACTTTCATTGCGTCACTTTCACGAGCGAATTTTGAAAGCGTAGAAATTTGAGATAATCTTGGAATTGACTAATACCAAATGAGACATTTGTAGATTATTGATACATATCATAATATCGCGATATATAACAATAGAAGAACTGCCAATAAGTCTGTAATGCAACTGCTTTAAAATGCTCGGCATTGCGTCTTCAAAATTTCAACAGAAACTGGAAGAAGGGTGATATATTCAGGCACGCAAACCAGCACTTAACACGAAAATAGGCCATGTGATATTAGCTCAGATTACGGATGGATTCTCGGACAACGTCGTTAAATCCTAAGCCTTTCGGATCCACTGGAATTTGGGCCTCTTGCCCGTTGGGGTAATCCGATGGGCAAAATCATACTAACCATAACTTTATGGTTGCCGGTAGGGTTATCCAGTATAAATAAAGGAACTTTAAAGGAACTTTTATCTCAGGTATTACAAAAGCTCCAGTCACTGACAAATTAGACTCGGACACTACAAAATCATTACTCTCTCCAAAAAAATGTTATTAATATAAAATCCACTCGCAAGGAATATTCAGTTCCAGTGTGAGAATTACACCAAAATTCTGCCAGGTAATTTTGGTGGATGCGTGTAACAATAACCGTGTTAATGGGTTGTACGTTTAAGTCATACATTCTCAGAAAATTTCGATTTCAATTAATGCGGAACTTTTTAAATCTATCAAGACTTGTCAAGGGCATGAAAGGTAACGCTGAGTTATTTCTGTTGTAGAATTGGAAAAAAGAAGGATATTAACATCGCTTTCAGACCATCTGGAAAAAAGGACAAACTAAAGGGTAATACCAACTCCCTGGGTAAAGAATGGAAATGAAGACAGATCCTTGTATATTTTGCAAAATGGTATGTCAACATTTAGAATTTTTAGATATTTTAACATTTTACGACTAGACAAGTGCCATCGATATACAACATGACATACAAATTTTCTTTAAGTATCTAAATCGATAATTTATTCTCCGAAATATACCGCCATCTAACTACTTCTAAGGATTTGATATGTAATTTGATTTGATATTTGTAAAATGTTTGATAATAAGTGATAAATACTGTATTAGAGGAAGCTTCGATGATAATATAAATATTAGGTGAAGCTCCGATAGCTACAGTGGTGGTGACGGGACTTTTTCGGAGCATAGATTAAACCACGAGTTATTAGTGAGGTTCTTACCTCTGGAAACAGGCCTCTCACAGATATATTTTAATTTGCTTGAGCATTCTCTTGCCCTCCACGTTAACCGCTTGGTGGGTCTTGCCGCGACACACCCCATCTTTGAACTGAGATCATTCATACTATCCCAGGCGGTGAATGAAGCTTTACCTTCACCTACAAGCTTCAATGTTTGATTATCTTTACGCCGCAAACCAAGCCAGCTTTTGTCATTCATGTGCTTTCCAACAAAATCGTTTTCTTTCTTTGTGGAGATGGTTGCAAGATGAGAGCCAAAGTTATCCTTGCAACGCTGTCTGGCTGAATACCAATTAATGGTTTCCGTTCTTCCAAAGAAATAGCACGAATAGCCAAATTCCTTCCATCCTTTTCGGCAACCAAAATCATCTGAAAAAATGTGACAAAAAAATGGAGTCAAAGAATTTTTAAGGCCAAAACTCTAATGATGTATAGTATGCAAAAATAGAAGACATCAATTGTCTTTAAAAGTGTAAGAGTTGTGGTGAACAACTTTACACAGGACTTTATTTTGGATTTTGAAGCAGAACGTCTACTCGATCCTTTTCGGCAACTAAAGTCATCACCATGCAAAAAAACAAAATAGAAACAAAGAGTTTTAAAGTTCAAAACACTAATCACGAATAACAGAAGGAAATAATAAAGGTCAGTTGTCTTAAAAAGGGTGAAAATTGTCTTCAACAACTTTAAACTGGACTTTATTTTAAATTTCGAAACTGGATGTCTATTTGAGGCCAACAAATATGTTATCTAATTCTTACATCGCCCAGGCCGCAACCCCTCGAAGGGCAGAGCTAGTGTATTGATCTCGATGCGCAAGGTGACTCGGGGAGAAAATTTCGCCGCTCGTACCTTTATTTGCATTTATAAGCCCACATTTGATTTTCTAACAGATGGAAAAGTAGCGGTTTCTACGAAAAACGAAGAAATATAATGTTTGGATAGAGGCGCTTCTCAAAAATATAAAATTGAAGTAGTTTGATCTGCTATTTTAGAAATTAAAAATTAGATGATGCAAAAAATTTTTTAAAGTTAACCTTTAATTTTGTAGGCGAAAAACATGTTTCACGTAGCAAGACTTCAAGGTCGGATTAACCGGGTGCCCGATGTGGCATGCGACTATTCCTCCGGCCTCTTACCCCAGAAGTTAAGGACCTCAAAGAAACGCGCGTGTAACCACATCGATTCATTTCAAGAAAACCGTAAATTATTGCCCTTCTGGTTCATTTCAGAGCGTTTATTTGACCATATCTTTGAATTTTGGCTCAATACTCAGTGAAAGATTTGCAACTAAGACGAGCTTGAAAGGGATATGGAAAGGAGAGAGAAAGCCGCTGCCTAAGTGTATGGGCGCTTACGTTCACGTTGTGGGACCATTCAATGGATTTTCACAGATTCATGACCTTTTATATCATGCTACAAGCCTTGTTTTACTGGAAGAATCGAAATATCGAACAGCGTAGCGGAGTGATGGCAAACTGACCAACGGAGGAAGGTAAGAGTGAACTCAGATTACTAAATTGAGAAATTTACAAGGATTTCGGAATTTTTTGATTTTGAAAATTTTAAAAATTTGTGTTGGGGAATTTCGATGCTAATTTAGCTTCAAAAATACCATCACCATCTAACACAAAATCTTTCAAAGGTTACCTAACTAAAGTTAACTCAATGTTTAAGTTTGAAAAAATCTCATCTGCGCAATTTATAAAGTTGCTTAAAACCTGTAATGCAGGAAAGGCTGTGGGATTGGATAAAATTTCGAATTAAATTTTAAAAATTTCTGCCCTATATATATGTGTATCACTGGCAGAACTATTCAACTTATCGTTAGAAAGCAACATGGTTCCTGCTGACTGGAAAATGGCAAAAGTTACATATCCTAGGCGAGAGACTCTAGTACATATCTAAAAGATATACCACTCTAAATTTTTCAAAAAAATTTTTCACAGACCTACAGCCCTAAACTTATTACGACTCTCAGTCGCGCCTCTGCCGAGAACGCCCGCGTCGAGAGCAAATTCTCGACGAATAAAGGCACCTCTCAATTCTTTGAAATGCTTCTGGTAGATAGACCATCCTCGGACTTTACATGATGTCCCTTAGGCCAGCTCCAACTGTTATATAGGAGCCGAATTTAATGTTTGACGAACGAGCTACAAATCCTGCGACTGACCGCCATTACCAACGTCTCTCGCAAAGAAAACAATCCAATGCGCGCCAAAATCATAGCCTACCTCTGGTCACCTCACGTTAATACACAGTAAAATGGATTTAAATGTTACAATTAGGAAGGACTGATGGTTAAGAATCATTCCAGAAACAGTCCAGTGATAACAATTTGACAATAACAATTCCTTGCTATGGCTGTTGCTAAGGGACAATTAAAAGGATAGGCAATTTCTTTTCAATATTTAATCCTTTTACGTTGTCGAAATGAAGAAAATAGCAACGAGGAATGAAAAATTAATGTTTAATAATGTTAAATTTCATAATTCCAAAAAGTCGACTTTTTGAAATGTTGAGAGTACCATACCACTTTAATCTACCATGAAGTACCCACTGCAATTGCGTATGTCGTTACGATTATGTCGCTACTGAAAATCAGGCCATAATCATTCTTTATTATTTTTGGGAAGCTGCGTTGAAACCTGAATACCAATACCAGAATGCCTTTCGAAATCTTGTTTATCATGTTAATCGGAGCAATTATCTTTCCATTCGCTTTGAAAATTTAATGTTTGTATGACAATTTAAAAAATGCAAAGTATTCTTGTAATTGATGTCCTATCAATGTAATTGATGTAATTGATGTAATTGATGTAAGGAGATGTCCTATCTCTGTTAATATCTTACTTGACCAACAGTACTCAGTTACGCCAGACGAATGGAATTACTTCTTCTAACCAGTTGGTCAAGTGTGGTGTACCACAGAGTTCTATTCTAGGACCATTGTTTGCTGATAGGACGAGATTGTTTGCTGACGATACAAATTTAACAGCAGTAGGAAACACACTCAATGAAGTTGAAGCTGCAATGAATTTCGATCTGGAAAGCCCAAGTAAGTGGTTAATTGCTAATTAGCTAAGCTTAAATGTAGCAAAAACTGAATTTATGATATAAAGAGTCGTTCTCTAACCTGGAATTATTTTATTTTCGAGCTTTCGACTGTCTGGCTACAGTCTTCAACCGGAAGAATAAAGAGTAATAAGATGGTGTGTTCTATTTATACAAGTGATAAGCCGGAATGACGTAATGGGTAAAGCGGTGGAAAGTACAATAAGAATGGTTCGGATACAAAGGTTATAGGGAACTATTTCCGTGAAAGGATCGAGTATTTTCCTGGGAGTGCGCAGGAATTATTGTTCGCTTTGTTGGTTGAGGCATTGTGTGCCAGGATTCTAGTGTTTTCCGAATTCTATAGCGTCCCTCGTCGATAATAGAGGCGTTCTTAAAGTCTATGTTATAGTCGTGTTTCCAGGCTTGGTTTGCATCGTTTTACGGAAATAGTTCCATATAACCTTTGTATCCGAACCATTCTTATTGTAATTTCCACCACTTTAACCTTTACGTCATTCCCGCTCATCACTTGTATAAATAGAACACACCATCTTATTACTCTTTATTCTTCCCGCTGACAACTGTAGCCAGACAGTCAAAAGCTCGACAATAAAATAATTCCAGGTCAGAGAACGACTCTTTATATCATGTATAAACCTGACCGCGCATCCTCTATCTTTAAACTGAATTTATGTTGATTAGCTCTAAACCAATGATAAAAAGTATTTCAAATCAACAACCAAATATTGTGATAGAAAATAACGCAATAAAACAAATTAATGAATCTAAGTCTTTTGGTGTAGCCCTAGATCAGCACTTGTCGTGGAACAACAATACTGACAATATTTGTAAAAAGATTATTTCAGGGATATCAGCCCTTCGTCGGGCAAAAGATTTTGTTGAAGAAGAAACTCTGATTTCTATTTATAACGCTCTCATTCATCCTTATTTTACCTATTGCTGTGAAGTTTGGGACGTTTTGAGGGAGACACAATCCAAACGCTTACAAAAACTTTGAAATAGAGCAGCTCGATTCATTACAAATATGAGCAATGGTATTGACCAAGAAATTGCTTTAAGTGCTTTAAACTGGGAACCACTTAGAATTCAAAGACGAAAAAGTAAAGCAAAACTCATGTTTAAGTTACTTAACAATATTGGTCCAACATCACTTACTGATTTATTTACTTTCAAAAGTGAATCGACAGACTATGAACTTCGTGGTATTAAAAGAACACTTTGCCTACCTCAGCCACGTACCAATAACATGAAAAAAAGCCTTGCATTTAATGGACCACAAGGCTGGAATTCATTACCAAACAAACTTAAAGAAATGAATTCTTTCAAGACTTCAAAAAAAAATCGCTTCCCACATTTTCAAAACAAATACGGACGTCATTTAATTGTTAATAGTCGCTCATATCCTACCATACTTCATGTAATGTTTTTTATGGTATGTGCTTTAAAATGTAAATAGTATAATATACATCTTGTAATTTTGTTATTGTTCACGATTCATGAGGAAATCAACTTATGTTGACAATGGTTAGCATGTTAAAATAAAGATCATCATCATCAGGTGTGTCAACGAATTTCTTAAGTGCCCTTGAGATAGATATTTTAGAAATATGGCAGCTTGGGGATATCTTGAAATGGTTGACGAACGTTCGTCAAACTCTGTTCTCAGTAAAATGATCTCTTAGCCCAAGACGGGGATTGAACCCGGAACCTTCTGATGACTGGTGAGACTCTCTGACCTCTTAGTTCACACATATGTCGACTTAGGTCGCTTAAGTCGCACATATGTGAAACTTGCACCTTAGCTCACCATCTGGGTCTTGGTAGCTTGGTAGCCGTAGTTGCTAATGTTTCTTGGTAAAAACTCTTTAAATGCAAATCCACTACTTTTGCTTGAAAATCATAGCTTTTCATCTTTTGTCCTTCAAGGAAAGTCTAAATTTAGATCAGTTGCCATCCGTCATGCATGCAATTCGCTCTCGCTTTTATCCTTTTCGCTCGACAGATTGCAAGTTAAATTGAGTCGTCATTGAGGTTTGTAGATTTATAAATTCGAATATGATCACCTTTATGTACTTATTTATACATAACTAAGATGGTTGCACTTCAGGAAATGAACGTGTAAGTATATTTACTGTTTATTTTTAATTGATATCTTCTTCATTGCAAATATATCCATCATTTTTGCTGATGTGTGCATCTACATTTCGCATAAATTGACCCAACATATCGTCATATATAAAATTCAAGTAAAACTGCCAAAGGCGCTCAGTCACGGAGCATTTCAGACATAAATATTTGAATCTAAAATTCATGATATCAGAACTATCAAAGCTTTGTTTTGAACTGTACTTGAAACCCACTTCGTATTAACACAGCAACTAGAAGTACCATTTAATTATTTTCATTTCAAAACGACAGGACAGCTTTACATAAGTCAAACGAATTAGATGTAATATTTCAAGTACGAGTTGGTGTTCTTCCTCCGATTTCTACATACTGAGAAATGAGTTGAAAAACGAGGTGAAGCCGAGTTTTTTAATAAGTTTCGAGGTATCTAGAAATCGGAGGAAGAACACTAAACGAGTGTTTGAAATTACTTCTCAAACGAACCAGTATTTTAAGCGAAAATCAAGCCGGAAGTTGGAAAAATTCAGCCGTAATCTTTCTCCGATTTCAAAATACTGATTAATTATGTATTTCTTTTGTTTTTGCTTTATGAGTTACAAATGAGTTTGAGACATATACTTGCTGTCTCGCTTTCATTGATCCATAAATAATCAAAACTACCGACACAATTTCCAAATTTTATTCGTTTGAACTCTACTATTATAATGCTAAAGATTAAAAATGTCCATTTGGATCAAAATAAACAACTACTTATATAAAAATACGCTCACATTCCCTGTATCTACAGTATTTAGACAGGAATAAACGCTGTTCCACATGTACGTAGATAGTGGCAAATTTGCAGGGAACATGCAAGAAAGGAAGACAAGGTTTCAAAATTCAGTCATTCGTTCACATGTTGCCTGTTTAACTTTCAGCGAAGACATGACGAAGATGCTTGATATTCAGACCATTAAACATGATAAGAAAGTAATAAAACATAAACCGAAAAACGTCATATTGTTAGCTTGATATTCAAGTTATAAAACATGACAAGACACAAATTAAGGTACAGGGTTATATTTCGACGCCATTTCAATTTCAATGTCAAACAAACTAATCAGCAAACAAACTGCTATCTATGCACGTGCATATACATAGATGTTTGCTTATCAGCTAATTTGAAAGAGACTTTGAATGAGAGTCAAAATATCACCGCACCTTTGTGTGTGTCTCGTCTTGCATATAACTTCAATATAAAGCTAACGAGATGACGAATTTCAGTCGATGATTTATCCTTTACTTTTTGAAATTATCGGTTGGTTACGGTTTTAAGCATGACGATACCAACGAAAGGTTTAATAATTGTTTGTGAATATGTTCATAAATATTTTTATATAGAATACAATCGCCTTTTTCAAAAGTAGATTTCTCCGATATTTATTGAAATTTAAGCAGCACTTGGGTATATGCGGCACCATTCATAATCCACTTTCGCTTGGGATGTTGGTAAAATGTATCTCACTGGAAAGTGGTCGCTCCATCCACTGTAGTAAAGATTTTGAAGTTCTACAGCACAGTATAATAGTCTATATATGTTGACTACTTCCTCGTTGATACTGCAAGATAACTATGATTTTGTAATACATCTACCGAACAACTTTCAAGTGAACTTAACGACATGAAAGTCTCGTGGTTAACTCTTTCATTAAGCATGATGTCAGACGATTCAAGACGGTTCTCGTATAGAACTTCTCCTCCTCCACTTATGGATCCCAATAACAACAGAACAAACAATTTCTTAATGAGATAGCATATGTTATTCAAATTCTAACTGTTACGTTAAAAATACTTTTTTTTAGCTGCATTCGCTCATCGTCTTCCCATCCACAGCCGTTTTAAAAGTTTAAGAGTTTCCTTTCGAAGATGGGATTTGGTGATCGCAAATATAAAACGCACTTTTTTCACTTTATCAGTCCCCATAGATAAACCGCATGATAGGCTCAGCTCATCTCAAAAATGAATACGCATTTGGCTATTGCCTTGCACAGCAAACAGTGATCGTAAATACCCCCTCGAATATGGCGATACAAATCAGAGACAGTAAATTTAATACATAATTCGTACGTTAATTCCTAACGACATCAAAATTAGAATATTGAATTCGTTTGAAACTCACCTGATCTTACTAGAACGTTAAGAAACGCAACCAAAGCAACTCTAGTTAGTAACGGCGCGCTCATTTCTTTTGATGTCTGGATCGATGTTGTCGGTAAAGGTGGTGACAATTGTGACCAGAGGAAGTTGTAATGAATAATCAAAGATCTTTTAAAGCCAAATGACAATGAGTGGTTGAACTATACGACAGAGTTGGGTTTGATATCAGTTCTGAAATTTAACTTTAAAGTAATTAAAGTATTGTTTAAAGTAATCTTTTCCTATTTCAACTAAGCTTAAGCTGTCACATTAACAGAAGATCACCTGTGAAGCTATTTCCCTACAGGTATTCTAATTTTTTTATTCTGTTTCTTGTTTACCTGGAAGATCGCACAGGAAGATTGTTTCTGTTTCAAGTGACTCTTGATATGGAAATTCTTTTTCAACTTAGTAGACATTTCCCCTTCCTGCACGCAGCGCCATACATTCACCGAGATAGCGCAGACAATTTGATATAATTTGTAAAATTATACCACTCGAAAATTCAGTATTCGGTTATTTAATAGGTATAGTCTACACAAAATTGTGAATTATCTCTGTGACAAAATCACACCTATAATCCTGACATAATTCTGTTTACTTTGGGAAAAAGAAAGCAGTATAAAGAAGGGAAGTGATTACGAACAGAATTAAAATATTTTTAAAGAATGAAAGCTTTAATGATAGACCATTCGTGTTTTTTACTGAAAATACACATGAAATTAATTTTTTTATCCAATAAATCCTCGTTACCAAGAGTATTCAAACGATGTATAAATTATCTTAATAAGGAAAATTTCGCAGAAATATCATGCTTCAATCAACGCTTATGAAGTCATGGCTGTTCGTATCCAAATTTTCATCACCGCAATGATTTTTAATATAACGTTTTTGTCATCTTTAAAGCATGATATCTCATGAAGTATATACTTGGAAGAAACTGCTTTATTTCATTATTTGAAAGCTTTTGATACATTTTAAAATGTATATTGGTTACAATCACTTTCTTGTTATCAACAGTAATATCAACAAAATTATACGGTATCATGCCCCAGAGGTTTTTGAGACTTCCTAGGCCGAGGAGGGCAAAAACTGACAACAGAACGGAAACTCTGAAAGTATTTAAGATTTTATTGTGAAATAAATTGCCATGCAAAACCAGGCAGTGTTGAAATAATTTAAAGGCCGGGAATGAGGACTAGACGTAATATTTCGAACACGAGTTGGTGTTCTTCCTCCGATTTCTAGATACCGAGAAACGAGTTGGAAAACGAGGTGAAGCCGAGTTTTTTTTAACGAGTTTCGAGGTATCTAGAAATCGGAGGAAGAACAGTGAACGAGTGTTTAAAATTACTTCTCAAACAAATCAGTATTTTAAGCGAAAAGCCAGCCGAAAGTTGGAAAAATTCAGCCGTAATCTTCCTCCAACTTCTAATTACTGATTAACAATATAGTTCTTTTGTTTTTACTTTATGAATTATTAATGAGATTGAGAATGCACTTTCAAGTAGGAGGAGTTCGTTTTAGTCGGAGCCGAAGCAGAGGATTGGAACACATTCCGAGAACTTGAAAACCCAGTCAAGTCCGAATTGGAGGCCTTTGAATGACTTCTCAGAATCAATTAGTGTATTGGCACAATGAATTAGTGTATTGGTAATGAGTGTATCGATGAATAAGCCGATTGTGTGAAATTATATTTTAAGTCCAAGGACTTGAACTATCATTTCCAGTCCAAGGAATGGAAAAAACTGTTCCAGTCCTCTGCCCAGTCCTTCTGTGTTATTTCAAGTTTGCTCATGTGGTGCCATTCAATGTGATTGAATGATATAGTCATAAATTATTGATGAGTTTGAGAATTAGGTGGAAAGAACGTGTAAGGAATTTTTACAACCAAGGAACCCTACTGGTTTCAGAGCTTGACTAGTTCTGGGTTACTGAACCGCACCTATGCTCTTGCGTAAGGTTTTTAGGTTTTTTTCGGTAAAGGCTCTTATTTTGTGAAAAAACTTTTGTTTGACCACTTGGTCAACTTAAACGAGTGTAATAATGATTTAAAATGTAGAATTTTTAAGGATGGAAAGGTGTGCAATTGTCCTTCCCAGATGTGTATGAAAATATACATCATTACTTACAGTGAATTTGGTGGATTCTGATATATTCTGAATGTTTTTGAATCGTAAACTTGCTGTGGATTTTTGTGCTTTCTGAGTACAATTGGACCATCGTCACAGCTATAAAGATTTATTATTCAGGAAAAAGTTCAATAGAAAAGTTTAAGGCCACAATTAACCTCTCCATACGTCATTGACTACAGTATACTAAACGCGCTAAGGGTATCTGTAAGTGAACTTGTTAAAAAATAGAACCTGTTTTACCGTGTTTATATTGCTAGATCCAAAGACGAGGAGAAGATTGGGAGAACTCGAAAGCTGCTGTGTACGCCGGAAACCGAAGGTCGAGGTTTTACACAGCTGCTTGAGAGTTCCACCAACCTCTCCGAGTATTTGCATGATGCTATATAAACATTTTATATGCACAAAACAGTTTCTATATCTTTTATAAAATAAGCAAAAAACTCAGCAATAGTAACTGCGAATAACAAACTCTGTTTTCAATATCAAATAATAAGTTTTCCTTATTCCTTCGTAAACCAATCAGAGCTTACCATTCGCTTCAAGAACAAGTTCTAGTGTCAGTAAACCAAAAAGAGCTTCCCATTAGCGCCAAGATTACGCTTTTATCGTGCTCTCCCAAGCTCCCGCGTGCATCCATAACCTGAATGGAGCACGCCAAATCATGATCCATTTCTTTATTAATCGCTCCAGGTTATAAGCATATGCTAATTTTTTTTGTAGTCTCGTCTGCAGAGTGAAACAAGCAAAACAAAGCTACTTTGATCTGAAAAAATAGTGCAATTTTCCAAAATATAATTTTAAAAGAAGATGAGCAATATTTATCAGGATATCAAATCAAAACGTCAATGACCGAAAACTCATCGACCAAAATTTTCATGCATCCGTGTCCTAGAGATTTTCGTATGAACTCTTCCTTAAATGATAATAAGGATTCTCATCTGTTTCGTCGTTGGTCCGTCGAAGGGAGGCATAGGTTGGAAATTCTGTCTGCAAATCGCCAGGTGGGCTAGTTTGAATTGTGGAAGGGTGGCCAGCGCCTTTCCTTTCACCATTCCCGACATTGGTCATAGCTAAGTCTGCTTTCTTGATTTCAGTATTGCTTTCTTTGACTAAAGCTCTATAGGTGAGGTAGGCAACTACGAAGATAAGAATAAACAAAAGTACAGCAAGGATAACTGTAGCTATCAAGAGCTGTTTCTTTTGATCATCTGAAAAACAAGAAGAAAGGTTGTGAATGGTTAAATTTCACCAGAAACAGTTTCTTTTGATTAATCTAGTACGTTTTGTTCTATATTATAGCAATCAACTGTGGTATACATCCCTCAAACAACACTTATTTTATTAACAATTGTGACCACTTCACTGGAAAATTTTTAGACGAAGTAGTGTTGGCTAAACGTGACGGGGCAGTAACTTTTATTACTCTAGCTTTCACATTTCGAAGTCATATCAAATTTCTTCATTTTTTCGATATATCTAACGTTTATATATCTATTTCTTGGACTAATATGACGACCAATGATTATTATTTCCGATTGTTTTTATTTTGACACGTCATTGCGGCCCCCCGTGGATGACGCACACTTATGAGGTACTATAAATACAGGTTAAGTTTTCAAATTTAGTTAGCAGACGTAGTTCTGGATAAGAGGTATGCCGAATTGCATAGTGCTTTGTAGTTTTACAGTTTTCTTGTTAGTATTGCTACAGTTCTATTGAGGACTTTCACGTAGGTTTTACACCATTCACCACGGTTTAAACGCTTAGTAGAGCTTTATTTCCGATTCGTTTGAAGCTACTATGGACGAGGATGACGTTTTCATGAGTAACTCTTCATAAAAACGAGCCGATAACTTTGAAAAACTTGATGAGAAAACATATTCCGAAGAATAACGTCATCTTGAAAACTCAAGATATAAGTCAACAACAAGACGAAATTTTGATTGAAACTGTGATATTTTGATGTTATTTCAAAGTCATCCACAGATATCTTAATATTGACTCGTATCTTGTTATAACTCATATCGTTATTCTTCGGAATATGTTTTACCAACAAACAAAGAAACAGAGAATGACATTTTGCTAACTATACTGTTATCCAAATTGGATAAGCTCTATTTGTTTGCATTTGTCTGTTGTAACTGATTAGTATATGTAATAGCATGGTTTAGAGCAGAGGCGTGCTGTGACTAAAATTTTTAGGCAAGCGCTCATGCTGCAAGGGATATAAAGGTAACGCCCTTCTAAAGAGCTTTTGGACCATATCCCATGAAACGTTTGAATTTTATAATCCCCAAAAGCGTATTTCATTTTTGATTTCTGCTGCAAGTTTCGCGAAAAATTAATCTGATTAAAAGGCTGTTATTCAGATCAGTTTTTATTCATGAATTAAAGGACATTTTAATTTGTGTTAGCCAAGACTGCCATAAGAGGGAACGGAAGAGCTTGCTCAAAAGTATGGTTTGATTGCGATATTAAGAG
The DNA here is from genome assembly GCA_030142905.1 of Heliopora coerulea. Lineage (NCBI taxonomy): Eukaryota > Metazoa > Cnidaria > Anthozoa > Scleralcyonacea > Helioporidae > Heliopora > Heliopora coerulea. Next base: position 291,211 of record JASJOG010000073.1, on the reverse strand, counting down.
ATTCAGCCATGTATTAGCTGATCAAAAGGTTTTGTTATCATATAACACGATATTCTCAATTCTTATTTCTCAGCTTTTGGCATGTTCTACCCTCTAGTAAATTCTAAAGCGTCCGAGTGCGATCAGTGAATTTTTTAAACCTCAGTCAAGTATAATCTGGACTGCTCCTGGTTAAGTTTTGGTCGATGAATCGTTTTATGTGTCGCGTGCAGGCAAAATCTCCATCACTGATTTAATGTGCCTTCGGCATAGAGCTAGTACGAATAGATAGATTTTATTTATTGAGGGCAGTCCATAATATGGTGTAATTTCGTAAACATTACCTTTAAGTGGAGTGAAAACATCTCCGTCTATCAATATCTTATTGTGAACAGTTAAATAAAGACTTCAAGTAAACGACAAATTTCTTTATTGCTTTCATGTTTCGGCAAAACTCATGCCATCTTCAGTGCAAATGATAATAGGTTATTTACAAGCGATATTTATATGTGACCTGATAAACATTACACACGTATAACTCATCTTATATAAATTCTCACACATCTCACACCTTCAAAAATCCTCTGCTTGCAAACCTCAGTATAACTCCTCATGCTTTAAAATCATAGACTCCGATAAATCTGTCCTTTCTCTTAAACTCAAAGAAGCGCTACATATTAAGAAACTCAAACCCGAACTTAATGTTCAAGTCCATCATCTTAACACCATGTTTAGCTTATAATTCCAATATACATATATATATATATATATATATATATATAATATTTTTTTCTCTTTTCTTTTTTTTTTTTTTTTCTTCTTCTTAACTGTTTTTGTCTACCACACTTCATTAACAATTCTACATCTCGCTTTCAACGCCCACCACCTCCATTAACCAGTTGCACCCTTGTAATTAATCATTCTGACACCCATGTGTGAGAATTTATATTAGATGAGTCATACGCTTGTAATGTTTATCAGGTCACATATAAATATCGCTTGTAAATAACCTATTATCATTTGCACTGAAGATGGCATGAGTTTTGCCGAAACATGTATGCAATAAAGAAATTTGTCGTTTACTTGAAGTCTTTATTAGCACGTGTGCTTCTACGATGTTATGGAAACAGTTAAATACCTATAGTTTAAGACAAGGCGTCTTCCCGGCCTCGTTTAAAACGTCTCACAGAATACTCAAAAGATAAATTCGTCACACTACTTGTGAACGCTGACGCTAGACCAATCAACTATCAGGTGGTGGTCCTAAGAAGCGTAGGACCATATGTATTTTGTGAATTGCAAGACTGTGAAAGTAATCTAGATTATGCGCATTGGTACGTTTTGAGCTCTGAAAGCAAGCGGCGCTTGCCTTGGTTAATGATCAAGAAATAAATTGAATTCTTAAGCAGATCGTGATATAACAACAGCTAATCACAGTAGAGGGATGAAGATCAGTTGCTTTTAATCCACTTGACGCACTTACGGAGGAAACAACCACAATCATTACGTAAACACGAAAAGATGAAAATAAACAATAATGGCATTTAACCGATTTTAATTTTTTTAGAAAATAGATCTAAAAATTCCCATTTTTTGCAAATATTATTGGACAACCGGCGCTTGCTTGCTCTTATATGACCGCACGCCACAGGTTTCGAGTGCTATTTCGAAAAAAACACGCACAAGTGAGTTTTTCAAAGACTATCAAGACTATTTGATAAAATGTATATCAAGAAAAGGATAGACTGTTCATGTCTGGTAATCTAGTTATCATGTCATTGCAATGACAATTTCTAAAAAAAAAACGTAAATGAATAAATTAGTAGCTAAATAAGTAAATAAATAAGTAAATGAATAAGTAAATAAAAAAAATAAATGAATCAATTAATTAATAAACGAATAAACGAAATAAACGAATAAAATAATTAACGAATAAACAAATGAACGAATAAACAAATGAACGAATAAACAAATGAACGAATGAATGAACGAATGAATCAAAAAGTAATCAACCTGTGGACGAATCAGCAACGACAACAGTGTGAGAAGTTTTACTGAATCTGTCACGAATTTGACAGATGTAATTTCCAAAACTGCCTTTGTCTTCCAATTTTATCATTAGTATTGAACTAGGAAATGGATTTTGTACTTCAACGAAGCTGCTAATCGGCTTAAGATCCTTAAACCAAGCGAACATAACTGGCTGCTCTCCGGTGGCTGCGCACAACATGGTGACACTTTCTCCCAAGTTGGTCTTTATGGATGAACTGGACAGGTTTGTCATAACTTTGAGAGGATTTTCTAAAAAGAGAAAGATTAAAGACCAAAGAGTAAGATCTGAACAAAGAATATCAAAGATTAAGACCTGAACGAAGAAAGTGTCAGCTGTATTTCAGCAGAGTCTGGGATGAACCATGAAAAGTTTGCTCAAAAGTCTCATGAGTATGATTCTGCTGGGACGAAGTTGTGGTGTCAATGTCTTACATTAGTGATTCCCAACAACTTTAAACTGGACTCTGGGAGTTGATGATTAACGTGATACGCGTTCTAAAAGTTATATTTAAATGCTGGCAATGAAGACTAGACCGAGTTTTCAAGTAGGAGGAATTCGTTTTAGCCCGAGGCGAAGCCGAGGATTGAAACGAATTCCGAGTACTTGAAAACACGATTTGGTCCGAATTGGAGGCCTTTGAATGACTTCTCAGAATCAACTAGTGTATTGGCACAATGAATTAGTGTACTAGTAATGAGTGTATCGATGAATAAACCACTTGCGTGAAATTATATTTTAAGTCCAAGTACTTGAACTATCATTTTCAGTCCAAATTAGTGGAAAAAACAGTTCAAGTCCTCTGCCCAGTAGTTCTGCGATATTTCAAGTTCACTCATGTGGTGTCATTCATTGCATCTGATTGAATGATATACTCATGAATTATTAATGAGTGAGAAATTATTATAACCAATTCAGATAAAATATTAAGTTTAAAAAACAAACATAGCCAAACTGAGATTGCGTTAAATGTGCACTTTTGCAAAACTATGTCTCTTGTTCGAAACAATCAATTTGTTTACCGTCTGAAAACATCTCTTCGCTCAGACTTGCAATGGAGAAGAAATGAAGTTGACGACAGATCAGTATTAGATTTAGATAAGTATTAGATTTTATTAGATTTTTAGGTTTGGGTGCCAATTCTTAATTTCTGAGCGGTATTAAAAACTTTGGTGAAGAATACAAACTGGCCATGGACAACTTGATTCTAGTCTTATTTAAAAGTATTTCAAAAAATTTGTTATAAATCATTAGGAAATTCAAAGGAAAATGGTAACCGTGTCTTGTCCATCAATGTTGTGAAAAGACGCTTGTTTTTCTCCTAAGTTACTTTTGCCGCTTTGAAAACATTCATTTTGAAACTTTTTCGAGAGTTAGCGTATTAAAGAGTTTGTTTTGGAAGTAATTAAAAAAATTTGCAATGCGCGTTTTATCAGATCTGAAACGTTCGGCTATTGCTTCGTGTTTTATTAGCAAATAGAAAATTGCTTGAGTGTTCCTGGGCTGTGATAAACATAAATGATAACATTTCAACCAGAAAAATGCCTAGTGAAAAGACGATGGGTAGCCGAGTGTTTTCTGGTATTTTTCCCGTTTCATGTGCTCTAATACAAAACGAAAAAGACATCAACGTGTCTCTGTACTCTGAGAGAAAATGAGGCTCGTCCCATAAGAGCGTGCGTGGAACGCGTGTTATTTTTTAGAATACGATAAGGCAGTCCTAACTGCTGGATTTTTTTTTTTAATATACTGAGAACTTTTTTTTGTTCCTGATGGCTTCAAGTACATTTTGCACCAGACTTCCCATATTTCAGGTATATACTTACATAGATTCTCAGTTAGATGAAGTTTCTTACATTCCATATATTTTATCTTCACACCCCCTTCCTAATGGTGATAGGATGCTAATGAGTTGTGAATTCAACATACCTATTGCACTTGTTTCGAAGGCATGCCGAAATATATCAATCCCGACTCCATTCCTTTCAGATGCTTCCGTTATGAGCACCTCGTACTCGGTTGATGGGGTAAGGTTACCAAATGCTTTGATCGGAGTATTGTTATAAATATCCTCACGAAATAACGTTGAGTCATCCTGCTTTAATGAAAGCCAATACTTTCCTTTTACTGTCACCTGATCACAATTCGAGCCGATGATTTTCCAGAACACCTTCGCATAAGTTTCATTGACATCCAAAATCGTGACATTAAAACCTGATAAAATGATATAATACCGATAATTATTTGTCATTTTACATTAGAAGGGCGATCATTTATTAAAATAATCATTTGGATTAAATAAAGTATACTAAAATTTAGAATTGAATTATATGTTTTAAATGTTTTCCTGGCAAACTATAGAAAATACGACCACAAAGTCTTTCAGATAAAACAAATTTTGCTTTTTTAATACAGCTACTATAATTAGATATGCATTTTCACCAATAGTAACATGTAAGATATTCAGTATCTTAACATGTAAGGATATTTAAACGAAAAGGTGTTTTGTATGGTCACTAATTCTAAAGTTTGGGCCATTTTTATGGCCTAGCAATAAACGTTTCCGAGTTTTTACCAGCAAAGAAAGATTAGTTGAGCATTGTTCATTATGAATTGCTCTAAAGGCGAGTTTGGAATGTTGAGTTCGATTCTTTCCTAAGTAAATACCCTTTTCAAATACCATACATCTTCCATTGTACACTGTCGATCTGAAAACAAACTCTGGGGCACAGTTTTGAGCCCACACCTTTTCAACTAAATAGGCTGTCATTGAGTTAGATAGAACATTTTTTGTAGTGTGTTGGAAAATAAGTATTATCTTAGTTGCCCAGTTACTGAAGTTTGATTGAGTAGCTTATGAATTTGACAAGTGCAACTTTGCAATTCACCAGCTCGGGTATGTTGGTTTAAGGTCGAATCTTTAGCATGTCCAAGACCTGTATCCCTCGTATGGATGTGCTTTGCATGATCAGCACTCAGCAGCATTTGAATTAAATAAATTTGTTTCGGAAGTGGTAAAATTGGGAAGAAATTTCTTCGGGTGTCTGGGTAAGCGAAAAATTGAAAATCATGCCATCCAGCGTAAGGTAGGATAAGGTACAGCAAGAAGGGACAAGATACGAGAAAATAGGACAAGATTGCGAGTGCTTGAAAACGATTGGATAAGATAGACAAGATGAGATAAAATATAATGTAATACTTCAACTATAGGTTAATAAAGACTCTATATGCAACTTTAAACTGAAAACAAAAGTTCTGTATAGCGAAGAAAAATTTTTATTTCAGAACTTTTGACATAAATTCATGAATTGCATATAAATCGATTTCTCAAAACTATGCAGACAATTCCAAAAGGTTATTGTTGAAACTACAACTACGCATGAAACTAAAAGATCTCGCACTGTTTTGAAGTCTCACTGGTGATAGGTAAATACAATTACTCGGCCTAACGGATTGACTGACTATATCTTTGTCAAAAGTAAAATAATTATTGAAAAATTGTTGCCAACTTCCTTTTATAAAACGTATGAATATTTAAACTCCTCCTTTGCATTTTCAGAATTTCATTGCTTTACTCTGGTTAATCCCTTATAAAAATCAGAAACCAAGTATTTCTAGTCAGCGGCATGACAAAAAAACATGGCTGTCCTGACTAACAAACGGGCAACAGGAGAATATTGGAGAGAATGTTGGAGAGAATATTGGAGAGGTTCTTCTTTAAAGAAGCACAAAAGCGACTTTCAGAAGAAGAAGGATGAAGAAGGGTCTTGAATAATGCTGCAGAGTCTGTGAAGTCGCTTCCATATTTCTCAGAATCAAGTCAACTATGATGAGGTATTTACGAATTACGAATGTCTTATTTGTAAGATTTGTTTTTAAACTTCATGCAAATATCCGTATAAAAGTTAAAGTACATTGAGAAATGGTAAGTTTGATGGAATTGTATGCTTAATAATCTTAGATTAAAAATAGCTGAGTGAAATGATTAAAATGAAAGCTCTGTGGCAGAATATTTTAATTAATACTACTGTGAATTAGATACTGCGTCCCTTTCAGCAAGAAATTGTGAAAATTTAGGTATGTTTCATGATTTATCATCAAAACCCGCGATGTTTGTACTCGAAGTAAACTACAAAACAAACAGTAAATGAGAGATTGAGTAATCGTGACAGGAAAATTTACCTTAAAACTGTTTGCTTTATCCTACAAATTACAAGCGAGACTACTGCCTAATTTTACTCGTCAAGGCGGAACATCTTGTGAGGAAGGAGTCAGTAAAATGCTAAAATCGATTTATTGTCTGTCAGCAACAACATTGAATTTTTTACTCATGATAACTTAGGTCTACAACAGAGGGTCATGAATGCTTATTGATAAAAAAACAGTGTATGTGCCATAATGTAGAATGCTCCGGAGCCTATCATCATCCAAAAATATCCAAAGAATCTAAATTCTTTTATTTCTGTTAAAGATCTTAATTCAAACTGATTAATTTTTGTGTTCCATACGATAACAGAACAGTATGTGAATGAACCAAAAATTTCATTATTATCCAATACATCCAAAGTGATTCAAAAAGTCTTGACTCGAGCAGGTTTTGAACTTGCATCTTTGGTAACCAAACCAGGGGTGGTGCCAGGAGGGGACAGAGGGGGCTACAACCTCCCTGTCAGGGAACATAAGCCCTCGCTGTTGGGAGAAAATGAAGAATTCGTCCGGGAATTTTCACGTATGACAACGCATTATATATTGTACAAACTATGAGTACTTGTTATTGATTTAGCCAAGAAAGGTAACAGACTCTTTTCTTCATGCCAAATCTGAAAATTATCTGTTTCTAGTCAGTTGTTGCGAATATTCTTGTGAAAAATAATATGATTTTTTGAACTTCAAATCAGGATATTATAAATGTGGCGTGGTCCCGGTCCCTGTGGTTTAGCCCCCCTCTCCCTCTGGTTTAGTGCCCCTGCCACTCTGGTTTAGCCCTTCTATCGTTAACTTTAGCCCTTGCATTGGGGAATTCCTGGCGCCACCATTGAAACAAACTGCTTCTATACTAGTTCAGTTGTGAGCTGCATTGGGAAGAGAATGTGTGTTTTGTGCATTTTAGGTCCCGAGATGTTCCTGCTTAAACTTAATGCAGCTTGGCTCAACGGGGTCAGTACAGCCTCTCAGTGGGCGTTCGGAGTACATCCGAGAACGATAGAAGGAAGGAGACAGAGAGGGGAATATTACAATGGAAATGGTGGGTATTCATTAATCATTCAACTCCACAGTATTTTAAGTTTCTAGTGGTCACTTAGTGTTAAAATGTAACCCTGACTAACCCGGCAATACTGAACGGAATAACTATGTATTGCAGTAGTCAATTTGGTGTTGCTCTGTGGTTAGGTACTGGTGAGGGCACAGAACTGGGACTGGACGTTCTCAGAAGAGTGCGACCAGAAGATTCAATATGAGGTACGTGGGCGTTCATCCAAACGAAGTTTGAGAACCAATTAAGGCCAAAACGTTAAACAAAAACATGGCTAGATCTTTTCCGACGTTGAACGATATCTTTTAAAGTTAGAAAGTAAAGCACATATAAACGAAACAACATTATAATCAAATTTAAGGACCACACTTTTAACCGTAGTTTCCAGTTTTGCCATTCATAAATAGGTTCGGACATTCTTGTAGTATGAAACCCAGTTCTTCATTCGTGGAGTATATCAGTACTACCGCACAGGTGTCGTTATTCACAATGTTTTGAATTTGTTTCGATATCATATGTGATCTTTTGAAAGTTTTGATCGCTCTGTATTCAGGTTTTACTCAGATTTCTCTAAGTGTGTGCAATGTACTCGCGAAAGTATCTGATGGGATGCTTGAGTAGCGCGACCTCGGCCAGTCTTAGAACAATAAACTTGCAATGTACATATCCGATATATATATAATATATATACATATACATATACATATAATATATATACATATATAGATAAGTAGCAGGTTTCAAAACATATGAATATAATGCTCAATACAGAAGTAGAGCGGGTTGGTTAGAAAAAAAGATAGTTACAGAACACCTCTAACGAAAATTTCACATGTCATTTCACTTGTGCAAAACATAAGAAATTGGAACGTTTTCATATACGAAATACCTAATTCACATATAAAATGAACTGTTTGAAAATTTCACATGTGAGATTGTTGAGTAAGAAACATGTATTTCACAAATGAAATGGAACATCATTTTATGAAATTTAATTTCACATATAAAATATTGTTTACTGTGAAAAAAAAAAATTGTTTACTGCGAAAATCACCTAACGAGTGTGGTAAACTCCACTTACCATACGAAACAAATTTGTCGTGATTAAAACTTATATGAAGTAACCAAGTTTGTCTTGTCTAACTATATGTATATTATTATATTAACTATGTATATATATTAAAATGTCTTGTGTCGCTACTCCGAGCTATAAAACTGCTGCCTGATGATCGCATAGTTGCTTGAAACTCGGAGTAGCGACACAAGACATTTTAAGGTTATATTATTTGATACTGCTCTACTTTTTGAAGTATTGAGCACTCTTAGTGCCAAAAGCCATTCCTTGTTTTGGTTTATTTTGGTGTATATATATATATATATATATATATATATATATATATATATATATGTATACATATATGTTGTAGATATGAGATCTTGGAAATGTCTATGATGATCAATGAACGTTCGTCAAGCTCTATCCTCAGCAAAACGACTTCTGAGCCCAAGACGGGGGTCAAACTCGCAAACCTTCTGATGACCAGTGAGACGTTTTAACCATTGAGCCATCAAGGCTCAGATGGTGAGTTAAGGTGAAAGTACGACATATGTTCAGCGGTGGACACACATAACCCCAATCTTCCTGTAATTATACCCTTTGTCTATGCTTACATTCTTGCATGTATTGATACTACGGAGAAATGCGAATTTAACGATTTTGCAGAGAATTTCTTCTCTAGTCTTCGTTTTTCATGGTTTTGCGACCCAATTTGCTTATTTGAGAGAGAGCTGCCACCTTGGCCTCGGTCGTGTATCTTAAAATAAAAAACCTTATATGCCCTTACGAAAATTCGACATGGAATTTCACAGTAAAGAATATTTTATATGTGAAATTAAATTTCATAAAATGATGTTCCATTTCATTTGTGAAATACATGTTTCGTAAACAACGATCTCACATGTGAAATTTTCAACCAGTTCATTTTACACGTGGATTAGGTATTTCATATATGAAAACGTTCCAATTTATGTTTTTCACATGTGAAATGACATGTGAAATTTTTCTAAGAGGCGTTTTCTATGCTCACCTCTGCTGACGTCAGTTTCACAGACATAGGTATGGTTTTCGCAACAAGTTGTGGAAATCCAAACTGCATGGTCAGTCCCCATGAAGAGCGTGGCACACCTTTGTGCTGGAGAGCTGGATTTAGGTTGAACTACGCCAATAGCTGCGTAGTTTGGTATAGAGTTTGAATAGCTGAATGTTGTGGAGTTCTCTGGTTTTCTCAAGCCAAACCATGCAACTTCATTAGTTTCAGTAGTTAGGTTCGACAGCACAAATTTGTTTTCTTCTTGCGTCGAGATTTCAGCAAGAAAAGCCTTTGATTTCCCACATTCTCTTTGCGCAGCAGCAAAAGATAATGATGATTTAGAAACTTGATAACACGAAGAATTGAAACTTTCCCATCCGTGAGGACATTCTAGTTGGGTCAAATATGAGTATAACGCCTTAGAAATGCGTAAGAAATGATTAGGAACTTTATCTAGGATTAGTTTAATTACACAGGTAGTTACCGGATGTCTAGCGTGGTAATTATTGGTAATCTATTCTGTGAGTCGGACACCCTGACAAAATATTGTCTTAATAATAATAATAATAATAAAAATAATAATAATAATAATAATAATAATAATAATTGGGGAGTACTTTCAGGGACTTTAGAGGGCTGTATATCCCTTACTCCTTCCTGACTGGGTAAGTTGGGCGAATAAGAGCTGGCCCGGTGGGTGTTTCTTAAAATCCATATTAATGGAAAAATTTCTTTTCCCCAAAAGTTCCCTGAAATGTGCAATGTCTTTTGCGGCCTTACCTGGCGGGATGCTGGGAGCCCGTAGCAGGCTGAGACCCCTTCCACTGTCCTTAGTTGGGTGGTGTGCGAGTTGTAATAATAATAATAATAATAATAATTGGCCAGAAAATTACGTCATAATCCTTGACATTCACCTACAGGTGATTATAACAGTGAAGGCTTAGAAACAAGATAGCAGCTTCCTTTGTAAATGCTACCGAGGATATTTGAAAAGTTACCGTTCACTGTTTTCTTTCGACAACTTTCACTGAACCCAGGAGCATGATTGTTAAATATAACGAAGTATCTACAAGACAGACACCCACACAAAGTATGAAACACTCTCCGAAAACGATCATCGTATAATTTCCACGTTTTGAGTTAAGTATTCAAGAATAAACTCGGGTGTCTTTCACAGTTTGAGTTTTTCTTTACTTTCTGAAATTGTCAGCGGGTAATGGTTTTCTGGCTAGAGTGCATTTTAGAGCACTCAGTGAACAGATATCTGGAATACTAACTGGCCAATGAAATTTGAAGCCAAGAATACCGCCCAAGGAGAACAATTTTTTACGTCAGTTTTAGTCTCACACGCGACATTTTAATCAGAGTTTTCTACGAAAATTCGCACAAAATATTTCCTCAAAAGACAGAAATTATTTTAAGAATTTGAAATTTATTTCAACAAAATTAAACCTAGTTACAAATTATCTTCATTGACGAAAATAAATTACCAACATATCGAAAAATCTGATGAAACTGTCTCAAAAAACTACTTAGGCAAACTGGTAAACGCTCGTCTTCTTTTTACCGTTAGTTTACCATCTTTAGACAACTTAGCTCATTTCTTAAGCCACACGGTAATAGTGAATCTATATTAAAACTCGAATATGTAAAATTGGTCCAGTAATATTTCGTCTGAACGCTTTTTCCATAGCTAGGTATGTTTTCAAAGCCGAACTAAACAAAAACTGAAGATTAAAGTCCGCGAAAAGGACTGGAACTAACGTTCAAGACCACGAAGAAGACTGAAACTGATGTTCAAAATTTCCCTCCACAGGCTTCACTTTTTGCCCAGCCAAATGACTAAGAGTTAGCATTCTGAGGATCCACCTTGCCCCTGGTCTTTATTGTGGGCTCAGTTGGCAAGCAAGACAACATTTGGTAGGAAAATTATGCATGCCAACGGATTTGAAAGCATATATACATTTGATGATTTGAAATGATTGCGACAGAAAGTATCGTAAAGGGAAAGCCATTTACTCTCTCATTATCTTCATTCAATTGGTGTTCGGGTTCGGGTTGTGGTTGAGGTTAGGGTTAGGGTTAGAGAACTGCCGACGAAGGACGATTGCTAGAAACGCCATTGTCTTCTTGTATGCGCCGGCAGTTCCCAGACCTCTTTCGACTCTGTAAAGATGACATTATTTGTACCTGCCATGGTGCAGCACCTGAATTCTTCAAGACAGTAGAGGAAGTTACAAGAAGATCGGTACAGCCCTGTGACATAATACCCAGGCTTCTTGCATGTCACCAATCCAGCTTTATCGTTATCAAATTCGCGCCAATCGTTTTCTCTGTAGCAATTTCCATATTCAAGAGGGTGGTTTTGTGGTTTGCAACATCTTGCCTCTTCTATGTGATTCAAGTTCTGACCTTCGGAGCGGTATAACCCATTTAGGAAATATCCCTGAGGACACTCGCTCCAAGAATTTGGCCTTGAAAAATAAATGGTCTGGAATTGGTTGCCAGAACTGTGGAATTCAGTTCACTAATGCATTGGGCTATATTATCGCAAACAACTACATAATAGTAATTTACTTATTGAGATCACACGGTAAAAACATAAGGTAGTTCAGCGGACGCTTGCAAACCACTGACCTTTTAGGGTTAGAGTTAAAATTAGGGATAGGGTTAGGGATAGGTCTGGTTTATGCGTAGATTTGGGATAGGGGAAGGAGTAAGGGCAGGTTTACGTTCAGGGTTAAAGGTAGGGGTAGGTACATTGAGCCCGCAACTGCCTAATCAATTCAGGAGCATCTGCTAAACTGTATTTGATACAAATTTTAAAATGTCACGGAAAATTGAAATTTGCAAATATTTCAATTTTTCTTTTCGTTGTTAAAAAATAGGGTAAGTGTCATCATGGGGCTTCGTTTCTTTAAGCAAATACCGCAAAACTCAACACACAAATATTAATTCCATAATTTAAACTGTCCATAAAATGACCATACTTGCCAAGACTCAACCGCCAATTAGCGGTTGTGCAGTTTGACTTCTCGGAGGTATGTGGACTGATAGCTTTACAGCATTGAGCTCCTTCAAGATTGGATATGAAATCATCCTTGAGAAACCGTTCACGCGATCTTTCCAAACCATTAATATAAGGATGAGAAATCGGGCAATTGGACAATCCTTTCCTGTCAAAACTGGCAGACCAATTTGCCTTGCGACACAATATCGGCTCTAATAATTGGAAAAGAAATGCAGACATTTTGACTTAAAAGTAAGTTATGATATAGAATTTTTTTAATCGCGTCTATTTCATTGACGTAATGATGCTTTTGACCGGTGGTGGCCAGGACTGCTGATTTTCAGGGCCGCCGAGAGGTTTTGTTGGGCTCAGGACAAAATATCGAGTTGGGGCTCTTAATAACGTTATATATGCAATAAGCCCCCGTCCTTGGGGCCCCCGTCCCCCTTTTGGGGCTCCAACGCTCTGAAACGCCGTTTCCCTGTATTTTGAGGAGAGTAAGTATTGCTCTTTTCCAACTGCCGTACGTTATGTCACTGTTTTTAATCTTTGTTACATCAAAAACATAAAGCTCAAACATTTTAGGGAGCCTTATCCAGTAGGGGGCCGGGAGGAAGTTGCCTCCCTCTGCCTCCCACTTCTCGGCGTTCCTGCTGGTTTTTCCTGGCTGGGATAATGTTTAGTGACATTTAGTCGTCTTTCCCTATGGTGTAAGAGGTGCAGGAGCTGCTAGCTAAGAAAATGAAAAACACAAACATGGTAGATGGTATTTACATTAAAATTGTTATAAAATGAAAACTTTCCTGTACTCGTTATTCAGGAATTACGTTTTCGTTTTGGTGATGGGGGAAAAGACATTTTATCACATTAATTTCATTTAATGTGAATTACGACTGTGTCACTCAACAGAAAATAAATGTTGTAGAAATATTTAAAAAAATCATTTTAGCTTAATCGTTATTCCATTCATTTTTTTTAAACAAATATATTTGTTTATTTTTGAATAAAGCTTTCATTTCAAGGCTATCGCTTCATAATATTCCCAAAAAAGTTCTGTATTTCTGATTTCCTTTTACTGGCACTCATTCTCTTCAAATCCGCACCCAGACTCTCAGTCTTTGTTTCTTCCGCCTTTTCCCAGGTAAACATTCGTTTCGTTTTTCGCAATGCAAAGTGTCTTTCTCATTTTTTCACCTTTAAGGACAGAATTTCCAACGGTTTTAAATCTCATATTGGCTGTACTGCATTGTATGTAGGTCATACGACTCGCCATGTACACTCACAAGTCTCGGATAGTTTGGGAATCTCTGCCCTTACTGGCGAAAAACATTTTAAAATTTCAACATCCGGTGTTCTGTCACATCTTTCTGAAACTGGCCACTCTGTTTCTCTTGGTAATCTCAAAATTCTTTCTTCTTGCTGTTCAACCTCTGATCTTCTGATAAGAGAAAGCCTCTTAAACCTTCTTCAAATGGCAATCTCAGCCCTGTTCCTATTTCGTTATTTTAACACTTTTATTTCCCAATTGTAAACTTTCTGTAACATGCTACTTCTAGCTATATATTGTTTCATTGTAAAATTCAATTACATCCACACTCTGATTAAGCTTGGATGACGCAACGAAACGTTAGTGATTTTAATAAATCTTTATTTTATCTTTTAATTATGGTTTTATTTCGTGTTTTGTTCAGGGCACTTCTACTTATAAAAAAATAATTTTTTAGATTTCAGTTTATCTCTTTTATTGAGAAATTAGTTTAACGGTGAAGTTGAGCTAGGATGGGACCAAACTGTAGCAACAACATAAATCCATTAATGTCATCATCTTCATATGGCGGATGCCACCTAGGTAGTATATATGTAGACCTTGCACCTTACCTCACCATTTGAGTACTGGTAACTCAATGGTTAGAGCGTCTCGCTGGTCATCAGATGGTTGCGGGTTCGATCCCCGTCTGGGGCTCAGAAATCGTTTTTCTGAGGTTAGAGCTTGACGAACGTTCATCTATCATTCATTGAAGATATCTTCAAGCTCCCACATTTCCAACATATATACCGCATGAATAACATTATTAACATATCGTGGCTGCCGCTTAGGTCGCACATATATGGACCTTCCACCTTAGTTCACCATCTGAGTCTTGGCAGCTCAATGGCTAGAGCGTCTCAACGGTCATCAGAAAGTTGCTGGTTCGATCTCCGTGCTACAGCTGGGGCTCAGGAGTCGTTGAAATATGCCACCAGGTTATTACCTTTCCAGAGGAATTTTCCAACAACTTAGTGACATATGGTCGATACTTTTCCATTCATGCTAACAGTTTTCCTACCTTTCGTTTGTTTTTTCTTTTTGTTGTTGCAATATATAGTTAGGTATTGAAAACTTCCAATGGGAATTTTTGCAAGGTTCTAATATGACAAGTACATACAGTAGGACAAGGAGGTTGGGTAACACTGACGTTAACTAACATTATTAACTTCTCTGATGACGGCACAGGTTTACCGTGCGAAAGCTCAGAATTAGATATTATAGATGGTTTAACCCGTCAAAGTCTATTTTTAATAAGAAAAGGGTTCAAAAAATACCAGGAAAACCTCTGTTTGGAAACAAATTTACAAGCACAGGAAAAATTCAGACACATTCAGCGACAAAGCTAAACCACTAGTCAAAATCGATCTGTTCTTACCTTTTGAAACTGTTTCCTCACAGATGTATTTGTATTGTTTTGAACATTCTTGTGCCATCCACGTTCGACCTTTTGTGGGTCTCGCAGCAATGCATCCCGTTTTGGAACGAGAGGCAGTTGTACTATCCCAAGCGAAAAAAGAACCTCGCACTTCGCCTTCTTGAGTTAACTTTCCATTTGCTCGACGTCGTAAACCCAGCCAACTTGTGTTTTTTAACTGCATTCCTACAAAATTGTTTTCTGCTTTGGTAGAAATGGTTGCGAGATGAGAGCCAGGGTAGCGGCGGCAACGTTCTCTGGCCGAATCCCAGTTTATGGAGTCTTTCGAACCGAATAAAAAGCAGGAGCAACCAAATTGGTTCCATTGAAGTGGGCAACCGATGATATCTTCACGAACAAAGAGTAGAACACGTTCGTGATGAATTAGATAAATTAACGCTATGTATATAAATGCTAGGAGACACGGTACAACCATTGAACTCTAAAAAAACTGCAAAGATACCTTCAAACTGTACGTAGAAGCTAACATGGAGGCTGACATGTAGGTCAATTTTGCAGGTCATCGCAGTCCCCTTCGCGATAAAACACGCAACGTATTGCAAAATAACTGACCAAAATTTCGGGACTTTTTGAGAGTTCTCTTTTTTAACCTTCGCAAGTAGAGGATAATGTCGGCTGGACTGCAAATTTATCAGAACTAACCGTCAATGAAAAATGAAGATTCAATGCAATTTTTTCTCGAGCGTGTTTTTGATCAACATGGCTGCCCCCATTTCGGGTCCATTCAATCGTGAGGCCAGGTATAAGGAGGTATCGTCCCAGTCTTTTTTGCGTTCAATTGGTGGAACACTGCCTGCGACATTGCAGCAGTTACAGTAAATACCATAACCCTAAAGGAGGCTTTATGAAGATGGACAGGACGGGTCAAGACGTAAATTCACTTCGAATGTTTTTATGTTCCCAAATAAAGAAATAGTTTGAAATTTGTTGTGTTAGATTGAGTTATGGATGCCATAAGGAAGTTCGAAGGACACAAAAAGGGCGTAAGAGTTGTTCAAGATGGTAACCGAGTTCAACTCTAAATTTTTGATTGCCCTCGAGACATCTCAAGCGCATCCATAACTTAATGGAGCACGCCGAGTCACGGACCGTTTCTTTTATGACATAGATTCAAACACAAAATGACAGTGAACAAACTTTATACCACCGATTGAAAATTACTTTCTCCCAACGTAAGCCAAATATTCAGAACAACTTTGATTGGGTGCTTGAAGTAATGGTGATCCTCATGGCCTTAGACTTTTTTCTCAATAATCATTTACAAAGTGACTTCAGTGACTCGAAGTAACTCGATTTTTTTTTTGTATTTCGAATTGTTTTTCCCGTGCTCTTTTACATTGGTCAATGGATCGCCCGCGGCAGTCAGTCAGAAACAGCGTAATACTACATCTATGTTATAAAGAACAATTATTCACCGAAGTAGAGGTGAATGGTGGTGGATATTTAGGTGAATAATTGCTCTAGCATATACCTCGCAAAAATGTTTTCATCGATATTTTTTTGAAATTTTTACAATTTTACGGGATGTCTGCTTGTCGCCCACTCATTTGTAAACCAAACATTTTCAAGCACATCCCGAGTACATTTATCGCAAAAAAATAAAAGAAATACATATCTTTGAATATTTAGTCCCCAAATTTTGTTGCTTTTTTTTGTGTTGTGTGGCACGGTGATTTCGTTTAAAAAAATAGTTCTTCCCTAACGTAAACATAACTAGACGCCATTTTGTTTTGCTCGGAGGTGGATAGTGAAGGATATTCCGAGATAGAGGAACCAATCAGATTCCGTAAAACACACTATCTACCGGCGAGGTATATGGTACTATTCAACTGTCTGTTAGGCCTGGTTTTCACTAGTGACATAAGCACAAGCATGACATAAGCAAACGCAGTGAGTACTTTATGGTCAGCTGAAGTCTTTGTACTTCACTAGCGCAAAAGGATTAATTTACCATGAAGTACCCACTGCGCTTGCGAATGTCGTTATGATCATGTCGCTAGTGAAAATCAGGCCATAATCATTCTTTATTATTTTCGGAAAACTGCGTTGAAACCTGAATACCACTACCAGAATGCCTTTCGATATCTTGTTTATCCTGTTAATCGGAGCAATTGTGTTTCCATTTGCTTTGGGAATTCAATGTTTGTATGACAATGAAAAAACTGCAAAGTATTCTGGTAGTTGTATTAGCTGACGTAAGGGAAACCGGCTATTAAGATAAGATATCCAATCTACGTCTCGGTAATGATTTCTTTTGTGTTTTGCTCATGAATTGTCAATGAGTTTGAGACATGTTTACCAATCACTGCGACTTGGTAAATATTCTGTGAATAAGTTGCAAAGTTAGCCACGAAACGTCAGATTCTATTAAATATTTCCATAAGCATAAATAGTGAATATCTCGTCTCCGCAAACCATGCTGAGCATTTATATTCCTGACAAGATTACGATTCTCGCCTGGTCAATCATCATAAGTGTCCAAGTGAACAAATTCTGGGTTTGATGACCTGCAATAGGCGGAAACCAACAAACCAGAAGAGAGTCATTCACAAATCCGTTTTAACTGGAATTACTTTTGAATTTCACGGGGAAGCAACGGATAATTCCCTGATAGAGAATTCACATGTGAAAAACATATGGAATTAGAACATTTTCATTTATGAAGTTCTCATCTCACATATGAAATGGGAGCGATTTTACGTACGAAATCCGTATCTCTTATGTGAAATGAGCTTGTTCAAATTTTCACATGTGAAATCTTTGCGTACGTAACATGAATTTCAAGTATGAGACGGAACATTCACCTCTAAAAATTCATTTCACATTTAAAATTTTCATTTAACACATTATGGAATTGAAACAATTCACAAATGAAATATTTTCATATATGAAATTGCGTGTGGAATTTTTGTAAAGGTTGTTATGAGTATTGCCAACCATCCGTTTTTGATTTTGCTTTGAAATAGAAATTTGTATGCCATGAGAGCTACTAGAAAACATGCCAACGCAATGAACTATCCGAGGGCATTAGCCACTCAGCCATGCATGCATTTACGTGAAACCAAATAGGTAAGATAAATTGTTGACTTTAAAATGGAGATAATTTGATATGTGAGTACTCCGTAACTGCCGAATCATATTCAGGTAAACTGTGATTGTTTTATGGTTAATCGACATACACGGGATAGGTAACTTGAAATGAATTTTTGGAAGTTGACTTCGTAGCGTGGGATATTTAGGACATCTGCTGAATACAACTACAAGGATGCCTTGTGGAAGCTTGTTTGTAATGTCAGTCGGAGGAACCCACAATTTCTTCGGTTTTCACCGCTGGGGGTTACTCGTGCTCAAAGCTAGGAATGTGCGGATAAACCAACAGAATGCGGTGATATTCCTATAAACGTTTGGAACTTTACTTCGAGTTGAGTAGAATAAGTTGGTTTTCAGAAAAGATTCAGAGCAATTTAAAAGAATATTTGAAGGAACGCGCTGTTAGCATACGCCAAAACGATAAACGGGGCATCGGTATTGCTCTTTAATATGCGCAACATGCACAGCATATCGCATCTCTGACTATCTGAGTATATACACTGAATATCTGAATATACTTTTAGATGTTACGTTTTATCAGCAAAAAAGAAACGAAAAAAAATACGAATAGAATGTCGTACTCGTGTACTCGATCCTTCATTCTCCAAACTTGAATTATAGTTGACTGGATGAACGCTTTGTTGCATTTCAAGGTAATATGACACTTGACAAGCATACTGCGTGAGCCAGGTGTTCATAACGACAGCGATATAAAAATTGGATGCTACGTAGGCAGTATAAAACAGCACAAAAAGTTAAAAGGTTGGTAGAATGGCGAATTTATGATAAAGAATTCTAACGTTTCGAGCTATGGCATTTGGTTAGTGAGTGAAACGAGTTCTAAAAGAGGAATGGCAATTAGATTAGGTTTTATACTAGAGCAAGTCATGTGACAAAAATTAACCAAATGAAATGTGAGAAATAAAAAGAAACATGTTTGTTTAAAGTGTTACTTTAAGTCAAACCACGCTCATTGATGCATGTCACATAAGCGTAAAATGTCACGTAATATAATAATACTGTAAGATAATAATAATATAATAATAATAATAATAATAAATAATAATAATAATATAATAATAATAATAATAAATAATAATAATATAATAATAATAATATAATGGAATGTCTGTTGCGGCCTTTCCTGGTGGGATGCTGGGAGCCCGTAGCAAGCTGAGACCCCTTCCGCTGTCCTTAGTTGGGTGATGTGCGAGTTGTAATAATATAATAATAATAATAATAATAATAATAATAATAATAATAATAATAATAAGGAGGGCGCGGCTTGAAGAGCCTGCGGCAAGTTTATAAGGAAACAAAGGTGCGAGTGGCAACGTACATGGTTTGTAGCAGGAGCCGCTGGATAAGGATTGCTTGGAAGAGAGAGTAAAACAGCGAATACAAGAGCTTAAAAAGGGAAGCAGAACAAGCGTTGCGTGAAGTTGGGGTGGAGGTTCAATTTAGGGAGGACGAAGTCTGGAAAGATAGTGAGAAGATGGAGAAAGAATGGGCAGGATGCTGGGCGGAGCTGAAGAAAGGAATGCAGGACGGGTATACAGAGAAGTTGAAGAATGATTATAAGGCGAAGGGTATGCAGAGTCAAGTATTTACAGAGCAGGCGAACGAGAGTCTTGTGTGGTTAAACACAAATATCACACCGCAGAAGACGGCTGGAATCATGGATTTGCTGGAACAGATGGTGGAGACTCAGAAATGGAAAGTGTTGCGTGGGATAGGAGGCGGGACGGAAAATGTAGATTGTGCAAGAAGTTTGATGAAACCGTTCAACACTTGCTTGCAGGGTGTGAGATTCTAGCCGGAACTGAGTATCTCGGTAGGCACAACAATGCCTTGATGGTACTGGCTGTTAGCTGGGCCGTTGAGAGAGAACTTCTCCCTGCCGATACGGCATGGTACACTGTTAGATGGGAGAAAGGCCAAGTCTTAAAGGGGAACGGGTTCAAGTTGAGTTGGGACTTCGAGCATAGGATGAGAAAGACCAGCTCTGCTCGCAGACCAGACTTGACATTAGAGGACGGGAAAGCGACGAAGATCTGGTTAGTGGACATGTCATGCCCTCAAGAGCAGAACATCAAGGAAGCGACGAGAACGAAGTTACAGAAGTATCAGCAGCTGGCATTCGAAACCAGAGAAAAGAGGAGAAGGTACAGAGTGGAAGTAGTGCCGGTAATAATTG
The DNA here is from genome assembly GCA_030142905.1 of Heliopora coerulea. NCBI lineage: Eukaryota > Metazoa > Cnidaria > Anthozoa > Scleralcyonacea > Helioporidae > Heliopora > Heliopora coerulea. The sequence continues at coordinate 270,797 of JASJOG010000073.1, read as the reverse complement.
GATGCATGGGAGGCGGTGTCGAAGATGCAACCAGAGCAGTGAGAAAGATTATTGGAGATGAGGACAGTGTGATTAGGATAATCACTACAATGCAGAGGACGGTGCTTCTGAAGGGGAAACAATAATTAGGAAAGTGCTTGGCGGAGTGGTACAGTCAGAATAGTGAACGTACAGCCGAAGCGCATCAGCCTTAGTGTGAACGAAACTATGGGAACACCTGTACCTCGGTTACCCCCCAACAATATTTAGTGGGAGGAAATAATGGCTAGAGTATGAACTGGCTAATGGAAACATAATAATAATAATAATAATAATAATAATAATAATAAAAAATAATAATAGTAATAGGGATGCTGGGAGCCCGTAGAAGGCTTAGACCCCTTCCACTGTCCTTAGTTGGGTGGTGTGCGAGTTGTAATAATAATAATAATAATAATAATAATAATAATAATAATATAGTAATAATAATATAATAATAATAATATAAAACAATATTCAGACTTAACCCTTGCAGTGGCACACCTAAACTCACCTTAACTGGTTGGAAGTGCAATAGTGTACTGTTAAGGTCAACTGGATATACGCATTGGGGAGTACATTCAGGGATTTTAAAGGGCTGTACATCCCTTACTTCTTCCTGACTGGATAAGTTGGACTAGTAAGGGCTGGCCGGTGGGTGTTTCTTTAAATCCGTATTAATGGTAAAATTTCCTTTCCCCACAAATTCCCTGAAATGTGCAATGTCTGTTGCAGCCTTATCTGGCAGGATGCTGGGAGCGCGTAGTAGGGTGAGACCCTTTCCACTATCCTTAGTTGGGTGGTGTGCGAGTTGTAATAATATAATAATAATAATATAATAGTAATATAATAATAATATAATAATAATAATAATATAATAATAATAATAATATTATAATACCAATATAATAACATTAATCTTTTCGTGTTTGGAACACGGACGTATTGTCTTATTTTACTTGGAAACACTTCCGGCACATGAGCAATAGTTTTTATTACAATAATAAAAAACTTAATGAATTCAATATAGTACTTTCAGGCCAACCACGCCCCCGTATTTTGTCCTTTGCCAGGGCAATTTGACCCCATTACCTCCCCTCTCTCGGCGGTACTGATAGAGCGGCATGGCATGGCTTCACCTTCAACTTAGGACTACTATTAGGGTTAGGATTAGGGTTAGGATTAGGGTTAGGATTAGGCTTAGGATTAATATTAGGGTTAAGGTTCTTTGCTGTCTTAAATAATTTTTTCACTGTTTAACTCGATTGATGAATGATAGCCGTGTAGAGTGTTTTTGTTTCGAAGATGGCGATTGAATGCCGAGTAGTGTTGGGTACGGTAAATGTAAATGGCAATAATTTAACAAACTCTAAGGACATTGCCGAATTTTTTAATCAATACTTTTCTAACATTGGGCCTGAATTGGCTTGCAAACTTGACACCTCAAACTGTAATTTCCAGGAATTTATAAACAAACCTAAATCAGAATTGCAGACTCATTGATTTATATCCTTAATCAGGCTATTATGTTATGCACTTTCCCTGATGAATGGAAAATTGCAAGGCTAATTCCTCTGTTTAAGAACGGCCAAACGAATTTGCCTGGCAACTACAAACCAATTTCTGTCTTGCCAGCAATCAGCAAAATCATGGAAAAGATTTTATATGACCAACTTTATAATTATTTGACAAAATTTCAACTACTGAGTGATTCTCAGCTTCACTTCCGCAAACATCACTCTACAGCTACAGCTTTATTAGATGGTACCAATAGTTGGTGTGTGAACATAGACAAAAATTATTTAACTTAGTGGTATTCATTGACTTAAAAAAGGCTTTTGACACTGTAGATCATAGAATACTATTAAATAAACTTGAACTCTATGGTATAAAAGGAGATGTCCTATCTCTGTTAATATCTTACTTGACCAACAGTACTCAGTTACGCCAGACGAATGGAATTACTTCTTCTAACCAGTTGGTCAAGTGTGGTGTACCACAGAGTTCTATTCTAGGACCATTGTTTGCTGATAGGACGAGATTGTTTGCTGACGATACAAATTTAACAGCAGTAGGAAACACACTCAATGAAGTTGAAGCTGCAATGAATTTCGATCTGGAAAGCCCAAGTAAGTGGTTAATTGCTAATTAGCTAAGCTTAAATGTAGCAAAAACTGAATTTATGATATAAAGAGTCGTTCTCTAACCTGGAATTATTTTATTTTCGAGCTTTCGACTGTCTGGCTACAGTCTTCAACCGGAAGAATAAAGAGTAATAAGATGGTGTGTTCTATTTATACAAGTGATAAGCCGGAATGACGTAATGGGTAAAGCGGTGGAAAGTACAATAAGAATGGTTCGGATACAAAGGTTATAGGGAACTATTTCCGTGAAAGGATCGAGTATTTTCCTGGGAGTGCGCAGGAATTATTGTTCGCTTTGTTGGTTGAGGCATTGTGTGCCAGGATTCTAGTGTTTTCCGAATTCTATAGCGTCCCTCGTCGATAATAGAGGCGTTCTTAAAGTCTATGTTATAGTCGTGTTTCCAGGCTTGGTTTGCATCGTTTTACGGAAATAGTTCCATATAACCTTTGTATCCGAACCATTCTTATTGTAATTTCCACCACTTTAACCTTTACGTCATTCCCGCTCATCACTTGTATAAATAGAACACACCATCTTATTACTCTTTATTCTTCCCGCTGACAACTGTAGCCAGACAGTCAAAAGCTCGACAATAAAATAATTCCAGGTCAGAGAACGACTCTTTATATCATGTATAAACCTGACCGCGCATCCTCTATCTTTAAACTGAATTTATGTTGATTAGCTCTAAACCAATGATAAAAAGTATTTCAAATCAACAACCAAATATTGTGATAGAAAATAACGCAATAAAACAAATTAATGAATCTAAGTCTTTTGGTGTAGCCCTAGATCAGCACTTGTCGTGGAACAACAATACTGACAATATTTGTAAAAAGATTATTTCAGGGATATCAGCCCTTCGTCGGGCAAAAGATTTTGTTGAAGAAGAAACTCTGATTTCTATTTATAACGCTCTCATTCATCCTTATTTTACCTATTGCTGTGAAGTTTGGGACGTTTTGAGGGAGACACAATCCAAACGCTTACAAAAACTTTGAAATAGAGCAGCTCGATTCATTACAAATATGAGCAATGGTATTGACCAAGAAATTGCTTTAAGTGCTTTAAACTGGGAACCACTTAGAATTCAAAGACGAAAAAGTAAAGCAAAACTCATGTTTAAGTTACTTAACAATATTGGTCCAACATCACTTACTGATTTATTTACTTTCAAAAGTGAATCGACAGACTATGAACTTCGTGGTATTAAAAGAACACTTTGCCTACCTCAGCCACATACCAATAACATGAAAAAAAGCCTTGCATTTAATGGACCACAAGGTTGGAATTCATTACCAAACAAACTTAAAGAAATGAATTCTTTCAAGACTTCAAAAAAAAATCGCTTCCCACATTTTCAAAACAAATACGGACGTCATTTAATTGTTAATAGTCGCTCATATCCTGCCATACTTCATGTAATGTTTTTTATGGTATGTGCTTCAAAATGTAAATAGTATAATATACATCTTGTAATTTTGTTATTGTTCACGATTCATGAGGAAATCAACTTATGTTGACAATGGTTAGCATGTTAAAATAAAGATCATCATCATCAGGTGTGTCAACGAATTTCTTAAGTGCCCTTGAGATAGATATTTTAGAAATATGGCAGCTTGGGGATATCTTGAAATGGTTGACGAACGTTCGTCAAACTCTGTTCTCAGTAAAATGATCTCTTAGCCCAAGACGGGGATTGAACCCGGAACCTTCTGATGACTGGTGAGACTCTCTGACCTCTTAGTTCACACATATGTCGACTTAGGTCGCTTAAGTCGCACATATGTGAAACTTGCACCTTAGCTCACCATCTGAGTCTTGGTAGCTTGGTAGCCGTAGTTGCTAATGTTTCTTGGTAAAAACTCTTTAAATGCAAATCCACTACTTTTGCTTGAAAATCATAGCTTTTCATCTTTTGTCCTTCAAGGAAAGTCTAAATTTAGATCAGTTGCCATCCGTCATGCATGCAATTCGCTCTCGCTTTTATCCTTTTCGCTCGACAGATTGCAAGTTAAATTGAGTCGTCATTGAGGTTTGTAGATTTATAAATTCGAATATGATCACCTTTATGTACTTATTTATACATAACTAAGATGGTTGCACTTCAGGAAATGAACGTGTAAGTATATTTACTGTTTATTTTTAATTGATATCTTCTTCATTGCAAATATATCCATCATTTTTGCTGATGTGTGCATCTACATTTCGCATAAATTGACCCAACATATCGTCATATATAAAATTCAAGTAAAACTGCCAAAGGCGCTCAGTCACGGAGCATTTCAGACATAAATATTTGAATCTAAAATTCATGATATCAGAACTATCAAAGCTTTGTTTTGAACTGTACTTGAAACCCACTTCGTATTAACACAGCAACTAGAAGTACCATTTAATTATTTTCATTTCAAAACGACAGGACAGCTTTACATAAGTCAAACGAATTAGATGTAATATTTCAAGTACGAGTTGGTGTTCTTCCTCCGATTTCTACATACTGAGAAATGAGTTGAAAAACGAGGTGAAGCCGAGTTTTTTAATAAGTTTCGAGGTATCTAGAAATCGGAGGAAGAACACTAAACGAGTGTTTGAAATTACTTCTCAAACGAACCAGTATTTTAAGCGAAAATCAAGCCGGAAGTTGGAAAAATTCAGCCGTAATCTTTCTCCGATTTCAAAATACTGATTAATTATGTATTTCTTTTGTTTTTGCTTTATGAGTTACAAATGAGTTTGAGACATATACTTGCTGTCTCGCTTTCATTGATCCATAAATAATCAAAACTACCGACATAATTTCCAAATTTTATTCGTTTGAACTCTACTATTATAATGCTAAAGATTAAAAATGTCCATTTGGATCAAAATAAACAACTACTTATATAAAAATACGCTCATATTCCCTGTATCTACAGTATTTAGACAGGAATAAACGCTGTTCCACATGTACGTAGATAGTGGAAAATGTGCAGGGAACATGCAAGAAAGGAAGACAAGGTTTCAAAATTCAGTCATTCGTTCACATGTTGCCTGTTTAACTTTCAGCGAAGACATGACGAAGATGCTTGATATTCAGACCATTAAACATGATAAGAAAGTAATAAAACATAAACCGAAAAACGTCATATTGTTAGCTTGATATTCAAGTTATAAAACATGACAAGACACAAATTAAGGTACAGGGTTATATTTCGACGCCATTTCAATTTCAATGTCAAACAAACTAATCAGCAAACAAACTGCTATCTATGCACGTGCATATACATAGATGTTTGCTTATCAGCTAATTTGAAAGAGACTTTGAATGAGAGTCAAAATATCACCGCACCTTTGTGTGTGTCTCGTCTTGCATATAACTTCAATATAAAGCTAACGAGATGACGAATTTCAGTCGATGATTTATCCTTTACTTTTTGAAATTATCGGTTGGTTACGGTTTTAAGCATGACGATACCAACGAAAGGTTTAATAATTGTTTGTGAATATGTTCATAAATATTTTTATATAGAATACAATCGCCTTTTTCAAAAGTAGATTACTCCGATATTTATCGAAATTTAAGCAGCACTTGGGTATATGCGGCACCATTCATAATCCACTTTCGCTTGGGATGTTGGTAAAATGTATCTCACTGGAAAGTGGTCGCTCCATCCACTGTAGTAAAGATTTTGAAGTTCTACAGCACAGTATAATAGTCTATATATGTTGACTACTTCCTCGTTGATACTGCAAGATAACTATGATTTTGTAATACATCTACCGAACAACTTTCAAGTGAACTTAACGACATGAAAGTCTCGTGGTTAACTCTTTCATTAAGCATGATGTCAGACGATTCAAGACGGTTCTCGTATAGAACTTCTCCTCCTCCACTTATGGATCCCAATAACAACAGAACAAACAATTTCTTAATGAGATAGCATATGTTATTCAAATTCTAACTGTTACGTTAAAAATACTTTTTTTTAGCTGCATTCGCTCATCGTCTTCCCATCCACAGCCGTTTTAAAAGTTTAAGAGTTTCCTTTCGAAGATGGGATTTGGTGATCGCAAATATAAAACGCACTTTTTTCACTTTATCAGTCCCCATAGATAAACCGCATGATAGGCTCAGCTCATCTCAAAAATGAATACGCATTTGGCTATTGCCTTGCACAGCAAACAGTGATCGTAAATACCCCCTCGAATATGGCGATACAAATCAGAGACAGTAAATTTAATACATAATTCGTACGTTAATTCCTAACGACATCAAAATTAAAATATTGAATTCGTTTGAAACTCACCTGATCTTACTAGAACGTTAAGAAACGCAACCAAAGCAACTCTAGTTAGTAACGGCGCGCTCATTTCTTTTGATGTCTGGATCGATGTTGTCGGTAAAGGTGGTGACAATTGTGACCAGAGGAAGTTGTAATGAATAATCAAAGATCTTTTAAAGCCAAATGACAATGAGTGGTTGAACTATACGACAGAGTTGGGTTTGATATCAGTTCTGAAATTTAACTTTAAAGTAATTAAAGTATTGTTTAAAGTAATCTTTTCCTATTTCAACTAAGCTTAAGCTGTCACATTAACAGAAGATCACCTGTGAAGCTATTTCCCTACAGGTATTCTAATTTTTTTATTCTGTTTCTTGTTTACCTGGAAGATCGCACAGGAAGATGGTTTCTGTTTCAAGTGACTCTTGATATGGAAATTCTTTTTCAACTTAGTAGACATTTGCCCTTCCTGCACGCAGCGCCATACTTTCACCGAGATAGCGCCGACAATTTGATATAATTTGTAAAATTATACCACTCGAAAATTCAGTATTCGGTTATTTAATAGGTATAGTCTACACAAAATTGTGAATTATCTCTGTGACAAAATCACACCTATAATCCTGACATAATTCTGTTTACTTTGGGAAAAAGAAAGCAGTATAAAGAAGGGAAGTGATTACGAACAGAATTAAAATATTTTTAAAGAATGAAAGCTTTAATGATAGACCATTCGTGTTTTTTACTGAAAATACACATGAAATTAATTTTTTTTATTCAATAAATCCCCGTTACCAAGAGTATTCAAACGATGTATAAATTATCTTAATAAGGAAAATTTCGCAGAAATATCATGCTTCAATCAACGCTTATGAAGTCATGGCTGTTCGTATCCAAATTTTCATCTCCGCAATGATTTTTAATATAACGTTTTTGTCATCTTTAAAGCATGATATCTCATGAAGTATATACTTGGAAGAAACTGCTTTATTTCATTATTTGAAAGCTTTTGATACATTTTAAAATGTATATTGGTTACAATCACTTTCTTGTTATCAACAGTAATATCAACAAAATTATACGGTATCATGCCCCAGAGGTTTTTGAGACTTCCTAGGCCGAGGAGGGCAAAAACTGACAACAGAACGGAAACTCTGAAAGTATTTAAGATTTTATTGTGAAATAAATTGCCGTGCAAAACCAGGCAGTGTTGAAATAATTTAAAGGCCGGGAATGAGGACTAGACGTAATATTTCGAACACGAGTTGGTGTTCTTCCTCCGATTTCTAGATACCGAGAAACGAGTTGGAAAACGAGGTGAAGCCGAGTTTTTTTTAACGAGTTTCGAGGTATCTAGAAATCGGAGGAAGAACAGTGAACGAGTGTTTAAAATTACTTCTCAAACAAATCAGTATTTTAAGCGAAAAGCCAGCCGAAAGTTGGAAAAATTCAGCCGTAATCTTCCTCCAACTTCTAATTACTGATTAACAATATAGTTCTTTTGTTTTTACTTTATGAATTATTAATGAGATTGAGAATGCACTTTCAAGTAGGAGGAGTTCGTTTTAGTCGGAGCCGAAGCAGAGGATTGGAACACATTCCGAGAACTTGAAAACCCAGTCAAGTCCGAATTGGAGGCCTTTGAATGACTTCTCAGAATCAATTAGTGTATTGGCACAATGAATTAGTGTATTGGTAATGAGTGTATCGATGAATAAGCCGATTGTGTGAAATTATATTTTAAGTCCAAGGACTTGAACTATCATTTCCAGTCCAAGGAATGGAAAAAACTGTTCCAGTCCTCTGCACAGTCCTTCTGTGTTATTTCAAGTTTGCTCATGTGGTGCCATTCAATGTGATTGAATGATATAGTCATAAATTATTGATGAGTATGAGAATTAGGTGGAAAGAACGTGTAAGGAATTTTTACAACCAAGGAACCCTACTGGTTTCAGAGCTTGACTAGTTCTGGGTTACTGAACCGCACCTATGCTCTTGCGTAAGGTTTTTAGGGTTTTTTCGGTAAAGGCTCTTATTTTGTGAAAAAACTTTTGCTTGACCACTTGGTCAACTTAAACGAGTGTAATAATAATTTAAAATGTAGAATTTTTAAGGATGGAAAGGTGTGCAATTGTCCTTCCCAGATGTGTATGAAAATATACATCATTACTTACAGTGAATTTGGTGGATTCTGATATATTCTGAATGTTTTTGAATCGTAAACTTGCTGTGGATTTTTGTGCTTTCTGAGTACAATTGGACCATCGTCACAGCTATAAAGATTTATTACTCAGGAAAAAGTTCAATAGAAAAGTTTAAGGCCACAATTAACCTCTCCATACGTCATTGACTACAGTATACTAAACGCGCTAAGGGTATCTGTAAGTGAACTTGTTAAAAAATAGAACCTGTTTTACCGTGTTTGTATTGCTAGATCCAAAGACGAGGAGAAGATTGGGAGAACTCGAAAGCTGCTGTGTACGCCGGAAACCGAAGGTCGAGGTTTTACACAGCTGCTTGAGAGTTCCACCAACCTCTCCGAGTATTTGCATGATGCCATATAAACATTTTATATACACAAAACAGTTTCTATATCTTTTATAAAATAAGCAAAAAACTCAGCAATAGTAACTGCGAATAACAAACTCTGTTTTCAATATCAAATAATAAGTTTTCCTTATTCCTTCGTAAACTAATCAGAGCTTACCATTCGCTTCAAGAACAAGTTCTAGTGTCAGTAAACCAAAAAGAGCTACCCATTAGCGCCAAGATTACGCTTTTATCGTGCTCTCCCAAGCTCCCGCGTGCATCCATAACCTGAATGGAGCACGCCAAATCATGATCCATTTCTTTATTAATCGCTCCAGGTTATAAGCATATGCTAATTTTTTTTGTAGTCTCGTCTGCACAGTGAAACAAGCAAAACAAAGCTACTTTGATCTGAAAAAATAGTGCAATTTTCCAAAATATAATTTTAAAAGAAGATGAGCAATATTTATCAAGATATCAAATCAAAACGTCAATGACCGAAAACTCATCGACCAAAATTTTCATGCATCCGTGTCCTAGAGATTTTCGTATGAACTCTTCCTTAAATGATAATAAGGATTCTCATCTGTTTCGTCGTTGGTCCGTCGAAGGGAGGCATAGGTTGGAAATTCTGTCTGCAAATCGCCAGGTGGGCTAGTTTGAATTGTGGAAGGGTGGCCAGCGCCTTTCCTTTCACCATTCCCGACATTGGTCATAGCTAAGTCTGCTTTCTTGATTTCAGTATTGCTTTCTTTGACTAAAGCTCTATAGGTGAGGTAGGCAACTACGAAGATAAGAATAAACAAAAGTACAGCAAGGATAACTGTAGCTATCAAGAGCTGTTTCTTTTGATCATCTGAAAAACAAGAAGAAAGGTTGTGAATGGTTACATTTCACCAGAAACAGTTTCTTTTGATTAATCTAGTAAGTTTTGTTCTATATTATAGCAATCAACTGTGGTATACATCCCTCAAACAACACTTATTTTATTAACAATTGTGACCACTTCACTGGAAAATTTTTAGACGAAGTAGTGTTGGCTAAACGTGACGGGGCAGTTACTTTTATTACTCTAGCTTTCACATTTCGAAGTCATATCAAATTTCTTCTTTTTTTCGATATATCTAACGTTTATATATCTATTTCTTGGACTAATATGATGACCAATGATTATTATTAAGATTGTTTTTATTTTGACACGTCATTGCGGCCCCCGTGGATGACGCACACTTATGAGGTACTATAAATACAGGTTAAGTTTTCAAATTTAGTTAGCAGACGTAGTTCTGGATAAGAGGTATGCCGAATTGCATAGTGCTTTGTAGTTTTACAGTTTTCTTGTTAGTATTGCTACAGTTCTATTGAGGACTTTCACGTAGGTTTTACACCATTCACCACGGTTTAAACGCTTAGTAGAGCTTTATTTCCGATTCGTTTGAAGCTACTATGGACGAGGATGACGTTTTCATGAGTAACTCCTCATAAAAACGAGCCGATAACTTTGAAAAACTTGATGAGAAAACATATTCCGAAGAATAACGTCATCTTGAAAACTCAAGATATAAGTCAACAACTAGACGAAATTTTGATTGAAACTGTGATATTTTGATGTTATTTCAAAGCTATCCAATGATGTCTTATTATTGACTCGTATCTTGTTATAACTCATATCGTTATTCTTCGGAATATGTTTTACCAACAAACAAAGAAACAGAGAATGACATTTTGCTAACTATACTGTTATCCAAATTGGATAAGCTCTATTTGTTTGCATTTGTCTGTTGTAACTGGTTAGTATATGTAATAGCATGGTTTCGAGCAGAGGCGTGCGGTGACTAAAATTTTTAGGCAAGCGCTCATGCTGCAAGGGATATAAAGGTAACGCCCTTCTAAAGGGCTTTGGGAGCATATCCCATGAAACGTTTGAATTTTATAATCCCCAAAAGCGTATTTCATTTTTGATTTCTGCTGCAAGTTTCGCGAAAAATTAATCTGATTAAAAGGCTGTTATTCAGATCGGTTTTTACTCATGAATTAAAGGACATTTTAATTTGTGTTAGCCAAGACTGCCATAAGAGGGAACGGAAGAGCTTGCTCAAAAGTATGGTTTGATTGCGATATTAAGAGATTCAGCCATGTATTAGCTGATCAAAAGGTTTTGTTATCATATAACACGATATTCTCAATTCTTATTTCTCAGCTTTTGGCATGTTCTACCCTCTAGTAAATTCTAAAGCGTCCGAGTGCGATCAGTGAATTTTTTAAACCTCAGTCAATTTTAATCTGGAGTGCTCCTGGTTAGGTTTTTGTCGATGAATCGTTTTATGTGTCGCGTGCAGGCAAAATCTCCATCACTGATTTAATGTGCCTTCGGCATAGAGCTAGTACGAATAGATAGATTTTATTTATTGAGGGCAGTCGATGATATGGTGTAATTTCGTAAACATTACCTTTAAGTGGAGTGAAAACATCTCCGTCTATCAATATCTTATTGTGAACAGTTAAATAAAGACTTCAAGTAAACGACAAATTTCTTTATTGCATTCATGTTTCGGCAAAACTCATGCCATCTTCAGTGCAAATGATAATAGGTTATTTACAAGCGATATTTATATGTGACCTGATAAACATTACACACGTATAACTCATCTTATATAAATTCTTACACATCTCACACCTTCAAAAATCCTCTGCTTGCAAACCTCAGTATAACTCCTCATGCTTTAAAATCATAGACTCCGATAAATCTGTCCTTTCTCTTAAACTCAAAGAAGCGCTACATATTAAGAAACTCAAATCCGAACTTAATGGTCAAGTCCATCATCTTAACACCATGTTTAGCTTATAATTCCAATATACATATATATATATATATATAATATTTTTTCTCTTTTCTTTTTTTTTTTTTTTTTTTTTTTCTTAACTGTTTTTGTCTACCACAATTCATTAACAATTCTACATCTCGCTTTCAACACCCACCACCTCCATTAACCAGTCGCACCCTTGTAATTAATCATTCTGACACACATGTGTGAGAATTTATATTAGATTAGTCATACGCTTGTAATGTTTATCAGGTCACATATAAATATCGCTTGTAAATAACCTATTATCATTTGCACTGAAGATGGCATGAGTTTTGCCGAAACATGTATGCAATAAAGAAATTTGTCGTTTACTTGAAGTCTTTATTAGTACGTGTGCTTCTACGATGTTATGGAAACAGTTAAATACCTATAGTTTAAGACAAGGCGTCTTCCCGGCCTCGTTTAAAACGTCTCACAGAATACTCAAAAGATAAATTCGTCACACTACTTGTGAACGCTGATTCTAGACCAATCAACTATCAGGTGGTGGTCCTAAGAAGCGTAGGACCATATGTATTTTGTGAATTGCAAGACTGTGAAAGTAATCTAGATCATGCGCATTGGTACGTTTTGAGCTCTGAAAGCAAGCGGCGCTTGCCTTGGTTAATGATCAAGAAATAAATTGAATTCTTAAGCAGATCGTGATATAACAACAGCTAATCACAGTAGAGGGATGAAGATCAGTTGCTTTTAATCCACTTGACGCACTTAAGGAGGAAACAACCACAATCATTACGTAAACACGAAAAGATGAAAATAAACAATAATGGCATTTAACCGACTTTAATTTTTTTAGAAAATAGATCTAAAAATTCCCATTTTTTGCAAAAATTATTGGACAACCGGCGCTTGCTTGCTCTTATATGACCGCACGCCACAGGTTTCGAGTGCTATTTCGAAAAAAACACGCACAAGTGAGTTTTTCAAAGACTATCAAGACTATTTGATAAAATGTATATCAAGAAAAGGATAGACTGTTCATGTCTGGTAATCCAGTTATCATGTCATTGCAATGACAATTTTTAAAAAAAGAACGTAAATGAATAAATTAGTAGCTAAATAAGTAAATAAATAAGAAAATGAATAAGTAAATAAAAAAATAAATGAATCAATTAATTAATAAACGAATAAACGAAATGAACGAATAAAATAATTAACGAATAAACAAATGAACGAATAAACAAATGAACGAATAAACAAATGAACGAATAAACAAATGAACGAATAAACAAATGAACGAATAAACAAATGAACGAATAAACAAATGAACGAATAAACAAATGAACGAATGAATGAACGAATGAATCAATGAACGAACGAATGAAATAACGAATGAATCAAAAAGTAATCAACCTGTGGACGAATCAGCAACGACAACAGTGTGAGATATTTTACTGAATCTGTCACGAATTTGACAGATGTAATTTCCAAAACTGCCTTTGTCTTCCAATTTTATCACTAGTATTGAACTAGGAAATGGATTTTGTACTTCAACGAAGCTGCTAATCGGCTTAAGATCCTTAAACCAAGCGAACATAACTGGCTGCTCTCCGGTGGCTGCGCACAACATGGTGACACTTTCTCCCAAGTTGGTCTTTATGGATGAACTGGACAGGTTTGTCATAACTTTAAGAGAATTTTCTAAAAAGAGAAAGGTTAAAGACCAAAGAGTAAGATCTGAACAAAGAATAACAAAGAGTAAGATCTGAAGGAAGAAAGTGTCAGCTGTATTTTAGCTGAGTCTGGGATGAACCATGAAAAGTTTGCTCAAAAGTCTCATGAGTATGATTCTGCTGGGACGAAGTTGTGGTGTCAATGACTTACATTAGTGATTCCCAACAACTTTAAACTGGACTCTGGGAGTTGATGATAAACGTGATACGCGTTCTAAAAGTTATATTTAAATGCTGGCAATGAAGACTAGACCGAGTTTTCAAGTAGGAGGAATTCGTTTTAGCCCGAGGCGAAGCCGAGGATTGAAACGAATTCCGAGTACTTGAAAACACGATTTGGTCCGAATTGGAGGCCTTTGAATGACTTCTCAGAATCAACTAGTGTATTGGCACAATGAATTAGTGTACTAGTAATGAGTGTATCGATGAATAAACCACTTGCTTGAAATTATATTTTAAGTCCAAGTACTTGAACAATCATTTTCAGTCCAAATTAGTGGAAAAAACAGTTCAAGTCCTCTGCCCCGGTACATCTGCGATATTTCAAGTTCACTCATGTGGTGTCATTCAGTGCATCTGATTGAATGATATATTCATGAATTATTAATGAGTGAGAAATTATTATAACCAATTCAGATAAAATATTAAAGGTTAAAAAACAGACATAGCCAAACTGAGATTGCGTTGAATGTGCACTTTTGCAAAACTATGTCTCTTGTTCGAAACAATCAATTTGTTTACCGTCTGAAAACATCTCTTCGCTCAGACTTGCAATGGAGAAGAAATGAAGTTGACGACAGATCAGTATTAGATTTAGATAAGTATTAGATTTTATTAGATTTTTAGGTTTGGGTGCCAATTCTTAATTTCTGAGCGGTATTAAAAACTTTGGTGAAGAATACAAACTGGCCATGGACAACTTGATTCTAGTCTTATTTAAAAGTATTTCAAAAAATTTGTTATAAATCATTAGGAAATTCAAAGGAAAATGGTAACCGTGTCTTGTCCATCAATGTTGTGAAAAGACGCTTGTTTTTCTCCTAAGTTACTTTTGCCGCTTTGAAAACATTCATTTTGAAACTTTTTCGAGAGTTAGCGTATTAAAGAGTTTGTTTTGGAAGTAATTAAAAAAATTTGCAATGCGCGTTTTATCAGATCTGAAACGTTCGGCTATTGCTTCGTGTTTTATTAGCAAATAGAAAATTGCTTGAGTGTTCCTGGGCTGTGATAAACATAAATGATGACATTTCAACCAGAAAAATGCCTAGTGAAAAGACGATGGGTAGCCGAGTGTTTTCTGGTATTTTTCCCGTTTCCTGTGCTCTAATACAAAACGAAAAAGACATCAACGTGTCTCTGTACTTTGGGAGAAAATGAGGCTCGTCCCATAAGAGCGTGCGTGGAACGCGTGTTATTTTTTAGAATACGATAAGGCGGTCCTAACTGCTGGATTTTTTTTTTTAATATATTGAGCACCTGTATTTTGTTCCTGATGGCTTCAAGTACATTTTACACCAGACTTCCCATATTTCAGGTATATACTTACATAGATTCTCAGTTAGATGAAGTTTTTTATATTCCATATATTTTATCTTCACACCCCCAGTACTAATGGTGATAGGATGCTAATGAGTTGTGAATTCAACATACCTATTGCACTTGTTTCGAAGGCATGCCGAAATATATCAATCCCGACTCCATTCCTTTCAGATGCTTCCGTTATGAGCACCTCGTACTCGGTTGATGGGGTAAGGTTACCAAATGCTTTGATCGGAGTATTGTTATAAATATCCTCACGAAATAACGTTGAGTCATCCTGCTTTAATGAAAGCCAGTACTTTCCTTTTACTGTCACCTGATCACAATTCGAGCCGATGATTTTCCAGAACACCTTCGCATAAGTTTCATTGACATCCAAAATCGTGACATTAAAACCTGATAAAATGATATCATAACGATAATTATTTGTCATTTTACATTAGAAGGGCGATCATTCGATAAAATAATCATTTGGATTAAATAAAGTATACTAAAATTTAGAATTGAATTATATGTTTTAAATGTTTTCCTGGCAAACTATAGAAAATACGACCACAAAGTCTTTCTGAGAAAACAAATTTTGCTTCTTTAATACAGCTACTATAACTAGATATGCATTTTCACCAATAGTAACATGTAAGATATTCAGTATCTTAACATTTAAGAATATTTAAACGAAAAGGTGTTTTGTATGGTCACTAATTCTAAAGTTTGGGCCATTTTTATGGCCTAGCAATAAACGTTTCCGAGTTTTCACCAGCAAAGCAAGATTAGTTGAACATTGTTCATTATGAATTGCTCTAAAGTCGAGTTTGGAATGTTGAGTTCGATCCTTTCCTAAGTAAATAACCTTTTCAAATACCATACATCTTCCATTGTACACTGTTGATCTGAAAACAAACTCTGGGGCACAGTTTTGAGCCCACACCTTTTCAACTAAGGCTGTCATTGAGTTAGATAGAACATTTTTTGTAGTGTGTTGGAAAATAAGTATTATCTTAGTTGCCCAGTTACTGAAGTTTGATTGAGTTGCTTATGAATTTGACAAGTGCAACTTTGCAATTCACCAGCTCGGGTATGTTGGTTTAAGGTCGAATCTTTAGCATGTCCAAGACCTGTATCCCTCGTATGGATGTGCTTTGCATGATCAGCACTCAGCAGCATTTGAATTAAATAAATTTGTTTCGGAAGTGGTAAAATTGGGAAGAAATTTCTTCGGGTGTCTGGGCAAGCGAAAAATTGAAAATCAAGCCATCTAGCGTAAGGTAGGATAAGGTACAGCAAGAAGGGACAAGATACGAGAAAATAGGACAAGATTGCGAGTGCTTGAATGCGATTGGATAAGATAGATAAGATGAGATAAAATATAATGTAATACTTCAACTATAGGTTAATAAAGACTCTATATGGAACTTTAAACTGAAAACAAAAGTTCTGTATAGCGAAGAAAAATTTTTATTTCAGAACTTTTGACATAAATTCATGAATTGCATATAAATCGATTTCTCAAAACTATGCAGACAATTCCAAAAGGTTATTGTTGAAACTACAACTACGCATGAAACTAAAAGATCTCGCACTGTTTTGAAGTCTCACTGGTGATAGGTATATACAATTACTCGGCCTAACGGATTGACTGACTATATCTTTGTCAAAAGTAAAATAATTATGGAAAAATTGATGCCAACTTCCTTTTATAAAACGTATGAATATTTAAACTCCTCCTTTGCATTTTCAGAATTTCATTGCTTTACTCTGGCTAATCCCTTATAAAAATCAGAAACCAAGTATTTCAAGCCAGCGGCATGACAAGAAAACATGGCTGTCCTGACTAACAAACGGGCAACAGGAGAATATAGGAGAGAATGTTGGAGAGAATATTGGAGAGGTTCTTCTTTAAAGAAGCACAAAAGCGACTTTCAGAAGAAGAAGGATGAAGAAGGGTCTTGAATAATGCTGCAGAGTCTGTGAAGTCGCTTCCATATTTCTCAGAATCAAGTCAACTATGATGAGGTATTTACGAATTACGAATGTCTTATTTGTAAGATTTGTTTTTAAACTTCATGCAAATGTCCGTATAAAAGTTAAAGTACATTGAGAAATGGTAAGTTAGATATGAAGTAACCAAGTATGTCTTGTCTAACTATATGTATATTATTATATTAACTATGTATATATATTAAAATGTCTTGTGTCGCTACTCCGGGCTATAAAACTGCTGCCTGATCATCTCATAGTTGCTTGAAACTCGGAGTAGCGACACAAGACATTTTAAGGTTATGTTATTTGATACTGCTCTACTTTTTGAAGTATTGAGCACTCTTAGTGCCAAAAGCCATTCCTTGTTTTGGTTTATTTTGGTGTATATATATATATATACATATATATATATATATGTATACATATATGTTGTAGATATGAGATCTTGGAAGTGTCTATGATGGTCAATGAACGTTCGTCAAGCTCTATCCTCAGCAAAACGTCTTCTGAGCCCAAGACGGGGGTCAAACTCGCAACCTTCTGATGACCAGTGAGACGTTTTAACCATTGAGCCATCAAGGCTCAGATACTGAGTTAAGGTGAAAGTACGACATATGTTCAGCGGTGGACACACATAACCCCAATCTTCCTGTAATTATACCCTTTGTCTATGCTTACATTCTTGCATGTATTGATACTACGGAGAAATGCGAATTTAACGATTTTGCAGAGAATTTCTTCTCTTGTCCTCGTTTTTCATGGTTTTGCGACCCAATTTGCTTATTTGAGAGAGAGCTGCCACCTTGGCCTCGGTCATGTATCTTAAAATAAAAAACCTCATATGGCCTTACGAAAATTCCACATGGAATTTCACAGTAAAGAATATTTTATATGTGAAATTAAATTTCATAAAATGATGTTCCATTTCATTTGTGAAATACGTGTTTCGTAAACAACGATCTCACATGTGAAATTTTCAACCAGTTCATTTTACACGTGGATTAGGTATTTCACATATGAAAACGTTCCAATTTATGTTTTTCACATGTGAAATGACATGTGAAATTTTTCTAAGAGGCGTTTTCTATGCTCACCTCTGCTGACGTCAGTTTCACAGACATAGGTATGGTTTTCGCCACAAGTTGTGGAAATCCAAACTGCATGGTTAGTCCCCATGAAGAGCGTGGCACACCTTTGTGCTGGAGAGCTGGATTTAGGTTGAACTACGCCAATAGCTGCGTAGTTTGGTTGAGAGTTTGAATAGCTGAATGTTGTGGAGTTCTCTGGTTTTCTCAAGCCAAACCATGCAACTTCATTATTTTCAGTAGTTAGGTTCGACAGCACAAATTCGTTTTCTTCTTGCGTCGAGATTTCAGCAAGAAAAGCCTTTGATTTCCCACATTCTCTTTGCGCAGCAGCAAAAGATAATGATGATTTAGAAACTTGATAACACGAAGAATTGAAACTCTCCCATCCGTGAGGACATTCTAGTTGGGTCAAATATGAGTATAACGCCTTAGAAATGCGTAAGAAATGATTAGGAACTATATCTAGGATTAGTATAATTACACAGGTAATTGCCGAATTTCTAGCGTGGTAATTATTGGTAATCTATTCTGTGAGTCGGACACCCTGACAAAATATTGTCTTAATAATAATAATAATAAAAATAATAATAATAATAATAATAATAATTGGGGAGTACTTTCAGAGACTTTAAAGGGCTGTATATCCCTTACTCCTTCCTGACTGGGTAAGTTGGGCGAATAAGAGCTGGCCCGGTGGGTGTTTCTTAAAATCCATATTAATGGAAAAATTTCTATTCCCCAAAAGTTCCCTGAAATGTGCAATGTCTTTTGCGGCCTTACCTGGCGGGATGCTGGGAGCCCGTAGCAGGCTGAGACCCCTTCCACTGTCCTTAGTTGGGTGGTGTGCGAGTTGTAATAATAATAATAATAATAATTGGCCAGAAAATTACGTCATAATCCTTGACATTCACCTACAGGTGAGTATAACAGTGAAGGCTTAGAAACAAGATAGCAGCTTCCTTTGTAAATGCTACCGAGGATATTTGAAAAGTTACCGTTCACTGTTTTCTTTCGACAACTTTCACTGAACCCAGGAGCATGATTGTTAAATATAACGAAGTATCTACAAGACAGACACCCACACAAAGTATGAAACACTCTCCGAAAAGGATCATCGTATAATTTCCACGTTTTGAGTTAAGTATTCAAGAATAAACTCGGGTGTCTTTCACAGTTTGAGTTTTTATTTACTTTCTGAAATTGTCAGCGTGTAATGGTTTTCTGGCTAGAGTGCATTTTAGAGCACTCAATGAACAGATATCTGGAATACTAACTGGCCAATGAAATTTGAAGCCAAGAATACCGCCCAAGGAGAACAATTTTTTACGTCAGTTTTAGTCTCACACGCGACATTTTAATCAGAGTTTTCTACGAAAATTCGCACAAAATATTTCCTCAAAAGACAGAAATTATTTTAAGAATTTGAAATTTATTTCAACAAAATTAAACCTAGTTACAAATTATCTTCATTGACGAAAATAAATTACCAACATATCGAAAAATCTGATGAAACTGTCTCAAAAAACTACTTAGGCAAACTGGTAAACGCTCGTCTTCTTTTTACCGTTAGTTTACCATCTTTAGACAACTTAGCTCATTTCTATAGCCACACGGTAATAGTGAATCTATATTAAAACTCGAACATGTAAAATTGGTCCAGTAATATTTCGTCTGAACGCTTTTTCCATAGCTAGGTATGTTTTCAAAGCCGAACTAAACAAAAACTGAAGATTAAAGTCCGCGAAAAGGACTGGAACTAACGTTCAAGACCACGAAGAAGACTGAAACTGATGTTCAAAATTTCCCTCCACAGGCTTCACTTTTTGCCCAGCCAAATGACTGAGAGTTAGCATTCTGAGGATCCACCTTGCCCCTGGTCTTTATTGTGGGCTCAGTTGGCAAGCAAGACAACATTTGGTAGGAAAATTATGCATGCCAACGGATTTGAAAGCATATATACATTTGATGATTTGAAATGATTGCGACAGAAAGTATCGTAAAGGGAAAGCCATTTACTCTCTCATTATCTTCATTCAATTGGTGTTCGGGTTCGGGTTGTGGTTGAGGTTAGGGTTAGGGTTAGAGAACTGCCGACGAAGGACGATTGCTAGAAACGCCATTGTCTTCTTGTATGCGCCGGCAGTTCCCAGACCTCTTTCGACTCTGTAAAGATGACATTATTTGTACCTGCCATGGTGCAGCACCTGAATTCTTCAAGACAGTAGAGGAAGTTACAAGAAGATCGGTACAGCCCTGTGACATAATACCCAGGCTTCTTGCATGTCACCAATCCAGCTTTATCGTTATCAAATTCGCGCCAATCGTTTTCTCTGTAGCAATTTCCATATTCAAGAGGGTGGTTTTGTGGTTTGCAACATCTTGCCTCTTCTATGTGATTCAAGTTCTGACCTTCGGAGCGGTATAACCCATTTAGGAAATATCCCTGAGGACACTCGCTCCAAGAATTTGGCCTTGAAAAATAAATGGTCTGGAATTGGTTGCCAGAACTGTGGAATTCAGTTTACTAATGCATTGGGCTATATTATCGCAAACAACTACATAATAGTAATTTACTTATCGAGATCACACGGTAAAAACATAAGGTAGTTCAGCGGACGCTTGCAAACCACTGACCTTTTAGGGGTAGAGTTAAAATTAGCGATAGGGTTAGGGATAGGGCTGGTTTATGCGTAGATTTGGGATAGGGGAAGGAGTAAGGGCAGGTTTACGTTCAGGGTTAAAGGTAGGGGTAGGTACATTGAGCCCGCAACTGCCTAATCAATTCAGGAGCATCTGCTAAACTGTATTTGATACAAATTTTAAAATGTCACGGAAAATTAAAATTTGCAAATATTTCAATTTTTCTTTTCGTTGTTAAAAAATAGGGTGAGTGTCATCATGGGGCTTCGTTTCTTTAAGCAAATACCGCAAAACTCAACACACAAATATTAATTCCATAATTTAAACTGTCCATAAAATGACCATACTTGCCAAGACTCAACCGCCAATTAGCGGTTGTGCAGTTTGACTTCTCGGAGGTATGTGGACTGATAGCTTTACAGCATTGAGCTCCTTCAAGATTGGATATGAAATCATCCTTGAGAAACCGTTCACGCGATCTTTCCAAACCATTAATATAAGGATGAGAAATCGGGCAATTGGACAATCCTTTCTTGTCAAAACTGGCAGACCAATTTGCCTTGCGACACAATATCGGCTCTAATAATTGGAAAAGAAATGCAGACATTTTGACTTAAAAGTAAGTTATGATATAGAATTTTTTTAATCGCGTCTATTTCATTGACGTAATGATGCTTTTGACCGGTGGTGGCCAGGACTGCTGATTTTCAGGGCCGCCGAGAGGTTTTGTTGGGCTCAGGACAAAATATCGAGTTGGGGCTCTTAATAACGTTATATATGCAATAAGCCCCCGTCCTTGGGGCCCCCGTCCCCCTTTTGGGGCTCCAACGCTCTGAAACGCCGTTTCCCTGTATTTTGAGGGGCGTAAGTATTGCTCTAATCCAACTGCCGTACGTTATGTCACTGGTTTTAATCTTTGTTACATCAAAAACATAAAGCTCAAACATTTTAGGGAGCCCCTATCCAGTAGGGGGCTGGGAGGAAGTTGCCTCCCTCTGCCTCCCCCCTCTCGGCGTTCCTGCTGGTTTTTCCTGGCTGGGATAATGTTTAGTGACATTTAGTCGTCTTTCCCTATGGTTTAAGAGGTGCATGAGCTGCTAGCTAAGAAAATGAAAAACACAAACATGGTAGATGGTATTTACATTAAAATTGTTATAAAATGAAAACTTTCCTGTACTCGTTATTCAGGAATTACGTTTTCGTTTTGGTGATGGGGGAAAAGACATTTTATGCAGAATGTGAATTACGACTGTGTCACTCAACATAAAATAAATGTTGTAGAAATATTTAAAAAAATCATTTTAGCTTAATCGTTATTCCATTCATTTTTTTTAAACAAATATGTTTGTTTATTTTTGAATAAAGCTGTTATTTCAAGGCTATCGCTTCACAATATTCCCAAAAAAGTTCTGTATTTCTGATTTCCTTTTACTGGCACTCATTCTCTTCAAATCCGCACCCAGACTCTCAGTCTTTGTTTCTTCCGCCTTTTCCCAGGTAAACATTCGTTTCGTTTTTCGCAATGCAAAGTGTCTTTCTCATTTTTTCACCTTTAAGGAAAGAATTTCCAACGGTTTTAAATCTCATGTTGCCTGTACTGCATTGTATGTAGGTCATACGACTCGCCATGTACACACACAAGTCTCGGATCGTTTGGGAATCTCTGCCCTTACTGGCGAAAAACATTTTAAAATTTCAACATCCGGTGTTCTGTCACATCTTTCTGAAACTGGCCACTCTGTTTCTCTTGGTAATCTCAAAATTCTTTCTTCTTGCTGTTCAACCTCTGATCTTCTGATAAGAGAAAGCCTCTTAAACCTTCTTCAAATGGCAATCTCAGCCCTGTTCCTATTTCGTTATTTTAACACTTTTATTTCCCAATTGTAAACTTTCTGTAACATGCTACTTCTAGCTATATATTTTTTCATTGTAAAATTCAATTACATCCACACTCAGATTAAGCTTGGGTGACCCAACGAAACGTTAGTGATTTTAATAAATCTTTATTTTATCTTTTAATTATGGTTTTATTTCGTGTTTTGTTCAGGGCACTTCTACTTATAAAAAAATTATTATTTAGATTTCAGTTTATCTCTTTTATTGAGAAATTAGTTTAAAGGTGAAGTTGAGCTAGGATGGGACCAAACTGCAGCAACAACATAAATCCATTAATGTCATCATCTACATATGGCGGATGCCACTTAGGCAGTATATATGTAGAATTTGCACCTTACCTCACCATTTGAGTACTGGTAACTCAATGGTTAGAGCGTCTCGCTGGTCATCAGATGGTTGCGGGTTCGATCCCCGTCTGGGGCTCAGAAATCGTTTTTCTGAGGTTAGAGCTTGACGAACGTTCATCTATCATTCATTGAAGATATCTTCAAGCTCCCACATTTCCAACATATATACCGCATGAATAACATTATTAACATATCGTGGCTGCTGCTTAGGTCGCACATATATGGACCTTCCACCTTAGCTCACCATCTGAGTCTTGGCAGCTCAATGACTAGAGCGTCTCAACGGTCAACAGAAAGTTGCTGGTTCGATCTCCGTGCTACAGCTGGGGCTCAGGAGTCGTTGAAATATGCCACCAGGTTATTACCTTTCCAGAGGAATTTTCCAACAACTTAGTGACATATGGTCGATACTTTTCCATTCATGCTAACAGTTTTCCTACCTTTCGTTTGTTTTTTCTTTTTGTTGTTGCAATATATAGTTAGGTATTGAAAACTTCCAATGGGAATTTTTGCAAGGTTCTAATTTGACAAGTACATACAGTAGGACCAGGAGGTTGGGTAACACTGACGTTAACTAACATTATCAACTTCTCTGATAACGGCACAGGTTTACCGTGCGAAAGCTCAGAATTAGATATTATAGATGGTTTAACCCGTCAAAGTCTATTTTTAATAAGAAAAGGGTTCAAAAAATACCAGGAAAACCTCTGTTTGGAAACAAATTTACAAGCACAGGAAAAATTCAGACACATTCAGCGACAAAGCTAAACCACTAGTCAAAATTGATCTGTTCTTACCTTTTGAAACTGTTTCCTCACAGATGTATTTGTATTGTTTTGAACATTCTTGTGCCATCCACGTACGACCTTTTGTGGGTCTCGCAGCAATGCATCCCGTTTTGGAACGAGAGGCAGTTGTACTATCCCAAGCGAAAAAAGAACCTCGCTCTTCGCCTTCTTGAGTTAACTTTCCATTTGCTCGACGTCGTAAACCCAGCCAACTTGTGTTTTTTAACTGCATTCCTACAAAATTGTTTTCTGCTTTGGTGGAAATGGTTGCGAGATGAGAGCCAGGGTAGCGGCGGCAACGTTCTCTGGCCGAATCCCAGTTTATGGAGTCTTTCGAACCGAATAAAAAGCAGGAGCAACCAAATTGGTTCCACTGAAGTGGGCAACCGATGATATCTGCACGAACAAAGAGTAGAACACGTTCGTTATGAATTAGATAAATTAACGCTATGTATATAAATGCTAGGAGACACGGTACAACCATTGAACTCTAAAAAAACTGCAACGATACCTTCAAACTGTACGTGGGAGCTAACATGGAGGCTGACATGTAGGTCAATTTTGCAGGTCATCGCAGTCCCTCTTCGCGATAAAACACGCAACGTATTGCAAAAAAACTGACCAAAATTTCTTTGGTTTTTGAGAGTTCTCTTTTTTAACCTTCGCAAGTAGAGGATAATGTCGGCTGGACTGCAAATTTATCAGAACTAACCGTCCATGAAAAATAAAGATTCAATGCAATTTTTTCACAAGCGTATTTCTGATCAACATGGCTGCCCCCATTTCGGGTTCATTCAATCGTGAGGCCAGGTATAAGGAGGTATTGTCCCAGTCTTTTTTTCGTTCAATTGGTGGAGCACTGCGCGCGACATTGCAGCAGTTACAGTAAATACCATAACCCTAAAGGAGGCTTTATGAAGATGGACAGGACGGGTCAAGACGTAAATTCACTTCGAACGTTTTTATGTTCCCAAATAAAGAAATAGTTTGAAATTTGGCGTGTTAGATTGAGTTATGGATGCCATAAGGAAGTTCGAAGGACACAAAAAGGGCGTAAGAGTTGTTCAAGATGGTAACCGAGTTCAACTCTAAATTTTTGATTGCCCTCGAGACATCTCAAGCGCATCCATAACTTAATGGAGCACGCCGAGTCACGGACCGTTTCTTTTATGATATAGATTCAAACACAAAATGACAGTGAACAAACTTTATACCACCGATTGAAAATTACTTTCTCCCAACGTAAGCCAAATATTCAGAACAACTTTGATTGGGTGCTTCAAGTAATGGTGATCCTCATGGCTTTAGACTTTTTTCTCAATAATCATTTACAAAGTGACTTCAGTGACTCGAAGTAACTCGATTTTTTTTTGTATTTCGAATTGTTTTTCCCGTGCTCTTTTCCATTGGTCAATGGATCGCCCACGGCAGTCAGAAACAGCGTAATACTACATCTATGTTATAAAGAACAATTATTCACCGAAGTAGAGGTGAATAGTGGTGGATATTTAGGTGAATAATTGCTCTAGCATATACCTTGCAAAAATGTTTTCATCGATATTTTTTTGAAATTTTTACAATTTTACGGGATGTCTGCTTGTCGCCCACTCATTTGTAAACCAAACATTTTCAAACACATCCCGAGTACATTTATCGCAAAAAAATAAAAGAAATACATATCTTTGAATATTTAGTCCCCAAATTTTGTTGCTTTTTTTTGTGTTGTGTGGCAATGTTATTTCGTTTAAAAAAATAGTTCTTCCCTAACGTAAACATAACTAGACGCCATTTTGTTTTGCTCGGAGGTGGATAGTGCAGGATATTCCGAGATAGAGGAACCAATCAGATTCCGTAAAACACACTATCTACCGGCGAGGTATATGCTACTATTCAACTGTCTGTTAGGCCTGGTTTTCACTAGTGACATAAGCACAAGCATGACATAAGCAAACGCAGTGAGTACTTTATGGTCAGCTGAAGTCTTGGTACTTCACCAGCGCAAAGGGATTAATTTACCATGAAGTACCCACTGCGCATGCGTATGTCGTTATGATCATGTCGCTAGTGAAAATCAGGCCATAATCATTCTTTATTATTTTCGGGAAACTGCGTTGAAACCTGAATACCACTACCAGAATGCCTTTCGATATCTTGTTTATCATGTTAATCGGAGCAATTGTGTTTCCATTCGCTTTGGGAACTCAATGTTTGTATGACAATGAAAAAACTGCAAAGTATTCTGGTAGTTGTCTTAGCTGACGTAAGGGAAACCGGCTATTAAGATCAGATATCCAATCTACGTCTCGGTAATGATTTCTTTTCTGTTTTGCTCATGAATTGTCAATGAGTTTGAGACATGTTTACCAATCACTGCGACTTGGTAAATATTCTGTGAATAAGTTGCAAAGTTAGCCACGAAACGTAAGATTCTATTAAATATTTCCATAAGCATAAATAGTGAATATCTGATCTCCGCAAACCATGCTGAGCATTTATATTCCTGACAAGATTACGATTCCCGCCTGGTCAATCATCTTAAGTGTCCAAGTGAACAAATTCTGGGTTTGATGACCTGCAATAGGCGGAAACCAACAAACCAGAAGAGAGTCATTCACAAATCCGTTTTAACTGGAATTACTTTTGAATTTCACGGGGAAGCAACGGATAATTCCCTGATAGAGATTTCACATGTGAAAAACATATGGAATTGGAACATTTTCATTTATGAAGTTCTCATCTCACATATGAAATGGGAGCGATTTTACGTACGAAATCTGTATCTCTTATGTGAAATGAGCTGGTTCAAATTTTCACATGTGAAATCTTTGCGTACGAAACATGAATTTCAAATATGAGACGGAACATTCACCTCTAAAAATTAATTTTGCATTTAAAATTTTCATTTAACAAATTATGGAATTGAAACAATTCACAAATGAAATATTTTCATATGTGAAATTGCCTGTGGAATTTTTGTCAGGGTTGTTATGAATATTGCTAACCATCCGTTTTTGATTTTGCTTTGAAATAGAAATTTGTATGCCATGAGAGCTACTGGAAAACATGCCAACGCAATGAACTATACGAGGGCATTAGCCACTCAGCTACACATGCATTTACGTGAAACCAAATAGGTAAGATAAATTGTTGACTTTAAAATGGAGTTAATTTGATATGTGAGTACTCCATAACTGCCGAATCATATTCAGGATAACTGTGATTGTTTTATGGTTCATAGATATACACGGGAAAGGTAACTTGAAATGAATTTTTGCAATTTGACTTCGCAGCGTGCAATATTTAGGACATCTGCTGAATACAACTACCAGGATGCCTTTCGAAATCTTGTTTGTAATGTCAGTCGGAGCAATCCAGAAGTTCAGCGGTTTGCACGGCTGAAGGTTGCATGTGCTCATAGCCTGGAATGTGCGGGCGAACAAACGGAATGGGGTCGTATTCTTATGAACGTTTCGAACTTTACTTCGATCTGAGTAGAAGAATTTGGTTCTCAGACAAGATTCAGGAAAATGACGCCGAGCAATTTAAAAGAATACCTAAAGGAACACGCTATTAGCATATGCAAAAACGGTAAACGGGGCATCGGTACTGCTCTTTTATATGTGCAACATGCATAACATACCGCATCTCTGACTATCTGATTATATACACGCAATATCTGAGTATACTTTTAGATGTTATATTTTATCAGCAAAAAAGAAAGGAAAAAAGATACGAGTATAATGTCGTAATCGTGTACTCGATCCTTCAGTCTGCAAACTTGAATTATAGTTCGTTGGATGAACGCTTTGTTGCATTCTAAGGTAATATGACACTTGACAGGCATACTGCGTGAGCCAGGTGTTCATAACGACAGCGATATAAAAATGGGATGCCGCGTAGTCAGCATAAAACAGCACAAAAAGTTAAAAGATTGGTAGACTGCCGAATCTATGATGAAGATTTGTAACGTTTCGAGCTTTGGCCTTTGGTCAGTGAGTGAAACGAGTTCTAAAAGAGGAATGGTAATTAGACTAGGTGTTATACTAAAGCAAATCTTGTAAAAAAAATTAACCAACGAAATGTGAGAAATAAAAACAAACATGTTTGTTTAAAGTGTTACTTTAAATCAAACCACACTCATTGATGCATGTCACATAAGCGTAAAAACGTCATGTAGAATACAGTCATTAATCTTTTCCTGTTTGGAACACGGACGCATTGTCTTATTTTACTTGGAAACATTGCCAGCACATGAGCAATAGTTTTTATTACTCTAATAAAAAACTTAATGAATTCAATATAGTAGTTTCAGGCCAACCTGGCCCCTTATTTTGTCCGGGCCCGGGGTCAATTTGACCCCATTACCACACCCCTTTCGGGAGTACGGATAGACTGGCATAACATGTCTTCACCTGATACATTAACTTAATGTTTTTTAGGATTAGAATTGGGGTTAGGATTAGTATTAGGGTTAGGATTAGGGTTAGGGTTAGGATTAAGGTTAGGATTAGAATTAGGATTAGGATTAGTATTAGGGTTAGGGTTTTTTGCTGTCTTAAATATATTTTTCCCTGTTTAACTCGATTGATGAATGTTAGCCGGGTAGAGTTTTTGTTTCGAAGGTGGCGTTTGAATGGTGGGCTGTCTTTGGTACGGTACATGGTGGGATATCCTTTATTTGTGTCATCGAGTTCCTTAAGTGCTATTGAGATAGATATTTTAGAAATGTAGGAGCCTGGGGATATCTTGAAATGATGAATTAACGTTCGTCAAACTCTGTCACTCAGTAAAATGATTTCTTAGCCCAAGATGGGGATTGAACCCGGAATCTTCTGATGACTGGAGAGACTCTCTGACCTCTTTGTATGCACATATGTCGACTTAGGTCGCTTAGGTCGTGCATATATCAAACTTGCACCTTAGCTCACTATCTGAGTCGTGGTATCTGGGTAGGCGTAGTCGCTAATGTTTCGTCAAACTCTGTCCTTAGTAAAATGATTTCTTAGACCCAGACGGGGATCGAACCTGGAACCTTCTGATGACCGGTGAGACGCTCTGACCTCTTAGGTCGCACATATGTCGAACTTGCACCTTAACTGACCATCATAATCTTTGTAACTTAATGGTTAGAACGTCTCACCAGTCATCAGAAGGTTGCGGTTTCGATCCCCGTCTGGGGCTCAGAAATCGTTTTTGTGAGGATAGAGCTTGACGAAAGTTCACCTGTTATTTTAAGAGCTCTTGTTTGTGGAAGAGAATTATTTAGGTAGTCACAGTTTAAACTCTCCAAGTATAGTTTCCTGTTTTCTTGTTGTTTGGGCTTATCGCGTGACATCTTCAAGACAATCAATTAATAATTCAATTTGGTGGCTTGAAAGACGTTATAAACGTCTTTCAAGGATTGTGTTGTCTTTGTACGCTGAATTTGTCGATGAAGTGTTTAGGGTAGCTGTTCTTTCTGAATGTTTCGTGTAGATATTCTTGTTCTTTCTTTTTGCTCTCTTGAAACAAAAAATTGAGACACACTGCAACACCCAAGAGAGCAAAAAGGAAGAACAAGAATATCTACACGAAACATTCAGAAAGAACAGCTACCCTAAACACTTCATCGACAAATTCAGCGTACAACGACAACACAATCCTCCACGAAACACGAACGACGTACAAGACAACAACACCACTCAAACAAGACACATAACTCTACGCTACATACGAACCACATCCGAAATAACGTCAAGAATACTGGAACAACATCGCATAAAAGTAGCACACAAACCTACTAGTAAACTCAGATGAATTTTCACAACACATAAAAGTACCGTCGACAACCTTGAAAAACATAACGCCATTTATATGATCCCTTGCCGTGATTGCAACAACGTTTACATTGGCGAAACCTCGAAGACAATTAACTCAAGACTAACCGAACACAAAAACGCAATCAAACGACAAGACTCACAATCGCTCCCAGCTGCACACGTCCAAAATACAGACCACAGATTCCATTGGGCCGACACAAAAGTACTAGGACAAGCAAACACAAGACACGCCCGCGAATTTAAGGAAGCATGGCACAGCCTCGACAAACCGCAATTAACAGACACATCGACATTCCCGCAGCATACCACCAGCTCCGATTCAAAATCCGAAACGAAACCCACAAAACCTACACAAATACGTCAGAACACCCTACTAACATCACAACACAGCCTACTATCCATGAACCAACCAATCACTTCAATTCATCAGAATTCACCGATGAGAACAGCCGACAGCCCAATCCACCCATCAGACGCTCGGAACGCCTACACGCGCAAAGACTCATGGACCAAGCTGATAGAAACAAACCACGTGCAAACACCTCACCATAACCTGACGAAGACTTGAAGGACCAAGTCGAAAGCTCGACTCACCAAAACACAAATCCGGAGAACAAAATCATAATATATATATATATATATATACACTGACTGTTGGTTGCTTATATCCATACACTGATTGTTTAATATCTCAACAAACCAGGTCACAAAAACGTCATCGTTAAGCATAGCAGTCTTGCTCATGTGATGTGCAAGGTCTAGAAGCACGCCAGGTATTCATACTGTCCCTTTACGTCATTCCACGGGCACGTTCTTCGTGAATCTACATTCATTTCTTATCTCCTCGTCCACCGGGATGTATTTCTGGATGTATTTCTGGCTCGAAACAAAAATGCAAGGCAAACAGCCACCAGGTAACTCGATGCAAAGCTACTTGTTTTTGGTCACCAAACTATCCTTCGGCGAAACAGTTGTCCGCTTCAGTCTTTCTCACTTGTCGGGTGACTTGTGGATGATTATCTTTACCGTATTCGACCAGTAATGTTTTCATCAGGATTTTAAAACTTCTCAAGAAAGTTTAAAGCCATTTTCCTTTTGTAAATTTACCGTTTAACCCTTTGTGCTGAGGTGCCGCTGAATGCTTAAGTTGAAAATACGTATGAGTTGCAGGTTTGTACGCCGTTTTTCTCTCTTACGAAGGTTTTACCGAGGAAAAAGTACGTGTTTTACTTCTGTCTTCACGTTCTTCTTTTGACAAAACTTGCACAAAGTTTGCTTGTCGTATTTTGTTGTATGTGTTGCATTTTCCAATTTTTATTCAGCAATAAAAATGGAGAACTCGTCCATGTTTTCTTTGTTTATTTCGTCGGTTTTGCAGTTCTTTTCATCTTCGTCACCGAAGTCTTCTACCTCAGGATGAATAATTAGCTTAAATTTTTATCACACAACATCTTAGACGTTCGAAACCAAGCTTGAGATAATGAAGAATTTATCAATTTTTTTAGTCAAAGAAAAAAAATATTAAAAAGTATTAATTCATGAGCTGTCCCTAATGCTGGTATCCGACTGATAACCTATGAGAATGCTCCACGTTTGATACGGAAAGTCTGGTCATCTAGTAATAAAAAATCTTTAAGGCAAAATGAGTGAGAAGTTTGATTGGAAAACGACACAAAATATCATGAGCGCGCAGCTAATGGAAGATCTTGATACCATCATTCATTATTTAATAATTTAATTGTAATGATGGATCTCTTAGCATTTGTTAAACCGTTAAAGGTTATTCACCCCGAAAGTTTTGTTCTAATAAAACAGAATTAAAATTTAAAACGTAAATATAGCAATAAAAAATTGAAATATAAAATAATTTCCAGTTTGGATTGTTGTTAATTTGTGGCCAAATTATGCGTGGGGTTTTTATTGCATTCACTCTTGAAGTTATAGTAAGGACAATTTCTCTCTTTGACAATTTTGAAAAATTATCAATCTTACTCGGATTCTCGAGAGATATATTGGAAGAGTAGGCGAGGGTTTGTTGTTTACACGTATTTCTAGCGAGATTGTTTTCTTAAAACGGGCGAAATTTTCTTTATCTAGTGTTGTGGAACAAATAACACCTACTTGTACAGTTTAAGGTCATTTTGATTAATACCTTCAACAATATTCCTAATTTTATGATAAGAGATTAATAATATTCAGTCTAACGCATGCAGCTGTGGTATGTGCATATGAAATAAGCCTTAATACGTCAAGAACCAAGTTTTTGACCTCATAGAAACATTAAATGAAAGACTTTTGAGATGAAGATTGAAAAAAAGAATATCCGAAAAGAAAAGCGTGAGCTGCTTGGCAGCAAGACGAGAGGCAAATTTACAAAAAAAAAATAAATTCAATCCAGATCTAGATGTTAATACGTTTTATGTAAATAACATGTATACGTTTTAACTTGTTCATGATTAATTGATCAATAATTAAGAAGTTGGATAACTAGACAGGCTGAAAAGTTTCATTATTTCATTATGAAATTTCATTAATTTATTTTCATGAATTATTATTATATTATTATTATGAATATTTCATTAATTTCATTATGAAACATTTTAGCACGTATAGTTATCCATTTTCTAATAAGCGAACTTTATGACAATTCAGAAGTTAAAGAAATGATATTCAATTTATCGCATGGCAGTAGTTCGACAGTTGATACGTAAATATATCATACGGTTTCGAGTGCGATTTGAGTCCTTTGAAAACCAACAAGTTTGAATTAATTAATTAATTAATTTTAATTAATTAATTAATTTTAATTAATTAATTAATTTTAATTAATTAATTAATTAATTTTAATTAATTAATTTATTTTATTTAATTAATTTATTTTAATTAATTAATTTATTTTAATTAATTAATTTATTTTAATTAATTAATTAATTTTAATTAATTAATTAATTATAATTAATTAATTAATTTTAATTAATTAATTAATTTTAATTTATTTATTTATTTTAATTAATTAATTTTAATTAATTCTGAGCTGCACGAGAACTGAAACCATACGATTTCTTGATGATAGTACAAAAGCAGAAACTCGGTCAAACATTACAATTTAATTATTATTAATGAGAACTGTGTCTGTGAGCGCGCATTTCGTTTGCATCTTTGTGATAAAAACTAATTTTTCACATTCAATGATATAAATAACTCAACAACTCAATTGATTCGACAAACAATTCTCAAAACAAACCAAAACAGTGAGTAAACTAGAGGTATTTCAACCCTTAGTATTTGTATCAGAAGTAAATTCTACTGCTCTTGGCCAGTCAAAAATGTTATATTTTTCTTTTGTTTTGTTAAGTCAAAATATGATTCACCTGGGGTGTTTTTTTATTGGGGGAGGGGGGATGGGTTAGAGATTATCATGGTTGGGATAATTCCTTGTTACACAAGCAGTCGAACCACTAGAGTGCACCGAACTTTTTCATGTATTCAATTAAAATTTCTGGAGGCGTTTTATAGTTTTTTTGTAGCGTTTCGATTCGATTTCAGAGTCATCCTTGATTATCATCTCTGGGGATAGGCATGGGATCTCTCGTGGACGAATATATGAAGAATTCTGAACTATTTGCCATCAACATCAGTTTTACATTATTTTACTCTAGTTAACGCCACACAATTTTACTCTTGGAAGGAAGACATCCTGTTGGGAAAAGATTCATTAAGAATTAAAAAGTCGATTTCCCGTGCTCGTATACTGTGATCTAAACTTGCGAAATGTTGCGTGACTTCCGAAAAGTGTGTAAAAAGATTTCAGCCGCTAGTTTTAGCTTTTCGAAAGTCGAGCCACATCACAAGTGTTTTCATAGATCAAAGTATCCAAGTACGGAAATCCAGTTTGTAGGTTTTTTTAATGTTTTTTTAGGAAATAACGACATGTGAAAAGATCCTAACTTCAACAGTGCGTTGATTAAATTAGCAACTCTTCCAAAATCATCAACTGCCAGTAAAGGACAACTCTAAACGCGCACAAACATTCATTAACGTTACTCATACCTTTTATAAAATATTAAGACTGAACGTGGAACACAGGCGCAAGCTTCAGTAAACTTTTGGTGGGAAATTTCATTTTTCATAAAGGAGTATATTGTTCTAAGTTGCTTTCATAGCTCAACTGATAGATTACAGTGATGCGAAGATGCGAGTTCGAATCCCGCTCAAGTCAACTCAATTTCTCAATTTGATTTTCAATGTGTAGGTAAATCAAGAACGTTTGCGGTATATCACCCACAGGATGATCCTGAAATAGAATCAAAACACTGGACATCCTTGTGGATAATCACTAGGTTGTCATGAGAATCTCATGTGCACTTATCAATCAATCAACCAAACATTCTGTTCGAAAAGCCGAAGATAATAATTCGAATTTCGTACAACTGTACAAGTCAACTCAATTCTTCGAGAAGCTTCGCAGACTAGGTTAATCATAAAATTTTGTCTTCATGTTGTCTTAAGAATAATTCTGATATGCTGTTATGATTCCTTTGAAAATATGCAAATTTCTTTATGAAAATTCCATTCAAATGACAGTAGGACGTAACTGCTATGAAAAACGTTTAATCCGCAATACAAAAACTATAATAGACCAAGGTATATATCATGAGCGTGAGCGTAAAGTTGCCACGAGAATCTCTTGCAATTATGTTAGAATAAAGAGCAAACAAAAAGCCTTAAAACTGGAGAACAGTCGAATTTGGCCTTTTTTATGTATTTCAAGTATCACAAGTGACTGGAAAAAAATGCTGAATGAAACTCTTGAATTTTTTGTGCTGTTTCAATCTTCATTAGACTGGTATACAGTTCCCAATTGACTCGTTAGCTCAACCATTAGCGGTCCAGAAACCTGAAGGCACGAGTTCGAATCTCGCTCAAGTCAACTTAGTTTTACGAGTTGATATGTAAAAATATCGGAAATATAAGTATCTTAGTAGAATTTCAACGCACTATTTCAGATAAATTGCCTCGACATCGACAGCAGTTTTTTCGAGAAAGTTTATGGTCGTGATATCGTGTGTCAGTTTATTTGGCGAACGTTGTCACTGTCAGTCAACTGGTCGTAGCATTAATGACTTTTACCTGAATTGCCGTACAGTTTTCAAGGGGAAGGGACCAAGGGAACAAGCTGAGGGCAGACGAACACCATCAGTAGCAAGGAAATCAATGAGGATTATGGATTATTAAAAATACTTACATTTCAAGATCACTTTGTTGTATTCTCTGCATTCACTCAGGCCAGGAACTGTGAAAACAGCGGATGGTGCACGAAAGTCATATTTCCAACGACTCAAGCAAAATCCTGTTTGAAGATTTTCCAAATAGCTCGTAGACGAGATGTAACGCCATGTAGCAACTGATACAGAGCCAGCAGATCCATCACAATTGTTCTCCAGGACCAATTGACGATTGGCGGCGTTAACAAAGTTTAAACATTTCCCAGTAGATACCTCTTGAATGGCATGATTTGTTAAGAAGCGGAAACGACCTGCAAAGCGTTTGGTGGTGAACTCCAGAAGATCGAGTTTGTCTGGGAGATAATAGCCATAACGACGTAAGTAGCCGTATCTGTTGTCGATTGTTTTAACCGTGAAGGTACGGATGTTATCCTGAAATTCGTCTACAAACATAACAATGTTTTAGATAGAGCAATATTCTGAAATGACGGAAAAGCTACGTCATTTATTTCTCCCAGCTCATTCATCTTTCCAAAAAAGTTTTACCAGGTTTCATTGTCGTATTTCGTCTTTTTGTTTTGTATTTTCCGGTTTGTGGTCTGCAGTAAAATTGTAGAACTCTTTCATGTTTTCTTTGTCGATTTCTTAATATCGTTTCATCTTCGCCATAAAAGTCTTATATCCTATATCTCTTATATCTCTTGTATATCTATCTTTAAATAGTAATCTCAAATAAGTAAATCTTTATAATAGTACCTCCTATGCTTTTGTATTCAATTTTGAGATAACGTACAATTCTTCAATTCTTTAATGACAAAATGTCAAAAAAGTTTTCAGTCACGAGCAGTCCGTAGTGTTGCTGTTCGACGTGTAAGCTGCAGTGAGAACGGTCTGTTTGGCCATGTAATGAAAAATCTTACTTTAAGGCGAAGTGAGTGAGAAGTGTAAGAGGAAAACCACACGAAATAGTACAATTAAGCACCTGATATTAGGTCTTGGTCCAAGCCTTCATTATTTTAATTGTGAGAATAAATCTGTTAAGCCTAGTTTACACTAAGGAAAATAACGAGGTAACGGGGCCAGGCGAAGTCAAAAGGCACTCAGTTTCTATCAATATGTCGACAGGGTAAACTAGGCGACATAATGAAAGTAAAATAATATGACAATATGAAATTAAGGACATGAGGAAAAACCTCATCTTTCGGTATTGTAATGTTCAAGTCGTAATGTCATTATGTCGCTAGCGGTATTTTCAGCATTTGTAATCCATTTGTAATCTATTCTTACCAAACGTTTAAAACAGAACTGACGATTTTAAATCTAAATATAACGACTAGCACTTTCTATATAAAAAAGTTTCCAATTGTTCTTGTTATTCTGTGGCCGAATCATTGCTTTTTCTCAGCCGTGAACTGAATTGGCTAGTTACCTTCACCTTAGAAAGTAAGCTATTTAAAAAAGAAAGAGGAAAATTATTGTGGATTGGCCAAGTTGACGTGCGAATATTATCTGTAGAAAGTAGCAGGAGATTGAAAGCAATTGCACTATTATATACTTCTCTCTTTGTCAACTGTGCACTGTTGAATATCACTGAAACAAATCTCCAGTGAAATTTTACTTGCATAGAAGTTTTTCATCTTTCGTAACACCTGCAGATCATTGACATCAAAGACTGGCTTTGAGTTCCTGAAGTGAAATACATTCTACGTTCGTTCCGCTTATATTGTTCAAACTGTAACAAACAAGTGTTTGTCTTCTTTCATCAGTATCGAACATATAACCAGCGTTAGAGTCTTTTCAAACATTTAGTTTTCCATCTGAATTCCTGACACAGTTCATGGCACACAGAAACTAAGATACATGTGGCAATGTTTTTGCACGATTCATATCATAAAACTGACATGACAAAGGCAAAAGAGACAGGAATATTATATGATATTTTCTCTTCAATTGGTAACAACACGAAAGTAAGTACGATGAAATTGTATGGGACTCACCCGACTGTGCGACGACTTTAAGAACGACAACCAAAGCAAGTCCGCTCTGTAATAGCGAGCCCATTTCCTTCGCGTTATTTCAGGTAAACTTAACGTTTTTTCAGTCCAAGCTAAGTCCAAATGATCATCACAATATCAGTTTAAGCGTGGGAGACTGAAGTATTTGACGCTGTTGTGACTTAACTTCCGTTCTATAATTTGTTTCTTGCAGAAAGATTTCGGTTGTTGTGCCAGGCTTCAGGCAACGCTCAAACTACGGAATACTAATAAATTATTCGTTGCTAGGTCTTCTCCGTCTCTTTATTATATACTTGATTACGAATTACGATCAAGCAGGAAATGGTTTTGATAGAGTCTGACCGTTTACTTTGAAATTTTTCTTGGTTTCCGATTTCATTTTCCGTTAACACTCCTTACCACCAGAAAGTTACTGCCCTATGAAAGAAGAGGCACTCAATGGCCGATATATTAAACCTCGGCAACTCGAACCAAATTCAATTTCCCCTGGATTTGATCACATTTCCTCTATCATTTACTACCACATAACTCGAACTCGGTTAATTTGAATTCCCCGCTAAGTCGAACTAATTTCATACTCCCTTGGTTCAAATTTAATTCGTTAACTCGAACTCTATTTTGGAAACGTCAGTCGATAAACCTGAAACTGTCAGGACGTAGCTTTTCGACTAGTCGTAATCTGTAATCTTTACTGATAACAACGTGACAATGTGCGGAATCGTAATTCAAACCCAGAAAAGACCATCTTGCTGGAGTGACACGGTTTGAAGTCCACATGACGAATTGATTACGCTAGGTAAATATTACCCACACAATTATAATTCGATGAAATGAATCTTAGATTGTCAGGCAAATTAGTCTTGAGTAGCCCGTAGCAACTGTTCTACACCATTTTCACTTCAAATTCGTGACGAGTCGCGTCAAATTTATAATAGGTCAAATCAAATTCCCAATAGGCCAAATCAAAATTTTGAAATGTAAAGTCGCATGCTTATAATCACGTCCACGTGCCAGAACGTGCTGTGGAGTTTCACATGTGAGTCATGCCGAAGTATAAAAAATACGACGAAGCAACGAAAAATAGAGTTGTACGACGCTTTCTGCAAGGAGAAGATTGGCAAATTACAGTCCGAAAGAACGGCATACCTTTAACTACTGTTCGCTCATGGGTGAAAAAGAAAACGATCGAAGAAGCACGAGAAGAGGCAGGGGAAGTTGTGTTAACAAGGACACGTGGAGGTGCCCGTCATGTAATAATCACTGATGAGTACAATGCGTTCTTGGAGCAGCGGATCAACGAAAACCCTGGCATGACCCTGAAGGAGTTGCAGGCAAAACTTCAGTTCATTGGCAGTTCAAAACTTCAGTTCATTCATGGCAGACGAGCCGTCTGCCATGAATTCTCTTCAAAACAGGGAGAAACGTCGTGACTTTCTCCGCACTTTGACGGCAGCCATCGGTAATGGAAAAACGTATTGCGTGGCAAGACGAAACTAATTTCAATTTTTGGTCCACACGATCGACTGGATTGAGCAAAGTAGGTCGCAAAACTGTCGCAGCCCGGTGCACATCCAAAAATCAAAACCTGCACACCATTGGTGCCATTCTACAAACTATCGGAGTTGTCTACTATACAATCCAGCAAGGAAGCCTGAAGAAGGAGGACTTCCTACAGTGGCTGCAGGCACTTGTAAACGATTGTCAAATTAAAGGTATTGCGAACAATGAACTTGCTATCGTTATTGGTAACGCCCCAACGCATTGCAGAGGAGAGGACATTGTTGAAACGAATTCTGGTGTCCACATAATACGGTTGGGACCTTACAGTCCTGCATTGAATGGTATAGAGGCATGCTGGTCAGATGTAAAAAGTGCAATCAAGAGACAGCTGTCTGCACGCCAGGCAGAGCTGTTTGAAGCACCACCAGAAATAACACAAGTAGCGCACAGGTTCTAGATAATGAGAGAAATTGCGGATGAAGCAATTCATGCTAAAGTGAATCCTATGCTGGTCATGCGATGCATGACCCACTACCAAAAACACTGGCCGACTGTCATGGAATTGAGGGATCTGCCACTTGAAAATTGATTTGACCTATTACGAATTTGATTTGACCTATTGCGATTTTGATTTGACCTACTGCGATTTTGATTTGACCTATTGCGATTTTGATTTGACCTATTGCGATTTTGATTTGACCTATTGCGATTTTGATTTGACCTATTATGAATTTGATGTGGCTTGCAACGAATTTGAAGTGAAAATGGTGTAGTTTATCCAGTTGATTTTGTAAGGCTTTCAGAAATTTGTACAGCCGTATGTATACGACCCAAACATTCACTGAACCTGCAAATGTATTCTGGTATAGTCATTTCATCATAAACAGTTATTCAACTCAATAGTGTTAGACATTAAAATATGGTAATATTAGTATTCAGGATAACTCATTCAACTCTATCCATGATGAAAAATTAAAATATTCTTAACTGAGCGGACCAAAATGACTGGCAATTGTGGATGAATCATAAAACCACGATACCCTATTAATTATTAACAGGATACTTGAAATCCAACGCCCACCCCGCTAACTCGAACTATTTTTCATAGCCGTTGGCAATTCGAGTTATCGGGGTTCTACTGTATATCTGAAAGTAATGGGGCCTGGTACTTTCAGGATTCTATGGTATACATATATGAAATAACACGCGTCCTACGCACGCTCTGATTGGACAAGCCTCATTTTTTCTCAGATTACAGAGACACGATTGACGCCATTTACATTTTCTATTAGAGTACAGAGACATGAATGATGTCACGAAAACTCGAGAAAATCTTTGTTATTTTATAAAACAAATAGAAAATAGCTTTCGTGTCTCTCTACTCTGATAGAAACATGGATGGCACCATTTCAACCAGAAAAATATCAGAAAACACTCTGCTGCGCCTCGTGTTTTTACTGGGCATTTTTCTGTTTGAAATGACGTCATTCATGTTTCTATCACAGCAGAGAGACACTCAAGCAATTTTTTATTTGTTAAATATATACTGACAGTTGATTGTTTATATACATACACTGATTGTTTAATATCTCAACAAACCGGATGACATTTGTGATTCTCAGAGTAGAGAAAAGAGTGACTTCAATAACGTAGCCAGGATGTAATTGTCCTATGGGCACAGCGATGGCGCAAGTTTCAAATTCTTAAATGCTTTTGATATTAACTGCGGAATGTGTTGTAATTGGTATCGTTGGTGGACGATATGGTACTGCGTGTTGATCGACGAAACTCCATTTCAGGCAAAACATCGTGTTTCTTTTGAAAACATTTCACTAGAAATGTTGTTGATCATCTTCACACATCTGCTTGCAATGTTTCATGCTGGCACACGCGCGTTTCACGCGGCCCTAGGCAAGGGAAGCCCGTTCGTCTAATTGAAGAACGTTATTGTCAAACATAGCAGTCTTGCTCACGTGATGCGCAAAATACGTCATTCCAGGGGCGCGTCCTTTGTTAACCTACATTCATTTTTTATTGCATAAACTAAACCACTCTCGTACACTTATGCCTGTTTAGACAGATGTTTTCAGGATAACGGTTTTATCTAATGTATAGATAGCCAGTTAGTGTGTTGAACGTTTCACTTATTCACTTTCATTGTCCATTCCCTAAAAGCTACTTCCAGCAATGTCCTTTCTACAGTTTGTGGACTTCTAATCTAACATTCATTGTCAACGAGCAACGTCTTGACAGAGTTTCAAACATTTGCATAATTTGACAAAACGTAAGTGTCATTGACGTCTCTTATTCCCATATTAACTGTTTCCTCAACCCCTTATGCACCCAAGATATTTGACGCCAACTGCGTCGAAGTAAACATGTTTAAATTCAAGCTAAATTGAACTTGATACAAAAAATACCACTCAAACAATAAACGCTCGAAGAGAGCCTCCAGAACGGCTCAAAGTGCTCTTATAACAACCTTTTCCAGCTAAAATATTTTGAAAACCTTCTCAGCCATGAAGTGAATTGGCTAAATACCTTCACCTCAGAAAGTAAGCCATTTAAAAAAGAAAGGGAAATGGTTGTGGATTGATCAAGTCGACGTGCGAATGTTATTTGTAGAAAATAGCAGGAGATTGAGAGTAATTGTACTATTACTTCGCTACTTGTCAACTGTGCACTGTTGAATATTACCGAAACAAATCTCCAATGAAATTGTACTTGCATAGAACTTTTTCATATTTTGTAACACCAGCAGTTCATTGACATCAAACACTGGCTTTGAGTTCCTAGTGAAATACATTCTACTTTCGTTTGGCCTATGCTGTTTAAACTGTAACAAACAAGTGTTCATCTTCTTTCATCAGTATCGAACATATAACCAGCGTTAGAGTCGTTTCAAACATTTAGTTTTCCACCCGAATTCCTGACACAGTTCATGGCACACAGAAACTAAGATATATGTGTC
This sequence comes from Heliopora coerulea, assembly GCA_030142905.1. Taxonomy (NCBI): domain Eukaryota; kingdom Metazoa; phylum Cnidaria; class Anthozoa; order Scleralcyonacea; family Helioporidae; genus Heliopora; species Heliopora coerulea. Next base: position 229,492 of record JASJOG010000073.1, on the reverse strand, counting down.
AAAATTTGTGCACGATTTATGTCATAAATTTCAATACAATAAATAATATACTTAAAGCGACATGACAAAGGTAAAACAAACAGGAATGTTTTAAGATATTGTCTCTTCAATTGGTAACAATACGAAAGTAACAAAGATGAAATTGTATGGGACTCACCCGACTGCGCGACGACTTTAAGAACGACAACCAAAGCAAATCCGCTCTGTAATAGCGAGCCCATTTCCTTTGCGTTATTTCAGGTAAACTTAACGTTTGTTCAGTCCAAGCGAAGTCAAAATGATCATCACAATATGAGTTTAAGCGTGGGAGACTGAAGTATTTGACGCTGTTGTGACTTAACTTCCGTTCTATGATTTGTTTCTTGCAGAAAGATTTCGGTTGTTGTGCCAGGCTTCAGGCAACGCTCAAACAACGGAATACTAATGAAGTATTTGTTTCTAGGTGTTCTCCTTCTCTTTATCATATACTTGATTACGAATTACGATCAAGCAGGAAATGGTTTTGATAGAGTCTGACCGTTTACTTTGAAATTTTTCTTGGTTTCCGATCTCATCTTCCGTTCGTGATTACCACTCGCTTATTCGTAAAACCAGCATTAAAAATTTTCTTAACTATTTTCAACATTCTGTACACTCGAAGTGTTGCTTCTAGATTACGATATTCTGTAATTAAGTACAATTGCTTCATAAAGTACAAACGAAATGTGGAGAAAGCTAAGGCTAGTTAATTGTGAAAAGTAAGTGAAAACAATGATTGCAATCTTAAAGGCAATTTATATGGGTTCGTGTAAAATGGTTACCCTCTCCCTCACGCTACCCTGGCCGAGAAATTTTGAAAATAATATTATTTGAACTCTTCTGCAAGTCTTCGTTCGCCTCTGTTAAGAGGGTTACCCTTGTAGTAAGGTCATCCTCTTTGCTTAACAGGGTAAGGCTTGACGTCGAGACAATAAAGTTGTCTGGAGGGGTAAGATAACCTTATCACTTAATTAAAGTATTACTGTTCACCCCCTCAACTTATTTTTACAATATTTCAATGGTTTCCTTGAACATACAGTCGAACTTCTCTACAACGGCCACCTTGGGACAGAGTTTAGTGGCCGTTGTCGACAGGTGGCCGTTGCTGGGAGGTAAGGGTGCAATATGCCACTGCAGAATTTATTATATTTATGACATTTAATTCTTAGGAATATATATATATATTTCTATCGATAAATAAGACTAATAACGCTTAATTCATATGGATATGTGGAAAATTTCACTCAACAAGTTTAAAAGACTCAAATGGTTTACAAACTCGACTATTTACAAAAAAGATATAATATATACAGTAAAAGCACGCGCCGTTTTTTCTTCTTTGGAAAGAAAAACCTTCATGATGTACGCAACGTCACACCGCACAGAAAAACAGCGGGTGCTCAAAAACAAAAAAAACATCGAGAGAACGTTCGGGTAGGGCTTTTGAAAAACAGTTCCTTTTGTAACACTCAGTTTTAAAGACTCTTTTAAGCCGGAGATTATAAAGTTCAAGCGTGGAAAATAAAATCATTCAAAACTTTGTATGTGGAGTTACTTCCTCTGATATTGTCTCAAGTTCAAACAATTAAAAGATCGTAGGCGTTTGGCAGTGGGTCGTCGACAACCGTCGAAACGAAACTCAAATCGTGATCATCCTTTTCAGAGCTTACGACTCTTGTCATTGTTTATTTTTGGACACAAAACAAAATACAGTGAGTGTAATGTATTGAACAAGTTTGGTACACAACAATAGGCTGTTCTAGCTATTACCCAAGTGTCTGAGGCGCGACAAAGATCAAGTTGAGATGAATTCTTGTGACCTTCTGCTGAGATAACAGTAATATTTTGCTTGCGATGTGTCATGAGTTGATTAACTGGCCGTTGTGGAGAGGTTATTTTGTAGATCGGATATATTTTGCTGGCTGTTGCCGCTGTCGAGAGGCGGCCGTTATGGGGAAGTTTCAATAAGAGTAAATGTATAGGACGTCTGCCGGGATGAAAAACCGTGGTCATGATCCGGAGGTGGCCGTTGTAGGGACTTTCGACTGTATTAATTTATCTGGAAAAGTGTTATAAAGTTTACCATAGCAACCGTCTTAGATGATATCGTTTACTTTGGTTACTATGGGCTTACTAAGCTGGTCGTCCGCAGGATTTTAAATTTTTCCTCAATTTGAAACATTCGAGACATGAGAATGAAATATTTTGGTAGTAACTGGTGTAAACATCGGACTGGCGGAATTAGAGAAGACGCGTAATATGTGGGAGCGATTTGTGCCAGCTTCGTGTGACTGATATTCCGCACGGTTTCAAGTGTCATTCGCGAGAAGCGCTAGAATGGCGCCAAGACGCAGCTGTCTGTCGAAGTGTCATTCCGTCTCAGTAAGGTTCCATTTTAATATTGAGTGATAGTCGATTTGTCCATGGCTTTTCAAAGAACCGAGAAGTCGAAACAGTGCCATAATTTTTCGTTGTTATTCGGGTATAAGTCGCATCAGAGACCGACGGAGATCTAAAGTTCAGCGTAGCTAGTTCAAAACATTTAAAAAAAAATTTTACATTGGCATTATTGAGTTATGTTGGAAAGTCTCTCGCTTAGGCTATGTATGGCATTTTGGTTTTGGTCCCCAATTAGGGTTAGTACAAGTTCCCTGATTTTTGAAATGGGGGGAAGGTCAATGTGAAATTCGAATATGCTGGTCTCATTGTAACTATTTTTAAACACTGTTGACATTCCATCCCAATTTTATGTACTAAACTCAGCAGCAAATGAGCTGGAAACATTTGTCAATGTTTAAACTTGATCAGGTTCTCAAAATGAACGAATTATCCTGGTCCAAACTTGTGGAAAGTCTAGTTTGAAGGGAATCTATGGGCTGCCATCACTTTTGGACAACTGGAGTGTCTTATAGTGATTTCTGCAATAAGTAGACGGTTGCTCAAGATTTGCAATTGTTCTTTTGTTACCTTAAAAACAATGAATATTTTCAGTTCAGAAAAGAGATTAGGAGGAAATGAATATTTTTCTACTTGTTGCACGCTCCATTCCGTGAGAATTATCTTTACCAAGTTTGGAGTTGATATCGATTTTTGCTTTTGACATATTCCTTCCTCAAATTCTTGTTTATAAGCAATTTGTTTGTTGTTACCTCAGTAAATGACTCTGAATATGACCGCCGCTAAGGCTGTCGAAACGTCAGTCACTTCAACCAACAGTCTTTCTCAAGACTACACTAACCTGGACGATCAACTTTCTCAAACATGTTACGATTCTCCCAGGTTCAAACCATTTACTTTATTAATTAAATTGTTGTGAAACTAGAGCAATTGCAATGTTTTGGGCCATTTAGGGTGAACTACCACGTTAATGCACTGTATGAATGTTGTTCTTTGTCCTTTTAATGACTTTATATTCACCACATTTGCCTCCTTTTCCTTTACTGCAACTTTGACAGTTTTACTTTTTGGCGGGTCGACATTTGAAACTTATTAATTTAGAGTTACTCAAGCAATGACTGAAACAACACTTTCAATATAGATTACCATCATCATCATTACTTATATTCATTGTATCACGTGGAAACGCGGTATTTTCGACAGGACCGCTACTTTTGGAATTTTCAGACATCGCAAATTTGCCATTGCTTTCGGGTAGCCGCAATTTTCGGGATTCTACGATACGCCATTAACTCTTTCAAGACGAAAATCGTCTCCCGTTGGCGAGTAAAATCGTTTGGTGTTGTCCCAAGTAAAATAATGAACAGTCAGATGTTGACCGACAAGAGTTGATTGAGATTCTCTTAAAATGGTTTAACTTTCCGCAACGTTTGCCAAAAGCATTAAACTACGCAGACATTGTCTGAGCTTGAAATGCAATGTTTATTTCATGCTTGACAATGATTTCCGCTGTGGCATGGTTACTGTGGTGTATTGTCTTCATCATAATCCTCAAGATTAAATGTCTGCTCATTTGAAAATGGCACTCGAGAGATCTAAATGGCTCACTGGTCTCCAACTAGGTTACCCACTATTTTCGGGAATTTTTCACCGGCCGGTTCTCCATGAGCAGCCGTAAGATTCCCAAAGATTCCCGCCATCTCTATCATTACTTTCGGGAGCTCATTACTTTCGAATGGCAATAATGCGTATCAGAAGTATTGTCAGACTGTTGCTTTTTATTGTAAAATGATTTTCACAAAGTGTTCCGTCGATATTGTCTTGACTGCGTGCCCACTTGTCTTCAACTGAAGTGTCTGCGGTAGGAATAAGAAGTTCCAATTTCTTCCTCAATGCCTTGCGCAGATCTTTTAGCTCTTCTATTGTTATCTATAATCTTGCAAATTAGAACAAGGCTATTTAAGCTTATCGCAAGTATACGAAAAGCATGGGTGTTTTGTACGTTTTGTACATGTCCTGAAATTATTTGTGGTATCGATGGCTATGTCATTAATTAACTTGAGTTACTTATTGATAAATTTGAAACAGACAATATAACTACGACGTGAAGGTCGTCAGTCTCACATTTCACCGAAAACTGTCAATTATTCCCAACCAAATTTCGACCTGAAGCTTTTATCAACACCAATAAAAACAGAACACATGCAAAAGGCGCCACGAATTACAAAAATTAATTGTAACATATTGCGCGAATTGATTTTGTTTATACGATTAAAATGCACGTGAGTAGAAGTATTCCAAACAAGCTTTTGGCCCGCGGTGTGCAGATGGCCTAACAGGAAGTGCACAAGTGTCTGCACCGCAGGCTACACCTGGCGTAAGCCACGGTAAAAGAACAGAAGTTGAATGTGGACGAAAAAGAGGTCAGTGACTTGCGACTCGTATGAACAAATGGCGAGCCGTTTGGTTCAATTACAAAGAGCTTCGCCATGAAAACGGTTTGTCAGAGAACAAAAAAACGTACGAACTCAATCCTTTAGGAATCCTGTCAATGATATAAAAATAGAATACTGCGTAGACGGTGTGCGAAATCGTGTAAAAAATTTAAAGTTTGGTTACTACTGTGACTGATCTCAAAGAAATCCAACCTTTCGAGAAAAGGCTTTTCGTCAGAGAAAGAAACGTGCTCAAAACACGTTTCTTTCTCTGACGAGAGGCCTTTCCTGGAGACGTTGGATTTTTGTTGGAGTCTTGTCCAGTCTGTCCTTCGAACAAAAACAGTAAAAGAAAACGCCTGATGTTTGGAAAGCTAAGGTAGAAGACAAAGCTTGAGAATATTGCGGCATTTATACTTGACTACCAATAGTTAGATTGTATTTCTACAAGATATATGTCTAGACATATGCGTACAGTCATCTAAGGTTCAGATATTTAGTGGAATTTCATATGCACTTTTGTTTAAATGCCAGTAATTGTTCTCAGCTGTGTCCCTGTTGGTTCTTTGAAGCTAGATTTACGTTGATAATTCTGTATGCCAGTCATCAGGTGTGCTTACCTCAGCTATGAAAGCGTGTTCATTCTTTCGGTATATTTTTGTTTAAATGACGGTAATAGTTCTCATAGGTTTCGTCGTTCTTTCTTTCAAGCGAGGTGTACGTTGATAATTCTGTTTGCCAGTCATCAGGTGTGCTGACGTCAGCTATGAAAGCGTGCTCATTACCGGGGATGTTTTCATATGTTGGGATATTTCCGACATCAGTCACTTCATGGTCTGATTTCTTTTTTTCAGTTGTGTCTTTTTTGGCATGAGCTTTACGGAAGAGGCAGCCAATAACAAGGATTAGAATCAATATTAATGCAGCCAGAACTATTGTAGCTAGGAAAAACCGTTTCTCACGATTAGCTAGAAAACGAACAAAAAATGTTTGAGTTCGATAAAGACATATCTCAAGCAAAAAGACACGGAGGGGGTGAATGCGGCCAACTGTTACTGTTAAAATGTTTATGAGGGTTGAGCTTTCGTCCTTCTGCATCGTCAGAACTAAGGAGCTGATTACATGAGACAGGTACGAAGTCAGACCGACACGACTTGATATCACTGCCCGTACAAATCCTTGGTTTTGTGTACATGAGACCGGTTCGGAAAATATGCTCGAGACAGTGTCGGACCGGTACAAAATTTTCTTCATGAAAACGCGAAACCTCTCCAGATCAATCATTGATAAGGCAAAGAACAAGAAAAACATTGTTGCTGGGAACAAAAACTTGGAATGCTGACTGAAATGTTTGCAAGAACGCGGCTTTAGTTTTATTCCGGTCTCATGTAAACACTTCAAAAATTTTTCACTTTGTTAGCGGGCTGAATTCGTTCCCGCCCCTCCGAAAGTAAGCGATTCCAGTGTTCATATACACAAAAGGATGATGATATGAATATAATATGTGAGTGAAATTAACATATGTCAGATATAATAAAAGTTAAATTCTCGTGAGATTAAGAGAATACTGAAATAGTCACATGGATAAAGTCAACCTCATACTCAGGGCCTTTACTCGGCGCTTCTTTACTCGCTGGAGAAGCGCCGAGTAAAGACGCTGGCTGCGAGGTTGGGATAAAGTTAGGATAAAAGATCTGCCAGTTCAATGTGTTCCTTGTATGAGTTAATAGTAGTTCACTTATTACGTATACGGTACGCTTCTTTTAGTCTGAAGTTGACAGGACCTGTATCTATGACAATGATTTTGTCTTTATTTTACTAGCATTTTGACATTCAGTTAGGTATTTGTAGACAGATCTTTGTCCGATTTTTCTCCCAAGTAATTGATAGAAACAACCATATCCATTCCCAGTTTTCTAACTGTAAATTACAGGGGTGGGGAAGCGTGTGGGAGGGTAGGGCATTTCCCGCAATAACTTTTGCTCGCCAAATTATTCAAAATGACAATCGCCATTTATTAATGTTTATGAACGCGTGCAGGATAGGGAATTAAAATGGCAGTCACAAAAGTTACAATTACAATTTCAAGATTGCAGTACATTACTTCAGAATGTGACATATTTTGTCTCGATTCGGGGCATTTTGCCATTATCGTCAGTTCACAAATTTTACTTTGAATACATGAGATTTGATATCGCCAGCATTCCTATGAAGCAGGGGAAAGTTGTAAGATTATGAAATTTCAATATCGCGTATATGCCGGAAATACACAGTTGTTTAAACACATTTTGACGCTAGTTTTTGCCCCCTACTTTCCCAAGTAGCTCCATTCTGCCGCCCCTGGATTGTTTAGCGTGAATTTCTGAAACTTACTGATTCGTCGGCAGGTATATAATGATACAACTGATCAATTGTGCAAATTTTTTATCCATGCAAACTATGCAGACTTCAGAGCACATTTTTGAGAAGACCTTGAGTATAAAGTAGCTCAGATTTTACTTCTTAAAATTATTTTTTTGTAGCAAGGGTGAAATTTTGGACTTGTATATGTTTGCAACTGCATTAAGATTATTTTTACACAATTATGATGTTTCATTGCAATGCGGTCAAAAAATGGAATGTAAAATAAAAGAAATTCACTTCTGCTTATTAGACTTTGTCAAATGGAAGAAACAATAATCTCCCAAAATAGCTAAATTTTTAAAATTGCTGCCTTTTCGCCATTAGCACAAGTGATGCAGCTGCAATTGTTGCAACGAAATGAATATGTTGTTTTCAATTCAAAGACAGTAAACAGCTTTAAAATAGGAATGCAACATTACGTTTTGCTTTTTACGAAACTTGTGGAGTCTTCACAGAGTATTGTTAATTCTAACAAGTCTTAACTATTTATGGCTCCTAAAGAAACAAAAAACTGCATTTGGTAATTTTTGACAGCACTGAATCTGCAGTGAAGAAATTCCTTCCTAGTGATACATCTTAATGTTTAATGAATGACCTTATTGGCTGGGCGCGATTTAGCAGGCCATGGAGTGTAATCTACGCCAGAACCAACCGACTGTGAACGTTTCGAGCCATATATTTTCGTGATTCTTGTCGATTTATATATCTAAATACGAAATACAGAAATTACCCTACATTGTTATATGGCTAGTGCTACTTCTGGTGAAATAGAGCGTTCTGATTGGCTGAGACGCTCTGACTGGCAGTCATTACCTTCCCATGATGGATCGGTCCATTACGGGTTCTGGTTTGCCTCAGCAAATGTTCAGAGCTTGTTTTATTCAGAGACTAAGTGGGGTTTTTTTTATTTATTCGTCTACTTTTCTGATTAAAGTCATCGAGGAAAAAGTTTTACCAAGTCATAAGCATTTCGTTTTTGATTAACCCTTTGTAAAACTTAGCTGAATCTCGTTTGTTTGTCTTCAGAGCAACTGGGAAGTTTTCCCGCCAAAACTTGCCGGCGTGTAGGAAAAAAACCTGCTGTATGGAAAAAACTTACTTTATTGGCATTGTTTTCATTTAGATGTCAATGTTTTTAGTTTTCACCCGTGAATTCCCAGCAAATTGATCTTTCTTTGTGGTCTGTGCCTGTACAAGAGCTTAACTACCCACTCTTTGTTGCGCTAAACGAATGTAACATCTTTTTACCATCTGGGCTCGGTCCGTACTGCCAAGACCCCAGTCTGATATTTTCCCGTAATGACCACGCTCTCGGTAAATAAGAAGTTACTCTGAACACCGCCCTGAGCTGTACATACCGCTTACTTCGTCAGACTTTCGTTCAATGTGAACAATATTTTCGACAACATTTTAACGAAAAGTCGTTTCCCTTTGGTTTTAGTGTTGTGAACATGCGATCGCGAGGTAAGATTAACAACTCAGACACAAAAAAATTGTAACCTGTAGATAAGTCTTCAACAGTGATTGAGTGATCCTTTTGACTGAATCTATCATGCACGTCGCAGATGTATTTTCCAAAACTTTCTTTATCTTTCAATGTTACCAGCAGTATTGAGCCAGGGTATGGTTCCTGCAGTTCACCGAAGCTGCTAAGAGACTTGTTGTTTTTTTTCCAGGAGAATGTTATAGGTGGCTCTCCTTGAGCTACACAAATCATGGTGACATTATCTTTCTTCCTGGCCTTTATCGAGGAACTTGACAGTTCGGTCATCACTTTGAGAGGATTCTCTGTAAGTGAAAAATTATAAAAGACTGTTTACATGGGCGGCTTTTGCTGCAATTTTTAGCCTCCTGACACATGCGATCGAGTGAATGGACTTGCGGATCATTTGTGCCAAGCTATATGGTACAACACTTCGGTGAGTTGTTTGCTCAATCGCATATTTCAGGATAAGAAAGGTCGCGCGAAGAATCGCCCGTGTATAAACAGCTCTTAAAGACGTATTTTTCCACTTTAAAAGGACTAATACCAGAAGTAGGGAAAAACTTGGAATTGCACAGATTGGGCAATAAATAAGGAAAGGTTTGGAACTAGGGAATCTGAAGTTAAATAATTTCTAAAAGTCCATAACTTGTTTATGCCAAGTCTTGATGGCATTATTTGTTTGTTTATATTTTTTGAGTTGTGGTGTAGCAATTGACTTATTTCTTGTTCATCATTTTTACTTAAATACTTCAGAGAAAACCAATGTACTTCCATATCAAATTTGTCACGCAATTAATGTGACAAGTCATAGAAAAACATAGCGCAATGTTAGCGGAATTAATGGTACAGAAATTCAATAAACTCCCGTATACGTGACATGTAATTTTTCTTAAAGGTCTCATAGATTTGGTTCACATATTTGAAAATATTTATATGTTGATTGGATGGGATAAATCTGAGTAAGTTACTTAAGCTCACCAACTTTCAAACCATGTTGATTTAAACTAATCCCTGGCTTGGCCCTTTTCAGAGTTTTTCAGATTGCCCGTAAAACTGAAACACGTATGAGAAGTCTTTCAGAGAAAGTGTGTGGTGCAAGCAACACCCTAAATGCGGCCAGATTTCTGCTTATAATAATAAATAATAAATTCATTAGTAACCTCGTTTGTTCGGTCCGTACTGAAAAGCATTTGCCCTCGGGTTTTTCCGTACAGACGTCGATCCATCGTCGCTCGGTCAATACGAAAACCTCAAGCAATTTGAAGCAAATACTTCTGTGTTCAGACCACACGCTGGTAAGAAATCATTGTTGACTAAATTCTACTTACTGATTTCAACGGTTTCAAATCTATGTCGAAATATACGGCGCCTTCCTTTCATTCCAAATATCTCCGTTATGATCACCTCGTATTTGGTTTTCGGTGTTAAGTTGCGCAGCGTTTTTGTAGTAGTGCCACAAGGAATATCCTCACGTAATATCTGCAGACCTTCCTGCTTAATTGATAATTCGTATTTTGCTCTTGGCAACCACTTATTACAAGGGATACGGTCGGCTCTCCAGGATACCTTTGCATACGTTTCATTCACATCTGATGCCGTTATATTGAAACCTGAAAAACAATAATTCTTTCTGACACCAAAAAAATTGCCGATTGTATTTTCATCGAGTTTAATTTGATAGTGAAACCACCTTGCAATAATTGCTTACCGTGGTTTAGGTATAAAAACGTCTGAAATTGGAATACGCATTCCTGTAAATCAGCTCAGGATGTTTACGTAATGTATTCAGCATGAGCGGCCAAATAGTTGGGATTTACAAGGCTAGCTGTAGTAAATCTCATATTCAGCTCAGACGCGAATGTTGCATCTTTTTTTAAAATACGAATACATTTAAATGGGCCTGCGTGCAGTGGAGTTTCACTTGTGAGTCATGCCGAAGTTTAAAAATTACGACAAAGCAACGAAAAATCGAGTTACATGACGCTTTCTACAAGGAGAAGATTGACAAATTACAGCCCGAGAGAACGACATACCTTTAACCACTGTTCGCTCATGGGTGAAAAAGAAAACGATTGAAGAAGCACGAGAAGAGGCAAGAGAAGTTGTGTTAACAAGGACACGTGGAGGTGCCCGTCATCAGTGGATCTACCACTTGGAAATTGATTTGGCCTATTACGACTTTGATTTGACCTATCACGAATTTGATTTGATCTATTACCAATTTGATTTGACCTATTGCGAATTTGATTTGGCCTATTGCGAATATGATTTGATCTATTACGAATCTGATTTGACCTATTATGAATTTGATGTTACTTGCGACGAATTTGAAGTCAGAATGGGTGTAGTCATCTAGATGTACAAAAGCTTAGCAATAAACAGAGCGATGAAATTCCAAATTTGTTTTAATCACCCAATTCAAGTGGAACTACACTAATGCATTCTGTATGAAGCCTCAGTGATAATGAACTAAGTAGCTTAGTTATCTCAATCTCGATAAATACGTTAGTTGTTAACCTTGGCGCTTCAAGCCTTGGTTCATCAACAACGTAGTTACCTCGCTTTCGGTAATTAACCTATACTTGTATCATCGTTGTCTCAGATTTTTAATAGGTTTTCCAATGTTTTTACATTAGTTTAACTGTGTGCATGTAGTAATATCCTTAAATTTTAAATAAGTGTATGTAGCAATATTCTTATAACTTATTAATATTTGAGTGGAATTGTATTTTAAGGAGACACGCGACCCTTTGAAAAGCAGCTCTCTTTTTTTTTTTTTTTTTTTTTTTGGTACTTTATTTTTACAGCTGATAGATTACCGTGTATAAATATGATTAAATTAAATTAAATTAAGTTTCTTTTGTTCTGCTGAGGTTGATAAATAATTGACCGGTCTTATTAAGACGTTTGTGTCCTTTCTGCCAAAATGTCACCATTACTATATGGTTATCGGGCAAGTTAAATACTTCATTGGAAACTTCAGGTTTCGCGCCCTCAGGTTTATAAATCGCTTAAGCACATCGGTAAAGGCATGAGCGGATTAAGGCGGGGCCCCAGGCGTAATTTAGCGGTTGCGCCCCTTGCTTGGATTTGGTTACGGCTAACATTAATTTATATGCATATGTATGTATATGTACTTTACGTATTACACAGCAGAACTCATCTATACAACCGTAATCTCATCAGAAACACCAGCTAAAACCATTTATGAACGAGAATTGTCCGCTGACATACGTGATTTGCGTAGCAAAAAAAATCGAACTATCAGCGCTTGTTTGTAACAAGTCACCATTTAGGTTCAAACTCAGTACCTCCCCCCCTCCTCTTCTAAACGGAGTCCTCTTGCATTTGCCGAGCTTGCCATAGTGGTCGTGGCAAGAGGGTATCCATGAAAAGGAGGATTAGGGTTAGGTTTGGGGTTAGGATTGGGGTTAGTTCTAATCTTAATCCTAATCCTAATCCTCATCCTAATCCTAATACTCGTCCTCATGGATCCCTTCTAGTCACAACCTTGATATAGTGTTATTCCATTCCTGGGTCACGATACATAATCTTTACTTAGTATTCTGTATCCGATTAAGAGCCTACTAATTAGTAGACCGCGCCGTCTACCGTCTAAACCCCATACATTTTTATTCCCCTGAATATTGTCGTACCCTCGTTGGAATAATTTTTAATCTTTCGTTTTGAAAATAAGGTGGTGTTTACATGGAAGCGATCCGGCCCTCCTTATGGGGCTGGTCCAATTCGCCGAGATCACGCTTCCCTGTGAAATCCCACGTAAAATGTGTTTTCGTTTACATGAGAGGACAGCCGAACCGAGATCCCACTATCGCGAACGCAAAATGTCACCTGGGAAGACTGGAAATTTTCCATGTAAACACACTCAGAAGGAGTGGTCCTTCTGAGAAAGCTGGGGAAAATATAACGAACGTATGCGCGCCAGATCCAGCCCTGCTAGAAGAGCACCAAATTTCGTAGGTAAGGACGAGGTGAAATTTGGCCCTCTTACTAGGGATAGATACCAAGAGGGTTGGCTCGCCTCTATGTAAACACGCCTTAAGGGAGATAATATCAGAAGATAAGTTTGACTCTGGCCGCCGATAGCTCTCAATATATGCCACTGCATTACATTCGCTTTCTGATGAATTTCTATATACACTGCTTAAGTAGTATGTGAATTTAACTTACCTATTTCTCTGGTTTGAAAGGTATGTCGAAACGTACGATTGCTTCCACTCATTGCAAGTCTTCCTGTTATGATCACTTCATATTTGATTCCTGGTCTAAGGTTACGAAGCGTTTTGTTAGCATTGCCATAAGGAATCTCCTCGCTTAATATCACCGTGTTATCCACCTTAAGTGAAATCTCGCCCTTGGCCTTTGATGAGAATTTATCACAGCTCGACTGGCGAAATTTCCAAGAAACTTTTGCGTAAGTTCCATTCACATCCAAAGTTGTTATGTAAATATCTGAAAAATGATAGTTATTTTTTTTTATGAAAAAGTACGCAATTGGCTTTTCTTCAGAGAGCAGTCGTTGTTCGTTAATGGATAATGGAGACCTCAAGATTTACGACGTCAACTTGAACGATGACGTATTTCAGAATTTCGGGATTTAAAGAAGCCACGGTTTATTGACCACCGTGCTTGATACTTGTGGCTTATTTTATGACTCCTAAAACGCTCCAGTTTTCCTAAAACGACTGTAGTCTCGTGTGGAATTCAATCTTGAGGAACAGATTTTTTCACTCCGCGAGCTGAAGTCTTCCTTACGACTTTAAAATGATTTGGGTACGGTTGAATGCATAACAATGACAGTGTTGAGAATGCCCTGGAGAATAAGAATTGTTTATTCTCTTTGTTTTGCATGAAGAATTTATTTTTTCGAAGGACGCGTCGTTGAAGTTGATGTTGTAGATCTTAAAGTCCCTAATATAAGGCAGGGAGAACAATGGAACTTGATAAGAATCAGTAATTATTAACCAATAAAATTTTAGCGACTGTTATCTATTATTCCATAAACATTGATGGGAATTATCCATTTAATTACCTCTTTTTGGGTGTACTCGATTTACATTCGAGCTTTTATCCGCAGATCACTTTAGCATACAACGATAATTGGAACACAAGAATAGCGCAGTCTAAATACCACCACAAAATGAAGAGAAATGCAAACCGAGGTAGCTCAGGGAAAAAATCACTTCCGCATACTATCCCTGCACATTTCGCATGAGTAGAGCGCGTATTTTAACTTGCACATGTGACAGCTTGCACATGTGCATTACACTACCACGGTGCTGGTGGCACAGTGGTAGTGTACGTGTCTCTCACCACTGTGACCTGGGTTCGATTCCGGCTCCTTACAGTTATCTGATTAAAGTTACCTTGGTCACATGTGAGAAAAGCGTTATCCAGTTTGACTCTACCAAGCATCGCAGGATTTTTTCGGCTACACCGGTTTCCTCTAGTAGTAGCACTGGACCTAGTGGGGTGGTCCTGAATGGACCTCAAAGGAAGAACAGCTCATTTACCTGATAGGGTTATCGAGTATAAGTAAAGGAATTTTTTGAAGAAAAGCTGATCGTGAGGCATCTCAGGAAGTTAGAAAATAAATCGTTTCAAAGAATTTTTAGTTCAAATGAAAAATTTAGTAAATACCAGAGTTGCTAACTTTAATCCTCCTCGCTGCTCCCAGCACCCCCCCCCCCCTTCCCTACCCCCATCTTTTTGTTTTTCTGCTCTTAAATTCGGAAAGATTCGAAGCGTGGGACTTAATCTGACATACTTCGGTAAATAATTGAGCTATTATTGTACTGAAAAATATCTTTTTTGAGCTCAGTGAACTCGATTACCATACCTGGAATGCGAACTGGCGAATTGTATGTGAAGTCAGGATACCCGGCCACTTAGGGTAATTTTACACGTCAGTTTTAGTCCCCTGCGTGGTCTTATACGTCAGTTTTAGTCTCCAACGCGACTTTTTGTACTTCCTTGAGGGGTTTTGTTTAAAAATACACATTTAATGTCTCTTCAAAAGACAGAAATAACTTTAAGAACTTCAAATATTACTTCGACAAAATCAGACGAAGTGATAGCTTATACTTTTCACGAAAATAAACTACCATTGAACTGACGAGAAAACTGATAAAATAGTCACCATAAATTATTTTAAGAAACTGCCAAGTGCACATTCTCTTTTTACCGTTAGTTTACCATGTTCAGACAATTTAGCACACTGATCAATTCACATGGCATTTTTAAATTCTTTTCAATACTCGATTATGCCAAATTGGTTCACTAATATTTCGTTTTGAACACTTTTGGCGTGGTTGGGAACGTTTATGAAACCGAACCAAAGGAAAACAAATAACTAAAGTCGCGTAAAGGACAGGAACTGGAGCACAAGACCGCGTAGAAGGCTGAAACTGACGTACAAAATTTTCCTCAATGTACGGCCATCTTAGCTTCACTTTTTGCGCGGCCAAATGTCTGGGAGTTAGCATTCCAGATATGGAAATCGAGTTCACTGGTTAAGCTTACCTCTTCGAACCGCTGTTTCGCAGACATACGAGAATTTCCTTTCACAATCTCTCGAGATCCAAACACCATCCTTAGTTCCTATGGACACGGTAGCACACTTTGACGCATGAGTGTCGATTCTAGGCCCAAACACCCCAATGACTGTGTAGTTGGGTACAGAATTTAAATACCTGAACGTAGAGGAGTTAATCGGTTTTTGTAAACCAAACCATGCAATTTCGCTATTTTTTCTAGTTAGCTTTGATATAACAAATTTGTTTTCTTCTTTCGTCGATATTTCTGCGAGAGTGGATGCAGACTCATTACACTTTCTACGAGCGGCGTCGAAAGGTAAGGCCGATTTGGAGAGTTGGTAACATGAATCGTTAAATTTCTTCCACCCTCCTGGGCACTTGTTGTTTTCTGGGGAAAGAAAAAACGGGACGATGTTCAGAGGTACGTAGGTAATGTACTGCAAAGGATACAAGGTATAGAGAAGCGCACATATATCGGGCGAACGGAAGAAGTGAAAACTACTTGTTTGATTATTTGTCCTGTATCATGTTACTTTACAACAATATTTTAAAATGTACACTAACGATTGGACAGTCTGGTGAAAGCAACTGTTGATCTTACAAAGACTAATTGAAAAAGTGACTTCAGAATATGTATAGATAAGCAGATACGCAGGTATGTAGGCAAGCAGATTTAGGCGAACGTATTGATGTATAAACAAACGAAAATTTTACATGTCATTCCACATGTGAAAAAACATATGAACTTTAAACATTTTCACGTATGAAATTTTCAATTCGCATATGAAATGGAAACATTCTCACATATGAAATACCTAATTCACATGTGAAAGATGGATTGATGGGTGGACAGTCGGACGGACCGACGGACGGACGGATAGATGGATGGATGGATGGATGGACAGACGGATGAATTTTGGAAACTTTTGAAAACATTATTTAATCATGGTTGTTACATCAATTTTAACAATTGGTCTTCCTGTAAGACGTGAAAATAGATAAATACCTAATATGTACACATACTGTATAAGGTGGACACAAAAAAATGATTTACATATATTTTTCGCTCATTAATTGATGCAGATTACAAAATTTCAGTTTGTTCTTAAATACATTAATAGAAGTTATGCATTTTAATTCTTTGGGTAACAAGTTCCAGAGTGTGGCACCAGTGAAAGCAAAACTATTTTTATAATAATCGGTCTTACAAACAGGAAGGTCAAAATTTAATGCCGATTGTCTTAAACAATAAATCCTTGAGGCGGCATTTTGAGAAAAAATCTCTTGCAAGTACCTTGGTGTCAAACCATTCACAATCTTGAACATTATCAAAGCTTTCTGTTCAAGCCTGCTTTGGGATAGGTTTGACTAACCAAGTTTTTTTAATGTTTCATCGTTGGCATGTGTCAAATGGATGGACGGACGGACGGACGGACGAATGGGTGGATGGATGGATGAATGGATGGACGTTTGGACGGATGGATGGACGGACGGACTGACGGGCGGATGGACGGACGGACGGATGGATGTATGGATGGATGAATAGGTGGATTGAAGGATGGATAGATAAATGTATAGGTGGATAGACAGATTGATAGGTGGATAGTATAATGCACAGGGGGAGAGCTGGATAGATAGATAGGTAGATAGGTAGATATAGATAGATGGATAGGTGGATAGGTGAATAAGTTTATTTAGGCAATGTGGCCCATTGAGCAACAAAGCTGGTATGCAAAGGGGCCCTTATTACATAACAAATACAATATCTAATCTGTACGTAATAATGATATTATGAATATTTTACAATCCAGTAGAGCAATCACCATTTAAGATATATTAAGAGTAAGAGTTGTAACAAAATGTAGTTAGGAAATACAAAATGTAATGAAAATGACATAAAGATAACATTACATAAATTAGAAAAAGTTAAATTTTAAAATATTTTATCCTGTTTTTAATATTAGTAAGCAATAAAATATTCTTAATATCTGCAGGCAGATCGTTATATTCCTATGCTCCGGCAGCAAATCTAAAAGTTCTTTTCCCAAGTTCTCTTTTTACTTTAGAAAACAAGAAATCATCTTTGTATCTTGTATTAAATTTATGAACATTTTTGATGGTTTGAGGAAAAGTTTTAATCTGACTCCCCTACATCAGTTTATTTTAGTCACATAACAAGCTAAGAAATTTAGATGACCTCAAGTTTCGGAAACCACTGAGTATTTTAATAAAATACAAAACAACGGAAACTGCAAAAAGTGAAACCATATTAACTTTTGACGTTTCGACTATCTTGTAGTCATAAGCAATGCTGAGTGCTGTGTGACCTTCCACTTAATTATGCTGGGGAAAAAAGCTAATGACGTCAAAACGTCAAAAATAAAAAAAATATGGCTTTACTTTTTCGAGATTCCGTTGTGCACCTGTCTATCTGTTTGTCTGTCTTCCATCTATCTTTTTTTCTATCTGTCTGTCTATCCGTCTATCTGCTTATCTGTCCATCTGTCTTTCTAGCTGTCAATCTGTATATCTGTGTGTCTACCTTCTTGTCGATTTTGCTAACCGTAAGTCCATCTACCTGTCTGTCTTTCCGACAAAGGCGACAATCGCTTCCTAAAAGTGGGGCGGGGGGGGGGGACGGAGCCGGCCAAGTGATGTGGAAGCATTCCCTCGGAAAGTTTTTTCTTTAAAATCTAATGTTTATGAAATGCCTTTTCCGGCATTCTGAGATTGTTTCTTTGGAACAACATTCATATCTTATTTTTCAATCGAAACAAAGCCATGCATTTCCTCGAAACAGCAATGAAGACGTTATAGTATGACTAAACAAAGTATTTCTGATTGTTTACAAAATGGCGTCCAAAGAACGATCGGACTGTAAAATAACTTGGCAAATTTTCATGATTTGTCATGTATTCGAACCAACAATGCCTTGGTAAAAATTGGGGCTGAAAAAGGTTATATCGGAAAATCGTAAAGGTAAACATGGAACCATAAGCGCCGAAGGAATAGAAATTAGGCTTCAGTTGTCATGAACTTTGCAAAAACTGGAGGGATAATTATATATGTATCCCCCTCTGTCCAAAAAGTGGGGGGATATGTCCCCCGATCCCCCCGCCCAGGATTTACGTCCTTGCTTTCCGACTTCCTGTTTATTGGTCTGTCTAATGTTTCAATTTAATGATCTTATTTTCCTGTTTATCTGTCTATCCGTCTGTCAGTCTTTCTTTGAGTTCATCTATTTACATGTCTATCTATCAATCTTCTATTTGTCTATCTATCTATCGATTAGTCTATCTGTAAGTCTATATACATACTTTACTATCCGCCTCTCTGTATGTGCATCTGTCCCTCTGTCATCTCTAACTGTCTATTTGTCCATCTTGAGCGTCACGATTTTTCTAATACCCGACCGGGACCTGTTGCGAAAAATTTAACTTTGTGGCTTCCAGCTTGGAAGACCCAAAGTTATGCTTTTCGCAACAGGTCTTGGCGGGGTCTTAAAAATGTCCTTACACTGGAAAATTTTCCTGGTCAACAGTGTTATAAACTTAACTGTTGATCGAATGTAAATGGCACAACGTTCTTTAAGGTATCTGTCCATCTGCCCGTCTATGTATCTGTCTATCCACGTGTCTATCTGTCCATCAGTCTAGCTCTCTGCCTGTCTGTCTATCTGTCTGTCTATCTATCAGTCTATAAGATCTGAGAAATCTTATTCTTCCCAAACCAGAAACGGAGTTTTTGAAGAAAAGCTTCAGATATTGAGGTGTCAAATTATAGATTCGTCTGCCACGGGACTTGAAATTTCAAACTACATTTTTGTCTTTCAAACGAGGCCTAAAATCCCTCAGTTCCTGCACTTACTAATTAACTAAATGTAATGAATAGTAGCTCTATGTATATATAACTTTTCGGACATTCTTATATATATATATATATCGGGTATCTTTGAAAGCAATACATTGTATTGATGAGATTCCGAATTTAAACAAAACTCTCTCTCTCTCTCTCTCTCTTGATATGTCTATTCGTCCGTCTTCCTATCTATCTGTCTATCCTTCTGTCTGCCTGTCTGTCTGTCAGTCTATCTGTCTGTCTCTATCTATTTTTCCATCTATCTGTCTTTCTATCTTTTTTTCTATCTGTGAGTGGATCCGTCTGTCTCTCTGTCAATCTATCCATCTGTCTCTCTGTGCACTTGTCTATCGGTTTGTCTATCTTCCATCTATCTTTGTTTCTATCAGTCTGTCTATCCGTCTATCTGCTTATCTGTCCATCTGTCTTTCTTGCTGTCTATCTGTATTTCTTTGTGTCTACCTACTTTTTCATTTTGCTAACCGTACGTCCATCTACCTATCTGTCTTTCTGACTTCCTGTTTATTGGTCTGTCTAATGTTTCAATTTAATGAGCTTTTTTTCCTGAAACCATAAAAAACTGAGGTTTGGGCCAGGATTTGCGTTAGGTTTAGGGTTATAGTTAGGTTTAGGTAGAGGTTAGTTAAGCAAGAAACCATGGCCAGCCAATAGTTTGAAAAAGTATAAGAGAAAACATACACCGAAAATAATCATCTTGTAAAACTCAAGGTATGAGTCAAAAAAACAAGAGAGAATGTTAAAATGGTAATATATCGAATTTATTACAAATTCATCATCAGATCAATTGACTTGAATCACTTAATTGTAAATATTAAAGACCGCTGTTATTTAATTCAAGTCAATTGGTCTGATGATAAATTTGTAAAAAATTCGAAATATTACCATTTCAACATTCTCTCTTGTTTTTCTAACTCATACCATGAATTTTACAAGATGACAATTTTTGGTGTATGTTTTGACTTATTTGAGCCAGCGATTGTCTAATTGATTCAGCCCTCTACTTAAGGCCTAAGGACAAGATACGATTGTCTTATACGATTCTTCACTTTGACGTATGCGATTTTGTCATAAAAGCAAAATTCCTGCTTGCTATTTGCTCGCGAATGTTTCAGTTGGTCCTGAATACTCTTATGACTGAATCCAATGCATCAAGATGAACAATCGTATACAATTGTTTGTTCTGATGTATCCGATTAACTGGATGGAGTCTTACTCTGGTATTGCTACATTAGTGAGCGAATTAAAAGGAGGAATTTTGCCTTTCATACAACATTACATACCTCAGAATGAACAATCGTATACGACCGTAGTATCGTGTAAATGGGGCCTTGGCTGCACATGACCCAAAAGCAGAAACATGCAATTAAAGTAGTTCCCTGATGGAAGCACAGGCATAAAAATGAATTCTGATCCATTTAGCAAATGGTTTTGTAAAAACTTAGGATTTTTGGGTATTTTAAAATGTGAAACACGTGATCACTTGTGAAAAGCCGTGGAATTTTTATGAAGGTAGGCTAAGCCGCATATTTCTAAAACCGTAAAGTTGATAATTCTAGAAGGATGAAAATCTCGAGCGTCTAGATAATTTCAAAATGCCATAATGTTCTATCGAATTTACCCCTCATTTAATTGGCAGTACCACTATTATATATACTGAACTCGTGGCCATACTCTAGGCAACGGCCTCCGTAGGTCAGTTGGCAGAGCATCGTCGAACTAGATTCGCGAGGTCGCGGATTCGATTCCCAGCCGGTTGGCCCAATGTTGCATTTTTCGCAACAGGTCCCGGCTGGGTCGTAGAAAATATCTAGACACACGAGATTTTCATCCTTCTAAAATTATCAACTTGACAGTCAGCGGTCGAGCGTAAATGCCATAATATTCTATTTCTAAATCCGCTTCTTACCTGGGGAAACTCGCTTCTCACAGATATAATTGAATTTACTTGAACAACTTCTTGCTATCCAATTTAGTCGTCTAGTGGGTTTTCCTGCAATGCATTTAGTCGTTGACTGGGAATCCTCCTTGGTATCCCAAGCTTGGAATGAAACTTCGCCTTCACCTACAAGTTGCACTGTTTTTCCAACTCTTTGCAAACCAAGCCAGCTGTTTTCATTCATGTGCTTTCCAACAAAGTTAATTTCTTCCTTGGTGGATGTGGTTACCAGATGGGATCCAAACTTACCGTTGCAACGTTTTCGGGCTGAGTGCCAGGTAACGGTTTCCCTAGCGGCAAAAAGATAGCACGAACAACGAAATTCTTTCCATCCGCTTGGGCAATTAAGATTATCTGAAAGAAAGTGGAAAAGCAAAGGAAAGAAATGAGATAAGATTTCAGTGAAAAAGTGAATAAAAAACAAGATTACATCTCCCAAAAGTAAACATAAAAATGGGACGAACTACTTTTAGGTATTCAGGAGCGAATGATTGGAACTCGTTGCCTGTGCACGTAGCGTAGTTTACTTGAATATTTGTAAATACTACTTTTTTACATAATTGTTGTTGATAGTGTAATTTATTAGAAAAGTTTATTAATTTTAGGTATTGTTCATCCTCGTAATACCAGTTTTTTTATCTGCTAATTTAAATATTTATTAGTTATTTATAAATTTTTATTTATTATTATTAGTTGACATAAGAATCATTAATATAATATAATATTATATAATAATTATTAGTTACTTATTACTATTACTACTAATTAATTATTCACATGTGAATCGATATATAGCTGTTATAACCTCTGTAGCAGTTTAAATAGATAATTAATTGAATTCAAAATGTCGAATGTCAAGAGCACTGGCATCTGTAAGCTGATGGCTGTATAAGGGACGGTAATAAAAACGAAGATATTAAATAGTCGGGCAGAAGAGCTTCTTAGCTCAGCAAAATTGAATTAGTTTGATATGCTATTTGAGAAATATTGTATTTTCCTTGAGAATAATCTCAAATGTCATGTTACTCACTAATGAATGCATTCCTTGTCCCAAACTATTTTATAAAGCGTCTTCCCTGCTCATTTCAAGGAAAGCTTTAGTGATCTCCCTTCTGGTTCTTTTCTTAGAATTTATTTTACTATTTCTTTGAATTGTAATTGAATATTCAGTGTAAAAATTACTGCTAAGAGGAACCTGGGAAGGTGAGGGGAAACCGTTGGCTTACTGTATGGACGCTTACGTTGCGGGACATTAAATGAACGTTGATTGGTTCAAGGACTTTCAGGACGTCAATGAATCGTACTAGCGAACGTGTTGTGGACTGATGACAGTGTCAAACAGACGAAGGTAACAATGAAACTAAGGTCGCTAAATTGAGAGCGTCGCTAGATTTGGTTCAAATCTCATGATGACGATATCTCATTGTCATCAAGGATTTATGGTTGTAAGATCAATTTATTTTGAGCTGTTTGTTTTTACTATTCTGCGTCGGTCGAGAGTCTGTGGATACATCTGAAGCAATATCGAGATCTTTGTTATCATCAAGTTATATTATTGCAAGTTCACGGAATGCGTGAACATAAAGAGCTTCTAACATCCTTATCCAACAATCTTCCAGATATCCTTCATTTCCCTGTAGGTCACAGCGCTGTGTCATTAACATTGCGTCATAGAGTACTACATGTACCTCTCAGACGTAAATATTTCAAGAGTGAACCGAGATGTCAAATGCCGGTTGTAGAAAGCTATTAATTATCACTTTAACAATTTTTCTAGATAAAACAAGCTAAGTTTTCTCTTCTTAAGCAGTTGAGGAACCATCATTTTCCTTCCCAGATAGTTAGGTATTAAGTCCGATATTGATCTGTTTGACGCACTATCTGCTTGTCTATATCTGTTCATGAATTTATACATGGATATGGATATATATATATATATATACAGCAAATTGCATAAATTAAGGGAAACATAAACATATCACAAAAGGATTGTAGAGACTAATCTGGAACTGTAAATACTTCATTCAAACTTAATACATTAAGCTGGCCACCAAAGTATCAAAAAAACACATAGCATATCTTCACTGGTCGTTGAAGTCAGAATAAAATGAAAATATAACGGTCTTGATATGTTTATATGTTGATATGTTTTGTGCCATACTTTTTGCAATTCGATATATATATATATATATATATATATATATATATATATATATAAATGTTAACTTAAAATGTCATTTACGTCGCGACGTAAATGACATTTTTAGTTAACATTTGTATTACGCTCTACTAGTCCTGGTATTAAGCACACTACCACGTTAATTGGAATTATCACATTCATATATACATATATATATATATATAAATATATTGTGCAAGCTTTGTCATTTTAAGTAAAATTTTTATTGATATTTTATCTTCCTTGCGTATGTAACCGTTATGTAACCGTAGACAAAACTTTCAAGTAATACACAATGCAGTAAAATATAATCAATAGCGTTAAAAGTGACCTTTTCTGAACTCAGTTTTATACGTGCTAATATTTCTCCCTTTACATGCAAATGTAATGGCAACTCATCCTTGGTCACATTGAATTTGGAGAGTGGCTTGACTTACGGAGATATGAACTCATAACAGTTTCAACTGCTCCAGTGAGTAAAGCACTAAAGGCCACCTTAAGCACACAGAATGTGTTTGATAGATTTCTCACATGCATATCATTTGAAAACAAATAGTTGATAATAAAGAATAGTCCTTTAGAGAAATCAGAATCCTCTCACATCTCCATTTTAACTTTACGTTTCTGGTATAATACTTTGCACATCACCACATCACCTGGTGCTGAAGGTGGACTGACCAGTAACAGAGGCGACGGAATCAATTCATACGTGCCGTGGCCATTGAACACTATAAAACCTGGAACAATACATGCAAACTGAATTTTGACGCCAACATGGAGGCTGACATGTACGTCAATTTTTAGGTCATCCTATTTCCCTTCGCGATAAAACACGCAACCTATTCCGAAAAACTTAGCCTAAATTTCGGAATTTTTTGATTTTGAAAATTTTGAAAATTTGTGTTGGGGAAAATAACATTAAACACCACAAATGCCAACGTGTGTGAGGTTCTGCATTGCGATAAATTTGAGAAATGAGCTTTCGGTGGTATAGTTTTTGGGCCTACAAGAATTTTCAAATGATGCAAGTTTGAAATCAACCGGCTTGAAAAGACCATAGCCTGTTTCACCAAAGGTGGCCAAGAAGACCCAAATAGGGCAAGAAACAATCTCCAAAAATCAACATTTTACAGACTTAAGATTTAAGTAAAAACACGACGAATGTAAACGGTAATATTTTGACCTTATTTCGTTTTTTTTTTTTTTTTTTAACTTAAATCTTAAGTCTTCAAGTTATTGGTTTTCGTAGTTTCTTTCTTGGTCTGTTTCCTTAAATTATCGGCTTTTATTGGCTTCAAGACCTTAATAGTTGTGCAATTTATCCAAGTACCATAGATGACTGAAATAGCCGTATATCCGAAGTATTTTAGTCTAAAAGCTTATGTATTTAAGGAGTCTCACGCGATACAATAGATATCTTTCTTATGAGCTACGAAGGCATGCACATGTGTCACGATAGTCACTTTGGGTGTTGTATGACTCTCCACTCGCATCTTGTTTAGAAACCTTAAAGGAAACAACTCGTCTTGTACGAATTTTATTGATTTCATTGTAGTTACAGAAACATCACTGCGAACTGAATCAGGCGAATTCGGCGTAATGTTGACTTTAACTAACGTTTTAACTAACATTCTCTGCAGTTTGTCTTCAGTTTTCTAGTCAGTTTAGCAGATCCTCCAACATGTCTATGGCACGGCACCAAATTTCATGTGTGAACATCGCTTTATAATGCATGGAGCATCAAACTAGTAATACGTATGTGCAATAATAATCTTTGAGAAACGTGAGAGCTTGGATATATTAAGGTAGATGAAAGATCTTCAAGCTCGTTACTCAAAAAATGATTTCTGAGCCCCAGATTTCGAACCAAAAATGATTTCGAACCCGGATTCGATCCCCGTCTGAGGCTCTGAGTATCTACCTGTAATATTAATGCATTTTTATATGTAATCGATATTTACGACACTCACTATAATGCCTATTATATATTTATAAACTAACGCTTAACCTTCACAGTTACACTAAATTACATAATATTGAGGTACTCCCCAAGTTAAACTGAGGTCAATGATTTTTATCGCTGAAGGAATGCATCAATGGTTAGTATATAAAGTTTTTGGATGAGAACGAGAAAAATATCCGTGAGATAACTGTTACCAACATTACTTGAACTCAATTTGCATTAATAGACGAATTAATATTATTTAGACAAATAGATTATTGCAGCAATAGACGAATCATAACAACAAATGGTAAGAGCGGGTACGATTTTATACGTTGCAATTCTAATTCTACTGTATGCAATAAATCCCTAACAGTCTATGCAGTAAGATTCCTGCTTTTCATTTGCTGCAGTTTGTCTTCAATTCTCTTGTGAGGTCAACACTCCCTCCAACATGTCAATTGTACGGCTCATAATCTCATGCGTGAACAGCGCTTTATAATACATGGAGCGTCAAACTTATACGTATATATAATAATAACGCATTTACATGTAATCGTTACTTTAAAGACCCCCACAATAACGCCACTTCTATATATTTTTGAACATGGATTGCTGCCACTTCACCCAGATATATTTCTAGAATTAAAACTGTAGAAGTATAATTCCAAGGCAAGCGACAAAGCTTTTCATACATCCGTTTGCAGTAATACATTCGAGTTAGCCAACAACCTAAGTATTTTAAGTTTGCTTCGAAATAATAATTACTTTGTGCAACCTTTTGTAGTGTTTTGGTGTCCGTCAGCCTTTGCGATAACACAATTACCTTTGTACTAGTTTTTATTGTTTTGTAGATTTCAAGTAAAGTATCGTGTTCAATAGAGTCTGACACTTTTCTTTGCCTGAGCTCAAATGCCACATCTGGCAACGAGGATTGGATGACACAAAGAACCCAAAGAGCGAGTACTTTCAATGATATGACAAGATTTTAGGAGAGATTTCTGACGATATTTCCAAAGCGATTTTCCCGTGAAATCAAGACAAATGGTGATTTCCCGACCAAACGTCCCACCTTTCGATGTTCACCTCGATGGAGACGCTGGCCGAAGATGGAAAAAGTGGTTAGGGCAATTCGAACGACTAACCATTGGAATGGGAATCGCCGACGACAAGCAGAAAAGAGCACTGCTGCTGCATTACGGCTGTCCACAAGTCGACGAGATTTTCGACACGTTTGAAGACGTTGGTGATGAAAAAGATTACAAGAAGGCCGTCGAAAACCTAAACGCTTATTTTTCTCCACAACTCAACATAACAAAAGAAGTTTACAACTTCCGTCAGTCTTTACAAAAGGAAGGAGAAACTCTGGACAACTTCTACACACGTCTATGAAGCCTAGCAAAGATCTGCGATTTTGCAAATCCAATCAGATTGCGTAAAAACACTATCTACCTACGACGTATATGCAAATACCCAACTGTCTTTCAGGCCTGGTTTTCACTAGTGACATAAGCACAAACATAACATAAGCAAACGCAGTGAGTACTTCATTTATGTACACCTGGTCACCTCCAGCAACAAATGTCAGACTGTGCAACGACAACAGTCACGCCATCCAACAAATGCCAGAGAATGCAGTTTTAGCCAACAATCTACCCAAACCAAGGAAATGCTACGAGATCCAGTCACAGCAATCGACTCGTCATAAGTCCCGGACCCACGCAATGAAATACCAGAGACTGGAGTAAAGTGACCGTGATTAAGCCAAGCAGACCAACAAATCACCAGCGCAAAGGGATTTTTCTACTATGAAGTACCCACTGCGCTTGCGTATGTCGTTATGATTATGTCGCTACTGAAAATCAGGCTATACTCATTCTTTATTATTTTCGGGAAGCTGCGTTGAAACCTGAATACCACTACCAGAATGCCTTACGAAATCTTTTTTTGTCATATTAATCAAAGCAGTTGTCTTTCCATTCGCTTTGGAAATTCAATGTTTGTATGACAATGAAAAAACCGCAAAGAATTCTGGTAGTAGTATTAGCTGACGTAAGGAAAACCAGCTATTAAGATCAGATATCCAATCTACGTCTCGGTAATGATTTCTTTTGTGTTTTGTTCATAAATTGCCAATAAGTTTGAGACATATGTTTACCAATCACTGCGAGTTTGTAAATATGCTCTGAATAAGTTGCAAAGTTAGCCACGAAACGTCAGATTCTATTAAATATCTCCATAAGCATACACAGTGAATATCTCATCCCCGCAAACCATAAAAAGCATTTATATTCCTGTCAAGATTACGATTCCCACCTGACCAATCGTCTTAAGTGTCCAAGTGAACAAATTCTGGGTTTGATGACCTACAATAGGCGGAAACCAACAAACCAGAAGACAGTCATTTACAAACTCGTTTTAACTAGAATTACTTTTGAATTTCACATGGAAGCAACCGATAAGTTCCTGATAGAAATTTCACATCTGAAAAACATATGGACTTCGAACATTTTCATTTATGAAATTCTCATCTCACATATGAAATGGGAGCGTTTTCACATACGAAATCCCTACCTCACATGTGAAATGAGCTCGTTCAAAGTTTCACATGTGAAATCTTCGCTTACGAAACATGAATTTCAGAT
This sequence comes from Heliopora coerulea, assembly GCA_030142905.1. NCBI lineage: Eukaryota > Metazoa > Cnidaria > Anthozoa > Scleralcyonacea > Helioporidae > Heliopora > Heliopora coerulea. The sequence goes on along the minus strand of JASJOG010000073.1, from coordinate 201,615 downwards.
ATGAGACGGAACATTGACCTCTAAAAATTAATTTCACATTTGAAATTTTCATTTCACACATTATGGAATTGGAACAATTCACAAATGAAATATTTTCATATGTGGAATTGCATGTGGAATTTTTATAAGGGTTATTATGAATATTGCTAACCATCCGTTTTTGATGTAATATTTCAAGAACGAGTTGGTGTTCTTCCTCCGATTTCTAGATACCGAGAAATGAGTTGAAAAGCGAGGCGAAGCAAAGTTTTTTTAACGAGTTTCGAGGTATCTAGAAATCGGGTAAAGAACACTAAACGAGTGTTTGAAATTACTTCTCAAACGAACCAGTATTTTAGGCGAAAATCCAGCCGAACGTTGGAAAAATTCAGCTGTAATCTTCCTTCAATTTTTTAAATACTGATTAATTATGTATTTCTTTTGTTTTTACTTTATGAATTATTAATGAGTTTGAGAATTTGCTTTGAAACAGAAATGTCTATACCATGAGAGCTAGTGGAAAACATGCCAACGCAATGAACCATCCGAGGGCATTAGCCACTCAGCCACACATGCATTTACGTGAAACCAAATAGGTAAGATAAATTCTTGACCTTAGAATGGAGATAATTTGATATGTGAGTACTCCGTAACTGCCGAATCATATTCAGGATAACTGTGATTGTTTTATGGTTAATTGACATACACGGGAAAGGCAACTTGAAATGAATTTTTGCAAGTTCACTTTGCAGGGTGGGATATTTAGGACATCTGCTGAATACAACTACCAGGATGCCTTTCGAAATCTTGTTTGTAAAGTCAGTCGGAGCAATCTACAAGTTCGGCGGTTTGCACGGCTGAACGTTACATGTGCTCACAGCCTGGAATGTACGGACAAACAAACGGAATGGGGTCGTATTCCTATGAACGTTTCAAACTTTACTTCAAGCTGAGTAGAAGAAGTTGGTTGTTAGAGGTTTAGGAAAATGATGCCGAGCAATTAAAAATAATACTTAAAGGAACACGCTGTTAGCATATGCAAAAACGATAAACGGGGCATCGGTACTGCTCTTTTATATGTGTAACATGCATAACATACCGCATCTCTGACTATCTGAGTATATACACTCATTACCTAAGTATACTTTTAGATGTTACGTTTTGTCAGCAAAAAAGAAAGGAAAAAAGATACGAGTATAATGTCGTACTCGTGTACTCGATCCTTCAGTCTGCAAACTTGAATTATAGTTGGTTGGATGAACGCTTTGTTGCATTCCAAGGTAATATGACACTTGACAAGCATACTGCGTCGGTCACGTGTTTATAATGACAGCGATATAAAAATGGGATGGCGCGTAGGCAGTATAAAACAACCCAAAAAGTTAAAAGGTGGGTAGACTGTCGAATTTATGATAAAGAATTCTAGCGTTTCGAGCTATGGTCCTTCGTCAATGAGTGAGACGAGTTCTAAAAAAGGAATGGTAATTAGACTAGGTGTTATACTAAAGCAAGTCGTGTGACAAAAATTAACCAAGGAAATGTGAGAAATAAAAACAAACATTCTTGTTTAAAGTGTTACTTTATGTCAAAACCACGCATGGCAGATAAGCGTAAACCGTCATGTAATATAAAGTCATTAATCTTTTTGTGTTTGGAACACGGACTTGTTTTATTTTACTTGGAAAAACTGCTGGCACATGATCAATAGTTTTTATTACAGTAATAAAAAACTTAATAAATTCAATATAGTACTTTCCGGCTAACCAGGCCCCTTATTTTGTTCGGGCCCGAGGTCAATTTAATCCCATTACCTCCTCCCTTTTGGCGGTACTGATAGACTGGCATGACATGGCTTCACCTGATACATTGACTTAATGTTTTTTAGGATTAGAATTGGAGTTAGGATTAGAATTAGGGTTAGAATTACTATTAGGGTTAGGATTAGTATTAGGCTTACGATTAGTATTAGGGTTAGGATCAGTATTAGGGTTAGGATTAGTATGAGTGTTAGGATTAGTATTTGGGTTAGGATTAGTATTAGGGTTAGGATTAGTATTTGGGTTAGGATTAGTATTAAGGCTAGGATTAGTACTAGGATTAAGGTTCTTTGCTGTCTTTAATAATTTTTTCACTGTTTAACTCGATTGACGAATGTTAGCCGTGTAGAGCCTATTTGTTTCAAAGGTGGCGTTTGAATGGCGGGCTGTCTTGGGTATGGTACATGGTGGTATATCCTTTATTTGTGTCAACGAGTTCCTTAAGTGCTCGTGAGATAGATATTTTAGAAATGTGGGGGCCTGGGGATATCTTGAAATGATGGGTGAACGTTCGTCAAACTCTGTCCTCAGTAAAATGATTTCTTAACCCCACACGGGGATCGAACCCTGAACTTTCTGATGACCGGTGAGACGCTCTGACCTCTTAGTTCGCACATATATCGAAGTTGCACCTTAGTTCACCATGTGAGTTTTGATAACTTGATGGTTAGAGCATCTCACCAGTCATCAGAAGGTTGCGGTTTCGATCTCCGTCTGGGGCTCAGAAATCGTTTTTGCGAGGATAGAGCTTGACGAAAGTTCACCCGTTATTTTAAGTGCTATTGTTATTTTAAGTGCAAACTCTGTTCTTTGGCCTTCTTGTGTGACATCTTGAAGACAATCAATCAATAATTCAATTTGTTCGTTTGGAACACGTTCAGCACGTGTCTTTTAACATATATATATATATATATATATATATATATATATACTGACTGTTGATTGCTTATATACATACACTGATTGTTTAATATCTCACGTTCTTTTTTTGTGAATCTACATTTATTTCTTATCTCCTCGTCCACCAGGATGTACTTCTGGATGCATTTCTGCCTCGAAACAAATATGCAAGGCAAACAGCCTCCAGGTAACTCGATGGAAATCTACTTGTTTTTTTTCACCAAACTATCCTTCGGCGAAACAGTTGTCCGCTTCAGTCTTTCTCACTAGTCGGGTGGCTTGTGGATGATTATCATTACCGTATTCGACCAGTAATGCTTTCATCAGGATTTTAAAACTTCTCAAGAAAGGTTAAAGCCATTTTCTTTGTGCAAATTTACCGTTTAACCCTTTATGCTGAGGTACTGCTTAATTGCTAAAGGTGGTAGGATACTCTTAATATTTCAAAAAGTCGATTTTTAGGAATTACGAAATTTAACTTTATTGAACATTACTTTTTCATTCCATGTTGCTGTTTTCTTGATTTCGAGAACGTAAAAGGATTAAATATTTAAAAGAAATTGCCCATCTTTTTAGTTGTCCCTTAGCAACCGCCAATGCAACGAATTATTATTGTCAAATTGTTATCACTGGACTGTTTGTACAACATAGGTTTTAGACGCAATGATTCTCAACCACTCCTCCGTCTTTATTGTAAGATTTAAATCCATTTTACTGTGTATTAACGTGAGGTGACCAGCGGTAGGCTGTGATTTTGGCGGGCATTGGATTGTTTTCTTTGCGAGAGACGTTGGTTATGGCGGTCAGTCGCAGGATTTGTGGCTGGTTTGTCAAGCATGAAATTTGGCTCCTGCACAACAGTCGCAGCTGGCCTAAGGGACATCATGTAAAGTCTGAGGATGGCTGATCTACCAGAAGCCTTTCAAAGAATGGAGAGGTGCCTTTATTGGTCAAGAATTTGTTCCCAATGTGGGCGTTCGAGGCTGAGGCGCGATTAATAGTCGTAATAGGTTTAGGGCAGTAGGTGTGTGAAAAAAACTTGTGGAAAATATAGAGTGGCATATTTTTTAGATATGTACTACAGTCTCTCGCCTAGGATATGTTTGGCTTCGTGGTTTCGACCCCAAATTAGAGTTAGTATAAGATATATCATATGAAAGGGGGAATGTGGGTGCTGTTGAAGATATAAAGAATTACCCATGATGATATAGAGGCATAACATGTCTATAGCGTGATAAGGCTATGCCATCCATGTACACAAGGGCGTGTTATGCGTGATCACTCCATGCTATCGTGCACACCTCCACAATAAGCGAATCAGTGCGTTTGTTTACAAGATTGGTAAAGGGAGGGACAAAGGCAAAGCAATCGGTCTGTTCCGAAATTGGCTGACATGCCGTATCGAATTGAAAGTATAGTTGGATGTGTAATTTTGAATAATAGAAACCAGCTCCATTCATGCATGACACGAGCACGGAAACATTTTCAAAATTATTATGGCATTGCTATAAGAAGCAGCACTGGAAACCTTGCTGAAATGAAAAGCAATATCCTTGCTTCTCTCTTTCATTGTGCTTCTACTGACAAGCGGCCGTTTGCCGGAGTTTGTCGGAGCCAATGTTTGTTGGAGTTTGTCGGAAACAATATAAAGCAATGCAAACTTTGATGGGTCTGCTCCGGCTATTTATGCAGCTGAGTAGAACGAGAAGGACTCTTCAAAGAAGAGAAGGAAGATATTGAAAAAGAAGAAAAAGTAGAAAAAAGACAAAAAAGAGAAGGCAGAAAGGGAAACATATGCTGCAGGAACATTTTAGCTAGTATAGACACAAAGAAAGGTTCTTTCATTGAAGTCAAAACATTACTTAATCTTAAAATTCCATTTTCTGCTTATTAAATTTTTAGGGAACTGTTCACAGCTTAGCACTTCTCCCACTTGAAGTATTTAAGCTGGTGCATTCAAATTTACAAGTATTGTTTCATATTAATGCTTCTACACAATAAACCTAAAAAAACAAACAGTAGTTTGATTGATGCGGAAATAAAACCTGTCAATAAAAACTGAGTGTGGCCGAAGTGCTGGTGGTTGCAGAAAAAGTTGAATATTTTCTATACTAAACATGTATATATGTAAATTTTAGGTTTATTCTGTACCACTATCTTCATATAGCATATCCTATTAACATGAACCACATAAGATATATAATATTGAAGCTATAGCTGTTGGCGTAAAGGATAAAATATGGCTTATGAAGGGCATGGCTTGGTTACCATGGCAACTATTTTATAAAATAAAAGCGTCACATAGTTTCTTTCAAAGTGGGTAGATAGATGTTATCAATAACAAATTCTGTTGAGATGAGTTTGGAAATTTTTAATGTTTTAGTATCCTACCACTTCAAGTTGAAAATACGTATGCGTTGCAGGTTTGTATGCCGTTTTTCTCTCTTACGAAGGTTTTATCGTGAATAAAGTACATGTTATACTTCCCTCTTCACGTTCTTCCTTCGACGAAACTTGCACAAAGTTTGCTTGTCGTATTTTGTTGTATGTGTTGTATTTTCCGATTTTTAGTCAGCAATATAAATGCACAACTCGTCCATGTTTTCTTTGTTTATGTCGTCGGTTTCGCAGTTCTCTTCATCTTCGTCACCGAAACCTTTTACCTCCGGATGAATACTTAACAAAAATTTTTATCACAGAACATCGTAGACGTTTGTAATCAACTTTGAGATAATGTAGAATTCATCAATTTTTTTAGTCAAAAACAATATTAAAAAGTATTAATTCATGAGCTGTCCCTAATGCTGGTATCCGACTGATAACGTATGAGAATGCTCCACATTTAATACGGAAAATCTGGTGATGTAGTAATAAAAAATCTTTCTTTAAGGCATAATGAGTTAGAAGTTTCATTGGAAAACGACAGAAAATATCATGAGCGGGCAACTAATGGAGGATCTTGACACCATCATTCATTATTTAATAAGTTAATTGTAAGGATGGATCTCTTAGCATTTGTTAAACCGTTAAAGGTTATTCACCCCGAAGGTTTTGTTTTAATAAATTAGAACTAAAATTTAAGACGTAAATATCGTGATAAAAAATTGAAATATAAAACAATTTCCTGTTTGGATTGTTGTTAATTTGTGGCCAAATTACTCGTGGGTTTTTTTATTGTATTCACTCTTGAAGTTATTGTAAGGACAATTTCTCTTTTTGACAATTTTGAAAAATTATCAATCTCACTCGGATTCTCGTGAAAAAGCGTGAGCTTCTCGGCAGCAAGACGAAAGGCAAATTTACAAAAAAAGATAAATTCAATCCAGATCTAGATGTTAATACGTTTTATGTAAACAACATGTATATGTTTTAACTTGTTCATGATTAATTGATCAATAATTCAGAAGTTGGATAACTATACAGGTTGAAAAGTTTCAAAATTTCATTATGAAATTTCATTAATTTATTATCCTGATTTATTATTATATTATTATTATGAATATTTAATTAATTTCATTATGAAACATTTTAGCATGTATAGTTATCCATTTTGTAATAAGCAAACCTTATGACAATTCAGAAGTTAAAGGAATGCTATCCAATTTATCGCATGGCACCAGTTCGACAGTTGGTACGTAAGTATATCATATGGTTTCGAGTGCAATTTGAGCTATTTGAAAACTCACGAGTTTGAATTAATTAATTATAATTAATTTTAATTAATTAATTTTAATTAATTCTGAGCTGCACGAGAACTGAAACCATACGATTTCTTGATGATAGTACAAAAGCAGAAACTAGGTCAAAAATTACAATTCAATTATCATTAATGCGAACTGTGTCTGCGAGCGCACATTTCGTTTGCATCATTTATACCACATTTAATGGTATAAATAACTCAACAAGTCAAATGATTCGACAAACAATTCTCAAAACAAACCAAAACAGTGAGTAAACTAGAGGTATTTCAACCTTTTGTACTTGTATCAGAAGTAAATTCTACAGCTCTTGGCCAGTCAAAAATGTTATATTTTTCTTTTGTTTTGTTAAGTCAAAATATGATTCACCTTTGGTGTTATTTTTTGTGGGGGGGATGGGTTAGAGATTATCTTGGTTGGGATAATTCCTTTTTACACAAGCAGTCGAACCCTTGAGAGCACCGACCTTTTTCCTGTGGTCAATTAGAATTTCTGGAGGCGTTTTATAGTTTTTTTGCAGTGTTTCGATTCGATTTCAGAGTCATCCTTGATTATCAGCTCTGGGGATAGGCATGAAATCTCTCGTGGGCGAATATATGATGGATTCTGAACTATTAGACATCAATATCAGTTTTACATTATTATACTCTTGTTAACGCCACACAATTTCACTCCTCGAAGTAAGACATCTTGTTGGGAAAGGATTCATTAAGAATTGAAAAGTCCATTTCCCGTGCTCGTATACTGTGATCTAAACTTGCGGAATGTTGCGTGACTTGCGAAAAGTGTATAAAAAGATTTCAGCCGCTAGTTTTAGCTTTTCGAAAGTCGAGCCACATCACAAGTGTTTTCATAGATCAAAGTATCCAAGTACGGAAATCCATTTTGTAGGTTTTTTTGGGGGTTTTTTATGAAATAACGACATGTCAAAAGATGCTAATTTTAATAGTTTATTGATTAAATTAACAATACTTCCAAAATCATCAACTGCCAGTCAGAGACAAATCTAAACGCACACAAACATTCATTAACGTTACTCATTTCTTTTATAAAACATTGAGACTGAACGTGGAACACAGGCGCAAGCTTCAGTAAACTTTTGGTGGAAATTTCATTGTTCATAAAGGAGTATATTGTTCTAAATTGCTTCTGTAGCTCAACTGGTAGACTACAGAGATGCGAAGATGCGAGTTCGAATCCCGCTCAAGTGAAATCAATTTTTCCCAATTTGACTTTCAATGTGTAGGTAAATCAGGAACGTTGTTGCGTTATATCACCAAGAAGATGATCCTGAAATAGAATCGAAACACTGGACATCCTCGTGGATAATCATTAGGTTGTCGTGAGAATCTCATGTGCACTTATCAATCAATCAACCAAGCATTCTGTTCGAAAAGCCGAAGATAAGAATTCGAATTTCGTACAACTACACAAGTCAACTCAATCCTTCAAGCAGCTTCGCAGACTTGGTTAATCATGAAATTTTGTCTTCATGTTACCCTAAGAATAATTCTGATATGCTGTTATGATTCCTTTGAAAATATGCAAATTCCTTTTTGTTTTCGAAAATTCCTTTCAAATCACACTGGGACGTAACTGCCATGAAAAACGTTTAATCCGCAATACAAAAACTATAATAGACCAAGGTATATATCATAAACCGTGAGCGTTAAGTTGTCGCGAGAATCTCTTGCAATTATGTAAGAATAAAGAGCAAAAAAAATCCTTAAAACTGGAGGACAGTCGAACTTGGCCTTTTTTCTGTATTTCAAGTATCACAAATGACTGGAAAAAAAATGCTGAATGAATTCTTGAATTTTTTGTGCTGTATCAGTCTTCATTAAACAGGTATACAGTTCCCAACTGACTCGTTAGCTCAACCAGTAGCGGTCCAGAAACCTCAAGGCAAGAGTTCGAAACTCGCTTAAATCAACTTAGTTTTACGAGTTGATATGTAAAAATATCGGAAATATAAGTACCTTGGTAGAATTTCATGGCACGGTTTCAGATATATTGCCTCGACATCGGCAGCAGTTTTTTCGAGAAAGTTTATGGTCGTGATATCGTGTGTCAGTTTATTTGGCGAACGTTGTCGCAGTCAGTCAACTGGTCGTAGCATTAATGACTTTTGCGTAAATTACCAGTGTCTATGCCCCCTCGCCCACCGCGCAGAGCGTCATGCGAGGGCTGGAAGCCCGAACAGACGAGGGTAATAATCTCGACCTGCGTGGAGTCCATTTGCACGTGTGGTGACTAGGGTGAGAAATTCAGCAGTGCGTATCAATGTTTGTATTTAGGTATATATCCGTGGATTCCGCACACTTAACTATGGCGAGCGCAAAATTGGGAGACTTGTTTGCTGGACATTTGCGGAGCAACTCATTCTTTACGACATTCTTCGCTGATGTTGAATGGATGCTGATTTCTATGAATCGAGTCTTTTCATGTTCTGTTAACCACGCACTTAACTGTGCTATATAATTCACAGGTATGTCCAAATCTAGAAGCTTTGAAAAAGACGTTTTGAAATCAGAATGGTCCCTTAATCTTCCTTTGTTTTGAGCAGCTTTCGAAACTAGCTTCCCGACGTCGTTCTTCCCTATCTCCTTTTCGATATTCGACCAGCAATTGCTTTCTTCCCTACTCTAAAACACATCGAGAAAGTTTAAACTTGTCTTCATTCACCAAAATTTGCCATTGAACCCTTTGGAGGTGCCTGTGAATACTTGGTTGTCAAGCCGTTATGGTTGCGGGTTTATAAGCTTCGCCATTTTTCTTTTTTATTTCATTGAAAATAAACATAAGCAGAAGATTTAACCACGGAAAAGCTACGTCATTTATTTCTCCCAGCTCATTCTTCTTTCCACAAAAGTTTTACCAGGTTTGATCGTCGTATTTTGTCTTTTGGTTTTATATTTTCCGGTTTGTGGTCTGCAGTAAAATTGTAGAACTCGTTCATGTTCTCTTTGTCGATTTCGTAATTCGTTTCATCTTCGTCATAAAAGTCTTATGTCTTATATCTCTCATATATCTTGTATATCTATCTACAAACAGTAATCTCAAATAAGTAAATCTTTATAATAGTACCTCCTATACGTTTGTATTCAATTTTGAGATAACCTACAAATCTTCAATTGTTTAATGACAAAATATCAAAAAAGTTTTCAGTCACGAGCAGTCCGTAGTGTTGCTGTTCGACCTGTAACCTGCAGTGAGAACGGTCTGTTTCGCCATGTAATGAAAAATCTTACTTTAAGGCGAAGTGAGTGAGAAGTGTAAGTAGAAAACCGCACGAAGTACGACAAGTAAGCACCTGATATTAGGTCTTGATCCAAGCATTCATTGTTTTAATTGTGAGAATAAATCTGTTAAGCCTGGTTTACACTAATGAAAATAACGAGGTAACGGGGCCAGGCGAAATCAAAAGGCACTCAGTTTTTATCGATATGTAGATAGTATAAACCATGCAACATAATGAAAGTAAAATAACATGACAATATGAAATTAAAGACATGAGGTAAAATCTGATCTTTCGGTATTGTAATGTTCACGTCCTAATGTCGTTATGTCACTAGCAGTATTTTCAGCATTTGTAATCCATTTGTAATTTATTCTGTCCAAATCGTTTTAAAACAGAACTGACGATTTTAAATGTAAATATAACGACTTGCACTTCATTAATAAAAAAATTTTCAATTGTTCTTGTTATGCTGTGGCCGAATCATGGCTTTTTCTCAGCCATAAACTGAATTGGCTAGTTACCTTCACCTTAGAAAGTAAGCTATTTAATCAAGAAAGAGGAAAATGATTGTGGATTGGTCAAGTCGATGTGCGAATATTGTTTGTAGAAAATAGCAGGAGATTGAAAGCAATTGCACTATTATATACTTCTGTCCTTGTCAACTGTACACTGTTGAATATTACCGAAATAAATCTCCAGTGCAATTGTACTTGCATAGAATTTTTTCATCTTTCATAACACCTGCAGTTCATTGACATCAAAGACTGGCTTTGAGTTCCTGAAGTGAAATACATTCTGCGTTCGTTCCGCTCATATTGTTCGAACTGTAACAAACAAGTGTTTATCTTCTTTCATCAGTATCGAACATGTAACCAGCGTTAGAGTCGTTTCAAACATTCAGTCTTCCATCTGAATTCCTGACAGTTCATGGCACACGGAAACTAAGATACATGTGGCAATGTTTGTGCATGATTTATATCATAAGTTTCAATAAAATAAACAATATACTTAAGGCGACATGACAAAGGTAAAAGAGACAGGAATGTTATGCGATATTTTCTCTTCAATTGTTTGCAATACGAAAGTAAGAATAATGAAATTGTATGAGACTCACCCGACTGTGCGACGACTTCAACAACGACAACCAAAGCAAGTCCCCTCTGTAAAAGCGAGCCCATTTCCTTGGCGTTATTTCAGGGAAATTGAACTTTTGTTCAATCCAAGGGAAGTCCAATATCAGTTGAAGTATTCAGCAGTCTAATATCGACTGAAGTGTTTGACGCTGTTTTGACTTAACTTCCGTTGTGTAATTAAAGTTGTTTCTTGTAGAAACATTTTGGTTGTTGTGCCAGGCTTTAGGCAATGGGTTCAGGTAAAAAGGTTACCCCCTCCTTCACTCTACCAAGACCTAGATTCACAATAATATTATTTGAACTTTTCTTCGTTCGCCTCGGTTAGTAGGGTTACTCTTGCAGTAAGGTCACCCACTTTGCGTGACAGGGTAAGCCTTGACGTCGAGAAAATAAAGTTGTCTCGAGAGGTAAAATAACCCTATCTCTGAATTGAAGTATTACTGTTCACCCCCTCAACTTATTTTGACAATATTTTAATGGTTTCCTTAAAATACAGTCGAACCTCTCTACAACAGCCACCTTGGGACAGACGTTAGTAGCTATTGAGGACAGGTCGCCGTTGCTGAGAGGTAAGGGTGCAATTTGCCACTGCAGAATTTGTTATATTTATAACTTTTAAATCTAAGCAATATATATATTTCTATCGATAAATAAGACTAATAACGCGTATTTAATATGGATATGTGGAAAATTTCACTTAACAAGTTTAAAAGATTCAAATGCTTTACAAATTTGACTATCAATAGAAAAGATAATATAAATACAGTAAAAGCACGCGCCGCTTTTTCTCCTTTTCAGAGCATACGACTCTTGTCATTGTTTATTTTTGGATACAAAACAAAATACAGTGAGTGCAATGTACTGAACAAGTTTGGTACAAAACAATAGGCTGTTCTAGCGATTGCTCAGGTGTCTGAGGCGCGACAAAGATCAAGTTGAAATGAATTCTTGTGACCTTCTGCTGAGATAACAGTGATTAACTGACCGTTGTGGAGAGATTATGTTTTAGATCGGATCATATTTTGCTGGTCGTTGCCGCTGTAGAGAGGTGGCCGTTATGGGGAGGTTTCAATAAGAGTGAGTTGTTTTCTTGTGTCAGAAATAGCATTAACGCGTACATTAGGTGCTTTAAAGCTCTGATTTATGTGGTATTTTTTGTTGCGCGATTGTCATCCTAGTTCATCCAATTATTCCAGGCAAGATTTCTGCTAATGACTCGTTCCACTATCTCCTCGAGGCTCACCAAGTTCAATACATTCATCGCGATGACAGGCAAAACGCATGATATTGGATCTGGAACTGCGCTTGATCAAATCGATATCAGAGCGGCATTACTATCAAAGTTAAATATTTGTGGTTTCGGCTTGAGTTCACCACATGAAACTGTACAACTTGGTACAATCAAGCTCTCTTCGCAGTTTTGACCAAAAACCAATACTAGAGGACAGTTGGAAAAATATCGGGCAAAACATAATCTAAAAACCATAACCGGCCGACGTAGTTAAACAAAAACAGAACATGTCAATGGCACGGCACCAAATCGCATGTGTGAACAGCGCTTTATAATGCATGGAGCGTCAAACCAGTTATACGTATATGTAATAATAATGCATATTTATGTGTAATCGATATATTAAGCGACACCCACTATAGTGTTTCATGTATTTTTTAACCAGCTCTTAACCTTCACAGTTACTCTACACATATATCTGGGCTTCACCCAGATATATTTCTAGAATTACAACTATATAAGGACAATTCCAAGACAAACGACATGACGTTTCATATATCCGTTTCCAGTAATACATTGGAGTTAGCCAACGACCTAAGTATTTTGAGTTTACTTCCAAATAATCATTGCTTTGTGCAACCTTTGTCATTTTAACTAAATTTTTTATCGATATTTTATCTTGCTTGCGTTATGTAACCGTGGGCAAGACTTTCAAGTAATGTACAATGTGGTAAAATATAATCAATAGTTTTGAAAGAGACGTTTTCTGAACTCAGTTTGTATTAGATAATATTACTCCCTTTACATGCAAATGTAATGGCAAATCATCCTAGGTCACGTTGAATTTGGAGAGGAACTTGACTTATGGAGATATGAACTCATAACAGTTTCAAATGGTCCAGTGAGTAGAGCACAAAAGGCCACCTTGAGCACACAGAGTGCATTCGACGGATTTCTCACATCGATAAAATTTTAAAACAAATAGTTGATAATAAAGAATAGTCCTTTAGAGATGTGAGAATCCTATCACATCTCCATTTTAACTTTAAGTTTCTGGTATCATACTTTGCACATCACCGCAAAAGCTCATGTAAACAAGATCTTTTTCAAGATTTGTGTCTTCATACTTTATAGCTAACGATACAAAAGTGAGAATATTGAAATTACAACTCACCTGAACGAACTACGACGTTAAGAAACCACGCCAGCACAATTGCACAAATTAACGACGGAGTCATTCCTTGTAATGTTCTGATCGTTGTTGCAGGTATTTTTGAGGGTTTTTGAAACAACGAAACTTGTAGTTAACATTAGAATTTAAATTTGTGTGGGTAGTTTAAGTCCCCTGCGCAAGTGATCTGATATCAATCGGTTGACTTGACTTATTTTTTTAATAACGCTTCTTTTTTAATCTCAGCTTCGTCTAATATATAGAAATATTGAATACCATGTAACTTTTTTTTCGCAAAGTATTTTCGTTTTCTTAGTCGCACACTCTGTTTACGATCTAAACAAGAAATTGTGTCAAAACACGGTTGTTATGATGTTGGCTATGAATTTTCCGGACGGAAAACGTACTCGTAAAATAATGATTAATGCCCAGCTGAGGATTTTTAATTGCAATCCCATGATTAAGAAAACAACTTGCGAACATTTTAAAACATATTTACTAAAGTTTTGTTGCCGACGTGAAACATCTTCAGAGAAGGTTACAGGTGTTAACATCTATCTATATATACATATATATACATATGACTTTGAGTTTAAATTACATAGTGAATAATTAATTAAACGGCGAACCAATAGAAAATGTGACAAGATGGAAGGCGTTATCAGAAATCCTGTGGAGAGACAAATCAGAACTAAGAGAGAGGGATTGAAGAAATGTTTTCATTGAGAGTTAGTTTAAACTAATAGATCAATAAACTTTCTCGGATAAGTACTTCGAAGTTAGAAGAAGAACGACCGGAAGAAATTAGGGAGAAATCGTTGAAAGAAACTTTGTGTGAGGTTTTCTGAGACTCCGCCGTGCAGTCCAGGAGCGGGATTCTTGCTGAGTGGCCGTTCACGGTTCACGTATGAAATTGTCTTTATTTTTATAAATAAAATTCTTTCACAAGACGAGTCTTGTCACACTGGGTGAGCTGGAGTGGGATTCACAGATTTTTACGTTCAAGGAGGACTTTAATACTTTCTGATGCTGAAGGTGGACTGACCAGTAACAAGCGACGCAATCAATTCATACTTGCCGCGGTCATTGAACTGAATGCTATAAAAGAAGTTTCACTGTTTCTGGTCCATTACTCTGGAACTCTTTACCAAACTCTCTCAAAGAAGAGACCAATCTTTTAATATTTAAACACAAGATAAAAACACATGATTTCTTCGCTGACAACTTATAGATCTCACAATTACCTACACATTTTGTAAATATTTTGTAAATATATTAATTATAAATAATTACAGCCAGTTTTAAAATTAAAATTTAAAAAAAATGTAAATATATTTTGTTAGTATATACACGGCTTCTAGGAAGAACAGGCTTAGAAATACTTTGTAATTCTTAAATCTGATAGAACCACAGTGTTGAAATAAAATTATCTGTCTATCTATCTATCTATCTATCTATCTATCTATCTATCTATCTATCTATCTATCTATCTATCTATCTATTTATCTGTTTATCTGTTTATCTGTTTATCTATCTATCTATCGATCTATCTATCTATCTATCTATCTATCTATCTATCTATCTATCTATCGATCGATCGATCGATCGAGCTATCTATCTATTTATCTGTTTATCTGTTTATCTGTTTATCTGTTTATCTATCTATCTATCGATCTATCAATCTATCAATCTATCTATCAATCTATCTATCTATCTATCTATCTATCTGTCTGTCTGTCTGTCTATCTATCTATACATCTATCTATTAAACAACTACCAATTGTTGCAACTAATTGAAGAACCAACAAGGGTCACTGAACAAACCAAAACACTAATTGATCATTTTATTACAAATAATAAGGAAGGTCTGGCCCACTGTGGGGTTATTACTACCTCGTCCAGTTACCATAACCTAATCTTTGCTGTACGTAAATTGGGGATTCCTAGAGGATCTCCTAGATATGCTGAAACTAGAAACTTCAAAAATTTTAATGAGACCAAATTTACACATGACATTAAAAATACTGCCTGGCCAACTCCAGCAAGTTGTAAAAATATTGACAATGTGTGGGAAGAATGAAAATTAACTATGCAAGGTATACTTGACCAACATGCTCCATGTCGAGCCAAAAGAGTTCGAAACAAACCATTCTCTTTGATTAATTCAAAAGTCAAACATGAGATGTATGCCAGAGATTTATTGAAGAAAAGGGCCACCAAATCTAATTAACCTGCTGATTGACTGCTCTTCAGACAGAAACGAAATGCAGTCAATCAGTTGGTCAGAAAGACTAAAAAACATTACTATCAAGAAGAAATTAAAAAGAATTTAGGTAGCCCAAAGGTACTTGGAGGGTGTTAAATAACATTATGGGTAATAAAGCTAAAACAACTGAAATAAACAAAATTAATATACACCTTCTGGGTCTGCTACCAAATCTAAAGATATTGCAGACACCCTTAACGTCCACTTTACCAACGTTGGTCTTAATTTAGCATCAAAAATACCATCACCATCTAACACAAAATCTTTCAAAGGTTACCTAACTAAAGTTAACTCAATATTTAAGTTTGAAAAAATCTCTCTTGGGCAAGTTCAAAAATTACTTAAAACCTGTGATGCAGGAAACGCTGTGGGTTTGGATGAAATTTCGAAAAAAATTTTAAAAATTTCTGCCCCATATATATGTGCATCACTGGCAGAACTATTCAACTTATCGTTAGAAACCAACATAGCTCCTGCTGACTGGAAAACGGGAAAGTGACGCCCATATTCAAAGCAGGAGATCGGAGTGACTCAAACAATTATAGACCAACCTCTGTTATCTCTGCAGTTGTTCGTGTTTTTGAAAGACTTGTATATAGTCAGTTGGAAGAATATATCACAACCCATGGTCTGATAAATCCAAGACAATCTGGTTTCCGATCCTTATTTTCAACACCAACTGCAACGTTGGACCTCACCAATGAAAGGTGTTTCAACATTGACAGGAAAATTGTGAACGGAACCTTATTTCTAGACCTAAAAAAGGCGTTTGACACCGTCGATCATAAAATATTGACCCACAAATTAAAATTCTTTGGTCAAGATCAGTCCGCAATTTCCTGGTTTGAGTCTTATCTTAGTGGTCGAATGCAAATGTGCTCTGTAAATGGTACTTTATCTGAAGCACAGAAACTTTCTTGTGGTGCCCTACAAGGAACAATATTAGGACCACTCCTTTTCCTCATTTATATAAATGATTTACCAGGTTGTGTTACTTATAGCTCTACACAAATCTATGCAGATGATACTTACTTATCTGTATCGGGCACCAGCATACCAGAAATCAAATCATTGGTACAACATGATGTTGATTGTGTAATTGATTGGCTCTATGCCAACAAGCTCACCCTTAATGTCATCAAAACAGAATATATGATGATTGGCCCAAGGCAAAGACTAACCACCATTGCTGAAAATTTAAACCTATCAATTAATGGCATTGCCCTGAAACAGGCCAATGAAATTACTTCCTTGGGCCTCAAAATTGATAAAAATCTAACTTGGAAGGGCCATATTAAAAATATTACCAAAAAAGTGTCAACCAACTTGCGTATTATTAAGAAAGCTAAAGCTTACCTTAAAATCTTCTTACTAGTGTTTACAACTCATTAGTAAAACCCCATTTTGATTACTGCTGTGTTGTATGGGACAGTATCGATAAAACACTTGCTGACCAATTACAAAAACTACAAAAACGTGCAGCCCATATTATTACTGGAGCACCATACACTGTTCACACACAAGATGTCTTTGCTAAACTAGGGTGGCCATCATTAGAACACAGCAGAAAATGCCAGAAAGCCCAAATGATGCACAAATTTATCAACAGGAATGCACCAGAATATCTGACTGAGGTAATTAAAAACCAGTTTGGTTCAAATAATTATAATTTAAGATCATCCAGTAGAAACATTGAAATACCAAGTATAAGAACTGAATGCTACAAAAGAAGCTTTGCTGTATCTGGAACTTTACTCTGGAATTCTTTACCAAACTCTCTCAAGGAAGAGACCAATTTTTCCAAATTTAAACACAAAATAAAAACCCATGATTTCTGTACTGACAACATATACCTTAATGACATAAACTTTCGCGGTCATTAACTTTCGCGGTCATAAACTTTCGCGGTCATAAACTTTCGCAGATGACAAAACTGGAAAATTGGCGGTCATAAACTTCTGCGGATAAGCGAATTTGGAAAAATTCGCGGTCATAAACTTTCGCGGACAATGTGATCTCAACCTCCCCGCCGTTATTCTAGACTCACCGTTTATTCTTCAAAGAAAGTTTTTCTAACCTCCCCGTTTATTAATTTTCAGAACATTTTCCAATCTCCACGTTTATTCCAAACTCACCGTTTATTATGGACTCGAGAGTACGATGCTGCTAATACAGTTGGTTAATGTTATGTTTATAATATAATATTGGTTATAAAGTTGGTTACATCATAATTGACTCATCATTCTCAATATTTTTACGTGGAAAATTCACTTTTCATAATTAATGTTACAGAAAACCATAACAAAATTGCATTTTTTACAACAAAAATCTATGTTTCGCAGTCATTAACTTTCGCAGATGACTAAACTGGAAAATTTGCGGACAAAAACTTTCGCGGATTCGACCAATCCACGAAAGTTTGTGTCCGCTAAAGTTTATGACCGCGAAAGTTAATGACCGCGAAAGTTTATGTCATTAAGGTAGATCTCCCAATTAGCTGTATATTATGTAAATATTTGTAAATAAATAGTTTGTAAATAATTATAACTGATATTAACAATCTAAATATATTTTGTTGCTATATACACGGCTTCTAGGAAGAACAGACTTAGAAATTCAAACTTTGTGATTTTTAGATCTGATAGAACCACCGCGTTAAAATAAAATTATCTATCTATCTATCTATCTATCTATCTATCTATCTATCTATCTATCTATCTATCTATCTATCTATCTATCTATCTATCTATGTATCTATCTATCTATCTGTCTACCCATCTATCTGCCCATCTATCTACCTATCTATCTACATAAATATATACAGTATATATATGGCTACGAGTTTAAATTACTTATTGAATAATTAATTGAACGGCGAACCGATAAAAAAGGTGACAAGATGGAAACTGTTAACAGACATCCGGTTGAGAGACAACTCAGCGATGATATGCCTCTATTGCATTATGGGTTATTCTGTATATCTTCAACAGCACCCACCTTCCCCCATTCATGTAATATATCTTATACTAAGTCTAATTCGGGGTCGAAACCACAAAGCCAAATATATCCTAGACGAGAGGCTCTAGTACTTATCTAAAGGATATGCTACTCTAAATTTTTCCAAAAATTTTTTCACAGACCTACAGCTCTAAACCTATTACGACTCTCAGTCGTGCCTCTTCCGAGAAGGACAACGTCGGGAGCAAATTCTCGACGAATAAAGGCACCACTCAATTCTTTGAAAAGCTTCTGGGAGATCGGCCATCCTCGGACTTTACATGATGTCCCTTAGGCCAGCTACAACTTTTATGTAGGAGCCGAATTCCATGCTTGACGAATCAGCCACAAATCCTACGACTGACCGCCATTACCAACGTCTCTCGAAAAGAAAACAATCCTATGCGGGCCAAAATCACAGCCTACCACTGGTCACCTCACGTTAATACACAGTAATATTGATTTAAATCTTACAATAAGGAGGGAGGGGTGGTTAAGAATCATTGCAGAAACAGTCCAGTGACAACAATTTGACAATAACAATTCGTTGCTATGGCTGTTGCTAAGGGACAATTAAAAGGATTGGCAATTTCTTTTCAATATTTAATCCTTTTACGTTGTCGAAATCAAGAAAATAGCAACGAGGAATGAAAAAGTAATGTTTAATAATATTAAATTTCATAATTCCAAAAAATCGACTTTTTGAAATGTTAGGAGTATCATAAGTAGTCTGTAATGTCCGGATTCTGTCACTCCTTTTTCAACACATTTTCAAATTTGGTCAAAATTTTTCAAAGTGTCGTTGGGGAAAACCCTTTTTATTGACGGCGTCACTTTCGGTTTCGCTTACTTAACTTCCGGTCGCTTTCATTTATTTAATTACGTTACCAAGAATTTCAGAACATTTTAAAAACGGGTCAAAATTTTTCAAAGTGTCTTGGGGGAATAACCTTAACATTCCAAACATTCCATACATGCCTAATCTCCCTAGCAACCAGCCTAACTCGATGTCAACTTGAACAGCTCGATGTCAACAAAAAAACTATTTTTAGTTTGCTCCGTTGTTAGGGAGATCTGGAATGTATGGAATGTGGGGAAAACCCCCCGCCATTAAGTTTGGGGTCTTTAACGTCAAGCAGTTTTCCAGTTATTGGGAAATGAATTACTTTCAAGTGATAAATTAAATATGCTACTAAGTGATTCATATATATTTGGTGCTGCTAGTTTCAAATAAATAGAAACTAAAATCTCTCAGTTTCTATACTTACTAATTAACTAAATGCAATGCATAATATCTCTATGTATAAATAACTGTCCGGACATTCTTAAATATTTATGAATATATATGAATATATCGCCTCCCTTTGAAAGCAATACATTTTATTGACTCTCTCTCCCTCTCTCTCTTTCTCTCTCTCCCTCCCTCTCTCTTTCTCTCTCTCTTTTGTTTTTTTTTTCTCTCTCTCTGTCGATATTTCTATCCGTCTGTCTACATGTCCATCTGTCTGTCTGTCTATCTATCTATCTATCTATCTATCTATCTATCTATCTATCTATCCTTCTGTCTATCCTTAAAACAAAAAATAACAAAAAAAAATGTATATTATTGTAAATTTTGTTAAGTTACTATAGTCACGACTTCTAGGTAGACCAGATTTGAAATATTTGCAATTTTAAAATCTGATAGAATTACCTTGAATAAATTAAAAAACAATCAATCAATCAATCAATCAATCTACCTGCCTGTCTGTCTGTCTGTCTGTCTGCCTATCTGTCTACCTACCTATCTCTCTGTCTATCTGTCCATCTGTCCATCTATCTTTTTATCTATCTGTCCATTTATCCATTAATCTTAGGTAGATCAACGATCTTCAAGCTCGATACTCAGAAAATGATTTCTGAGCCCTAGGCGGGGATCGAACCCGCAACCTTCTGATGACCGGTTATCTGATCTAACCGGTCATCAGAAGGTTGCGGGTTTGATCCCCGTCTGGGGCTCAGAAATCATTTTCTGAGTATCGAGCTTGAAGATCGTTCATCTACCTTAATATGTCCAAGCTCTCACATTTCTCAAACATCAAACATCAAACTATCCATTAGTCTATCTGTCTATCTCAGATCTATCTGTCTCAGATCTATCTATCTCAGATCTATCTAACATGGCTGCTTGTAACTTCTCCGTAATGCTCGTGTCAAATCTAAGCGATGATTCTGTTAACGAAGCTGACGAAAGGGTAGAACGCCTCCGTTACCCGATTTTGATCGAGGAGGAAGGTCACAATACAAAAATAAAATGGCTAGGAGATCTTGAACACCTTAAATCATTCGTCGAACACGAACTGAAGTTGAGCGGTAGCTGGTCATACACACCAAACAATGGAGACTTCCATGTGTACAGAGCTAACGTGGTAAGCTTATGCTTCTATCCTGGTACCAAAACCTTGGCCGTTAAAGGAGCAAAGCAGGAAGTCTTGGTTAGATGCACCAACATACCTGCCAGCCATATTCCCTGCACCATCATACGATTGACCCTGCAGTCATCCATGCTCACACCAAGGCCAGTAATCAAGTTGAGGATAACATCTTTAATAGCTTCTCCAGTCGTTTCTTCTCCACAAAGGTGAAATCCAACGAACTCTTCTCGTATCATTCCCGAAGAATCAACAAAGCGAAGAACAAGAGAGAGACTTTCCTAGTTGGAAACGTCAGCAGCTTCGTCTGCCATTATAGAAAACATTTTACTCGAATTAACTTCGGTGACGATCTTTGACAAAATATAACCTCCCACAGTCTCAATAATCTCGCTCTGGATGGTTTTGAAACGATACGTAGCATTTCGTGGCGCATTCTCCAGATATTCTCTGTTTCTCGTCGCCGCTGTCAATTCGAAATGCGAGAAGGGCTTGAAAGTTTCCTTGGAGACGTTCGTCGTCAGGGCTATCATCTCTTCTTCCTCGAAGGGGGATATTGTTTTGAGCACAAAAAATAACAGTCTTGACGATCGATTTTATCCTCTCTTGATTTCCTTTCACCTGAGCTTGCAAAAAATGTTTTCGATATGGTGGTGCAATGCAGTGGAATCATCTTCCTGAAGATTTTAAAAAGTCTGAAACTCTTTTTTCTTTTAAAAACAAAATACGCCAGAAATTGTTATGTAATTAATTGTTATTGGATCGAACCAATTTTAAATTTTATTTTTTAAATCTTTACATAGTTTAATCTTTGCTTGCATTGTTTAACTTGTATTTAGTTCAGTTTGTATATAGTTAATGTGTGACGCCCCTCGTGGAAAGCAGCGTATTATGTTGATCGAGGCTAGCGTGTTTAAATAAAGTTTTACCTACCTACCTACCTACCTAGAAGACAAGGTTTGAGACCTTTTGTGAGAATTTGAACAAAGCTATAACTCAGGGGTGCCCAAACTGCGGCTCGTTGACCTTTAATATGCGGCTCGTGGAAATATGTTGGCTGAGCTCCTTTTTTCATCACAGTTAATATAAAAAGTAAATAAGAAAAATTTCAGGCTTCATAATTATTTACTGGGTATGAATTGAAACCCCATTGGATTAAAACGTAAGTTTAATGTTCTTGGTTAGCAAAAATATTTATGAATTTAAATTCTAATTTTAATGCTAGATCTGAGTGAGGCATTGTTCTTTAGTGCTGAGGGAAGGAATGGTGGGAGGCAGAGTTTTTCTTTCTTTTTCCTACCTCTCAAACATCTGAACTTTATCGTATGTGGCTCTTACATTAAGCAAGTTTGGCCATCCCCTGCTATAATTTTTTAAATGAAGAGCGAAACAAAGCATCGTCTTTTCAACAGTTAGGTCAATATTTATCCTTGTAATGTTCAGGAACTCAAAATTTTCCTTCATCTTAAGTGTTGACATAACTGTTTGTAGTCGAGTAAACGCCACAATATTCCATTGAATATGTCTTTTAGACTATAGATTAGGTTTGATTTATGAAGGATCAAATATTTCATTTTGATTACGTGTACATCCTCATCAAAATGACATATTTAACAGAATATGGTGGCATTTATACTCGACTACCGATAGTTAGATTGTATGTCTACAGGATATATGTCTAGACATATGTGTACAGTCATCTAAGGTTCAGATATTTAGTGGAATTTCATATGCACTTTCGTTTAAATGCCAATAATTGCTCTCAGCTGTGTCCCTGTTAGTTCTTTGAAGCTTGATTTACGTTGATAATTCTGTATGCCAGTCATCAGGTTTGTTTACCTCAGCTATGAAAGCGTGTTCATTCTGTCGGTATTTTTTTGTTTAAATGACAGTAATAGTTCTCATAGGTTTGGTCGTTCTTTCTTTCAAGGGAGGTGTACGTTGTTAATTCTGTTTGCCAGTCATCAGGTGTGCTGACCTCGTCTATGAAAGCGTGCTCATTATCGGGGACGTTTTCATAAGTTGAGTTATTTCTGACATCAGTCACTTCATAGACTGATTTCTCCGTTCATTTTGTCAGTGTTTTTGTTTAAATGACTGTAATGGTTCTCATCAGTTTCGTCGTTCTTTCTTTCAAGCGAGGTGTACGTTGATAATTCTGTTTGCCAGTCATCAGGTGTGCTGACCCCAGCTATGAAAGCGTGCTCATTACCGCGGACGTTTTCATAAGTTGCGTTATTTCTGACATCAGTTACTTCATAGTCTGATTTCTCTGTTTCAGTTGTGTCTTTTTTGGCATGAGCTTTACGGAAGAGGCAGCCAATGACAAGGATTAGAATCAATATTAATGCAGCCAGAACTATTGTAGCTAGGAAAAACAGCTTCTCACGATTGCCTAGAAAACGAACAAAAAATATTTCAGTTCGATAAAAACATCTTTCAAGCAAAAAGACACGGAGGTAGCGAATGCAGCCAACTCTCACTGTTACAATGTTTTTGAGAGCTCAGCTTTCGTCGTTTTGCATCGTCAGGACTAAGGGGCTGATTACATGAAAGAGGTACGAAGTTAGAGCGACATTACTTGATATCACTGCCCGCATCAATCCTTGTTTTTGTGTACATGAGACCGGTTCGAAAAATAAGTCCGGACCGACATGAGTGAGTTCAGACCGGTTCGAACTCGGACCGGTACGAAATTTTCTTCATGAAAAAGCGAAACCTCTCCAGATCAACCATTGATAAGGCAAAGAACAAGAAAAACGTTCCTGCGAACAAAAACTTGGAATGCTGACTGAAATGTTTGCAAGAACGCGGCTTTAGTTTTATTCCGGTCTCATGTAAAAACTTCAAAACATTTTCACTTTGTTAGCGGTCTGAATTCGTTCCGATCTCATTTTAACCAGCCCCATCAAAAAGTAAATGATTCCAGTGTTTATATACACAAAAGGATGATGATATGCATATAATATATGAGTAAAATTAACATATGTCAGGTGTAATAAAAAAGTTAAATTCTAGTGAGATTAAGAGAATACTAAAATAGTCACGTGGATAAAGTCAACCTCGTACCCAGGGCCTTTACTCGGCGCTTCTCCACTCGCTGGAGGAACGCCGAGTAAAGACGCTGGGTACGAGGTTGGGATAAAGTTAGAATAAAAGATCTGCAAGTTCAGTGCGTTCCATGTGTGAGTTAATAGTAGGTTGCTTATTACGAATATGGTACGCTTCTTGTAGTCTGAAGTTGACAGGACCTGTATCTATGGCAATGATTTTTTCTTTATTTTATTAGTGTTTTGACATTCAGCTAGGTATTTGTAGACAGATCTTCATTCGACTTTTCTCCCAAGTAATTGATAGAAACGATCATATCCATTCCCAGTTTTCTGATTGCAAATTACAGGGGCGGAGGGAGCGTGTGGGAGGGTGGGCTATTTCTCGCAATAACTTTTGCCCGCCAAATTATTCAAAATGACGATCGCCACTTATGAATGTTTATGAACGCGTGCAGGATGGGGAATTAAAATGGCAGTCACAAAAGTTACGATTACAATTTCAAGATTGCTGTACATTACTCCAGAATGTGATATATTTTGTCTCGATTCAGGCCATTTTGTCGTTATCGTCAGTTCACAAATTTTACTTTGAGTACATGAGATTTGATATCGCCAGCATTCCTATGACGCAGTGGAAAGTTGTAAAATAGTGAAATTTCAATATGCGTATATGCCGGAAATACACAGTTGTTTAAACACATTTTGACGCTAGTTTTTGCCCCCTCCTTTCCCAAGTATCTCCATTCTGCCGCCCATGGATTCCTTAGCGTGAATTTCTGAAACTTTTACTGATTCGTCCGCAGGTATATAATGATACAACTGATCAATTGTGCAAATTTTTTATCTATGCAAACTATGCAGACTTCAGAGCACTTTTTTGAGAAGACCTTGAGTATAAAGTAGCTCTGATTTTACTTCTTAAAACTGTTTTTCGTAGCAAGGGTGAAATTTTGGACTTGTATATGTTTGCAATTGCATTAAGATTATTTTTACACAATTATGATGTTTCATTGCAATGCGGTAAACAAATTGAATGTAAAAAAAAAATTCACTTCTGTTTGTTAGACTTCCTCGAACGGAAGAAACCATAATCTCCTAAAATAGTTAAATTTTTAAAATTGCTGCCTTTTCACCATTAGCACAAGTGATGCAGCTGTAATCGCTGCAATGAATATGTTTGTAAACAGCCTTAAAATAGGAGTATTCCTTGTAAAGGAATATGTTGTTTTCAATTCAAAGACAGTAAACAGCCTTAAAATAGGAGTGCAAAATTAGGTTTTGCTTTTCACGAAGCTTGTGGAGTCTTCATAGGGTATTGTTAATTCTAACAAGTCTTAATTATTTATTGAATGCGTTTATGGCTCCAAAATAAACAAAAAACTGAATTTGGTAATTTTTGACAGCACTGAATCTGAGGTGAAGAAATTCCTTCCTAGTGATGCACCTTAGTGTTTAATGAATGACCTTATTGGCTGGGCGTGATTAAGCAGGCCATGGAGTATAATCTAAGCCAGAACCAACCGACCGTGAACGTTTCAAGCCATATATTTTCGTACCTCTTGTCGATTTAAATATCCAAATACGAAATACAGAAATTACGCTACATTGTTACATGGCTAGCACTACTTCTGGTGAAATAGAGCGTTGTGATTGGCTGAGAAGCTCTGACTGGCAGTCATTACCTTCCAAAGATGGACCGGTCCATTAAGGGTTGTGGTTTGCATCAGCAAATGTTCAGAGCTTGTTTTTTCCAAAGACTACGTGTTTTTTTTATTTATTCGTCTACTTTTCTGATTAAAATCATCGAGGAAGACGTTTTACCAAGTCATAAGCATTTCGTTTTTGATTAACCCTTCGTAAAACTTTGCTGAATCTCATTTGTTTGTCTTCAAAACAACTGGGAAATTTTCCCGCCAAAACTTCCCGGCGAGGAAAAAAAACCCTGGTGTATGGAAAAAACTCACTTTATTGGCACTGTTTTCATTTAGATGTCCATATTTTTAGTTTTCACTGGGGAATTCCCAGAAAATTGATATTTCTTTGTGTTCTGTGCCTGAAAAAGAGCTTAACGACCCACTCATTGTCGCGCTAAACTAATGTAACATCTTTTTATCAGACTGAGTATATTTTGCTTGTTTAAAACAAGCCTTATAGTAAACCTCTTATTAACTTCGTCCGAATGGTCATTACTGGAAAATACCAGACGGGAGTCTTTTATGTATGGACCTCGCACTCTGGGCTCTGTCCGTACTGCCAAGACCCCAGTCTGATATTTTCCCGTAATGATCACGCTCTCGGTTAATAAGAATTTACTCTTAACACCACCCTGAGCTGTACATACCGCTTACTTCACCAGTCTTTCGTTCTATGTAAACTATATTTTCGACAACATCTTAATGAAATGTCGTTTCGCTTTGGCCTTAGTGTTGAGAACATACGATCGCGAGGTAAGATTAAGAACACAGACAAAAAAAAATTGTAACCTGTAGATAATTCTTCAACAGTGATTGAGTGATCCTTTTGACTGAATCTATCATGCACATCGCAGATGTATTTTCCAAAACTTTCTTTATCTTCCAATGTTACCAGCAGTATTGAGCCAGGGTATGGTTCCTGCAGTTCAACCAAGCTGCTAAGAGACTGGTTGTTTTTTTTCCAGGAGAATGTTATAGGTGGCTCTCCTTGAGCTGCACAAATCATGGTGACAATATCTTTCTTCCTGGCCTTTATCGAGGAACTTGACAGTTCGGTCATCACTTTGAGAGGATTCTCTGTAAGTGAAAAATTATAAAGGGCTGTTTACACGGGCGGATTTTGCTGCAATTTTTAGTCTCCTGACACATGCGAATGAATGGACTTGCGGATCATTTGTGCCAAGCTATACGGTACAACACTTCGGTGAGTTGTTTACTCAATCGCATGCTTCAGGATAAGAAAGGTCGCGAGAAGAATCGCCGGTGTATAAACGGCTCTTAAAGACGTATTTTTCCACTTTAAAAGGACTAATATCAGAAGTACGGAATAACTTGGAAATGCACATATTGGGCAATAAATAAGGAAGGGCTTTGTATTAGGAAATCTGAAGTTAAATAATTTCTAAAAATCCATAACTTGTTTATACCAAGTCTTGATGCAATTCATCGTTTGTTTATATTGTTTGAAATATGGTGTAGCAATTGACTTATTTCTTGTTCATCATTTTTACTTAAATACTTCAGAGAAAACCAATGCACTTCCACATCTATTTGTCACGCAATTAATGCGACAAGTCATAGAAAAACATAGCGAAATGTTAGCGGAATTAGTGGTACCGAAATTAGTGTTACCGAAATTCAATAAACTCCCGTATACGTGACATGTAATTTTTCTTAAGGGTCTCATAGAAATGGTTCACGTATTTGAGAATATTGATATGTTGATTGCATTGGATAAATCTGAGTAAGTTACTTAAGCTCGCCAACATTCAAACCATGTTGATCTGAACTTTTCCCTCGCTTGGCTCTTTTAAGAGTTTTTCAGATTGCCTGTAAAACTGACACGCGTGTGAGAAGTCGTTCAGAGAAAGTGTGTGGTGCAAGCAACACCCTAATTGCAGCCAGATTTCTGCTTATAATAACAAATAATAAATTCAT
Organism: Heliopora coerulea; assembly: GCA_030142905.1. Classification (NCBI taxonomy): domain Eukaryota; kingdom Metazoa; phylum Cnidaria; class Anthozoa; order Scleralcyonacea; family Helioporidae; genus Heliopora; species Heliopora coerulea. Next base: position 174,086 of record JASJOG010000073.1, on the reverse strand, counting down.
TAGTAACCTCGTTTGTTCGGTCGGTAATGAAAAGCATTTGCCCTCGGGTTTTTCCGCACTGACGTTGCTCTATCGTCGCTCGGTCAATACGAAAACCTCAAGCAAATACTTCTGTGTTCAGACCACACGCTGGTAAGTAATCATTGTTGACTAAATTCTACTCACTGATTTCAGTGGTTTCAAATCTATGTTGGAATATACGGTGGCTTCCTTTCATTCCAACTATCTCTGTTATGATCACGTCGTATTTGGTTTTTGGTCTTAAGTTGCGCAGCGTTTTTGTAGCAGTGCCACAGGGAATATCTTCACGTAATATCTCCAGACCTTTCTGCTTCATTGATAATTTGTACTTCGCTCTTGGCAACCACTTATTACAAGGGATACGGTCGGCTCTCCAGGATACCCTTGCATACGTTTCATTCACATCTGTTGCCTTTATATTGAAACCTGAAAAACAATAATTCTTTCTGGCACCACAAAATTGCCGATTGTATTTTCATCGAGTTTAATTTGATAGTGAAACCACCTTGCAATAATTGCTTACCGTGGTTTAGGTATAAAAACTTTTGAAATCGGAATACGCATTGTTATAAACCAGTTCAAGATGTTTACGTAATGGATTCAGTATGAGCAGCCAAACTGTTGGGATTTACAAGGCTAGCTGTAATAAATCTCAGCTCGGACACGAATATTTCATCTTTTTTTAAAATACGAATACATTTAAATGGCCCTACGTGCAGTACAGTTTCACATGTGAGTCCAGCCGAAGTTTAAAATTACGACGAAGCAATGAAAAATCGAGTTGCGTGACGCTTTCTACAAGGAGAAGATTGACAAATTACAGCCCGAGAGAACGACATACCTTTAACCACTGTTTGCTCTTGGGTAAAAAAGAAAACGATTGAAGAAGCACAAGAAGAGGCAGGAGAAGTTGTGTTAACAAGAACACGTGGAAGTACCTGTCATCAGTGAATCTACCACTTGGAATTTGATTTGGCCTATTACGACTTTGATATGACCTATCAAGAATTTGATTTGACCTATTATGAATTTGATGTGACTTATGACGAACTTGAAGTGAAAACGGTGTAGTCGTCTAGCTGTACAAAAACTTAGCAATAAACAGAGCGATGAAATTCAAATTTTGTTTTAATCACCCAATTCAAGTGGTACTACACTAATGTATTCTGTATGAAGCCTCAGTTATAATGAACTAAGTAGCTTAGTTACCTCAATCTCGATAACTACGTTAGTTGTTATCCTGGGCGCTTCGTGCCTTGGTTCATCAACAACGTAGTTACCTCGCTTTCTGTAATTAACTTATCTTTGTATCATCGTTGGCTCAGATTTTTAATAGTTTTTCCAATGTTTTTACATTAGTTTAACTGTGTGCATGTAGTAATATCCTTAAATTTTAAATAAGTGTATGTGACAATATTCTTATAACTTATTAATGTTTGAGTGGAATTGTATTTTAAGGAGACACGCGGCCCTTTGGAGAGCAGCACTCTTTTTTTTTTTTGTACTTTATTATTACAGCTGATAAATTACCGGGTATAAATATGAATAAATTAAATTAAATTAAATTAAATTTCTTTTGTTCTGCTAAGGTTGATAAATCATTGACCAGCCTTATTAAGACGTTCGTGTACTTTCTGCCCAAATGTCGCCATTACTATATGGTTATCGGGCAAGTTAAAGACTTCATTGGAAACTTCAGGTTTCGCGCCCTCAGGTTTATATATCGCTTAAACACATCGGTAAAGGCACGAGCGGATTAAGGCGGGGGCCCTGACGTAATTTAGCAAGTGATCCCCTTGCTTGGATTTGGTTACGACTAACATTAATATATATGCATATGTATGTATATGTACTTTACGTATCACACATCAGAACTCATCTGTACAACCGTAATCTCACCAGAAACACCAGCTAAAACCATTTGTCCCCCATGACATGCGTGATTTGTGTAACCAAAAAAACTCAAACTATCAGCCCTTGTTTGTAACAAGTCAACATTCAGGTTCAAACTCAGTACCCCCCCCCCCCTCTCCTCCTCTAAACGGAGTCCTCCTGCATTTGCCTAGCTTGCCATAGTGGTCGTGGCAAGAGGGTATCCATAAGAAAGAGGATTAGGGTTAAGTTTGGGTTAGGATTAGGGTTATTTCTAACCTTAACCCTAATCCTAACCCTGATCCTAATCCTAATCCTCCTCCTCATGGATCCCTTCTAGTCATGACCTTGATATAGTGTTATTCCATTCGTGGGTCACGATACATAATCTATACTTAGTATTCTGTATCCGATTTAGAGCCTACTGATTAGTAGCCTGCGCCGTCTACCGTCTAAACCCCATACATTTTTATTCCCCTAAATATTGTCGTACCCTCGTTGGAATAATTTTTAATCCTTCGTTTTGACAATAAGGTGGTGTTTACATGGAAGCGAACCGGCCCTTCTTATGGGGCTGATCCAATTCCCCAAGATCACGCTTCCCTGTGAAATCCCATGTAAAATGGGTTTTCATTTATATGAGAGGAGCGTCGAAGCAAGATCCCACTATCGCGAACCCGAAATGTCTCCTGGGAAGACTGGAAATTTTCCATGTAAACACACTCAGAAGAACTGGTCCTCCTGAGACGGCTGGGAAAAATATAACGAACGTATAAGCGCTAGATCCAGCCCTCCTAGAAGAGCACCAAATTTAGTATTGAAAGACGAAGTGAAAATCAGCCCTCTTACTAGGGATAGATACCAAGAGGGTTGGCTCGCCTCCATGTAAAAACGCCCTAAAGGAGATAATGGGAGAAGATAAGTTTGACTCTGGCCGCCGATAGCTCTCAATATATGCCACTGCATTACATTCGCTTTCTGATGAATTTATATATACACTGCTTAAGTAATATGTAAATTTAACTTACCTATTTCTCTGGTTTTAAAGGTATGTCGAAACGTACGATTGCTTCCACTCATTGCAAGTCTCTCTGTTATGATCACTTCATATTTGATTTCTGGTCGAAGGTTACAAAGCGTTTTGGTAGCATTGCCATAAGGAATCTCCTCGCTTAATATCACCGTGTTATCCACCTTAAGTGAAATCTCGCCCTTGGCCTTTGATGATAATTTATCACAGCTCGACTGGCGAACTTTCTAAGAAACTTTTGCATAAGTTCCATTCACATCCAAAGTTATTATATAAAAATCTGAAAAATAATAGTTATTAATTTTTAAGAAAAAGTACGCAATTGACTTTTCTTCAGAGAGCAGTCGTTGTTTATTAATGGATAATAAGGACCTCAAGATTTACGACGTCAACTTGAACGATGACGTCTTTAAGAATTTCGGCATTTAAAGAAACCACGGTTTATTGACCACCGTGCTTGATACTTATGGCTTGTTTTACTACTCCTAAAACGCTCCAGCTTTCCTAGAACGACTGCAGTCTCGTCTTGAATTCAATCTTGAGCAACAAATTTTTTCACTCCGCGAGCTGACGTCTTCCTTACGACTTTAAAATGATTTGGGTACGGTTGAATGCATAACAATGACAGTGTTGAGAATGCCCTGGAGAATAAGAATTGTTTATTCTCTTTGTTTTGCATGAAGAATTTATTTTTTCGAAGGACGTGTCGTTGAAGTTGATGTTGTAGATTTTAAAGTCCCTAATATAAGGCAGGGAGAACAAAGGAATTTGATAAGGATCAGTAATTATTCACCAATAAAATTTTAGCGACTGTTATTCTAGTATTCCTTAAAGATTGATGGTAATTATCCATTTAATTACCTGTTTTTGGGTGTACTCGATTTACATTCGAGTTTTTATCCGCAGATCAGTTTAGGATGCAACGATACTTGGAACACAAGAATAGCGCTGTCTAAATACCACCACAAATTGAAGAAAAATGCAAACCGGGGTAGCTCAGGGAAAAATTCACTTCTGCATACTATCCCTGCACATTTCGCGTGAGTAGAGCGTGTATTTTAATTTGCACATGTGACAGCTTGCATATGTGCATTACACTGCCACGGTGCTGGTGGCACAGTGGTAATGCACGTGTCTCTCACCACTTTGACTTGGGTTCCATTCCGGCTCAGTACAGTTATCTGATTAAAGTTACCTTCGTCAAATGTGAGAAAAGTGTTATCCAGTTTGACTCTACCAAGCATCGCAGGTTTTCTTCGGCTACTCCGGTATCTTCCTGTAGTAATACTAGACCAAGGGGGGTGGCCCTCACTGGACGTCTAGGGAGAACAGCTCATGTGCCTGATAGTGTTATCCAGTGTAAGTAAAGGCAATTTTAAAGAAAAGCTGATCGTGAGGCAACCCAGGAAGTCAGAAAATGGATTGTTTGAAAGATTTTTTAGTTCAAATGAAAAATTTAGTGAGTACCAGAGTTGCCAACTTTCATCCTTCTCACTCTCCCCCCCCCCCCTTCCTTCCCATTATTTTGTTGTTTTTCTAATCTTAAATTCCGAAAGATTCGAAGCGTCGGACTTAATCGGACATATTTCGGTAAATAATTGAGCTATTATTGTACTGCAAAATATCTTTTTTAAGCTCAGTGAACTCGATTACCAAATCTGGAATGCGAACTGGCGAATGATATGTGAAGTTAGGATAGCCGCCTACGGAGGGGAATAGTGCACGTCAGTTTTAGTCTCTTGCGTGGTCTTGTACGTCAGTTTTAGTCTCGAACGCGAATTTTTACACTTCCATGAGGAGGTTTTGTTTGAAAATACACACAAAATAAATCTTCAAAATACAGAAATAAGTTTAAGAACTTCAAATATTACTTCGACAAAATCTGACCGAGTGACAGGTTATACTTTTCACAAAAATAAACTACCACTGAACTGACGAGAATCCTGATAAAACAGTCACTGTAAATTACTTTAAGAAACTACCAAGTACACGTTCTCTTTTTACAGTTAGTTTACCATGTTTAGACAATTTAGCACACTGTTCAATTCACACGGCATTTTTAAATCCTTTTGAATACTCGATTATGTCAAATTGGTTCACTAATATTTTATTTTGAAAACTTTTGGCGTGGTTGGGAACGTTTTTGAAGCCGAACCAAAGAAAAACAAATAACTAAAGTCGCGTAAAGGACAGGAACTGACGCACAAGACCGCGTAGAAGGCTGAAACTGACGTACAAAATTTTCCTCAATGTACGGCCATCTTAGCTTCACTTTTTGCGCGGCCAAATGTCTGGGAGTTAGCATTCCAGATATGGAAATCGAGTTCACTGGTTAAGCTTACCTCTTCGAACCACTGTTTCGCAGACATACGAGAATTTCCTTTCACAATCTCTTGAGATCCAAACACCATCCTTAGTTCCTATGGACACGGTAGCACACCTTGACGCATGAGTGTCGATTCTAGGCCCAAACACCCCAATGACTGTGTAGTTGGGTACAGAATTTAAATACCTGAACGTAGAGGAGTTAATCGGTTTTTGTAAACCAAACCATGCAATTTCGCTATTTTTTGTAGTTAGCTTTGATATAACAAATTTGTTTTCTTCTTTCGTCGATATTTCTGCGAGAGTGGATGCAGACTCATTACACTTTCTACGAGCGGCGTCGAAAGGTAAGGCCGATTTGGAGAGTTGGTAACATGAATCGTTAAATTTCTTCCACCCTCCTGGGCACTTGTTGTTTTCTGGGGAAAGGAAAAAAGGGACGATGTTCAGAAGTACGTAGGTAATGTACTGCAAAGGATACAAGGTATAGAGAAGTGCACATATATCGGGTGAACGGAAGAAGTGAAAACTACTTGTTTGATTATTTGTCCTGTATCATGTTACTTTACAACAATATTTTAAAATGTACACTAACGATTGGACAGTCTGGTGAAAGCAACTGTTGATCTTGCAAAGACTAATGGAAAAAGTGACTTCAGAATATGTATTGATATGCAGATACGCAGGTATGTAGGCAAGCAGATTTAGGCAAATGTATTGATGTACCAACAATCAAAAATTTTACATGTCATTCCACATGTGAAAAAACATATGAACTTTGAACATTTTCACGTATGAAATTTTCACTTCGCATATGAAATGGGAACATTCTCACTTATGAAATACCTAATTCATATGTGAAAGATGGATTGATTGGTGGACAGACGGACGGAACGATGGACGGACGGATGGATGGATGGATGGACGGACGGATGGATGGATGGACGGACGGACGGACGGATGAAATTTGGAAACTTTTGGAAACCTTATTCAATCATGGTTACATCAATTTTAACAATTGGTGTTCATGTAAGAGGTAAAAATAATAAATACCTAATATATAGACATACTGCATATAGACACAAAAAAATAATTTACATATATTTCTCGCTGATTAATTGATGCAGATTACAAAATTTCTGTTTATTGTTAAATACATTAATAGAAGTTATGCATTTTAATTCTTTGGGTAACAAGTTCCAGAGTTTGGCACCAGTGAAAGCAAAGCTATTTCTATAATAATCGGTCTTGCAGACAGGAAGGTCAAAATTTAATGCCGATTGTCTTAAACAATAAAACCTTGAGCCGGCATTTTGACAAAAAATCTCTTGCAAGTACCTTAGTGTCAAACCATTCACAATCTTGAACATCATCAAAGCTTTCTATTCAAGCCTGCGTTGGTATAGGTTTGACCAACCAAGTTTTTTTAATGTTTCATCGTTGGCATGTGTCAAATGGATGGACGGACGGACGGACGGAAGGATGGATGGATGGATGGATGGATGGATGAATAGGAGGATTAAAGGATGGATAAATAAATGTATAGGTGGATAGACTGATTGATAGGTGGATAATATAATGTACAGGGGGAGAGCTCGATAGATAGATAGGTAGATAGGTGGATATAGATTGATGGATAGGTGGATAGGTGGATAGGTGAATAACTTTATTTAGGCAAGGTGGCCCATTGAGCAACAAAGCTGGTATGCAAAGGGGCCCTTCTTTCATAACAAATACAATATCTAATCTGTACATAATAATGATATAATAAATATTTTACAATCCAGTAGAGCAATCAACATTTAAGATATATTAAGAGTAAGAGATGTAACAAAGTGTAGTTAGGAAATACAAAATCAAATGAAAACGACATAAAGATAACATTATATAAATTAGAAAAAGTTTACTTTTAAAATATTTTATACTGTTTTTAATATTAATAAGCAATGAAATATTCTTAATATCTGCAGGCAGATCGTTATATTCCTATGCTCCGGCTGCAAACCTAAAAGTTCTTTTCCCAAGTTCTCTTTTTACTTTAGAAAACAAGAAATCATCTTTGTATCTTGTATTAAATTTATGAACATTTTTGATGGCTGGAGCAAAAATTTTAATCCGACTCCCTTACATCAGTTTATTTTAGTCACATAACAAGCTAAGAAATTTAGATGACCTCAAGTTCCGGAAACCACGGAGTATTTTAATAAAATAAAAAACAACGGAAACTCCAAAAAGTGCAATCATATTTATTTTTGACGTTTCGACTATCTTGTAGTCATAATCAGCAATACTGAGTGCTGTGTGACCTTACACTTATATATGCAGGGGAACAAAGTTATTGACGTCAAAACGTCAAAAATAAAAAAAATATGGTTTCAGTTTTTGAAATTCCGTTGTGCACCTGTCTATCTGTTTGTTTATCTTCCATCTATCTTTTTTTCTACCTGTCTGTCTATCCGTCTATATGCTTATCTGTCCATCTGTCTTTCTAGCTGTCTATCTGTATATCTGCGTGTCTACCTACTTGTCGATTTCGCTAACCGTAAGTCCATCTACCTATCCCTCTTTCTGACTCCCTGTTTATTGGCCTGTCTAATGTTTCAATTTAAAGAGAATTTTTTCCTGAAACCATAAACTACAGACGTTTGGGCCAGGATCTGGGTTAGGGTTAGGGTTATAGTTAGGTTTAGGTTGAGGCTAGTTAGCCAGAAACCATGTCAACCCGTTAGTTTGAAAAAGTATGACAAAACATACACCGAAAATAATCATCTTGTAAAACTCAAGGTACTAGTCAAAAAAACAAGAGAGAATTTTAAAATGGTAATATTTCGAATTTGTTACAAATTCATCATCAGACCAATTGACTTGAATCACTCAACTGTAAATATTAATGACAGCTGTTATCTAATTCAATTTGTCTGATGACAAATTGGTAAAAAATTCGAAAAATTGCCATTTCAACATTCTCTCTTGTTTTTCTAACTCATACCATGAGTTTTACAAGATGATAATTTTCGGTGTATGTTTTGTATTACTTTAGCCAGCGTTTGTCTAATTTATTCAGCACTCTACGTAAGGCCCGTCCACAACATACGATTGTTGTATACGATTCTTCACTTTGACGTATGCGATTTTGTCATAAAAGCACAATTCCTGCTTGCTATTTGTTCGCTAATGTTGCAGTTGGTCCTGAACACTCTTATGACTGAATCCGATGCATCAAAATGAACAATCGTATACGGCAATCGTATACAATTGTTCGTTCTGATGTATCTGATTAACTGAATGGAGTCTTACTCTGGTATTCCTACATTAGTGAGCGAATAAAAAGCAGGAATTGTGTCTTTCATGCAACATTACATACCTCAGAATGAACAATCGTATACGACCGTAGTATCGTGTAAATGGGCCCTTGGCTGCAAATGACTTAGAAGCAGAAACATGCATTTACAAGTAGTTCCCTGAAAGAAGCACAGGTATGAAAATGAATTCTTATTTATTTAGCAAATGGTTTTGTAAAAACTTAGGATTTTTGGGTATTTTAAAATGTGAAACACGTGATCACTTGTGAAAAGCCGTGGAATTTTTATAAAGGTAGGCTAAGCCGCATATTTCTAAAATCGTCAAGTTGATAATTCTAGAAGGATGAAAATCTTGAGCGTCTAGATAATTCCAAAATGTTTTAAATTCTATCGAATATACCCTCATTTAATTGGCATTACCACCATTATATATACTGAACTCGTGGCCATGCTCTCGGCAACGGCCTCCGTAACTCAGTTGGCAGAGCATCGTCGCACTAGGTTAGCGACGTCGCGGGTTCGATTCCCAGCCGGTTGGCCCAATGTTGCATTTTTCGCAACAGGTCCCGGCTGGGTCGTAGAAAATATCTAGACACACGAGATTTTCATCCTTCTAAAATTATCAACTTGACAGTCAGCGGTCGAGCGTAAATGCCATAATCTTCGATTTCAAAAATCTTTTCTTACCCGTAGAAACTCGCTTCTCACAGATATATTTGAATTTACGTGAACAACTTCTAGCTATCCAATTTAGTCGTCTAGCGGGTTTTCCTGCAATGCATCTAGTCGTTGACTGGATATCATAAATGGTATCCCAAGCTTGGAATGAAGCTTTGCCTTCGCCTACAAGCTGCACTGTTTCTCCAACTCTTTGCAAACCAAGCCAGCTGTTTTCATTTATGTGCTTTCCAACAAAGTTAATTTCTTCGTTGGTGGATGTGGTTACCAGATGGGATCCAAACTTACCGTTGCACCGTTTTCCTGCTGAGTGCCAGGTAACGGTTTCCCTAGCGGCAAAAAAATAGCAAGAACAACGAAATTCGTTCCATCCGCTTGGGCAATTAAGGTTATCTGAAAGAAAATGGAAAAGCAAAGGAAAGAAATGAGATGAAATTTGAGTGAAAAAGTTAATGAAAAACAAGATTACATCTCCCAAAAGTAAACATAAAAATGGGACGAACAACATTTACGTATCCAGGAGCGAAGGATTGGAACTGGTTGCTTGTACACGTAGGGTACTTTCCTTTAATATTTGTAAATACTACTTTTTTACATAATTGTTGTTGATAGTGTAATTTATTAAAAAAATTTATTAATTTTAGGTTCTGTTCATCCTCGTAATACCAGTTTTGTTTATCTGCTAATTAATTATTTATTAATTCTTTATTAATTAATAATAATTATTATTAATTATTACTAGTTAATACAATAATTATTAATATAATATATTATATAATTATTATTAGTTAATTATTACTATTATTACTAATTAATTATTCACATGTGAATCGATATATAGCTGTTATAACCTCTGTAACAGTTTAAATAAATAACCAATTAAATTCAAAATGTCGAATGTCAAGAGCACTGGCACCTGTAAGCTGATGGCTGTATAAGGGACGGTAATAAAAACGAAGATATTAAATAGTAGGGCAGAAGAGCTTCTTAGCTCGGTAAAATTGAACTAGTTTGATATGCTATTTGGGAAATATTGTATTTTCCTTGCGAATAATCTCAAATGTCATGTTACTCACTAATGAATGCATTCCTTGTCCCAAAACTATTTTATAAAGCACCTTCCCTGCTCAGTTCAAGGAAAGCTTAAGTGATCTCCCTTCTGGTTCATTTCTTAGAATTTATTTTACTATTTCTTTGAATTGTAGTTAAATAGTCAGTGGAAAGATTACTGCTAAGAGGAACCTGGGAAAGTAAGGGAAAACCGCTGGCTTACTGTATGGACGCTTACGTTACTTGGACATTAAATGAACGTTGATTGGTTCAAGGACTTTCAGGACGTGAATGAATCGGACTAGCGAACGTGTTGTGGACTGATGACAGTGTCAAACAGACGAAGGTGACAATGAAACTCAGGTCGCTAAATTGATAGCGTCGCTAGAGTTGGTTCAAATCTCATGATGGATTTACGCTTTTTTAATCAATATATTTTGAGCTGTTTGTTTTTACTATTCTGCGTCGTTCGTGAGTCTGTGGATTCATCTGAAGCAATATCGAGATCTTTATTATCATCAAGTTATATTAATGCAAGTTCAGGGAATGCGTAAACATAAATAGTTTCTAACATCCTTATCCAACAATCTTCCAGATATCCATCATTTCACAGTAGGTCACAACGCTGTGCCCTTAACATTGCGTCATAGAGTACTACATATACTTCTCAGACGTAAATATTTCAAGAGTGAACCGAGATGTCAAAAACCGGTTGTAGAAGCTGTTAATTATCATTTCAACAATTTTTTTAGATAAAACAAGCTAAGTTTTCTCTGCTTAAGCAGTTTAGGAACCATCATTTTCTTTCCCAGATAGTTAAGTATTTACTCCAATGTCCATCTGTTTGACGCACTATCTGCTTGTCTATATCTGTCCATGAATTTATACATGGATAAGGATATATATATATATATATACATATATATATATATATATATATATATATATATATATATACACGAAATTGCATAAATTAAGGGAAACATAAACATATTACAAAAAGAATGTATAGGCTAATCTGGAACTGTAAATATTTCGTTCAAACTTAATAAATTAAGCTGGCCACCAAATGTATCAAAAAACACATAACGTATCTTCACTGGCCGTTGAAGTCAGAATAAAATTAAAATATAATGGTCTTGATATGTTTATATGTTGATATGTTTTGTGCCATACTTTTTGCAATTTGATAAATATATATATATATATATATATATATATATATATATATATGTATGTATGTATATAAATGTTAACTGAAAATGTCATTTACGTCGCGACGTAAAGGACATTTTTAGTTAACATTTGTATTACGCTCTACTAGTCCTGGTATTAAGTACACTACCACGTTAATTTGGAATTATCATATTCATATATATATATATATATATATATATATATTGTGCAAGCTTTGTCATTTTAAGTAAAATTTTTATTAATATTTTATTTTCCTTGCGTATGTAATCAAGACAAATGCTGATTCCCCTGCCAAACGTCCCTCCTTTCAATGTTCTCGATGGAAATGCTGGTCCAAGATGGAAAAAGTGGTCAAGGCGATTCGAACGACTAATCATTGGAATGGGAATCGGCGACGACAAGCAGATAAGAGCACTGCTGCTGCATTACGGTGGTCCACAAGTTGACGAGATTTTCGACACGCTTGAAGACGTCGGTGATGAAAAAGATTACAAGAAGGCCGTCGAAAAACTAAACGCTCGTTTTTCTTCACAACTCAACATAACATGCGAAGTTTACAACTTCCGTCAGGCGAAACAAAAGGAAGGAGAAACTCTGGACAACTTCTACACACGTCTAAGAAGCCTAGCAAAGATCTGCAATTTTGCAAATCCAATCAGATTGCGCAAAAAATACTATCTAACTGCGACGTATATGCTAATATCCAGCTGTCTGTTAGGCCTGGTTTTCACTAGTGACATAAGCACAAGCATAAAATAAACAAACGCAGTGAGTACTTCATGGTCAGCTGAAGTCTTTGTACTTCACCAGCGCAAAGGGATTTATCTACCATGAAGTACCCACTGCGCTTGCGTATGTCGTTATGATTATGTCGCTAGTGAAAATCAGGCTATAATCATTCTTTATTATTTTCAGGAAGCCGCGTTGAAACCTGAGTACCACTACCAAAAGGCCTTTCGAAATCTTGTTTGTCATGTTAATCGGAGCAATTGTCTTCCCATTCGCTTTGGGAATTCAATGTTTGTATGACAATGAAAAAACTACAAAGTATTCTGGTAGTAGTATTAGCTGACGTAAGGGAAACCGGCTATTAAGATCAGATATCCAATCTACGTCTCGGTAATGATTCCTTTTGTGTTTTGCTCATGAATTGTCAATGAGTTTCAGACATGTTTACCAATCACTGCGACTTTGTAAATATTCTGTGAATAAGTTGCAAAGTTAGCCACGAAACGTCAGATTCTATTAAATATTTCCATAAGCATAAATAGTGAATATCTCATCTCCGCAAACCATGCTGGGTATTTATATTCCTGACAAGATTACGATTCCCGCCTGGTCAATCGTCTTAAGTGTCCAAGTGAACAAATTCTGGGTTTGATGACCTGCAATAGGCGGAAACCAACAAACCAGAAGACAGTCATTCACAAATCCGTTTTAACTAGAATTACTTTTGAATTTCGCAGGAAAGCAACCGATAATTTCCTGATAGAATTTCACATGTGAAAAACATATGGAATTGGAAGATTTTCATTTATGAAATTCTCATCCCACATATGAAATGGGAGCGTTTTCACATACGACACCCCTACCTCACATGTGAAATCTTCGCTTACGAAACATGAATTTCAAATTTGAGACGCGACTTTCACCTCTAAAAATTAATTTCACATTTGAAATTCTTATTTCACACATTATGGAATTGAAACAATTCACAAATGAAACATTTTCGTTTGCGGAATTGCATGTGGGATTTTTGTGAGGGTTATTATGAATATTGCTAACCATCCGTTTTTGATGTAATATTTCAAGTACGAGTTGGTGTTCTTCCTCCGATTTCTAGATACCGAGAAACAATTTGAAAAGCGAGGCGAAGCCGAGTTTTTTTTAACGAGTTTCGAGGTATCTAGAGATCGGATAAAGAACACTAAACGATTGTTTGATATTACTTCTCAAACGAACCAATATTTTAGGCGAAAATCTTGCCGAAAGTTGGGAAAGTTCGGCTTTAATCTTCCTCCGATTTCCAAATACTGACTAATTATGTATTTCTTTTGTTTTTGCTTTATGAATTATTAATAAGTTTGAGCATTTCCTTTGAAAAAGAAATGTCTATGCCATGAGAGCTACTGGAAAACATGCCAACGCAATGAACCATCCGAAGGCATTAGCCACTCAGCCACTCATGCATTTACGTGAAATCAAATAGGTAAGATAAATTCTTGACTTTAAAATGGAGATAATTTGATATGTGAGTACTCCGTAACTGCCGAATCATATTCAGGATAACTGTGATTGTTTTATGGTTAATTGACATACACGGGAAAGGCAACTTGAAAGGAATTTTTGTAAGTTCACTTCGCAGGGTGGGATATTTAGGACATCTGCTGAATACAACTACCAGAATGCCGTTCGAAATCTTTTTTGTAACGTCAGTCGAAGCAATGTACAAGTTCGGCGGTTTGCACGGCTGAACGTTACATGTGCTCACAGCCTGGAATGTACGGACAAACAAACGGAATGGGGTCGTATTCCTATGAACGTTTCAAACTTTACTTCAAGCTGAGTAGAAGAAGTTGGTTGTTAGAGGTTTAGGAAAATGATGCCGAGCAATTAAAAATAATACTTAAAGGAACACGCTGTTAGCATATGCAAAAACGATAAACGGGGCATCGGTACTGCTCTTTTATATATGTAACATGCATAACATACCGCATCTCTGACTATCTGAGTATATACACTCATTACCTAAGTGTACTTTTAGATGTTACGTTTTGTCAGCAAAAAAGAAAGGAAAAAAGATACGAGTATAATGTCGTACTCGTGTACTCGATCCTTCAGTCTGCAAACTTGAATTATAGTTGGTTGGATGAACGCTTTGTTGCATTCCAAGGTAATATGACACTTGACAAGCATATTGCGTTGGTCACGTGTTCATAATGACAGCGATACAAAAATGGGATGGCGCGTAGGCAGTATAAAACAACCCAAAAAGTTAAAAGGTGAGTAGACTGTCGAATTTATGATAAAGAATTCTAGCGTTTCGAGCTATGGTCCTTCGTCAATGAGTGAGACGAGTTCTAAAAAAGGAATGGTAATTAGACTAGGTGTTATACTAAAGCAAGTCGTGTGACAAAAATTAACCAAGGAAATGTGAGAAATAAAAACAAACATTCTTGTTTAAAGTGTTACTTTATGTCAAAACCACGCATGGCAGATAAGCGTAAACCGTCATGTAATATAAAGTCATTAATCTTTTTGTGTTTGGAACACGGACTTATTTTATTTTACTTGGAAAAACTGCTGGCACATGATCAATAGTTTTTATTACAGTAATAAAAAACTTAATAAATTCAATATAGTACTTTCCGGCTAACCAGGCCCCTTATTTTGTTCGGGCCCGAGGTCAATTTGATCCCATTACCTCCTCCCTTTTGGCGGTACTGATAGACTGGCATGACATGGCTTCACCTGATACATTAACTTAATGTTTTTTAGGATTAGAATTGGAGTTAGGATTAGGATTAGGGTTAGAATTACTATTAGGGTTAGGATTAGTATTAGGCTTACGATTAGTATTAGGGTTAGGATCAGTATTAGGGTTAGGATTAGTATGAGTGTTAGGATTAGTATTAGGGTTAGGATTAGTATTTGGGTTAGGATTAGTATTAGGGCTAGGATTAGTATTAAGATTAAGGTTCTTTGCTGTCTTTAATAATTTTTTCACTGTTTAACTCGATTGACGAATGTTAGCCGTGTAGAGCCTTTTTGTTTCGAAGGTGGCGCTTGAATGACGGGCTGTCTTGTGTCTGGTACATGGTGGTATATCCTTTATTTGTGTCAACGAGTTCCTTAAGTGCTCGTGAGATAGATATTTTAGAAATGTGGGAGCCTGGGGATATCTTGAAATGATGGGTGAACGTTCGTCAAACTCTGTCCTCAGTAAAATGATTTCTTAACCCCACATGGGGATCGAACCCTGAACTTTCTGATGACCGGTGAGACGCTCTGACCTCTTAGTTCGCACATATATCGAAGTTGCACCTTAGTTCACCATGTGAGTTTTGATAACTTAATGGTTAGAGCGTCTCACCAGTCATCAGAAGGTTGCGGTTTCGATCCCCGTCTGGGGCTCAGAAATCGTTTTTGCGAGGATGGAGCTTGACGAAAGTTCACCTGTTATTTTAAGTGCTATTGTTATTTTAAGTGCAAACTCTCCAAGTATAGTTTCCTGTTTTCTTGTTCTTTGGCCTTCTTGTGTGACATCTTGAAGACAATCAATCAATAATTCAATTTGTTCGTTTGGAACACGTTCAGCACGTGTCTTTTAACATATATATATATATACTGACTGTTGATTGCTTATAAACATACACTGATTGTTTAATATCTCACGTTCTTTGTGAATCTACATTTATTCCTTATCTCCTCGTCCACCAGGATGTACTTCTGGATGCATTTCTGCCTCGAAACAAATATGCAAGGCAAACAGCCTCCAGGTAACTCGATGGAAATCTACTTGTTTTTTTTCACCAAACTATCCTTCGGCGAAACAGTTGTCCGCTTCAGTCTTTCTCACTTTTCGGGTGGCTTGTGGATGATTATCTTTACCGTATTCGACCAGTAATGCTTTCATCAGGATTTTAAAACTTCTCAAGAAAGGTTAAAGCCATTTTCTTTGAGCAAATTTACCGTTTAACCCTTTATGCTGAGGTGCTGCTGAATGCTAAAGGTGGTAGGATACTCTTAATATTTCAAAAAGTCGATTTTTAGGAATTACGAAATTTAACTTTATTAAACATTACTTTTTCATTCCATGTTGCTGTTTTCTTGATTTCGAGAACGTAAAAGGATTAAATATTTAAAAGAAATTGCCCATCTTTTTAGTTGTCCCTTAGCAACCGCCAATGCAACGAATTATTATTGTCAAATTGTTATCACTGGACTGTTTGTACAACATAGGTTTTAGACGCAATGATTCTCAACCACTCCTCCGTCTTTATTGTAAGATTTAAATCCATTTTACTGAGTATTAACGTGAGGTGACCAGCGGTAGGCTGTGATTTTGGCGGGCATTGGATTGTTTTCTTTGCGAGAGACGTTGGTTATGGCGGTCAGTCGCAGGATTTGTGGCTGGTTTGTCAAGCATGAAATTTGGCTCCTGCACAACAGTCGCAGCTGGCCTAAGGGACATCATGTAAAGTCTGAGGATAACTGATCTACCAGAAGCCTTTTAAAGAATGGAGAGGTGCCTTTATTGGTCGAGAATTTGTTCCCAATGTGGGCGTTCGAGGCTGAGGCGCGATTAATAGTCGTAATAGGTTTAGGGCAGTAGGTGTGTGAAAAAAACTTTTCTGGAAAATATAGAGTGGCATATTTTTAGATATGTACTACAGTCTCTCGCCTAGGATATGTTTGGCTTCGTGGTTTCGACCCCAAATTAGAGTTAGTATAAGATATATCATATGAAAGGGGGAATGTGGGTGCTGTTGAAGATATAAAGAATTACCCATGATGATATAGAGGCATAACATGTCTATAGCGTGATAAGGCTATGCCATCCATGTACACAAGGGCGTGTTATGCGTGATCACTCCATGCTATCGTGCACACCTCCACAATAAGCGAATCAGTGCGTTTGTTTACAAGATTGGTAAAGGGAGGGACAAAGGCAAAGCAATCGGTCTGTTCCGAAATTGGCTGACATGCCGTATCGAATTGAAAGTATAGTTGGATGTGTAATTTTGAATAATGAAAACCAGCTCCATTCATGCATGACACGAGCACGGAAACATTTTCAAAATTATTATGGCATTGCCATAAGAAGCAGCACTGGAAACCTTGCTGAAATGAAAAGCAATATCCTTGCTTCTCTCTTTCATTGTGCTTCCACTGACAAGCGGCTGTTTGCCGGAGTTTGTCGGAGCCAATGTTTGTTGGAGTTTGTCGGAAACAATATAAAGCAATGCAAACTTTGATGGGTCTGCTCCGGCTATTTATGCAGCTGAGTAGAACGAGAAGGACTCTTCAAAGAAGAGAAGGAAGATATTGAAACGGAAGAAAAAGTAGATAAAAGACAAAAAAGAGAAGGCAGAAAGAGAAACATATGCTGCAGGAACATTTTAGCTAGTATAGACACAAAGAAAGGTACTTTCATTGAAGTCAAAACATTACTTAATCTTAAAATTCCATTTTCTGCATATTAAATTTTTAGGGAACTGTTCACAGCTTAGCACTTCTCCCACTTGAAGTATTTAAGCTGGTGCACTCAAATTTACAAGTATTGTTTCATATTAATGCTTCTACACAATAAACCTAAAAAAACAAACAGTAGTTTGATTCATGTGGAAATATAACCTGTCAATCAAAACTGAGTGTGGCCGAAGTGCTGGTGGTTGCAGAAAAAGTTGAATATTTTCTATACTAAACATGTATATATGTAAATTTTAGGTTTATTGTGTACCACTATCTTCATATAGTATATCCTATTAACATGAACCACATA
The DNA here is from genome assembly GCA_030142905.1 of Heliopora coerulea. NCBI lineage: Eukaryota > Metazoa > Cnidaria > Anthozoa > Scleralcyonacea > Helioporidae > Heliopora > Heliopora coerulea. The sequence goes on along the minus strand of JASJOG010000073.1, from coordinate 156,106 downwards.
AGATATATAATATTGAAGCTATAGCTGTTGGCGTGAAGGATAAAATATGGATTATGAAGGGCATGGCTTGGTTACCATGGCAACTATTTTATAAAATAAAAGCGTCACATAGTTTCTTTCAAAGAAGGTTGATAGATGTTATCAATAACAAATTCTGTTGAGATGAGTTTGGAAATTTTTAATGTTTTAGTATCCTACCACTTTAAGTTGAAAATACGTATGCGTTGCAGGTTTGTACGCCGTTTTTCTCTCTTACGAAGGTTTTACCGTGAATAAAGTACATGTTTTACTTCCCTCTTCACGCTCGTCTTTCGACAAAACTTGCACAAAGTTTGCTTGTCGTATTTTGTTGCATGTGTTGCATTTTCCGATTTTTAGTCAGCAATAAAAATGCACAACTCGTCCATGTTTTCTTTGTTTATGTCGTCGGTTTCGCAGTTCTCTTCATCTTCGTCACCGAAGTCTTTTACCTCCGGATGAATACTTAGCATAAATTTTTATCACAGAACATCGTAGACGTTTGTAATCAACTTTGAGATAATGTAGAATTTATCAATTTTTTTAGTCAAAAACAATATTAAAAACTATTAATTCACGAGCTGTCCCTAATGCTGGTATCCGACTGATAACCTATGAGAATGCTCCACATTTAATATGGAAAGTCTGGTGATGTAGTAAAAAAAAAATCTTTCCATAAGGCAAAATGAGTTAGAAGGTTCATTGGAAAACGACAGAAAATATCATGAGCGGGCAACTAATGGAGGATCTTGATACCATCATTCATTATTTAATAAGTAAATTGTAAGGATGGATCTCTTAGCATTTGTTAAACCGTTAAAGGTTATTCACCCCGAAGGTTTTGTTTTAATAAATTACAACTAAAATTTAAGACGTAAATATCGTGATAAAAAATTGAAATATAAAACAATTTCCTGTTTGGATTGTTGTCAATTTGTGGCCAAATTATGCGTGGGTTTTTTTATTGTATTCACTCTTGAAGTTATTGTAAGGACAATTTCTCCTTTTGACAATTTTGAAAAATTATCAATCTCACTCGGATTCTCGTGAAAAAGCGTGAGCTGCTCGGCAGCAAGACGAAAGGCAAATTTACAAAAAAAGATAAATTCAATCCAGATCTAGATGTTAATACGTTTTATGTAAACAACATGTATATGTTTTAACTTGTTCATGATTAATTGATCAATAATTCAGAAGTTGGATAACTATACAGGTTGAAAAGTTTCAAAATTTCATTATGAAATTTCACTAATTTATTATCCTGATTTATTATTATATTATTATTATGAATATTTAATTAATTTCATTATGAAACATTTTAGCATGTATAGTTATCCATTTTGTAATAAGCAAACCTTATGACAATTCAGAAGTTAAAGGAATGCTATCCAATTTATCGCATGGCACCAGTTCGACAGTTGATACGTAAGGATGTCATATGGTTTCGATTGGAATTTTAGCCCTTTGAAAACTCACGAGTTTGAATTAATTAATTAATTATAATTAATTTTAATTAATTAATTTTAATTAATTCTGAGCTGCACGAGAACTGAAACCATACGATTTCTTGATGATAGTACAAAAGCAGAAACTCGATCAAAAATTACAAATCAATTATCATTAATGCGAACTGTGTCTGCGAGCACACATTTCGTTTGCATCATTTATACCACATTTAATGGTATAAATAACTCAACAAGTCAAATGATTCGACAAACAATTCTCAAAACAAACCAAAACAGTGAGTAAACTAGAGGTATTTTAACCCTTTGTACTTGTATCAGAAGTAAATTCTACAGCTCTTGGCCAGTTAAATATATAATATTTTTCTTTTGTTTTATAAAGTCAGAGTATGATTCACCTGTTTTGTTTGTTTTGTTTTTTGGTTTTTTTTTTTAGGGGGGGGGTGGGGGGTTATAGATTATCATGTTTGGGGTAATTCCTTTTTACACAAGGAGTCGAACCCTTTAGAGCCCTGACTTTTTTCCTGTGGTCAATTAAAATTTCTGGAGGCGTTTTATAGTTTTTTGCAGTGTTTCGATTCGATTTCAGAGTCATCCTTGATTATCGTCTCTGGGGATAGGCATGGAATCTCTCGTGAACGAATATATGATGGATTCTGAACTATTTGCCATCAACATCAGTTTTACATCATTTTACTCTAGTTAACGCCAGACAATTTTACTCCTCGAAGGAAGACAGCCTGTTGGGAAATGATTCATTAAAAATTAAAAAGTCAATTTCTCGGGCTCGTATACTGTGATTTAAACTTGCGGAATGTTGCGTGACTTGCGAAGAGTGTATAAAAAGATTTCAGCCGCTAGTTTTAGCTTTTCGAAAGTCGAGCCACATCACAAGTGTTTTCATAGATCGAAGTATCCAAGTACGGAAATCCATTTTGTATGGTTTTTGTGGGGGTTTTTTATGAAATAACGACATGTGAAAAGATGCTAAATTTAATGGTTTATTGATTAAATTAACTATCCTTCCAAAATCATCAACTGCCAGTCAGAGACAACTCTAAACGCACACAAACATTCATTAACGTTACTCATTTCTTTTATATAACATTGAGACTGAACGTGGAACACAGGCGCAAGCTTCAGTAAACTTTTGGTGGAAATTTCATTGTTCATAAAGAAGTATATTGTTCTAAATTGCATCTGTAGCTCAACTGGTAGACGACAGAGATGCGAAGATGCGAGTTCGAATCCCGCTCAAGTGAAATCAATTTTTCCCAATTTGACTTTCAATGTGTAGGTAAATCAGCAACGTTTTGCGTTATATCGCCCAGAAGATGATCCTGAAATAGAATCGAAACACTGGACATCTTCATGGATAATCATTAGGTTGTCGTGAGAATCTCATGTGCACTTATCAATCAATCAACCAAGCATTCTGTTCTAAAAGCCAAAGATAAGAATTCGAACTTCGTACAACTGCACAAGTCAACTCAATTCTTCGAGCAGCTTTGCAGACTAGGTTAATCATAAAATTTTGTCTTCATGTTACCCTAAGAATAATTTTGATATGCTGTTATGATTCCTTTGAAAATATGTAAATTCCTTTTGTTTTTGAAAATTCCTTTCAAATCACACTGGGACGTAACTGCCATGAAAAACGTTTAATCCGCAATACAAAAACTATAATAGACCAAGGTATATATCATAAACCGTGAGCGTTAAGTTGTCGCGAGAATCTCTAGCAATTATGTAAGAATAAAGAGCAAAAAAAAATCCTTAAAACTGGAGGACAGTCGAACTTGGCCTTTTTTCTGTATTTCAAGTATCACAAATGACTGGAAAAAAATGGTGAATGAATTCTTGAATTTTTTGTGCTGTATCAGTCTTCATTAGACAGGTATACAGTTCCCAATTGACTCGTTAGCTCAACCAGTAGCAGTCCAGAAACCTCAAGGCAAGAGTTCGAAACTCGCTTAAATCAACTTAGTTTTACGAGTTCATATGTAAAAATCTCGGAAATATAAGTACCTTGGTAGAATTTCATGGCACGGTTTCAGATATATTGCCTCGACATCGGCAGCAGTTTTTTCGAGAAAGTTTATGGTTGTGATATCGTGTGTCAGTTTATTTGGCGAACGTTGTCGCTGTCAGTCAACTGGTCGTAGCATTAATGACTTTTGCGTAAATTACCAGTGTCTATGCCCCCTCGCCCACCGCGCAGAGCGTCATGCGAGGGCTGGAAGCCCGAACAGACGAGGGTAATAATCTCGACGTGCGTGGAGTCCATTTACACGTGTGGTGACTAAGGTGAGAAATTCTGCTGTGCGTATCAATGTTTGTATGTAGGTATATATCCGTGCATTCCGCACACTTAACTATGGCGAGCGCAAAATTGGGATATCGTGGTCTAGATTTAAGGATATTTATCTCGTTTCTTTTTTGGTTTGTTTGCACCTCTCCAGAGTTGTTTACAGCACTTAAACACTGAAGGCAACAAATAACGTTTTGAATGAGTAAATAATGAAGCAAGAACGAAATGGCTTTCTTTAAAAGGAGTAAGTGCTTGGCACATGCGACTGGTTGAACTTCTTGGGGCGCTTGTTTGCTGGACATTTGGGGAGCAACTCATTCTTTCCGACATTCTTCGCTGATGTTGAATGGATGCTGATTTCTATGAATCGAGTATATTCATGTTCTGGTAACCATGCACTTAACTGTGCTATATAATTCACAGGTATGTCCAAATCTAGAAGCTTTGAAAAAGACGTTTTGAAATCAGAATGGTCCGTTAATCTTCCTTTGTTTTGAGCAGCTTTCGAAACTAGCTTTCCGGTGTCATTCTTCCCTATCTCCTTTTCGATATTCGACCAGCAAGTGTGTTCTTCTCTATTCTAAAACAAATTGAGAAAGTTTAAACTTGTCTTCACTCACCAAAATTTGCCATTGAACCCTTTGGAGGTGACTGTGAATACTTGGCTGTCAAGCCGTTAGAGTTGCGCGTTTATAAGCTTTGTCATTTTTCTTGTTTACTTCTTCGAAAATAAACATAAGCAGAAGATTTAACCACGCAAAAGCTACGTCATTTATTTCTCCCAGCTCATTCTTCTTTCCACAAAAGTTTTACCAGGTTTGATCGTCGTATTTTGTCTTTTGGTTTTATATTTTCCGGTTTGTGGTCTGTAGTAAAATTGTAGAACTCGTTCATGTTTTCTTTGTCGATTTCGTAATTCGTTTCATCTTCGTCATAAAAGTCTTATATCTTATATCTCTCATATATCTTGTATATCTATCTATAAACAGTAATCTCAAATAAGTAAATCTTTATAATAGTACCTCCTATACGTTTGTATTCAATTTTGAGATAACCTACAAATCTTCAATTGTTTAATGACAAAATATCAAAAAAGTTTTCAGTAACGAGAAGTCCGTAGTGTTGCTGTTCGACCTGTAACCTGCAGTGAGAACGGTCTGTTTGGCCATATAATGAAAAATGTTACTTTAAGGTGAAGTGAGTGAGAAGTGTAAGCGGAAAACCACACGAAATAATGCATGTAAGCACCTGATATTAGGTCTTGGTCCAAGCATTCATTGTTTTAATTGTGAGAATAAATCTGTTAAACCTGGTTTACACTAAGGAAAATAACGAGGTAACGGGGTCACGCGAAATCAACAGGCACTCAGTTTTTATCGATATATCGATAGTATAAACTATGCAACATAATGAAAGTAAAATAACGTGACAATATGAAATTAAGGACATGAGGTAAAATCTGATCTTTCGGTATTGTAATGTTCACGTCCTAATGTCGTTATGTCACTAGCAGTATTTTCAGCATTTGTAATCCATTTGTAATTTATTCTGTCCAAACGTTTTAAAACAGAACTGACGATTTTAAATGTAAATATAACGACTAGCACTTCATTAATAAAAAAATTTTCAATTGTTCTTGTTATGCTGTGGCCGAATCATGGCTTTTTCTCAGTCATAAACTGAATTGGCTAGTTGCCTTCACCTTAGAGAGTAAGCTATTTAAAAAAGAAAGAGGAAAATGATTGTGGATTGGTCCAGTCGACATGCGAATATTATTTGTAGAAAATAGCAGGAGATTGAAAGTGATTGCACTATTATATACTTCTGTCCTTGTCAACTGTGCACTGTTGAATATTACTGAAACAAATCTCCAGTGCAATTTTACTTGCATAGAATTTTTTCATCTTTCATAACACCTGCAGTTCATTGACATAAAAGACGGGCTTTGAGTTCCTGAAGCGAAATACATTCTGCGTTCGTTCCGCTTATATTGTTCGAACTGTAACAAACAAGTGTTTATCTTCTTTCATCAGTATCGAACATGTAACCAGCGTTAGAGTCGTTTCAAACATTCAGTTTTCCATCCGAATTCCTGACACAGTTCATGGCATACGGAAACTAAGATACATGTGGCAATGTTTGTGCATGATTTATATCATAAGTTTCAATAAAATAAATAATATACTTAAAGCGACATGACAAAGGTAAAAGAGACAGGAATGTTATGCGATATTTTCTCTTCAATTGTTTGCAATACGAAGGTAAGAATGATGAAATTGTATGAGACTCACCCGACTGTGCGACGACTTCAACAACGACAACCAAAGCAAGTCCCCTCTGTAAAAGCGAGCCCATTTCCTTGGCGTTATTTCAGGGAAATTGAACTTTTGTTGAATCCAAGGGAAGTCCAATATCAGTTGAAGTATTCAGCAGTCCAATATCGACTGAAGTGTTTGACGCTGTTTTGACTTAACTTCCGTTGTGTAATTAAAGTTGTTTCTTGTAGAAACATTTTGGTTGTTGTGCCAGGCTTTAGGCAATGGGTTCAGGTAAAAAGGTTACCCTCTCCCTCACTCTACCCAGACCGAGATTCACAATAATATTATTTGAACTTTTCTTCGTTCGCCTCGGTTAATAAGGTTACTCTTGGGGTAAGGTCACCCACTTTGCGTGACAGGGTAAGCCTTGACGTCGAGAAAATAAAGTTGTCTCGAGAGGTAGAATAACCCTATCTCTGAATTGAAGTATTACTATTCACCCCCTCAACTTATTTTGACAATATTTTAATGGTTTCCTTGAACATACAGTCGAACCTCTCTAAAACGGCCACCTTGGGACAGACGTTAGTGGCTATTGTCGACAGGTGGCCGTTGCTGAGAGGTAAGGGTGCAATTTGCCACTGCAGAATTTATTATATTTATAACATTTAAATCTAAGCAATATATATATTTCTATCGATAAATAAGACTAATAACGCGTATTTAATATGGATATGTGGAAAATTTCACTTAAGTTTAAAAGATTCAAATGCTTTACAAATTTGACTCTCAATAGAAAAGATAATATAAATATAGTAAAAGCACGCGCCGCTTTTTCTCCTTTTCAGAGCATACGACTCTTGTCATTGTTTATTTTTGGATACAAAACAAAATACAGTGAGTGCAATGTACTGAACAAGTTTGGTACAAAACAATAGGCTGTTCTAGCGATTGCTCAGGTGTCTGAGGCGCGACAAAGATCAAGTTGAAATGAATTCTTGTGACCTTCTGCTGAGATAACAGTGATTAACTGACCGTTGTGGAGAGGTTATGTTTTAGATCGGATCATATTTTGCTGGTCGTTGCAGCTGTAGAGAGGTGGCCGTTATGGGGAGGTTTCAATAAGAGTGAGTTGTTTTCTTGTGTCAGAAATAGCATTAACGCGTACGTTAGGTGCTTTAAAGCTCTGATTTATGTGGTATTTTTTGTTGCGCGATTGTCATCCTAGTTCATCCAATTATTCCAGGCAAGATTTCTGCTAATGACTCGTTCCACTATCTCCTCGAGGCTCACCAAGTTTAATACATTCATCGCGATGACAGGCAAAACGCATGATATTGGATCTGGAACTGCGCTTGATCAAATCGATATCAGAGCGGCATTACTATCAAAGTTAAATATTAGTGGTTTCGGCTTGAGTTCACCACATGAAACTGTACAACTTGGTACAATCAAGCTCTCTTCGCAGTTTTGACCAAAAACCAATACTAGAGGACAGTTGGAAAAATATCGGGCAAAACATAATCTAAAAACCATAACCGGCCGACGTAGTTAAACAAAAACAGAACATGTCAATGGCACGGCACCAAATCGCATGTGTGAACCAGCGCTTTATAATGCATGGATCGTCAAACCAGTTATACGTATATGTAATAATAATGCATATTTATGTGTAATCGATATATTAAGCGACACCCACTATAGTGTTTCATGTATTTTTAAACCAGCTCTTAACCTTCACAGTTACTCTACACATAATATTGAGGTACTCCCCAAGTTAAACTGAGATCAATGATGTTCATCGCTGAAGGAATGCATCAGTAGTTAATATATAGAGTCTTTGCATGAGAAACAATAAAGATATCCATGTAATAACAGATACCAATATTGGTTGAACCCACATTGCATCAATACAGCAATAGACGAATCATAACTTCAAATGGTAAGACCGGGTACGATTTTGTAGGTTGCGGTTGTCATTCTACTGTATGCAATAAAGCCGTTAGAGTCAATGCAGCAACATACCCGCTTCTGATTCGCTGCAGTCTGTCTTTAATACTCTAGTCAGTTTAACACTTCCTCCAACATGTCAATGGCATGGCTCCAAATCTCATGTGTGAACAGCGCTTTATAATGTATGGAGCGTCAAACTTATACGTATATGTAATAATAATGCATTTATATGTAATCGCTACTTTAAACGACACCTACTGTACAATAATGCCACTTTTATGCACATTTGAACATAAATCGTTGCCATTTCACCCAGATATATTTCTAGAATTACAACTACATAAGGACAATTCCAAGACAAACGACATGACGTTTCATATATCCGTTTGGAGTAATACATTGGAGTTAGCCAACAACCTAAGTATTTTGAGTTTACTTCCAAATAATCATTGCTTTGTGCAACCTTTGTCATTTTAACTAAATTTTTTATCGATATTTTACCTTGCTTGCGTTATGTAACTTTTATGTAACCGTAGGCAAGACTTTCAAGTAATGTACATTGTGGTAAAATATAATCAATAGCGTAGGAGACCTTTTCTGAACTGAGTTTGAACTTGCCAATAATTCTCCCTTTACATGTAAATGTAATGGCAACTCACCCTTGCTCGCGTTGAATTTGGAGAGCGGCTTGATTTACGGAGACGTCAACACAAAACAGTTTCAACTGCTGCAGTGAGTAGAGCACTAAAGCCACCTTAAGCACTCAGAGTGCTTGCGACGGGATTTCTCACATCCATATCATTTGAAAACCAATAGTTGATAATAAAGAATAGTCTTTTAGAGAAATCAGAATCCTCTCACATCTCCATTTTAACTTTAAGTTTCTGGTATCATACTTTGCACATCACCGCAAAAGTTTATGTAAACAAGATCTTTTTCAAGATTTGTGTCCTCATACCTTATAGCTAACGATACAAAAGTGAGAATATTGAAATTACAACTCACCTGAACGAACTACGACGTTAAGAAACCACGCCAGCAAAACTGCACAAAATAATGAGGGAGTCATTCCTTGTAATGTTCTGATCGTTGTTGCAGGTATTTTTGAGGGTTTTTGAAACAACGAAACTTCTAGTTAACATTAGAATTTAAATTTGTGTGGGTGGTTTAAGTCCCCTGCGCAAGTGATCTGATATCAATCGGTTGACTTGACTTATTTTTTTAAAAACGCTTCTTTTTTAATCTCAGCTTCGTCTAATGTATAGAAATATTGAATACCATGTAACTTTTTTTTCGCAAAGTATTTTCGTTTTCCTAGTCGCACACTCTGTTTACGATCTAAACAAGAAATTGTGTCAAAACACGGTTGTTATGATGTTGGCTATGAATTTTCCGGACGGAAAACGTACTCGTAAAATAAAGATTAATGCCCAGCTGAGGATTTTTAATTGCAAACCCATGATTAAGAAAACAACTTGAGAACATTTTAAAACATATTTACTAAAGTTTCGTTGCCGACGTGAAACATCTTCAGAGAAGGTTACAGCTGTTAACATCTATCTATATATACATATATATACATATGACTGTGAGTTTAAATTACATAGTGAATAATTAGTTAAACGGCGAACCAATAGAAAAGGTGACAAGATGGAAGGTGTTATCAGAAATCCTGTGGAGAGACAAATCAGAACTAAGAGAGAGGGATTGAAGAAATGTTTTCATTGGGAGTTAGTTTAAACTAATAGATCAATAAACTTTCTCGGATAAGTACTTCGAAGTTAGAAGAAGAACGACCGGAAGAAATTAGGGAGAAATCGTTGAAAGAAACTTTGTGTGAGGTTTTCTGAGACTCCGCCGTGCAGTCCGGGAGCGGGATTCTTGCTGAGTGGCCGTTCACGGTTCACGTATGAAATTGTCTTTATATTTATAAATAAAATTCTTTCACAAGACGAGTCTTGTCACACTAGGTGAGCTGCAGTGGGATTCACAGATTTTTACGTTCAAGGAGGACTTGAATACTTTCTGGTGCCGAAGGTGGACTGACCAGTAACAAGCGACGTAATCAATTCATACTTGCCGCGGTCATTGAACTCTAAAAAACCTGGAACGATACCTGCAAACTGAACTATGAAGCCAATATGGAGGCTGACATGTAGGTCAATTTGCAGGTTATCCCATTCCCCTTGGCAATAAAACACGCAACCTATTCCAAGAAACTTAGTGTAAATTTCGGAATTTTTTGATTTTGAAAATTTTGAAAATTTGTGTTGGGGAAAATAACAAACACCACAAATGCCAACGTGTGTGAGGTTCTGCATTGCGAGAAACTTAGGATATGAGCACGCGATGGTATAATTTTTGAGTCCACTAGAATTTTCAAATGATCCAAATCTGAAAGCAACTGCCCTGGAAAGAACATAGCCTGTTTTATCAAAGGTGACCAAGAAGACCCATTTAGAGGATGAAACAAACTCCGAAAAACAACATCTTGCAGGCTTAAGATTTAAGTAAAATCAAAACGAACATAAACGGTAATATTTTGACATTATTTCGCTTTTTTTTCACTTAAATCCTAAGTCTACAAGATTTTGTTTTTCGGAGTTTATTTCTATCTGTATTTCCTTAAATTCTCGGCTGGTAATGGCTTCAATTGGGTTCTTACCAAACGTTTTAAAACAGAACTGACTATTTTAAATGTAAATATGACGACTAGCAATTTATATATATAAAAAAATTTCCAATTGTTCTTGTTATTTTCTAGCCAAATCATGGGTTTTTCTCAGCCATGAACTGAATTAGCTAATTACTTTCACCTCAGAAAGTAAGCTATTTTAAAAGGTAAGAGAAAAATGATTGTGGATTGGTCAAGTCGACGTGCAAATATTATCTGTAGAAAATAGCAGGAGATTGAAAGCAATTCTACTATTACAAGTCTACTTGTCAACTGTGCACTGTTGAATATTACCGAAATAAATCTCCAATGAAATAGTACTTGCGTAGAATTTTTTCATCTTTCGTAACACCTGCAGTTCATTGACATCAAAGACTGGCTTTGAGTTCCTGAAGTGAAATACATTCTACGTTCGTTCCGCCTATGCTGTTCGAACTATAACGAACAAGTGTTTATCTTCTTTCATCAGTATCGAACATATAACCAGCGTTAGAGTCGTTTCAAACATTCAGTTTTCCATCTGAATTCCTGACACAGTTCACGGCACACAGAATACATGTGGCAATTTTTGTGCATGATTTATATCATAAGTTTCAATAAAATAGATAGTATACTTAAAACTACATGACAAAGGTAAAAGAGACAGGAATGTTATGCGATATTTTCTCTTCAATTGCTAACAATACGAAAGTAAGAATGATGAAATTGTATGGACTCACTCGACTGTGCGACAACTTTAAGAAGGACAACCAAAGCAAGGGTTCTCTGTGATAGCGAGCCCATCTCCTTGGCGCTATTTCAGGGAAATTGAACGTTCGTTCCGTCCAAGGGAAGTCCAATTCAGTTGAAGTATTCAGTAGTCCAATATCGACTGAAGTATTTGACGCTGCTTCGACTTAACTCCGTTGTGTAATTTAGGCTGTTTCTTGTAGAAAGATTTCTGTTGTTGTACCAAGCTTCAGGCAACGCTCAAACAACAGAATACTAATAAAGTATTCGTTTCTAGGTGTTCTCATTCTCTTTATCATATACTTGATTACGAACTACGATCAAGCAGGAAATAGTTTTTAGAGTTTGATCGTTTACTTTGAAATTTTTCTTGGTCTCTGATTTCATCTTCCATTCGTGATTACCACTGACTTATTCGTAAAACCTACATTAAAATTTTTCTTAACTATTTTCAACATTCTGTACAGAAGTGTTGCTTCTAGATTACGATATTCTGTAATTAAGTACAATTGCTTTATACAGTAGAAACGAAATCTGGAGATAGCTAAGGCTAGTTAATTGTGAAAAGTAAGTGAAAACAATTATTGCAATGTTAGGGGCAATTTATATGGGTTCGGGTAAAACGATTACCATCTCCCTCACTCTGCCCTTCACAATAATATTTTAACTCTTCTACAAGTGTTTGTATTCAGAGGTCTTCGCTTGCCTCAGTTACTGGGGTTACCCTTGTAGTAAAGTCACCCTCTTTGCGAGACAGGATATCCCTTGAGGTCTAGACTGCTACCAACATTACTTGAACACACATTGCATTAATACAGCAATAGACGAATCATAACTACAAATGGTAAGACTGGCTATGACTTTGTACGTTGCAATTGTGATTCTACTGTATGCAATAAACCCCTAATTGTCTATGCAGCAAGATCCCCGCATTTCATTCGCTGCAGTTTGTCTTCAATTCTCTAGTCAGTTTAACACCTCCTCCAAAATGTCAATGGCATGGTTCAAACTCTCATGTGTGAATAGCGCTTTATAATGTATGGATCGTCGAACTTATACGTCTATGTAATAATAATGCATTTATATGTAATCGCTACTTTAAACGACACCCACAATAACGTCATTTTTATATATTTTTGAACATGGATTGTTGCCATTTAACCCAGATATATTTCTAGAATTAAAGCTGTTGAAGGATAATTCCTAGACGGATGACAGAGATTTTCATATATCCGTTTGTAGTAATACATTGGAGTTAGCCAATGACCTAAGTATTGGAAGTTTGCTTCCAATTAATAATTACTTTGTGCAACATTTGTAATTTTAAGTAAATCTTTTATTGATATTTTATTGTGCTTGTGTTATGTAACCGACAGACTTGAATTAAGTGGGCGTAGTGATTAATTTTATAGACAAATAATTCCCCATACCTCTGCTTTACCTGTACATATGTGACTTACTTACAGTCAGTCAAAATATTTCATAAATAGTCTTAATCCATGGCAAATTGTCTGAGTATTAAATAGAAATGTTTTGTTCCTGTCGTTGGCAAAACTTTCAAGTAATGTACAATGCGGTAAAATATAATCAATAGTTTTGAAAGAGACGTTTTCTGAACTCAGTTTGTACTAGATAATATTACTCCCTTTACATGCAAATGCAATGGCAAATCATCCTAGGTCACGTTGAATTTGGAGAGGAACTTCACTTGTGGAGATATGAACTCATAACAGTTTCAAATGGTCCAGTGAGTAGAGCACTAAAGGCCACCTTGAGCACACAGAGTGCATTCGACGGATTTCTCACATCCATAAAATTTTAAAACAAATAGTTGATAATAAAGAATAGTCCTATAGAGATGTGAGAATCCTATCACATCTCCATTTTAACTTTAAGTTTCTGGTATCATAATTTGCACATCACCGCAAAAGCTCGTGTAAACAAGATCTTTTTCAAGATTTGTGTCCTCATACTTTATAGCTAACGATACAAAAGTGAGAATATTGAAATTACAACTCACCTGAACGAACTACGACGTTAAGAAACCACGCCAGCAAAACTGCACAAAATAATGAGGGAGTCATTCCTTGTAATGTTCTGATCGTTGTTGCAGGTATTTTTGAGGGTTTTTGAAACAACGAAACTTCTAGTTAACATTAGAATTTAAATTTGTGTGGGTGGTTTAAGTCCCCTGCGCAAGTGATCTGATATCAATCGGTTGACTTGACTTATTTTTTTAAAAACGCTTCTTTTTTAATCTCAGCTTCGTCTAATGTATAGAAATATTGAATACCATGTAACTTTTTTTTCGCAAAGTATTTTCGTTTTCCTAGTCGCACACTCTGTTTACGATCTAAACAAGAAATTGTGTCAAAACACGGTTGTTATGATGTTGGCTATGAATTTTCCGGATGGAAAACGTACTTGTAAAATAGAGATTAATGCCCAGCTGAGGATTTTTAAATGCAAACCCATGATTAAGGACAACATGAGGACATTCTGAAACATTTAATACAGCTTCGTTGCCGACGTGCGACATCTTCAGAATAAAGTTACTGGTGTTAACATCTATCTACCTACCTACCTATCTACGTATCTATCTATCTATCTATCTATCTATCTATCTATCTATCTATCTATCTATCTATCTATCTATCTATCTATCTATCTATTTAAACCAGACAAAGTTATTATCCACGCAGGGACTAACAACTTAAAAAAGGACGCCCCCAAATAAATCAAGACGAAACTGGCTAAAGTCATTCAGGGAATTAAGCAAGAACACCCATCTGTGGAAATAGCAGTATCCTCTGTTATCAGAAGGAACGACGCCAAATCACCAGATGAGAAGAAAGTCATGAATGGCAGGATCTTAGAGGTAAATAAACTCTTTAGAAACTTGTATGATGAGCACAATTTTGATTTTATTAACAATGACAATATTAATAATAATTTTTTAAACACTGGGGGACCACATCTAAATCCCAAAGGGATTTATACTTTTGCTAGTAATTTGAGAAATTACATCAAATATTGATGCCATGTTGTCAGTGCAGATCAAAAAAATGATAACAATCCAGTTTCGAGTTCTGAGTTAAGTAATAAATTTGACCTTTCCAAGGTTAGAGGGTTTAAAATGGGCTCTTTGAACATTAATAGTCTTTCAAAACATATTGATCAACTTAAAATCTATATGGAAGATGGTATTTTTGATGTCTTAGCCATAAATGAGTCCAAATTAGACCAGTATGATTCTAACAACTTAATAAATCTACCTGGTAACACCTGCATCCGAAATGATCGAGATAAAATCAGGAGGAGGGGTTTGTAATTATGTTCGTAACTCTATCAACTTCACAAGAAAACCAGATCTCGAAGATAATGATCTAGAAATGATATCAATTGAAATTAAAAAACCTAATTCCAATCCATTTCTAATTATGTCATGATATAGACCACCCAAATCACCAATAGAGCTTTTTGATACATTTGAAGAAGTTATAAAGAAAGCAGATTCAACATACAAAGAATACTATATTTTAGGAGATTTGAATTGTGACTTACTTTCATCTCAAACCAGTTCACATTCTTCTAAAGTAATTAATTTATTAAACAACTACCAATTGTTCCAATTAATTGAAGAACCAACAAGGGTCACTGAAAAATACAAAACACTAATTGATCACTTTATTACAAACTATAAGGAACGTCTAACTCACTATGGGGTCATTACTACCTCATTCAGTGATCATAATCTAATTTTTGCCATTCGTAAACTAGTGATTACTAGAGGAGCTCCTAGATAAATTGAAACCAGAAGCTTCAAAAATTTTAATGAAACCAAATTTATAAAGGACATTAAAAATGCTATCTGGCCTACTCCAACACATTGTCAAATTATTGACAATGTGTGGGTAGATTGGAAATTAACTATGCAAAGTATCCTTGACAAACATGCACCATGTCTAACCAAAAGGGTTCGAAACAAATCATCCCCATGGATTAATTCAAAAGTTAAACATGAAATGTATGCCAGGGATTTGTTGAAGGAAAAGGCCACTAAATCAAACTCTCTAGCTGATTAGATCCTATTCAGACAAAAGCGAAATGCAGTCAATCAGTTGGTGAGGAAGACTAAAAAACATTACTATCAAGAAGAAATTAAAAAGAACTTAGGTAACCCAAAAGAAACTTGGAGGGTGTTGCATAACCTTATGGGTAATAAAGCCAAAACAACTGAAATAAACAAAATTGATGTAACACCTTCTGAGTCCGTTACCTAATCAAAAGATATTGCAAACACTCTTAAAACCCATTTTACTAACATTGGTCCTAATTTAGCATCAAAAATACCATCACTATCGAGCAGAAAATCTTTCAAAGATTACCTTACTAAAGCTTACTCAATTTTCAAGTTTGAAAAAAATTTCTCCTGGGCATGTTTTAAATTTACTTAAAACCTGTGATACAGGAAAAGCTGTAGACAGTTGGAAGAATATATCACAACCCATGGTCTGATAAATCCAAGACAATCTGGTTTCCGATTCTTATTTTCAACAACAACTGCAACGTTGGACCTCACCAATGAATGGAGTTTCAACATTGACAGAAAACGTATAAATGGAACCTTATTTCTAGACCTAAAAAAGGCATTTGACACAGTTGATCATGAAATACTTAACCACAAATTAGAATTTTTTGGTCTGGATCAGTCAGATATTGCCTGGTTTAAGTCCTATCTTAGTGGACGAATGCAAATGTAATCTGTAAATGGCACTTTATCTGAAACACAGCAACTTTCTTGTAGTGTCCCAAAAGGAACAATATTAGGACCACTCCTTTTTCTCATTTATATAAATGACTTACCAGGTTGTGTTACTTACAGCTCCACTAGAATGTTTGCAGATGATACCAACTTATCTGTATCTGGTAACAACATACCAGAAGTTGAATCAATGCTACAACATGATGTTGATTGTGTAGCAGACTGGCTCTGTGCCAACAAGCTCACACTTAATGTCATTGAAACAGAATATATGATGATCGGCTCGAGGTAAAGATTAACAACTTTAGCTAAAAATTTAAACCTATCACTTAATGGCATTGCTCTGAAACAGGCCAAAGAAGTTACTTGTCTTGGCCTCAAAATTGATGAAAATCTAACTTGGAAAGGTCATGTTAAAAGTATCACCAAAAAAGTGTCAAAAACTTGCGCATTATTAAAAAAGCTAAACCTCACCTTAATCAAAATCTTCTTATTAGTGTTTACAACTCACTAGTATTAAAACCCCATTTTGATTACTGCTGTGTTGTATGGGACAGTATCGACAAAACACTTGCTGACGAGTTACAAAAATTACAAAACCGTGCTGCTCGTATTATAAGTGGAGCACCGTATACTATTCATACACAAGACGTCTTTGCTCAACTAGGGTGGTCATCATTACATCACAGCAGAAAATGCCAGAAGGCCATGATGATACACAAAATTATTAATGGCAATGCACCAAAATATCTGACTGAAATAATTAAAAACCAGTGTGGTTCAACTAATTATAATTTAAGATTATCCAACAGAAACATTGAAATACCAAGTGTACGAACTGACTGCTATAAAAGAAGTTTCACTATTTCTGGTCCATTACTCTGGAACTCTTTACCAAACTCTCTCAAAGAAGAGACCAATCTTATAATTTAAACACAAGATAAAAACACATGATTTCTGCGCTGACAACTTATAGATCTCACAATTACCTACACATTTTGTAAATATTTTGTAAATATATTGATTATAAATAATTACAGTCAGTTTTAAAATTAAAATTAAAAAAAATGTAAATATATTTTGTTAGTATATACACGGCTTCTAGGAAGAACAGGCTTAGAAATACTTTGTAATTCTTAAATCTGATAGAACCACCGTGTTGAAATAAAATTATCTGTCTATCTATCTATCTATCTATCTATCTATCTATCTATCTATCTATCTATCTATTTATCTGTTTATCTGTTTATCTGTTTATCTATCTATCTATCGATCTATCGATCTATCAATCTATCAATCTATCTATCTATCTATCTATGTCTGTCTGTCTGTCTATCTATCTATCCATCTATCTATTAAACAACTACCAATTGTTGCAACTAATTGAAGAACCAACAAGGGTCACTGAACAAACCAAAACACTAATTGATCATTTTATTACAAATAATAAGAAAGGTCTGGCCCACTGTGGGGTTATTACTACCTCGTCCAGTTACCATAACCTAATCTTTGCTGTACGTAAATTGGGGATTCCTAGAGGATCTCCTAGATATGCTGAAACTAGAAACTTCAAAAATTTTAATGAGACCAAATTTACACATGACATTAAAAATACTGCCTGGCCAACTCCAGCAAGTTGTAAAAATATTGACAATGTGTGGGAAGAATGAAAATTAACTATGCAAGGTATACTTGACCAACATGCTCCATGTCGAACCAAAAGAGTTCGAAACAAACCATTCTCTTTGATTAATTCAAAAGTCAAACATGAGATGTATGCCAGAGATTTATTGAAGAAAAGGGCCACCAAATCTAATTAACCTGCTGATTGACTGCTCTTCAGACAGAAACGAAATGCAGTCAATCAGTTGGTCAGAAAGACTAAAAAAAACATTACTATCAAGAAGAAATTAAAAAGAATTTAGGTAGCCCAAAGGTACTTGGAGGGTGTTAAATAACATTATGGGTAATAAAGCCAAAACAACTGAAATAAACAAAATTAATATAACACCTTCTGGGTCTGCTACCAAATCTAAAGATATTGCAGACACTCTTAACGTCCACTTTACCAACGTTGGTCTTAATTTAGCATCAAAAATACCATCACCATCTAACACAAAATCTTTCAAAGGTTACCTAACTAAAGTTAACTCAATATTTAAGTTTGAAAAAATCTCTCTTGGGCAAGTTCAAAAATTACTTAAAACCTGTGATGCAGGAAACGCTGTGGGTTTGGATAAAATTTCGAACAAAATTTTAAAAATTTCTGCCCTATATATATGTGTATCACTGGCAGAACTATTCAACTTATCGTTAGAAAGCAACATAGCTCCTGCTGACTGGAAAACGGGAAAGTGACGCCCATATTCAAAGCAGGAGATCGGAGTGACTCAAACAATTATTGACCAACCTCTGTTATCTCTGCAGTTGCTCGTGTTTTTGAAAGACTTGTATATAGTCAGTTGGAAGAATATATCACAACCCATGGTCTGATAAATCCAAGACAATCTGGTTTCCGATCCTTATTTTCAACAACAACTGCAACGTTGGACCTCACCAATGAAAGGTGTTTCAACATTGACAGGAAACTTGTGAACGGAACCTTATTTCTAGACCTAAAAAAGGCGTTTGACACCGTCGATCATAAAATATTGACCCACAAATTAAAATTCTTTGGTCAAGATCAGTCCGCAATTTCCTGGTTTGAGTCTTATCTTAGTGGTCGAATGCAAATGTGCTCTGTAAATGGTACTTTATCTGAAGCACAGAAACTTTCTTGTGGTGCCCTACAAGGAACAATATTAGGACCACTCCTTTTCCTCATTTATATAAATGATTTACCAGGTTGTGCTACTTATAGCTCTACACAAATCTATGCAGATGATACTTACTTATCTGTATCGGGTACCAGCATACCAGAAATCAAATCAGTGGTACAACATGATGTTGATTGTGTAATAGATTGGCTCTATGCCAACAAGCTCACCCTTAATGTCATCAAAACAGAATATATGATGATTGGCCCAAGGCAAAGACTAACCACCATTGCTGAAAATTTAAACCTATCAATTAATGGCATTGCCCTGAAACAGGCCAATGAAATTACTTCCTTGGGCCTCAAAATTGATAAAAATCTAACTTGGAAGGGCCATATTAAAAATATTACCAAAAAAGTGTCAACCAACTTGCGTATTATTAAGAAAGCTAAAGCTTACCTTAGTCAAAATCTTCTTACTAGTGTTTACAACTCATTAGTAAAACCCCATTTTGATTACTGCTATGTTGTATGGGACAGTATCGATAAAACACTGGCTGACCAATTACTAAAACTACAAAAACGTGCGGCCCTTATTATTACTGGAGCACCATACACTATTCACACACAAGATGTCTTTGCTAAACTAGGGTGGCCATCATTAGAACACAGGAGAAAATGCCAGAAAGCCCAAATGATGCACAAAATTATCAACAGGAATGCACCAGAATTTCTGACTGAGGTAATTAAAAACCAGTTTGGTTCAAATAATTATAATTTAAAATCATCCAGTAGAAACATTGAAATACCAAGTATAAGAACTGAATGCTACAAAAGAAGCTTTGCTGTATCTGGACCTTTACTCTGGAATTCTTTACCAAACTCTCTCAAGGAAGAGACCAATTTTTCCAAATTTAAACACAAAATAAAAACCCATGATTTCTGTACTGACAACATATACCTTAATGACATAAACTTTCACGGTCATAAACTTTCGCAGATGACAAAACTGGAAAATTGGCGGTCATAAACTTCCGCGGATAAGCGAATTCGGAAAAATTCGCGGTCATAAACTTTCGCGGACAATGTGATCTCAACCTCCCCGCCGTTATTCTAGACTCACCGTTTATTCTTCAAAGAAAGTTTTTCTAACCTCCCCGTTTATTAATTTTCAGAACATTTTCCAATCTCCACGTTTATTCCAAACTCCCCGTTTATTATGGACTCGAGAGTACGATGCTGCTAATACTGTTGGTTAATGTTATGTTTATAATATAATATTGGTTATAAAGTTGGTTACATCTTAATTGACTCATCATTCTCAATATTTTTACGTGGACAATTCACTTTTCATAATTAATGTTACAGAAAACTATAACAAAATTGCATTTTTCACAACAAAAATCTATGTTTCGCAGTCATAAACTTTCGCGGATGACAAAACTGGAAAATTTGCGGACAAAAACTTTCGCGGATTCGACCAATCCACGAAAGTTTGTGTCCGCGAAAGTTTATGACCGCGAATGTTAATGACCGCGAAAGTTTATGTCATTAAGATAGATCTCCCAATTAGCTGTATATTATGTAAATATTTGTAAATAGATAGTTTGTAAATAATTATAACTGATATTAACAATCTAAATATATTTTGTTGCTATATACACGGCTTCTAGGAAGAACAGACTTAGAAATTCAAACTTTGTGATTTTTAGATCTGATAGAACCACCGCGTTAAAATAAAATTATCTATCTATCTATCTATCTATCTATCTATCTATCTATCTATCTATCTATCTATCTATCTATCTATCTATCTATCTATCTATCTAATCTATCTATCTAATCTATCTATCTAATCTATCTATCTATCTATCTATATATCTATCTATCTGTCTACCCATCTATCTACCCATCTATCTACCTATCTATCTACATAAATATATACAGTATATATATGGCTACGAGTTTAAATTACTTATTGAATAATTAATTGAACGGCGAACCAATAAAAAAGGTGACAAGATAGAAACTGTTAACAGACATCCGGTTGAGAGACAACTCAGCGATGATATGCCTCTATTGCATTATGGGTTATTCTGTATATCTTCAACAGCACCCACCTTCCCCCATTCATGTAATATATCTTATACTAAGTCTAATTCGGGGTCGAAACCACAAAGCCAAATATATCCTAGACGAGAGGCTCTAGTACTTATCTAAAGGATATGCTACTCTAAATTTTTCAAAAAATTTTTTCACAGACCTACAGCTCTAAACCTATTACGACTCTCAGTCGTGCCTCTTCCGAGAAGGACAACGTCGGGAGCAAATTCTCGACGAATAAAGGCACCTCTCCATTCTTTGAAAAGCTTCTGGGAGATCGGCCATCCTCGGACTTTACATGATGTCCCTTAGGCCAGCTGCAACTTTTATGTAGGAGCCGAATTCCATGCTTGACGAATCAGCCACAAATCCTACGACTGACCGCCATTACCAACGTCTCTCGAAAAGAAAACAATCCTATGCGGGCCAAAATCACAGCCTACCACTGGTCACCTCACGTTAATACACAGTAATATTGATTTAAATCTTACAATAAGGAGGGAGGGGTGGTTAAGAATCATTGCAGAAACAGTTCAGCGACAACAATTTGACAATAACAATTCGTTGCTATGGCTGTTGCTAAGGGACAATTAAAAGGATTGGCAATTTCTTTTCAATATTAAATCCTTTTACGTTGTCGAAATCAAGAAAATAGCAACGAGGAATGAAAAAGTAATGTTTGATAATATTAAATTTCATAATTCCAAAAAATCGACTTTTTGAAATGTTCGGAGTATCATACCACTTTAATCTACCATGAAGTACCCATTGCGCTTGCGTATGTCGTTATGATTACGTCGCTAGTGAAAATCAGGCCATAATCATTCTTTATTATTTTTAGGAAGCTGCGTTGAAACCTGAATACTACTACCAGAATGCCTTTCGAAATCTTGTTTGTCATGTTTATCGGAGCAATTCTCATTCCATTAGCTTTGGAAATTCAATGTTTGTATGTCAATGAAAAACTGCAAAGAACTCTGGTAGTTGTATTAGCTGTCGTAGGGGAAACCGGCTATTAAGATCAGATATCCAATCTACGTCTCGATAATGATTTCCTTTGTATTTTGTTGATGAATTGTCAATGAGCTTGAGACATATGTTTACCAATCACTGTTACTTTGTAAATATTCTGTGAATAAGTTTCAAAGTTAGCCACGAAACGTCAGATCCTATTAAATATTTCCATAAGCATAAATAGTGAATATCTCATCTCCGCAAACCATGGTGGGCATTTATATTCCTGACAAGATTACGATTCCCGCCTGGTCAATCATCTTAAGTGTCCAAGTGAACAAGTTCTGGGTTTGATGACCTGCAATAGGCGGAAACCAAGACAGTCATTAACAAATCCGTTTTAACAGGAATTACTTTTGAATTTCACAGGGAAGGAACGTATAATTTCCTGATAGAATTTCACATGTGAAAAACATATGGAATTGGAAGATTTTCATTTATTAAATTCTCATTTCACACATGAAATGGGAGCGTTTTCGCATACGAAATCCCTAGCTCATATGTGAAATGAGCTGGTTCAAAATTTCACATCTGAAATCTTCGCGTACGAAACGGGAATTTCAGATATGAGACGGAACATTCACATCCAAAAATGAATTTCACACTTGAAATTTTCATTTCACACATTATGGAATTGAAATAATCCACAAATGAAATATTTTTATATGTGAAATTGCATGTGGAATTTCTGTAAGGGTTGTTATGAATATTGCTAACCATCCGCTTTTGATTTTGCTTTAAAACAGAAATGTCTATGTCATATGAGCTACTGGAAAACATGTCAACGCAATGAACCATCCCAGGGCATTACCCACTCAGCCACACATGCATTTACGTGAAACCAAATAGGTAAGATAAATTCTTGACTTTAAAATGAAGATAATTTGACATGTGAGTACTCCGTAACTGCCGAATCATATTCAGGATAACTTTGATTTTTTTATGGTTAATTGACATACACAGGAAAGTTAACTTGAAATGAATTTTTGCAAGTTGACTTCGCAGCGTGGGATATTAAAGACATCTGATGAATACAACTACCAGGATGCCTTTCGAAATTTTGTTTGTAACGTATGTCGGAGCAATCCACAATTTCTTCGGTTTTTACCGCTAGAGGTTACGCGTGCTCAAAGTCTGGAATGTGCGGACAAACAAACTGAATGCGGTGATATTCCTATAAACATTTGGAACTTTACTTCGAGTTGAGTAGAATAAAATGGTTCTTAGAAAAGATTCAAAGCAATTTAAAAGAATACTTGAAGAAATGCGTTGTTAGCATACAACAAAACGATAAACGGGGCATCGGTATTGCTCTTTATTATGCGGAACATGGACAGTGTACCGCATCTCTGACTATCTGAGTATATACACTCAATATCTGAGTATACTTTTAGATGTTACATTTTACCAGCAAAAAAGAAACGAAGAAAAAAAAAAACGAATAGAATGTCGTACTCGTGTACTCGATCCTTCAGTCTGCAAACTTGAATTATAGTTGATTGGATGAACGCTTTGTTGCATTCCAAGGTAATATGACACTTGACAAGCATAGTGCGTGAGTCACGTGTTCATAACGACAGCGATATAAAAATGGGATGCCGCGTGGGCAGTATAAATCAGCACAAAAATTTAAAAAGTTGGTAGACTGCCGAATTTATGATAAAGAATTCTAACGATTCTAGCTATGGCCTTTGGTCAGTGTGTAAAAAGGAGTTCTAAAAGAGCAATGGCAATTAGACTAGGTGTGATACTGGTACAAGTCATGTGACAAAAATTCACCAAATGAAATGTGAGAAATAAAAACAAACATGTTTGTTTAAAGTGTTACTTTATGTCAAACCACGCTCATTGATGCATGTCACATAAGCGTAAAATGTCACGTAATATAATAATACTGTAATATAATAATATAGTAATATAATAATATAATAATATAATAATATAATAATAATAATAAATAATAATAATATAATAATAATAATACAATAATAATATAACAATAATAATAATATAAAAATAATTATGTAATAATAATAAAAATAATAATAATATAATTATAATAATATAACAATAATATAATAATAATAGTATAATAATAATAATATAACGACAATCTTTTCGTGTTTGGAACACGGACGTATTGTCTTATTTTACTTTGAAACACTGCCGGCACATGAGCAATAGTTTTTATTACAGTAATAAAAAACTTAATGAATTCAATATAGTACTTTCAGGCCAACCACGCCCCCGTATTTTGTCCTGGGCCGGGGTCAATTTTACCCCATTACCTCCCCTCTCTCGCCGGTATTGATAGAGTGGCATGAGATGTCTTCACCTTCAACTTAGGATTAGAATTAGGGTTAGGATTAGACTTGGGATTAATATTAGGGCAAGGGTTCTTTGCTGTCTTAAATAATTTTTTCACTGTTTAACTCGATTGATGAATGTTAGCCGTGTAGAGTGATTTTGTTTCGAAGATGGCGATTGAATGCCGGGTAGTCTTGGGTACGGTAAATGTAAATGGCAATAATTTAGCAAACTCTAAGGACATTGCCGAAGGTTTTAATCAAAGCTTTTCTAACATTGGGCCTGAATTGGCTTGGAAACTTGACATCTCAAACTGTAATTTCCACGAATTTATAAACAAACCTAAATCAGTATTCTAAACTTTTCAGTCTGTTACCAAAAATAAAGTCGATCAAATGCTATGCAACCTTTCCAGTGGAAAATCCATAGGTATTAATAGGATTTCCAACAAAATTTTAAAACAAGCTGCAGCTGTTATTGCAGACTTATTGACTTATATCCTTAATCAGGCTATTATGTTATGCTCTTTCCCTGATAAATGGAAAATTGCAAGACTATATCTACTGTTCAAGAACGGCCAAAGGAATTTGCCTGGCAACTACAAACCAATTTCTGTCTTGCCAGCAATCAGCAAAATCATGGAAAAGACTTTATATGACCAACTTTATAATTATTTGACAAAATTTCAGCTACTGAGTGATTCGCAGTTTGGCTTCCTCAAACATCACTCAACAGCTACAGCTTTATTAGATGGTACCAATAGTTGGTGTATGAACATAGAAAAAAAATCTTATTTAACTTAGTAGTATTCATTGACTTAAAAAAGGCTTTTGACACTGTCCATCATAGAATACTATTAAATAAACTTGAACTCTATGGTATAAAAGGAGATGTCCTATCTCTGTTAATATCTTACTTGACCAACAGTACTCAGTTATGCCAGACGAATGGAATTACAGTCAAACCTCCCGTAAGCGGACACCCTCGGGACCACGACCTGGTGTCCGCTTGTGAGAGGTTGGTTAATATTTAAATGATAAGTGATTGTTGAAACATGATTCTTTCAATAGTGGTCTTAATATGTTATTGTCTACAGCTATCATTACAAATTTCTCTAAAAACTCCACTATAAAACCTTTGTGTCTCTACATTACCAACATAACATCTACATTGCCGTTGTAAATATGATGTCATAGTGTCTATAGTTCTGCTAAGATGGTTTGAAATAATCTGTTATGTGCGCTTGCTTTTGCCCTGCTAAACGTATGTCTGTAAGAATCTCATTAACATTTAATACAGCTCAACAAAGTTCTTCGTTGCCCGTGAAATATGCGAAATCTAAAAGCTTCTCCGCAACATTTGCAGCTTTGGCAGCTCTCTTAATTTCGGGTTCCTTCAAAGGCACGTCGAAATCATCGTCTTCTTGTTCGCCATCAGTGTCTTCGTCAATGTCAAGGCCATCATCTAACTTTAGGCGTTTGTCAATTTCGCTTGTTTCATTCAACAGCTCTCTTCTTAATCCTTCTTGCCAGTTTGTATCTTCGATGTTGATCAAGTCATCGTAGAATGGGACATAGTCGTCTGCACCAAGGTACTTCTCGGCAGAGCAGTCATTACAAAGTTTCGAGCACAGTTCATTCAAATTCATCATCTCTTCCCCTTCAAAAGGGTCATCATCGTTATCATCACTTAACTCTTCTGGATACATTCCCACCTTAACAAAACATTTTCGGATGGTCTCTGACTCAATTTCATCCCATGCTTGTTTGCCCCATTGAATAGCCTGAAGATGAACAGATTCCGCAATCTCACTTGCGTTTTCTTGACCCACTTTGCTACATACAAAGCGAAGCAGCTTCCTTCTAGTCATCACTTTCCACAATTGAATAATTCCGGCATCAAGAGGCTGAGTCTTCGATGTTGTATTTTTCGGCAAAAAGGCCAAAGTAATGTTTGAAAACTGGCCCTTAAGTTCATGCGGATGACAGGGTGCGTTGTCAAGGAACAGGAACAGGATTGTACGGCCTTCACGTTTTAATCGTCCGTTCAAATTGGTTAACACATTCATCATAATCTCAGTTTTCATCCACGCTTTGGAGTTTGAGAAATAGCGGCACTTGTACGGTTTGGTATTGTCCTTTAAGTGCTTAAAGCAACGTGGCTTTTTACTCTTACCAATTACGACAGGCTCTTCCTTACCACCAGCGGCATTAACGAAGAATGTCCATGTACACCTTTGTTTCGCTTTTTTTCCGCCTCTGCATCTTTTTCCTGCTTCACAAAGACTTTTGTCTGGAAGCGCTTTCCAAAACTGACCGGTCTCGTCCATATTCCAAACGTTTTTAGGCGCATAACCTTTTGTTAATTCCTTTACGCGCTCCTGCCAGCTATCAAGCATTACTTCGTTGACATCACCGTCTTCACCAGCAACCCTCATCTCTTTGATGTTGTACCTTTTCTTCCATTTCTCTAGCCATCCGTTCAAACCTTGAAATTCATCATCACCAAGTCTTTGAGCTGTGAGTTTTGCTTCCTCTTGCAGCATGGGCCCACTCACAGGAATATTAGATTCTCTGCAGCGATTGTACCATATCCACAAATATTCGTTTATTTCAGAAAATTTTTGCGGATTTTGTCTTTTCCGACTAGCCCGATTTGCTATATGGTTTGCCTCGTCTAGAATGGATTCTTTATTCTTGATAATCGTTGAAACTTGAGTTCGGTCACAGCTAAATTTCTCTGCGATATTTCTGACACCTAGCTGTGGATGACTTTCATGATATCTTATAAGTTCAACTTTATCATCAATGCTTAAACAAGTGTGAGCTTTGGACAGGCTCATATCTTTAACCTAGTTCTTTTTCTTTTTCTTATTTTTAATTGACTTATGCAGTGTTGATTTTGGTTGGTCCTTTCCATCAGCTTTTGCTTTTTGTTTGTTACTGAAACATGAGCAGGTGTGATGTTATGATATCCACAAGTGTTGCGCGTGTGGCGTATAGTTTAGCAAAGCCCTTCCGCAAAAGCGCAAAGCAATGGATACTTTCATTAATGTGGAATCATACATACGAGGTTACCATGAATACATGGATATTTGGGAACCAAAAGTGGACGAAAAATACGAGTAAAAAAGGGAACCAGAAAACAAAAAAGATTCACACGCTGTGGCAATTGTTAAACCATCACGGAGATCAACAGAAAGCAGCGGCACATCTCATGCCAATACTGTTAATGAAACAGTTGACGTTGTGGGTCATACCCAAAAGTATGGCACCCTACGTGAGCAAATTTTTGAAACGTTCGTCCAATTCTGCAAGTGTTACAGTAAAGGGAAAATGGATAAATCGTGGGGCTGGTTACGGTTTTGAGATTCCGTGCGTTTATACGTTTCAGGGTGACCAATTTTCTTTGACTTGGTTGAGGAACAAAATACACAAGACTGGATATGTGTTGTTGGACAAGAAAATTTAAATTAACAATGACTGCTAATGATTCGACGCTACAATAACGAATTTAATTCATACATATATAGTTTCCGCATCGACCTGTCATCAGCTCAGTTAATAACTTAATGAATGTATCAAACACATATATTTCTATCCTAATACTGTATAGTTATCTAAGCAGCATAATTATTAATTTAACAGAAAATAAATCCAGTCTGTCCGCTTACGAGAGGTTATAATGTTGTTTGGGAAGGTGTAATTGGTGTCCGCGTCCGCTTACGGGAAGTGTCCACCTAGGAGAGGTTGTAAATGTAGTAATTTAATAGAGTTTTCGTCGGGACCCAAAAACAGTGTCCGCTTACAAGAGGTGTCCGCTTCCGGGAGGTGTCCGTAAGTAGAGGTTCGACTGTACTTCTTCTAACCAGTTGGTCAAGTATGGTGTACCACAAGGTTCTATTCTAGGACCATTCTTTGCTGATAGGACGAGATTGTTTGCTGACGATACAAATTTAACAGCAGCAGGGAACTCACTCAATGAAGTTGAAGCTGCAATGAGTTTCGATCTGGAAGGCTTAAGTAAGTTGTTAATTGCTAATTAGCTAAGCTTAAATGTAGCAAAACCTGAATTTATGATATAAAGAGTAGTTCTCTGACCAGGAATCATTTTGTTTTCCAGCTTTCGACTGTCTGGCTACAGTCTTCAACGGGAAGAATAAAGAGTAATAAGATGGTGTGTTCTATTTATACACGTGATCAGCGGGAATGACGTAATGGGTAAAGGGGTGGAAATTACAATAAGAATGGTTCGGATACAAAGGTTATAGGGAACTATTTCCGTAAAAGATTCGAGTATTGTCCTGGGAGTGCGCGGGAGTTATTGTCGGCTTGGTTGATTGAGGCAGTGTGCCAGGATTCTACTGTTTTCCAAATTCTATAGTGTCCCTTGTCGATAATAAAGGCGTTCTTAAAGTCTATGTTGTAGTCGTGTTTCCAGGCGTGGTTTGCGACGTTTTGCGGAAATAGTTCCCTATAACCTTTGTATCCGGACCATTCTTATTGTAATTTCCACCGCTTCACCCTTTACGTCATTCCCGTTCATCACTTGTATAAATAGAACACACCATCTTATTACTCTTTATTCTTCCCGTTGAAGACTGTAGCCAGACAGTCGAAAGCTCGAAAATAAAATAATTCCAGGTCAGAGAACGACTCTTTATATCATGTATAAACCTTACCGCGCATCCTCTATCTTTAAACTGAATTTATGTTGATTAGCTCTAAACTAATGATAAAAAGTATTTCAAATCAACAACCAAACTTTGTGATATAAAATAACGCAATAAAACAAATTTGTGAATCTAAGTATCTTGGTGTAACCCTAGATCAGCACTTGTCGTGGAACAAAAATACTGACAATATTTGTAAAGCAGAAACTCTGATTTCTATTTATAACGCTCTCATTCATCTCTACTTTACCTATTGCTGTGAAGTTTGCGAGGTTTTGGGGGAGACACAATCCAAACGCTTACAAAAAGTCCAAAATAGAGCAGCTCGAATCATTGCAAATATGAGCAATGCTATTGACCAAGAAATTGCTTTAAGGACTTTAAACTGGGAACCACTTAGAATTCAAAGACGAAAAAGTAAAGTAAAACTCATGTTTAAATTGCTTAACAACATGGGTCCAACATCACTTCCTGATTTATTTACTTTCAAAAGTGAATCGACAGACTATGAACTTCGTAGTATTAAAAGAACACTTTGCCTACCTCAGCCACGTACCAATAGCATGAAAAAAAGCCTTGCATTTAATGGACCAGAAGTTTGGAATTCATTACCAAACAAACTTAAAGAAATGAATTCTTTCAAGACCTTCCAAAATAAAATCGCTTCCCACATTTTCAAAGCAAATAGGGAAATCATTTAATTGTTAATAGTCGCTCATATCCTGCCACAATTCATGCAATGTTCTTTATGGTATGTACTTTAAAATATAAATAGTATGGTGTACATCTTGTAATTTTGTTATTGTTCACGCCCCATGTGGAAATCAACTTATGTTGACAATGGTTAGCGTGTTAAAATAAAGATCATCATCATCAGGTGTGTCAACGAATTTCTTAAGTGCTCTTGAGATAGATATTTTAGAAATATCGGAACTTGGGGATATCTTGAAATGATTGATGAACGTTCGTCAAACTCTGTTCTCAGTAAAATGATTTCTTAGCCCAAGACGGGGATTGAACCCGTAACCTGATGAATGGTGAGACGCTCTGACCTCTTAGTTCGCACATATGTCGACTTAGGTCGCTCAGGTCGCTCATATGTCAAACTTGCACCTTAGCTCACCATCTCAGTCTTGGTAGCTTGGTAGCCGTAGTCGCTAATGTTTCTTGGTAAAAACTCTTTAAATGCAAATCCACTACTTTTGCTTACCAATCATAGCTTTCATCTTTTGTCGTTCAAGGAAAGTCGAAGTTTAGATCAGTTGCCATCCGTCATGCATGCAATTAGCTCTGGCGTTTATCCTTTTCGCTCGACAGATGACAAGCTAAATTGAATAGTTGTTAAGGTTTGTAGATTTATAAATTCAAATATTATCACCTTTATGTATTTATTTATACATAAAGAAGATGGTTGCACTTCTGGAAATCAACGTGTAAGTATATTTATTGTTTATTTTTAATTGATATCTTATTCATTGCAAATATATCATCATTTTTGCTAATGTGTGCATATATATTTTGCATAAATTGACCCAACAAATCGTCATATATAAAATTCAAGTAAAACTGCCAAAGGCGTTCAGTCACGGAACATTTCAGGTTTAAATATTTGAATTTAAAATTTATGATATCAGAACTATCAAAGCTTTGTTTAAACTCTACTTGAAACCACCTTCGTATTAAGACAACAACTAGAAGTACCATTTAATTATTTTCATTTCAAAACAACAGGACAGCTTTACATACGTCAAAGGAATTAGATGTAATATTGCAAGTACGAGTTGGTGTTCTTCCTCCGATTTCTAGATACCGAGAAACGAGTTGAAAAACGAGGCGAAGCCGAGATTTTTTAATGAGTTTCGAAGAACACTAAACAAGTGTTTGAAATTACTTCTCAAACAAACCAGTATTTTAGACGAAAATCCAGTCGGAAGTTGGAAAAAGTCAGCCGTAGTCTTCCTCCGATTTCTAAATACTGATTAATTATGTACTTCTTTTGTTTTTGCTTTATGAGTTACTAATGAGTTTGAGAAATATACTTGCTGTCTCGCTTTCATTGATCCATAAATAATCAAAACTATCGACACAGTTTCCAAATTTTATTCGTTTGAACTCTACTATTATAATGCTAAAGATTAAAAATGTCTATTTGGATCAAAATAAACAACTGCTTATATAAGAATACGTTCATATTCCCTGTATCTACAGTATTTAGATAGGAATAAACGCTGTTCCTCATGTTCGTAGATAGCGGCAAATGTGCAGGAAACATACAAGAAAGGAAGACAACGTTTCGAAATTCAGTCATTCGTTCACATGTTGCCTGTTTAATTTTCAGCGAAGACATGACGAAGATGCTTGATATTAAGACCATTAAACGTGATAAGAACAGAATAAAACATAAACCGAAAAACGTCATATTGTTAGCTTAATATTCAAGTTATATAAAACATTACAAGACACAAATTAAGGTGCAGTGATATTTCGACTCCATTTCAATTTCATTGTCAAACTAACTGATGAGCAAACAAACTGCTGTCTATTGACGTGCCTATACATAGTTGTTTGCTTATTAGCTAATTTGAAAGCGACTTTGAACAAGAGTCAAAATATCGCCACATCTTTTTATCTTTCTTGCGTTGCTTATAACTTGAATAGAAAGCTAACGAGATGACGTTTCTCAGTCGATTATTTATCCTTTACTTTTTGATATTATTGGGTGGTTATGGTTTTAAGCATGACGATACCAACGAAAGGTTTAATAATTGTTTATGAATATGTTCGTAAATATTTTTATATAGATTACAATGGGCTTTTTCAATAGTAGATTTCTCCGATATTTATCGAAATTTAAGCAGCACTTGCTTGTATCCTGGACTATTCATATTCCACTTTCGCTTGGGATGTTGGTAAAATGTATCTCACCGGAAAGTGGTCGCTCCATCTGCTGTAGTCAAGATTTTGAAGTTCTACAGCACAGTATAATAATAGTCTATATATGTTCACTACTTCCTAGTAGATACTGCAGGATAACTTTGATTTTGTAATACATCTACCGAACAACTTTCAAATGAACTTAACGACATGAAAGTCTCGTGGTTAACTCTTTCATTAAGCATGATGTCAGACGATATCAAGACGATTCTCGTATAGAACTTCTCCTCCTCCACTTATGGATCCCAATAACAACATTATTCAAATTCTAACTGTTACGTTAAAAATACTTTTTTTAGCTGCATTCGCTCATCGTCTTCCCATCCACAGCCATTTTAAAAGTTTAAGATTTTCCTTTGGAAGATAGGATTTGGTGATCGCAAATATAAAGGGTGCTTTTTTCACGCTATCAGTCCCCATAGACAACCGCATTGTAGGCTCAGCTCATCTCAAATATGAATACGCATTTGGCGATTGCCTTGCACAGCAAACAGTGATCGTAAGAACCCCCTCGAATATGACGATACAAATGAGAGACAGTAAATTTAATACATAATTAGTACGTTAATGGCTAACGACATCAAAATAGGAATATTGAATTCTTTTGAAACTCACCTGATCTTACTAGAACTTTAAGAAACGCAACCAAAGCCACTCTAGTTAGTAATGTCGCGCCCATTTCTTTTGATGTCTGTGTCGATGTTGTTGGCAAAGGTGGTGACAGATGTGACCATCTTTTAAAGCCAAATAACAATGAGTGGTTGAACTATACGACAGAGTTGGGTTTGATATCGGTTCTGAAATTTAACTTTAAAGTAATTAAAGTATTCTTTAAAGTAATCTTTTCCTATTTCAACTAAGCTTAAGCTGTCGCATAAACAGAAGATCACCTGTGAAACTATTTCTCTACAGGTATTCTAATTTTTTTTATTTTGTTTCTTGTTTACCTGGAAGATCGCGCAGGAAGACGGTTACTGTTTCAAACGACTCTTGATATGGAAATTCTTTTTGAACTTAGTAGTCATTTGCCCTTCCTCCACGCAGCGCCATACTTTCACCGAGATAGCGCCGACAATTTAATATAATTTGTAAAATTATACCACTAGGAAAATCAGTATTCCGTTATTTAATAGGTATAGTCTACACAAAATTGTGAATCAGCTGTGTGACAAAATCACACCTATAATTCTGACATAATTGTGTTTACTTTGGGAGAAAGAAATCAGTATAATGAAGGAAAGTCATTACGAACAGAATTAAAATATTTTTAAAAAATGAAAGCTTTAATGATAGACCACTTCTGTTTTTTGCTGAAAATGCACATGAAATTAATTTTTTTATCCAATAAATCCCTGTTACCAAGGGTATTCAAACGATGTATAAATTAGCTTAATAAGAAAAGTTTCGCAGAAATATCATGCTTCAATCAACGCTTATGAAGTCATGGCTGTTTGTATCCAAATTTTCATCCCTGCGATGATTTTAAATATAACGTTTTTGTCATCCTTAAAGCATGATATCTCATGAAATATACACTTGGAAGAAACTGCCTTGTTCCTTTATTTGAAAGCTTTTGATACATTTGAAAATGTGTATTAGTTACAATCACTTACTTGTTTATCAACAGTAATGTCAACAAAGTTATACAGTATCATGCCCCAGAGGTTTTTGAGATTTCCTAGGCCGAGGAGAGCAAAAACTGACAACAGAACGGAAACTTTGACAGTATTTAAGAATTTATTGTGAAACAAAGTGTGGTGCAAAACCAGGCAGTTTTGAAATAATTTAAAGGCAGGGAATGAGGATTAAACGTAATATTTCAAACACGAGTTGGTGTTCTTCCTCCGATTTCTAGGTACCGAGAAACGTGTTGGAAAACGAGGTGAAGCCGAGTTTTTTGGTTTTTTTTAACGAGTTTCCAGGTATCTAGAAATCGGAGGTGAACACTGAACAAGTGTTTGAAATTACTTCTCAAACAAACCAGTATTTTAGGCGAAAATCCAGCCGAAAGTTGGAAAAATTCAGCCGTAATCTTCTTCCAATTTCTAATTACTGATTAATTATGTATTTCTTATGTTTTTGCTTTATAAATTATTAATGAGTTTGAGAATGCGTTTTCAGGTAGGAGGAATTCGTTTTAGTCCGAGGTGAAGCAGAGGATTGGAACACATTCCAAGAACTTGAAAACCCAGTCTAGTCCGAATTAGAGGCCTTTGAATGACTTCTCAGAATCAATTTGTGTATTGGCACATTGAATTAGTGTATTAGTAATGAGTGTATCGATGAATAAGCCGATTGTGTGAAATTATATTTTATGTCTAAGGACTTGAACTATCATTTCCAGTCCAAGGAATGGAAAAAACTGTTCAAGTCCTCTGCCCAGTACTTCAGTCGTATTTCAAGTTTGCTCTAATGGTGCCATCCAATCTGATTAAATGATATAGAAATTATTAATGAGTTTGAGAATTACGTGGAAAGAACGTGTAAGGAATTTTTACAACCAAGGAACCCTATTGGTTTCAGAGCTAGACTAGTACTGGGTTACTGAACCGCACCTATGCTCTTGCGTAAGATTTTTAAGTTCTTTTCGGTAAAGGCTCTTATTTTTTGAAAAAACTTTTGTTTGACCACTTGGTCAACTTAAACGAGTGTAATAATGATTTAAAATGTAGAATTGTTAAGCATGGAAAGGTGTTCAATTGTCCTTCCCAGATGTGTATAGAAATATACATCATTACTTACAGTGAATTTAGTAGATTCCGATATATTCTGAATGTTTTTGAATCGTAAACTTGCTGTGGATTTTTGTGCTTTCTGAGTACAATTGGACCATCGACACAGCTATAAAGATTTATTACTCAGGAAAAAGTTTAATAGAAAAGTTTAAGGCCACAATTACCCTCTCCATACGCCCTTGACTTCAGTATACTAGACACGCAAGTGGTATCTGTAAGTGAACTTGTTAAAAAATAGAAACGGTTTTACCGTCTTTATATTGCTAGATCCAAAGACGAGGAGAAGATTGGGAGAACTCAAAAGCTGCTGTGTACGCCGGAAACCGAAGGTCGAGGTTTTACACAGCTGCTTGAGAGATCCACCAACCTCTCCAAGTGTTTGCATCATGATATATAAACATTTTATACGGACAAAACAATTTCTATTTCTTTTATAAAATAAGCAAAAAACTCAGCAATAGTAACTGCGAATAACGAACTCTATTTTCAATATCAAATTGTAAGTTCTCCTTATTCCTTCGTAAACCAATCAGAGCTTACCATTCGCTACTTTGATCTGAAAAAATAGTGCAATTTTCCAAAATATAATTTTAAAAGATGAGCTATATCTATCAGGAAGTCAAATCAAAATATCTAACTTTCCTGAAAACTCATCGAAGAAAAATTTTCATTTTTCCGTGTCCCAGAGATTTTCGTATGAACTCTTCCTTAAATGATAATAAGGATTCTCATCTGTTTCGTCGTTGGTCCGTCGAAGGGTGGCATAGGTTGCAAATTCTGTTTGCAAATCGCCAGATGGGCTAGTTTCAATTGTGGAAGGGTAGCCAGTGCTTCTCCTTTCACCATTCCCGACATCGGTCATAGCTAAGTCTGCTTTCTTGATTTCAGTATTGCCTTCTTTGACTAAAGCTCTATAGGTGAGGTAGGCAACTACGAGGATAAGAATAAACAAAAGTACAGTGAGGATAACTGTAACTATCAAGAGCTTTTTCTTTTGAACATCTGAAAAAAAAAAAAAAAGATTTTGAATGGTTACATTTCACCAGAAACACTTTCTTTTGATTAATCTAGTACGTTTTGTACTATATTATAGCAATCAACTGTGGTATACATCCCTCAAACAACACTTATTTTATTAACAATTCTGACCACTTCACTGGAAAATTTTTTGGCAAAGCAGTGTTGGCTAAACGTGACGGGGCAATGACTTTTATTTCTCTAGCTTTTAAATTTCGAAGTCATATCCGATTTCGTCTTTTTTATCGATATATGTAACGTTTATATATGTATTTCGTGGTCTAATTTGACGACCAATTGCTATTATTTCCGATTGTTTTTATTTTGACATGTCATTGCAGCCCCCATGGATGACACATGTATGAGGTACTATAAATAGAAGTTAAGTTTTGAAATTTAGTCAGCAGACGTAGTTCTTGATGAGAGGCATGCTGAACTGCATAGTGCTTTGTAGTTTTACAGTTTTCTTGTTAGCATTGCTACAGTTCTATTGAGGACTTTCACGTAGGTTTTACACCATTCACCACGGTTTACACGCTTACTAGAGTTTTATTTCCGATTCGTTTGAAGCTACTATGGGCGAGGATGACGTTTTCATGAGTAACTCTTCATAAAAACGAGCCGACAACTTTGAAAAACTTGATGAGAAAACATATTACGAAGAATAACATCATCTTGAAAACTCAAGATATAAGTCAACAACAAGACGAAATTTTGATTGAAACTGTGATATTTCGATGTTATTTCAAAGTCATCCACAGATATCTTAATATTGACTCGTATCTTGTTATAACTCATATCGTTATTCTTTGGAATATGTTTTACCTACAACCAAACAAAGAAACAAAGAATAACACTTTCCTAACTATAATCTTAGACAAATTGGATAAGCTCTATTTGTTTGCATTTGTCTATTGTAACTGATTAGTATGTGTAATAGCATGGTTTCGAGCAGAGGCGTGCGGTGACTAAAATTTTTAGGCAAGCGCTCATGCTGCAAGGGATATAAAGGTAACACCCTTGTAAAGGGCTTTGGGAGTATATCCCCTGAAACGTTTGAATTTTATAATCCCCAGAAGAGCATTTTATTTTCGATTTCTGCTGCAAGTTTCGCGAAAAATTAATCAGATTAAAAGGCTGTTATTCAGATCAGTTTTTACTCATGAAGTAAAGGACATTTTTATTTGTGTCAGCCAAGACTGCCATAAGAGGGAACGGAAGAGCTTGCTCAAAAGTATGGTTTGATTGCGATATTAAGAGATTCAGCCATGTATTAGCTGATCAAAAGGTTTTTGTTATCATATAACACGATATTCTCAATTCTTATTTCTCAGCTTTTGGCATATTCTACCATCTAGTAAATTCTATAGCGTCCGAGTGCGATCAGTGAATTTTTTAAACCTCAGTGAAGTATAACCTGGAGCGCTCCTAGTTAAATTTTGGTCGATGAATCGTTTTATATGTCACTTGCAGGCAAAATCTCCGTCACTGATTTAATGTGACTTAGGCATAGAACTAGTACGAATAGATAGATTTTATTTATAGAGGGCAGTCGATAATATAGTGCAATTTCGTAAACATTACCTTTAAGTGCAGTGAAAATATCACCGTTTATCAATATCTTATTATAAACAGTTAAATACCTATAGTTTAAGACAAGGCGTCTTCCCGGCCTCGTTTAAAACGTCTCACAGAATACTCAAAAGATAACTTCGTCACACTACTTGTGAACGCTGACGCTAGACCAATCAACTATCAGGCGGTGGTCCTAAGAAGCGTCGATTGCCTACCATATGTATTCGGCGAATTGCAAGACTTTGAAAGTAATCTAGCTCATGCGCATTGGTACGTTTTGAGCTCTGAAAGCAAAAGGAGTTGCCTTGGTTAATGATCAAGAAATAAATTGAATTCTTAAGCAGATCGTGATATAACAACAGCTAATCACAGTATGTTTTAAAACTCTTCTAGCCTTCTTTGTTCATGCAACTGTTAATGTTTACATATGGCGATACTTCGCACAATCTGCTGGGCATTGTTATTCATATTAAAGTTACGGTTTCCGCCTGGACATTCACCCGTAGGGATGAAGATCAGTTTCTTTTAATCCACTTGACGCACTTACGGAGGAAACAACCACAATCATTACGTAAACACGAAAAGATGAAAATAAACAATAACGGCATTTAGCCGATTTTAATTTTTTTAGAAAATAGATGTAAATATTTCCATTTTTTGCAAATATTATTGGACAACCGGCGCTTGATTGCTCTTATATGACCGTACGCCACAGGTTTCGAGTGCTATTTCGAAAAAAAACACGCACAAGTGAGTTTTTCAAAGACTATCAAGACTATTTGATAAAATGTATGTCAAGAAGAGGGTAGACTGTTCATGTCTGGTAATCCAGTTATCATGTCATTGCAATGACAATTTTTAAAAAAAGAACGTAAATGAATAAATTAGTAGCTAAATAAGTAAATAAATAAGAAAATGAATAAGTAAATAAAAAAATAAATGAATCAATCAATCAAGTGAATCATAAACGAAATGAACGAATAAAAGAATTAACGAATAAACAAATGAACGAATAAATGAACGAATGAGCGAATGAACGAACGAATGAAATAACGAATGAATCAAAAAGTAATCAATCTGTGGACGAATCAGCAACGACAACAGTGTGAGACGTTTTACTGAATCTGTCACGAATTTGACAGATGTAATTTCCAAAACTGCCTTTGTCTTCCAATTTTATCACTAGTATTGAACTAGGAAATGGATTTTGTACTTCGACGAAGCTGCTAATTGGCTTAAGATCCTTAAACCAAGCGAACGTAACTGGCTGCTCTCCGGTGGCTGCGCACAGCATGGTGACACTTTCTCCCAAGTTGGTCTTTATGGATGAACTGGACAGGTTTGTCATAACTTTGAGAGGACTTTCTAAAAAGAGAAAGGTTAAAGACCAAAGAGTAAGATCTGAACAAAGAATATCAAAGATTAAGACCTGAACGAAGAAAGTGTCAGCTGTATTTCAGCTGAGTCTGGGATGAACCATGAAAAG
Organism: Heliopora coerulea; assembly: GCA_030142905.1. Classification (NCBI taxonomy): domain Eukaryota; kingdom Metazoa; phylum Cnidaria; class Anthozoa; order Scleralcyonacea; family Helioporidae; genus Heliopora; species Heliopora coerulea. Next base: position 117,337 of record JASJOG010000073.1, on the reverse strand, counting down.
TTTTCTCAAAAGTCTCATGAGTATGATTCTGCTGGGACGAAGTTGTGGTGTCAATGACTTACATTAGTGATTCCGAACAACTTTGAACCGGAGTCTGGGAGTTGATGATAAACGTGATATGCGTTCTAAAAGTTATATTTAAATGCCGGCAATGAAGACTAGACCGAGTTTTCAAGTAGGAGGAATTCGTTTTAGCCCGAGGCGAAAACGAGGATTGAAACGAATTCCGAGTACTTGAAAACACGATTTGATCCGAATTGGAGGCCTTTGAATGACTTCTCAGAGTCAACTAGTGCATTGGCACAATGAATTAGTGTATTAGTAATGAGTGTATCGATGAATAAACCAATTGCGTGAAATTATGTTTTAAGTCCAAGTACTTGAACTATCATTTTCAGTCCAAATTAGTGGAAAAAACAGTTCAAGTCCTCTGCCCCGGTACATCTGCGATATTTCAAGTTCACTCATGTGGTGTCCTTCAGTGCATCTGATTGAATGATATACTCATGAATTATTGCTGATTGTGAGAAATTATTATAACCAATTCAGATAAAATGTTAAGGTTAAAAAACAGACGTATTCAAACTAAGATTGCGTTAAATGTGCACTATTGCAAAACTGTCTCTTGATTGAAACAATGAATTTGTTTACCGTCTGAAAACATCTCTTCGCTCAGACTTACAATGGAGAAGAAATGAAGTTAACGAAAGATCAGTATTAGATTTAGATAAGTATTAGATTTTATTAGATTTTTAGGTTTGGGTGGCAATTATTATTTTCTTAGCGCTATTGAAAACTTTGGTGAAGAATACAAATTGGCCATGGACAACTTGATTCTAGTCTTATATAAAAGTATTTCAAAAAATTTGTTATAAATCATTAGGAAATTCAAAGGAAAATGATAACCGTGTCTTGTCCTTCAATGTTGTGAAAAGACGCTTGTTTTTCTCCTAAGTTACTTTTGCCGCTTTGAAAATATTCATTTTGAAACTTTTTCGATAGTTAGCGTATTCAAGAGTTTGTTTTGGACGTCATTAAAAAAATTTGCAATGCGCGTTTTATCAGATCTGAAACGTTCGGCTATTGCTTCGTGTTTTATCAGCAAATAGAAAATTTCTTAAGTGTTCCTGGGCTGTGATAAACATTAATGACATCATTTCAATTAGAAAAATACCCATTGAAAAGACGATGGGTAGCCGAGTGTTTTCTGGTATTTTTCCAGTTTCCTGTGCTCTAATACGAAACGAAAATGACATCAACGTGTCTCTGTACTCTGAGAGAAAATGAGGCTCGTCCCATAAGAGTGTGTGTGGAACGCGTGTTATTTTTTAGGATACGATAAAGCAGTCGTAACTGCTGGATTTTTTTTTTAAGTAAACTGAGCAATTTTTTTTGTTCCTGATGGCTTCAAGTACATTTTGCCCCAGACTTCCCATATTTCAGGTATATAATTAAATAGATTCTCAGTTAGACGAAGTTTTTTATATTCCGTATATTTCATCTTCACACTCCCTTCCTAATGGTGATAGGATGCTAATGAGTTGTGAATTCAGCATACCTATTGCACTTGTTTCGAGGGCATGCCGAAATATGTCAATCCCGACTCCATTCCTTTCAGATGCTTCCGTTATGAGCACCTCGTACTTGGTTGATGGGGTAAAGTTACCAAATGCTTTGATCGGAGTATTGTTATAAATATCCTCACGAAATAACGTTGAGTCATCCTGGTTTAATGAAAGCCAGTACTTTCCTTTTAGCGTCACCTGATCACAATTCGAGCCGATGATTTTCCCGAACACCTTCGCATAAGTTTCATTGACATCCAAAATCGTGACATTAAAACCTGATAAAATGATATCATAACGATAATTATTTGTCATTTTACATTAGAAGGGCGATCATACGATAAAATAATCAATTAGATTAAATAAAATATATTAAAATTTAGAATTGAATTGTATGTGTTAAATGGTTTCCTGGCAAACTATAGAAAATACGACCACAAAGTCTTTCAGAGAAAACAAATTTTGCTTTTTTAATGCAGCTACTATAATTAGATATGCATTTTAACCAATAGTAACATGTAAGATATTCAGTATCTTAACATGTAAGAATATTTAAACGAAAAGGTGTTTTGTATGGTCACTAATTCTAAAGTTTGGGCCATTTTTATGGCCTAGCAATAAACGTTTCCGAGTTTTCACCAGCAAAGCAAGATTAGTTGAACATTGTTCATTATGAAGTGCTCTAAAGGCGAGTTTGGAATGTTTAGTTCGATTCTTTCCTAAGTGAATAGCATTTTCAAATACCATACATCTTCCATTGTATACTGTCGGTCTGAAAACAAACTCTGGGGCACAGTTTTGGGCCCACACCTTTTCAACTAAATAGGCTGTCATTGAGTTAGATAGAACATTTTTTGTAGTGTGTTGGAAAATAAGTATTATCTTAGTTGCCCAGTTACTGAAGTTTGATTGAGTAGCTTATGAATTTGACAAGTGCAACTTTGCAATTCACCAGCTCGGCTATGTTGGTTTAAGGTCGAATCTTTAGCATATCAAAGACCTGTATCCCTCGTAGGGATGTGCTTTGCATGATCAGCACTCTGCAGCATTTAAATTAAATAAATTTGTTTAAGAAGTGGTAAAATTGGGAAGGAATTTCTTCGGGTGTCTGGGTAAGCGAAAAATTGAAAATCATGCCATCCAGGGTAAGGTAGGATAAGGTACAGCAAGAGAAGACAAGATACGAGAAAATAGGACAAGATTGTGAGTGCTCGAAAGCGATTGGATAAGATAGATAAGATGAGATAAGTAATAATGTAATACTTCAACTATAGGTTAATAAAGACTCTATATGGAACTTTAAACTGAAAACAAAAGTTCTGTATAGCGAAGAAAAATTTTTATTTCAGAACTTTTGACATAAATTCATGAATTGCATATAAATCGATTTCTCAAAACTATGGAGACGATTCCAAAAGGTTATTGTTGAAACTACAACTACGCATGACACTAAAAGATCTCGCACTGTTTTGAAGTCTCACTGGTGATAGGTAAATACAATTATTCGGCCTAACGGATTGACTGACTATATCTTTGTCAAAAGTAAAATAATTATTGAAAAATTGTTGCCAACTTCCTTTTATAAAACGTATGAATATTTAAACTCCTCCTTTGCATTTTCAGAATTTCATTGCTTTACTCTGGCTAATCCCTTATAAAAATCAGAAACCAAGTATTTCTAATCAGCGGCATCACAAGAAAACATGGCGGTCGTGACTAACAAACGGGCAACAGGAGAATATTGGAGAGAATGTTGGAGAGAATATTGGAGAGGTTCTTCCTTAAAGAAGCACAAAAACGACTTTCTGAAGAAGAAGGATGAAGAAGGGTCTTGAATAAGGCCGCAGAGTTTTTGAAGTCCCTTCCATATTTCTCAGAATCAAGTCAACTATGATCAGGTATTTACGAGTTACGAATGTCATATTTGTAAGATTTGTTTTAAAACTTCATGCAAATATCCGTATAAAAATTAAAGGACATTGAGAAATGGTAAGTTTGATGGAATTATATGCTTAATAATCTTAGATTAAAAATAGCTGAGTGAAATGATTAAAATGAAAGCTCTGTGGCAGAATATTTTAATTAATATTGCTGTGAATTAGATACTGCGTCCCTTTCAGCACGAAATTGTGAAAATTTAGGTATGTTTCATGATTTATCATCAAAAACCGCGATGTTTGTACTCGAAGGGAACTACAAAACAAACAGTAAATAAGAGGTTGAGTAATCGTGACAGGAAAATTTACCTTAAAACTGTTTGCTTTATCCTACAAATTACAAACGAGACTACTGCCTAATTTTACTCGTCAAGGCGGGACATCTTGTGAGGAAGGAGTCAGTAAAATGTCAAAATCGATTTATTGTCTGTCAGAAACAACATTGAATTTTTAACTCATGATAACTTAGGTCTACAACAGAAGATCATGAATGCTTATTGATCAAAGTACAGTGCATGTGCCATAATGTAGAATGCTCTGGAGCCTATCATCATCCAAAAATATCCAAAGAATCAAAATTCTTTTATTTCTGTTGAAGATCTCAATTCAAATTCATTAATTTTTGTGTTCCATGCGATAACTGAACACTACGTGAATAAATCGAAAATTTCATTGTTATCCAATACTTCCAAAGTGATTCAAAAAGCGTTGACTCGAGCAGGTTTTGAATTTGCATCTTTGGTAACCAAACCAGAGGTGGTACCAGAAGGGGAGAGAGGGGGCTACAACCTCCCTGTCAGGGAACGTAAGCCCTTACTCTTGGGAAAAAATGAACAATTCTTCCGGGAATTTTCACGTATGACAACGCATTATATATTGTACAAACTATGAGTACTTGTTATTGATTTAGCCAAGAAAGGTAATAGGCTGTTCTCTTTATGCCAAATCTAAAAACTATCTGTTTGTAGTCAGTTGTTGCGAATATTCTTGTGAAAAATAACATGATTTTTGAACTTCAAATCAGGATATTATAAATGAGGCGTTGTCCAGGTCCCTCTGGTTTAGCCCCCCTCTCCCTCTGCTTTATCCCTCCTGTCACTCCTGGTTTAGCCCCTCTATCGGGGACTTTAGTCCCTGCATCGGGGAATTCCTGGCGCCACCATTGAACCAAACTGCTTCTATAGCAGTTCAGCTGTGAGCTGCATTGGGAAGGTAATGTGTGTTTTGTGCATGTTAGGTCCCGAGATGTTCTTGCTAAAACTTAATGCAGCTTGACTCAACGGGGTCAGTACCGCCTCGCAGTCGGCGTTCGGAGAACGTCCGAGAATGATAGAAGGAAGGAGGCAGGGAGGGGAATATTACGATGGAAATGGTGGGTATTCATCAATCATTCAACTCCACAATATTTTAAGTTTCTAGTGGTCACTTAGTGTTAAAATGTAACCCTGACTAACTCGGCAATACTGAACGGAATAACTATGTATTGCAGTAGTCAATTTGGTATTGCTCTGTGGTTGGGTACTGGTGAGGGCACAGAACTGGGACTGGGCGTTCTCAGAAGGGTGCGAGCAGAGGATTCAATATGAGGTACGTGGGCGTTCATCCAAACGAAGATTGAGAACCAATTAATGCCATAACTTTAAACAAAAACATGGCTAGATCTTTTCCGGCGTTGAACGATATCTTTTAAACTTAGAAAGTAAAGCACATATAAACGAAACAACAATATATTCAAATTTAAGGACTACACTTTTAACCGTAGTTTCCAGTTTTGCCATTCATAAATAGGTTCTGACATTCTTGTAGTATGAAAGCCAGTTCTTCATTCGTGGAGTATATCAGTACTACCGCACAGGTGTCGTGATTCACAATGTTTTGAATTTGTTTCGATATCATATGTGATCTTTTGAAAGTTTTGATCGCTCTATATTCAGGTTTTACTCAGATTTCTCTCAGTATGTGCAATGTACTCGCGAAATTATCTGATGGGATGCTTGAGTAGCGCGACCTCGGCCAGTCTTAGAACAATAAACTTGCAATGTACATATTCGATATATATATATAATATATATACATATATATACATATACATATACATATAATATATATACATATATAGATAAGTAGCAGGTTTGAAAACATATGAATATAATGCTCAATACCGAAGTAGAGCGGGTTGGTTAGAAAAAAAGATAGTTACCAAACACCTCTAACGAAAATTTCACATGCCATTTCAGATGTGAAAAACATAAGAAATTGGAACGTTTTCATATATGAAATACCTAATTCACATATAAAATGAACTGGTTGAAAATTTCACATGTGAGATTGTTGAGTAAGAAACATGTATTTCACAAATGGAATGGAACATCATTTTATGAAATTTAATTTCACATATAAAATATTGTTTACTGTGAAAAAAATATTGTTTACTGCGAAAATCACCTGACGAGTGTGGTAAGTTCCGCTTACCATACGAAGCAAATTTGTCGTGATTAAAACTTATATGAAGTAACCAAGTTTGTCTTGTCTAACTATATGTATATTATTATATTAACTATATATATATATATATATATATATATATATATATATATATTAAAATGTCTTGCGTCGCTACTCCGAGCTATAAAACTGCTGCCTGATGATCGCATAGTTGCTTGAAACTCGGAGTAGCGACACAAGACATTTTAAGGTTATGTTATTTGATACTGCTCTACTTTTTGAAGTATTGAGCACTCTTGATGCCAAAAGCCATTCTTTGTTTTGGTTTATTTTGGTGTGTATATATATATATATATATATATATATATGTATACATATATGTTGTAGATATGAGATCTTGGAAATGTCTATGATGATCAATGAACGTTCGTCAAGGTCTATCCTCAGCAAAACGACTTCTGAGCCTATGACTTGGGTCAAACTCGCAACCTTCTGATGACCAGTGAGACGCTTTAACCATGGAGGCATCAAGGCTCAGATGGTGAGTTAAGGTGAAAGTACGACATATGTTCGGCGGTGGACACACATAACCCCAATCTTCCTGTAATTATACCCTTTGTCTATGCTTACATTCTTGCATGTATTGATACTACGGAGAAATGCGAATTTAACGATTTTGCTGAGAATTTCCTACTCTAGTCCTCGTTTTTCAGGGTTTTACTACCCAGTTTGCTTATTTGAGAGAGAGCTTCCACCTTGGCCTCGGTCGTGTATCTTAAAATAAAAACCTGATATGCCCTTACGAAAATCCCACATGGAATTTCACAGTAAACAATATTTTATATGTGAAATTAAATTTCATAAAATGATGTTCCATTTCATTTGTGAAATACATGTTTCGTAAACAACGATCTCACATGTGAAATTTTCAACCAGTTCATTTTACACGTGAATTAGGTATTTCATATATGAAAACGTTCCAATATATGTTTTTAGCATGTGAAATGGCATGTGAAATTTTTCTAAGAGGCGTTTTCTATGCTCACCTCTGCTGATGTCAGTTTCACAGACATAGGTATGGTTTTCGGCACAAGTTGTGGAAATCCAAACTGCATGGTTAGTCCCCAGGAAGAGCGTGGCACACCTTTGTGCTGGAGAGCTGGATTTAGGTTGAACTACGCCAATAGCTGCGTAGTTTGGTACAGAGTTTAATAGCTAAATGTTGTCGAGTTCTCTGGTTTTCTCAAGCCAAACCATGCAACTTCATTAGTTTCAGTAGTTAGGTTCGACAGCACAAATTCGTTTTCTTCTTGCGTCGAGATTTCAACAAGAAAAGCCTTAGATTTTCGGCATTCTCTTTGCGCAGCAGCAAAAGATAATGATGATTTAGAAACTTGATAACACGAAGAATTGAAACTTTCCCATCCGTCAGGACATTCTAGTTGGGGGAAATATGAGTATATAACGGTTTAGAAATGCGTAAGAAATGATTAGGAACTATATCTAGGATTAGTATAATTATACAGGTAATTACCGAATGTCTAGCGTGGTAATTATTGGTAATCTGTTCTATGAGTCGGGCACCCTGACAAAATATTGTCTTAATAATAATAATAATAATAATAATAATAATGATAATGATAATGATAATGATAATGATAATAATAATAATAATAATAATAAATAGGTAGGCAAGATGTTTCGGCATCCTCAGGGAGTGGCGCCCCTGCCTTGCCAGCTGGGTAAATGGGTGATTGAAAGCCACTGCTTGCCTTAATTGGCCGTCAGTGGTAAGCAACCTCACCTAAGGTGTTGGCAAACCTTCCCTGTTAGCCCAAGGACTAGTAAATCCTTCTGACTGTCCTGATGTCCTTTACCTTAAATGGTTGAGTGAGCCCAGGACACTTACGTGTCTGAAAGGAACTCTCCTAGTCTAAGAACAAAATAGATCACATTATCCAACTTCAGCTATTGGACTGGCGTCTAGCTTGCCTTAATTGGTCGGCTTTGCGGAACAGACCCTTAGAATAGTCTGAGAGGAAGTGTGATGGTTATTGAGGAAGTCTCATGATTTATAGGTGCAAAGCACCAGCTCTTGACCATGCCCAACCAACGGAATTGTGTATGTGAGACTGTGGTGTAAAATGGCATTAACTACTCACGATGTTTTTCACTTTGTGATTGCCATACCACTATAATTTATGGGACATGTGCCCACTTTGGCATAATATGGCAATGTGGGCTAAACGACCTCATTGGCTCGTATGAGCTGACTTTCCTCAATAATAATAATAATAATAATAATAATTGGCCAGAAAATTACGTCATCATCCTTGATATTCACCTACAGGTGATTATAACAGTAAAGGCTTAGAAACAAGATAGCAGCTTCCTTTGTAAATGCTACTGAGGATATTTGAAAAGTTCCAGTTCACTGTTTTCTTTCGACAACATTCACTGAACCCAGGCGCATGATTGTTAAATATAACGAAGTATCTAAAAGACAGACACCCACACAAAGTATGAAACACTCTCCGAAAAGGATCATCGTATAAATTCCAAGTTTTGAGTTAAGTATTCAAGAATAAACTCGGGTGTCTTTCATAGTTTGAGTTTTTCTTTACTTTCTGAAATTGTCAGCGTGTAATGGTTTTCTGGCTAGAGTGCAGTTTAGAGCACTCAGTGAACAGATATCTGGAATACTAACTGGCCAATGAAATTTGAAGCCAAGATGACCCCCCAAGGAGAACAATTTTGTACGTCAGTTTTAGTCTCACACGCGACATTTTCATTAGAGTTTTCTACGAAAATTCGCACAAAATATTTCTTCAAAAGACAGAAATGATTTTAAGAATTTGAAATTTATTTCAACAAAATTAAACCTAGTTACAAATTATATACATTCACGAAAATAAATTACCAACATATCGAAAAATCCGATGAAACTGTCTCAAAAAATTACTTAGGCAAACTGGTAAACGCTCGTCTTCTTTTTACCGTTAGTTTGCCATCTTTAGACAATTTAGCTCATTTCTTAGGCCACACGGTAATAGTGAATCTTTATTAAAACTCGAATATGTAAAATTGGTCCAGTAATATTTCGTCTGAACGCTTTTTCCATAGCTAGGTATGTTTTCAAAGCCGAACTAAACAAAAACTGAAGATTAAAGTCCGCGCAAAGGACTGGAACTAACGTTCAAGACCACGAAGAAGACTGAAACTGATGTTCAAAATTTCCCTCCACAGGCTTCACTTTTTGCCCAGCCAAATGACTGAGAGTTAGCATTCTGAGGACCCACCTTGCCCCTGGTCTTTATTGTGGGCTCAGTTGGCAAGCAAGACAACATTTGGTAGGAAAATTATGCATGCCAACGGATTTGAAAGCATATATACATTTGATGATTTGAAATGATTGCAACAGAAAGTATCGTAAAGGGAAAGCCACTTACTCTCTTATTATCTTCATTCAATTGGAGTTCGGGTTCGGGTTCGGGTTGTGGTTGAGGTTAGGGTTAGGGTTAGGGAACTGCCGACGAAGGACGATTGCTAGAAACGCCATTGTCTTCTTGTATGCGCCGGCAGTTCCCAGACCTTATTCGACTCTGTAAAGATGACATAATTTGTACCTGCCATGCTGCAGCACCTGAATTCTTCAAGACAGTAGAGGAAGTTACAAGAAGATCGGTACAGCCCTGTGGCATAATACCCAGGCTTCTTGCATGTCACCAATCCAGCTTTATCGTTATCAAATTCGCGCCAATCGTTTTCGCTGTAGCAATTTCCATATTTAAGGGGGTGGTTTTGTGGTTTGCAACATCTTGCCTCTTCTATGTGATTCACGTTCTGACCTTCGGAGCGGTATAGCCCATTTAGGAAATATCCCTGAGGAAACTCGCTATAAGAATTTAGCCTTGAAAAATAAATACTCATGAATTGGTTGCCAGAACTCTGGAATTCAGTTCACTAATCCATTAGGCTATATTATCGCAAACAAGTACATAATAGTAATTTACTTATCGAGATCACACGGTAAAAACTTAAGGTAGTTCAGCGGACGCTTGGATACCACTGACCTTTTAGGGTTAGAGTTAAAATTAGGGATAGGGTTAGGGATAGGGCTAGTTTGTGCGTAGATTTGGGATAGGGGAAGGAGTAAGGGCAGGTTTACGTTCAGGGTTAAAGGTAGGGGTAGGTACATTGAGCCCGCAACTGCCTAATCAATTCAGGAGCATCTGCTAAACTGTATTTGATACAAATTTTAAAATGTCTCGGAAAATTAAAATTTGTAAATATTTTAATTTTTCTTTTCGTTGTTAAAAAATAGGATAAGAATCATCATGGGGCTTCTTTTCTTTAAGCAATTACCGCAAAACTCAACATACAAAAATTAATTCCATAATTTAAACTGTCCATAAAATGACCATACTTGCCAAGACTCAACCGCCAGTTAGCACTTGTGCAGTTTGACTTCTCGGAGGTATGTGGACTGATAGCTTTACAGCATTGAGCTCCTTCAAGATTGGATATGAAATCGTCCTCGAGAAACCGCTCATGCGATCTTTCCAAACCATTGATATAAGGATGAGAAATCAGGCAATTGGACAATCCTTTCCTGTCAAAACTGGCAGACCAATTCGCCTTGAGACACAATATCAGTTCTAATAATTGGAAAAGAAATGCAGACATTTTCACTTAAAAGTAAGTTATGATATAGAATGTTTTTAATCGCATCTATTTCATTGATGTAATGATGCTTTTGACCGGTGGTGGCCAGGACTGCTGATTTTTAGGGCCGCCGAGAGGTTTTGTGGGGCTCAGGACAAAATATCGAGTTATGGCTCTTAATAACGTCATATATGCAATAAGCCCCCGTCCTTGGGGCCCCCGTCCCCTTTTGGGGCTCCAACGCTCTGAAACACCGTTTCCCTATATTTTGAGGGGAGTAAGTATTGCTCTAACCCAACTGCAGTACGTTATGTCACTGTTTTTAATCTTTGTTACATCAAAAACATAAAGCTCAAACATTTTAGGGAGCCCCTATCCAGTAGGGGGCCTGGAGGAAGTTGCCCCCCTCTGCCTCCCCCCTCTCGGCGTTCCTGCTGGTTTTTCCTGGCTGGGATAATGTTTAGTGACATTTAGTCTTCTTTCCCTATGGTGTAAGAGGTGCAGGAGCTGCTAGCTAAGATAATGAAAAACGCAAACAGCGTAGATGGTATTTACATTAAAATTGTTATAAAATGAAAACTTTCCTGTACTCGTTATTCAGGAATTACGTTTTCGTTCTGGTGATGGGGAAAAAGACATTTTATGCAGAATGTGAATTACGACTGTATCACCCAACAGAAAATAAATGTTGTAGAAATATTTAAAAAAATCATTTTAGCTTAATCATTATTCCATTCATTTTTTTAAACAAATATATTTGTTTATTTTTGGATAAAGCATTTATTTCAAGGCTATCGCTTCACAATATTCCCAAAAAAGTTCTGTATTTCTGATTTCCTTTTACTGACACTCATTCTCTTCAAATCCGCACCCAGACTCTCAGTCTTTGTTTCTTCTGCCTTTTCCCACGTAAACATTCGTTTCGTTTTTCGCGCAACAAAGTGTCTTTCTCATTTTTTCGCCTTTAAGGACAGAATTTCCAACGGTTTTAGGTCTTATGTTGCCTGTACTGCATTGTATGTAGGTCATACGACTCGCCATGTACACACACGAGTCTCGGATCGTTTGGGAATCTCTGCCCTTACTGGCGAAAAACATTTTAAAATTTCAGCATCCGGTGTTCTGTCACATCTTTCTTAAATTGGCCACTCTGTTTCTCTTGATAATCTCAAAATTCTTTCTTCTTGCTCTTCAACGTTTGATCTTCTGATAAGAGAAAACCTCTTAAACCTTCTTCAAATGGCAATCTCAGCCCTGTTCCTATTTCGTTATTTTAACACTTTTATTTCCCACTTGTAAACTTTCTGTAACATGCTACTTCTAGCTATACATTTTTTCATTGTAAAATTCAATTACATCCACACTCTGATTAAGCTTGGGTGACGCAACGAAACGTTAGTGCATTTAATAAAACTTTATTTTATCTTTTAATTATGGCTTTATTTCGAGTTTTGTTCAGGGCACTTATACTTATATCTATTTCGTAAAGAATTATTGTTTAGATTTTAGTTTATCTCTTTTATTGAGAAATTAGTTTAACGGTGAAGTTGAGCTAGGATGGGACCAAACTGCAACAACAACAGATAATTAGATAATAAGAAAAGGGGTTCAAAAAAATACCAGGAAAACCTCTGTTTGGAAATAAATTTACAAGCACAGGAAAAATTCAGACACATTCATCGACAAAGCTATACCACTTGTCAAAATCGATCTGTTCTTACCTTTTGAAACTGTTTCCTCACAGATGTATTTGTATTGTTTTGAACATTCTTGTGCCATCCACGTTCGGCCTTTTGTGGGTCTCGCAGCAATGCATCCTGTTTTGGAACGAGAGGCAGTTGTACTATCCCAAGCGAAAAAAGAACCTCGCTCTTCGCCTTCTTGAGTTAATTTTCCATTTGCTTGACGTCGTAAACCCAGCCAAATTGTGTTTTTAACTGCATTCCCACAAAATTGTTTTCTGCTTTGGTGGAAATGGTTGCGAGATGAGAGCCAGGGTAGCGGCGGCAATGTTCTCTGGCTGAATCCCAGTTTATGGAGTCTTTCGAACCGAATAAAAAGGAGGAGCAACCAAATTGGTTCCATTGTAGCTGGGAACCGACAGTGGCGTAACCCAACTACTGGGGGCCCTTAGGACATTTTCATTCGGGGGGCCCCCCGTCACCACCCTCAGTATCGACGTAATTTGAAGACTTTAATCTCAATTGTTTTTACAGATTCATCGGGGGCCCCTTAGAGGTCGGGGGCCCTTAGGAGTTGCTCTAACCCTAACCATAGTCCGTTACGCCACTGGCAACCGATGATATCTGAACGAACAAAGAGTAGAACACATTCGTTATGAATTAGATTAATTAACGCTATGTATATAAATGCTAGGAGACACGGTACAACCATTGAACTCTAAAAAAATGCAACGATACCTTCAAACTGTACGTAGAAGCTAACATGGAGGGTGAAATGTAGGTCAATTTTGCAGGTGATCGCAGTCCCCTTCGCGATAAAACACGCAACGTATTGCAAAAAAACTGACCAAAATTTCTGGGGTTTTTGAGAGTTCTCTTTTTTAACCTTCGCAAGTAGAGGATAATGTCGGCTGGACTGCAAATTTATCAGAACTAACCGTCAATGAAAAATGAAGATTCAATGCAATTTTTTTACAAACGTGTTTCTGATCAACATGGCTCCCCCCATTTCGCTTCATTCAATCGTGAGGACAGGTATAAAGAGGTATCGTCCCAGTCTTTTTTGCGTTCAATGGGTAGAACACTGCCTGCGACATTGCAGCAGTTACAGTAAATACCATAACCCTGAAGGAGGCTTTATGAAGATGGACAGAACGGGGCAAGACGTAAATACACTTCGAATGTTTTTATGCTCCCAAAAAAAGAAATAGTTTGAAATTTGGCGTGTTAGATTGAGTTATGGATGCCGTAGGGAAGTTTGAAGGACACAAAAGAAGGCGTAAGAGTTGTTCAAGATGGTAACCGAGTTCAACTCTAAATTTTTGATTGCCCTCCAGACATCTCAAGCGCATCCACAACTTAATGGAGCACGCCGAGTCACGGACCGTTTCTTTTATGACATAGATTCAAACACAAAATGTCGGTGAACAAACTTTATACCACCGATTGAAAATTACTTTCTCCCAACGTAAGCCAAATATTCAGAACAACTTTGATTGGGTGCTTGAAGTACTGGTGATCCTCCTGGCCTTAGGCTTTTTTCTCAATAATCATTTACAAAGTGACTTCAGTGACTCGAAGTAACTCGATTTTTTTTGTATTTCGAATTGTTTTTCCCGTGCACTTTTACATTGGTCAATGGATCGCCCACGGCAGTCAGTCAGAAACAGCGTAATACTAAATCTATATTATAAAGAACAGTTGTTCACCGAAGTAGAGGTGAATGGTGGTGGATATTTAGGTGAATAATTTCTATAGCATATACTTTGCAAAAATGTTTTCATCGATATTTTTTTGAAATTTTTACAATTTTACGGATGTCTGCTTGTCGCCCACTCATTTGTAAACCAAACATTTTCAAACACATCCCGAGTACATTTATCGCGAAAAAATAAAAGAAATACATATCTTTTAATATTTAGTCCCCAAATTTCGTTGCTTTTTTTGTGTTGTGTGGCACGGTGACTTCGTTTAAAAAAATAGTTCTTCTGTAACGTAAACATAACTAGACGCCATTTTGTTTTCCTCGGAGGTGGATAGTGCAGGATATTCCGAAGTAGAGGAACCAATCATATTTCGTAAAAAACACTATTTACCTGCGAGGTATATGCTAATATCCAACTGTCGGTTAGGCCTGGTTTTCACTGGTGACATAAGAACAAGCATAACATAAGCAAACGCAGTGAGTACTTTATGGTCAGCTGAAGTCTTTGTACTTCACTAGCGCAAAAGCATTAATCTACCATGAAGTACCCACTGCAATTGCGTATGTCGTTATGATTATGTCGCTAGTGAAAATCAGGCCATAATCATTCTTTATTATTTTCGGGAAACTGTGTTGAAACATGAATACAACTACCAGAATGCCTTTCGATATCTTGTTTATCATGTTAATCGGAGCAATTGTGTTTCCATTCGCTTTGGGAATTCAATGTTTGTATGACAATGAAAAAACTGCAAAGTTTTCTGGTAATTGTATTAGCTGACGTAGGGGAAACCGGCTATTAAGATCAGATATCCAATCTACGTCTCGGTAATGATTTCTTTTGTGTTTTGCTCATGAATTGTCAATGAGTTTCAGACATGTTTATCAATCACTGCTACTTTGTTAATATTCTGTGAATAAGTTGCAAAGTTAGCCACGAAACGTCAGATTCTATTAAATATTTCCATAAGCATAAATAGTGAATATCTCATCTCCGCAAACCATGCTGGGTATTTATATTCCTGACAAGATTACGATTCCCGCCTGGTCAATCGTCTTAAGTGTCCAAGTGAACAAATTCTGGGTTTGATGACCTGCAATAGGCGGAAACCAACAAACCAGAAGACAGTCATTCACAAATCCGTTTTAACTAGAATTTCTTTTGAATTTCACAGGGAAGCAACTGATAATTCCCTGATAGAAATTTCACATGTAAAAAACATATGGAATTGGAAGATTTTCATTTATGAAATTCTCATCTCACATATGAAATGTGAGCGTTTTCACATATGAAATCCCTACCTCAAATTTGAAATGAGCTGGGTCAAAAATTTCACATGTGAAATCTTTGCGTACCAAACATGAATTTCAGATATGAGAACGAACATTCACCTCTAAAAATTAATTTTGCATTTAAAATTTTCATTTCACAAATTATGGAATTGAAACGATTCACAAATGAAATATTTTCTTATGTGAAATTGCGTGTGGAATTTTTGTCAGGGTTGTTATGAATATTGCTAACCATTCGTTTTTGATTTTGCTTTGAAATAGAAATGTGTATGCCATGAGAGCTACTGGAAAACATGCCAACAATGAACTATCCGAGAGCATTAGCCACTCAGCTACACATGCATCTACGTGAAACCAACTAGGTAAGATAAATTCTTGACTTTAAAATGGAGATAATTTGATATGTGAGTACTCCATAACTGCCGAATTATATTCAGGATAACTGTGATTGTTTTCTTGTTAATTGACATACACGGGAAAGGTAGCTTGAAATGAATTTTTGCAATTTGACTTCGCAGCGTGCAATATTTAGGACATCTGCTGAATACAACTACCAGGATGCCTTTCGAAATCTTGTTTGTAATGTCAGTCGGAGCGATCCAGAAGTTCGGCGGTTTGCACGGCTGAAGGCTGCATGTGCTCATAGCCTGGAATGTGCGGGCGAACAAACGGAATGGGGTCGTATTCTTATGAACGTTTCGAACTTTACTTCGATCTGAGTAGAAGAATTTGGTTCTTAGGCAAGATTCAGGAAAATGACGCCGAGCAATTTAAAAGAATACCTAAAGGAACACGCTATTAGCATATGCAAAAACGGTAAACGGGGCATAGGTACTGCTCTTTTATATGTGCAACATGCATAACATACCGCATCTCTGACTATCTGAGTATATACACCCAATATCTGAGTATACTTTTAGATGTTACATTTTATCAGCAAAAAAGAAAGGAAAAAAGATACGAGTATAATGTCGTAATCGTGTACTCGATCCTTCAGTCTGCAAACTTGAATTATAGTTCGTTGGATGAACGCTTTGTTGCATTCTAAGGTAATATGACAATTGACAAGCATACTGCGTGAGCCAGGTGTTCATAACGACAGCGATATAAAAATGGGATGCAGCGTAGGCAGCATAAAACAGCACAAAAAGTTAAAAGATTGGTAGACTGCCGAATCTATGATGAAGATTTCTAACGTTTCGAGCTATGGCCCTTCGTCAGATGAGTGAAACGAGTTCTAATAGAAGAATGGTAATTAGACTAGGTGTTATACTAAAGCAAATCTTGTAAAAAAAATTAACCAACGAAATGTGAGAAATAAAAACAAACATGTTTGTTTAAAGTGTTACTTTAAATCAAACCACACTGATTGATGCATGTCACATAAGCGTAAAAACGTCATGTAGTATACAGTCATTAATCTTGTCGTGTTTGGAACACGGACGCATTGTCTTATTTTACTTGAAAACATTGCCGGCACATGAGCAATAGTTTTTATTACTCTAATAAAAAACTTAATGAATTCAATATAGTAGTTTCAGGCCAACCTGGCCCCTTATTTTGTCCGGGCCCGCGGTCAATTTGACCCGATTACTACCCCCCTTTCGGGAGTACGGATAGACTGGCATAACATATCTTCACCTGATACATTAACTTAATGTCTTTTAGGATTAGAATTGGGGTTAGGATTAGTATTAGGGTTAGGATTAGAATTTTGATTAGTATTAGGGTTAGGGTTTTTTGCTGTCTTAAATATTTTTTTCACTGTTTAACTCGATTGATGAATGTTAGCCGGGTAGAGTTTTTGTTTCGAAGGTGGCGTTTGAATGGTGGGCTGAATTGGGTACGGTACATGGTTGGATATCTTTTATTTGTGTCATCGAGTTCCTTAAGTGCTCTTGAGATAGATATTTTAGAATGTAGGAGCTTGGGGATATCTTGAAATGATGGGTTAACGTTCGTCAAACTCTGTCCTTAGTAAAATGATTTCTTAGACCCAGACGGGGATCGAACCTGGAACCTTCTGATGATCAGTGAGACGCTCTGACCTCTTAGGTCGCACATTTATCGAAGTTGCACCTTAGCTGACCATCTGAGTCTTGGTAACTTAATGGTTAGAACGTCTCACCAGTCATCAGAAGGTTGCGGTTTCGATCTCCGTCTGGGGCTCAGAAATCGTTTTTGTGAGGATAGAGCTTGACGAAAGTTCACCTGTTATTTTAAGAGCTCTTGTTTGTGGAAGAGAATTATTTAGGTAGTCACAGTTTAAACTCTCCAAGTATAGTTTCCTGTTTTCTTGTTGTTTGGGCTTATCGCGTGACATCTTCAAGACAAACAATTAATAATTCAATTTGGTGGCTTGAAAGACGATAAGCACGTGTCATTAAAAGGTGTGTGTATATATATATATATATATATACACACACTATGATATCGCTCTATGGCCCTTTGGTCCATATTGAGTTCTCTACAGGATGAGTCATGCCGCTAGCGGATTTGCGCATGCTCACTAGTCTCTGGTTAGAGTGCTCTGGCATGGCGTAGATGTACCACATGCGTGGCACTTTTGAGTTGCCTATATAATGTAGGCTTCTCCATCCTGCTCGTCAGAACTGCACTGATGAGGCCCAATAGGCCGAAACGCTTCCGTCTACAGTTATATATATATATATATATATATATATATATATATATATATAAGAAGTAAAATAGACAAAATTTTTGCTGTCGCTACTCTGAGTTTCACGCGCTCAGGCGATCATCAGGCAAGATGATCAATGATCGCCTGAGCGCGTGAAACTCAGAGTAGCGACAGCAAAAATTTTGTCTATTTTACTTCTTTATTCGCTCTACTGGTATGGTATTGAGCACTCTTCATCTTCAAACCAATACTGCAACCTTTCTGGTCCTCACCTTTGGTTTATATATATATATATATATATATATATATATATATACATATACTGACTGTTGATTGCTTATATCCATACACTGATTGTTTAATATCTCAACAAACCAGGTCACAAAAACGTCATCGTTAAGCATAGCAGTCTTGCTCATGTCATGCGCAAGGTCTAGAAGCACGCCAGGTATTCATACTGTCCTTTTACGTCATTCCACGGGCACGTTATTCGTGTATCTACATTCATTTCTTATCTCCTCGTCCACAGGGATGTATTTCTGGATGTATTTCTGGATGTATTTCTGGCTCGAAACAAAAATGCAAGGCAACAGCCACCAGGCAACTCGATGCAAAGTTACTTGTTTTTGGTCACCAAACTATACTTCGGCGAAACAGTTGTCCGCTTCAGTCTTTCTCACTTGTCGGGTGGCTTGTGGATGATTATCATTACCGTATTCGACCAGTAATGTTTTCATCAGGATTTTAACACTTTTCAAGAAAGTTTAAAGCCATTTTCTTTGTGTAAATTTACTGTTTAACCCTTTGTGCTGACGTTCCGCTGAATGCTTAAGTTGAAAATACGTATGAGTTGCAGGTTTGTACGCCGTTTTTCTCTCTTACGAAGGTTTTACCGAGGAAAAAGTACGTGTTTTACTTCCCTCTTTACGTTCTTCTTTTGACAAAACTTGCACAAAGTTTGCTTGTCGTATTTTGTTGTATGTGTTGCATTTTCCAATTTTTAGTCAGCAATAAAAATGGAGAACTCGTCCATGTTTTCTTTGTTTATTTCGTCGGTTTTGCAGTTCTTTTCATCTTCGTCACCGAAGCCTTGTACCTCCGGATGAATACTTGGCAAAAATTTTTATCATAGAACATCTTAGACGTTTGTAACCAACTTTGAGATAATGTAGAATTTATAAATTTTTTTAGTCAAAAAAAAAAACTAAAAAGTATTAATTCATGAGCTGCCCCTTATGCTGGTATCCGACTGATAACTTATGAGAATGCTCGACATTTAATACTCAAAGTCTGGTCATCTAGTAATAAAAAATCTTTCTTTAAGGCAAAATGAGTGAGAAGTTTGATTGGAAAACGACACAAAATATCATGAGCGCGCAACTAATGGAAGATCTAGATACCATCATTCATTATTTAATAATTTAATTGTAAGGATGGATCTCTTAGCATTTGTTAAACCGTTAAAGGTTATTCACCCCGAAGGTTTTGTTCTAATAAAACAGAATTAAAATTTAAAACGTAAATATCGTGATAAAAAATTGAAATATAAAATAATTTCCAGATTGGATTGTTGTTAATTTGTGGCCAAATTACGCGTGGGTTTTTTTATTGCATTCACTCTTTAAGTTATAGTAAGGACAATTTCTCTCTTTGACAGTTTTGAAAAATTATCAATCTTACTCGGATTCTCGAGAGAGAGATTGAAAGAGTAAGCGAGGGTTTGTTGTTTACACGTATTTCTAGCGAGATTGTTTACTTAAAACGGGCGAAATTTTCTTTATCTAGTGTTGTGGAACAAATAACACCTACTTGTACAGTTTAAGATCATTTTGATCAATACCTTCAACAATATTCCTAATTTTATGATAAGAGATTAATAATATTCAGTCTAACGCATGCAGCTGTGGTATGTGCATATGAAATAAGCCTTAATACGTCAAGAACCAAGTTTTTGACCTCATAGAAATATTAAATAAAAGACTTTTGTGTTGAAGATTGAAAAAAAGAATATCTGAAAAGAAAAGCGTGAGCTGGTAGGCAGCAAGACGAGAGGCAAATTTACAAAAAAAATATAAATTCAATCCAGATCTAGAATACTGCAAAGTTATAATCAAAGGGAAACGGATAAATAGAGGTGCTGGATAAGGCTTGGAAATTCCTTGTTTATACGAGTTCCGAAGAGGTCGGTTTTCATGCGAATGGTTGACCAATAAACTGTCCAAGGAAAACTTTGACATTGAGAAGTAAACTGAAGAAAATTTTATTGTTTGATGTAAAAATCTTATCTTAACGCACGTGTAATAATATGTAGTCGAATTAATAAATAGACTTTGAACCGATTGACAAATATCGTCATTAACATAGTGACTAACGTTATGTCTGTAAAGATTATGAAAAATTAGGAAAATTTTGTCCGTTTAACACAGGTTTTTTGTGTCTTTATTTGCTAATTTATGTGTCCGCGTCCGCTTAATAGAGGTGTCCACTTGATAGAGGTTTCATTAATAGGAATTATATGAGATTCAATTCGGTACTTTACAAAGTGTCCGCTTAATACAGGGTGTCCGCTTAATGCAGGGCCGCTTAATACAGGTTTGACTGTATTCAATTTATCGCATGGCAGCAGTTCGACAGTTGATACGTAAGGATATCATACGGTTTCGAGTGCGATTTGAGTCCTTTGAAAACTAACAAGTTTGAATTAATTAATTAATTAATTTTAATTAATTAATTTTAATTAATTCTGAGCTGCACGAGAACTGAAACCATACGATTTTTTGATGATAGTACAAAAGCAGAAACTCGGTCAAACATTTCAATTTAATCATCATTAATGCGAACTGTGTCTGTGAGCGCGCACTTCGTTTGCATCTTTGTGATAAAAACTAATTTTTCACATTCAATGATATAAATAACTCAACAACTCAATTGATTCGACAAACAATTCTCAAAACAAACCAAAACAGTGAGTTAACTAGGGGTATTTCAACCCTTTGTATTTGTATCAGAAGTAAATTTTACAGCTCTTGGCCAGTCAAAAATGTTATATTTTTCTTTTGTTTTGTTAAGTCAAAATATGATTCACCTGGGAGGGGGTTTATGGGGGGGATGGGTTAGAGATTATCATGGTTGGGATAATTCCTCGTTACACAAGCAGTCGAACCCTTAGAGTGCACCTAACTTTTTCATGTATTCAATTAAAATTTCTCGAGGCGTTTTATAGTTTTTTTGCAGTGTTTCGATTTGATTTCAGAGTCATCCTTGATTATCATCTCTGGGGATAGGCATGGAATCTCTCGTGGACGAATATATGAAGAATTCTGAACTATTTGCCATCAACATCAGTTTTAATTATTTTACTCTAGTTAACGCCACACAATTTTACTCTTCGAAGGAAGACATTCTGTTTGGAAAAGATTCATTAAGAATTAAAAAGTCGATTTCCCGTGCTCGTATACTGTGATCTAAACTTGCGAAATGTTGCGTGACTTGCGAAAAGTGTGTAAAAAGATTTCAGCCGCTAGTTTTAGCTTTTCGAAAGTCGAGCCACATCACAAGTGTTTCCATAGATCAAAGTATCCAAGTACGAAAATCCATTTTGTAGGTTTTTTTGGGGTTTTTTTTGGAAAGAACGACATGTGAAAAGATCCTAACTTCAACGTTGCGTTGATTAAACTAGCAACTCTTCCAAAATCATGAACTGCCAGTTAGAGACAACTCTAAACGCGCACAAGCATCCATTAACGTTCCTCATACCTTTTATAAAATATTAAGACTGAACGTGGAACACAGGCGCAAGCTTCAGTAAACTTTTAGTGGGAAATTTCATTTTTCATAAAGGAGTATATTGTTCTAAGTTGCTTTCATAGCTCAACTGATAGATTAAAGTGATGCGAAGATGCGAGTTCGAATCCCGCTCAAGTCAACTCAATTTCTCAATTTGATTTTCAATGTGTAGGTAAATCAGGAACGTTTTCCATTATATCACCCAGAGGATGATCCTGAAATAGAATCGAAACACTGGACATCCTCGTGGATAATCGTTAGGTTGTCGTGAGAATCTCATGTGCTCTTATCAATCAATCAACCAAGCATTCTGTTCGAAAAGCCGAAGATAAGAATTCGAATTTCATACAACTGTACAAGTCAACTCAATTCTTCGAGCACCTTCGCAGACTAGGTTAATCATGAAATTTTGTCTTCATGTTACCCTAAGAATAATTCTGATATGCTGTTATGATTCCTTTGAAAATATGCAAATTCCTTTATGAGAATTCCATTCAAATGACAGTGGGACGTAACTGCTATGAAAAACGTTTAATCCGCAATGCAGAAACTATAATAGACCAAGGTATATATCATGAGCCGTGAGCGTTAAGTTGTCACGAGAATCTCTTGCAATTATGTTAGAATAAAGAGCAAACAAAAAGCCTTAAAACTGGAGAACAGTCGAATTTGGCCTTTTTTATGTATTTCAAGTATCACAAGTGACTGGAAAAAAGTGCTGAATGAAACTCTTGAATTTTTTGTGCTGTTTCAATCTTCATTAGACGGGTATACAGTTCCCAATTGACTCGTTAGCTCAACCAGTAGCGGTCCAGAAACCTGAAGGCACGAGTTCGAATCTCGCTCAAGTCAACTTAGTTTTACGAGTTGATATTTAAAAATATCGGAAATATAAGTATCTTAGTAGAATTTCAACGCACTATTTCAGATAAATTGCCTCGGCATCGACAGCAGTTTTTTCGAGAAAGTTTATGGTCGTGATATCGTGTGTCAGTTTATTTGGCGAACGTTGTCACTGTCAGTCAACTGGTCGTAGCATTAATGACTTTTACCTGAATTGCCGTACAGTTTTCAAGGGGAAGAGACCAAGGGAACAAGCTGAGGGCAGACGAACACCATCAGTTGGAAGGAAATCAATGGGGATTATGGATTTTTAAAAATACCTACATTTCAAGATCACTTTGTTGTATTCTCTGCATTCACTCAGGCCAGGAGCTGTGAAAACAGCGGATGGTGCACGAAAGTCATGTTTCCAAGGACTCAAGCAAAATCCTGTTTGAAGATTTTCCAAATAGCTCGTAGAAGAGATGTAACGCCATGTAGCAACTGACACAGAGCCAGCAGATCCATCACAATTGTTCTCCAGGACCAATTGACGATTGGCGGCGTTAAAGTTCAAACATTTCCCGGTAGATACTTCTTGAATGGCACGATTTGTTAAGAAGCGGAAACGACCTGCAAAGCGTTTGGTGGTGAACTCCAGAAGATCGAGTTTGTCTGGGGGATAATAGCCATAACGACGTAAGTAGCCGTATCTGTTGTCGATTGTTTTAACCGTGAAGGTACGGAGGTTATCCTGAAATTCGTCTACAAACATAACAATGTTTTAGATAGAGCAATATTCTGCAGTTTTTGTTCTGCGTCGGTTAATTGTTTTCTGTCTAAGTGGCTTTTCTGTTGTGCCCCAGTTATCCTACCTCTGTTTTATGGAAATTACATTTTAAAAGCTAAAAACTAAATAAAAGTAACATAAAAACTTATTTATCCCCTCGCCCACCGCGAGGGTATTAATCTCAACGTGCTTTGATTTTCGCAGTGTCTATGTTTGTCCCCTCGCCCACCGCGCAGAGCGTGGTGCGAGAGCTGGAGGCCCGAACAGACTAGGGTAATTATCTCGACTTGCGTTGAGTCCATTTACTCGTGTGGTGACTAGGGTGAAAAATTCGGTAGTGCGTATCTATGTTTGTATGTAGGTATATATCCGTGGATTCTGCACACTTAGGTACGGCGAGTGCAAAATTGGGAGACTGGGGTCAAGATTTAAGGATATTTATCTCGTTTCTTTTTTGGATTGTTTGCACCTCTACAGAGTTGTTTACATCATTTAAACACTGAAGCCAACTAATAACGTTTTAAATGAGTAAATACGGAAGCAAGAACGAAATGGCTTTCTTTAAAAAGAGTAAGTGGTTGGCAATTGCGGCTGGTTGAACTTCTTGAGGCCATCTTAGTTACTGGATAATACACGATTCGGATGTTCAAAAAGTAGTTTTCAAAATACAGCTAAAGAAAATTTACCCGACTTATCACTTTTTGTGGCGAAGCTTTGAGCTGGTTCTTCCTGATGAATTTCGATAAAAGCTAGGCATTAAGTTCGTTTCCCACGAGGCGAATTTTGTCCCACTAATCGACTTTTTATTGTTTGAATTGAATAGATACATCATTAGTTCCAGCCGAAAGCTCACAAGACAAAAGAAAAACTTGTTTCGCGCGAAGAAATTCGTCTAGTCGAAAACGCCCTTTAGGGAACTCGAGCTGGCGCTTGTTGGCTAGACATTTGAGGAGCAACTCATTGTTTACGACATTCTTCGCTGATGTTGAATGGATGCTGATTTCTATGAATCGAGTCTTTTCATGTTCTGGTAACCACGCACTTAACTATGCTATATAACTCACAGGTATGTCCAAATGTAGAAGTTTTAAAATAGAGGTTTTGAAATCAGAATGGTCCGTTAATCTTCCTTGCAGGCCATTGTTTTCAGCAGTTTTCGAAACTAGCTTCCCGACGTCGTTCTTCCCTATCTCCTTTTCGATATTCGACCAGCAACTGCTTTCTTCTCTACTCTAAAACTTCTCGAGAAGGTTTAAACTCGTCTTCATTCACAAAATTTGCCATTGAATCCTTTAGAGGTGCCTGTGAATACTTGGTTGACAAGCCGTTAGAGTTGCGGGTTTATAAGCTTCATCATTTTTCTTTTTTATTTCATCGAAAATAAACATAAGCAGAAGATTTAAGCACGGAAAAGCTACGTCATTTACTTCTTCCAGCTCATTCATTTTTCAAAAAAACTTTTACCAGGTTTGACTATCGTATTTTGTCTTTTTGTTTTGTATTTTCCGGTTTGTGGTCTGCAGTAAAATTGTAGAACTCTTTCATGTTTTCTTTGTCGATTTCGTAATATCGTTTCATCTTCGCCATAAAAGTCTTATATCTTATATCTCTTATATCTCTTGTATATCTATCTTTAAATAGTAATCTCAAATAAGTAAATCTTTATAATAGTACCTCCTATGCTTTTGTATTCAATTTTGAGGTAACGTAATATTCTTCAATTCTTTAATGACAAAATGTCAAAAAAGTTTTCAGTCACGAAAAGTCCGTAGTGTTGCTGTTCGACGTGTAAGCTGCAGTGAGAACGGTCTGTTTGGTCATGTAATGAAAAATCTTACTTTAAGGCGAAATGAGTGAGAAGTGTAAGTGGAAAACCACACGAAATACTACAAGTAAGCACCTGATATGAGGTCTTCGTCCAAGCATTCATTATTTTAATTGTAAGAATAGATCTGTTAAGCCTAGTTTACACTAAGGAAAATAACGAGGTAACGGAGCCAGGCGAAATCAAAAGGCACTCAGTTTCTATCAATATGTCGATAGGGTAAATTAAGCAACATAATGAAAGGAAAATAACATGACAATATGAAATTAAGGACATGAGGAAAAACCTGATCTTTCGGTATTGTAATGTTCAAGTCGTAATGTCGTTATATCGCTGGCGGTATTTTCAGCATTTGTAATCCATTTGTAATCTATTCTTACCAAACGTTTAAAACAGAACTGACGATTTTAAATCTAAATATAACGACTAGCACTTTATATATAAAAAAGTTTCCAATTGTTCTTGTTATTTTGTGGCCGAATCATGGCTTTTTCTCAGCCGTGAACTGAATTGGCTAGTTACCTTCACCTTAGAAAGTAAGCTATTTAAAAAAGAAAGAGGGAAATGATTGTGGATTGGTCAAGTTGACGTGCCAATATTATTTGTAGAAAGTAGCAGGAGATTGAAAGCAATTGCACTATTATATATAGTTCTCTCTTTGTCAACTGTGCACTGTTGAATATCACTGAAACAAATCTCCAGTGAAATTGTACTTGCATAGAAGTTTTTCATCTTTCGTAATACCTGCAGTTCATTATCATCAAAGACTGGCTTTGAGTTCCTGAATTGAAATACATTCTACGTTCGTTCCGCCTATGTTGTTCGAACTATAACAAACAAGTGTTTGTCTTCTTTCATCAGTATCGAACATATAACCAGCGTTAGAGTCTTTTCAAACATTCAGTTTTCCATCTGAATTCCTGACACAGTTCATGGCACACAGAAACTAAGATACATGAGGCAATGTTTGTGCACGATTTATATCAGAAAACTGACATGACAAAGGTAAAAGAGACAGGAATATTATATGATATTTTCTTATCAATTGCTGACAATACGAAAGTAAGAATGATGAAGTTGTATGGGACTCACCAGACTGTGCGACGACTTTAAGAACGACAACCAAAGCAAGTCCGATCTGTAATAAAGAGCTCATTTCCTTAGCGTTATTTCAAGTAAACCTAACGTTTTTTCAGTCCAAGCTAAGTCCAAATGATCATCACAATATCAGTTTAAGCGTGGGAGACTGAAGTATTTGAGGCTGTTGTGACATAAAATCCATTATATTATTTAAGTTGTTTCTTGCAGAAAGATTTCGGTTGTTATGCTAGGCTTCAGGCAACGCTCAAACAACGGAATACTAATAAATTATTCGTTTCTAGGTCTTCTCCTTCTCTTTATGATATACTTGATTACGAACTACGATCAAGCAAGAAATGGTTTTGATAGAGTCTGACCGTTTACTTTGAAATTTTTCTTGGTTTCTGATCTCATCTTCCGTTCGTGATTACCACTCGTTCGTTCGTAAAACCAGCATCGTTCGTTCGTTCGTAAACTGCAGAATTTATTATATTTATAACATTTAATTCTTAGCAATATATATATATTTCTATCGATAAATAAGACTAATAACGCGTAATTAATATGGATATGTGGAAAATTTCACTCAACAAGTTTAAAAGACTCAAATGGTTTACAAACTCGACTATTTACAAAAAAAAATATAATATATACAGTAAAAGCACGCGCCATTTTTTCTTCTTTGGAAGGAAAAACGTTCATGAAGTACGCAACGTCACACCGCACAGAAAAACATCAGGTGCTCAAAAACAAAAAAACATCGAAAGAACGTTCGGGTAGGGCTTTTGAAAAACAGTTTCTTTTGTAACACTCAGTTTTAAAGATTCTTTTAAGCCGGAGATTATAAAGTTCAAGCTTGGAAAATCAAATCGTTCCAAACCTTGTATGTGGAGTTACTTCCTCTGATATTGTCTCAAGTTCTAACAATTAAAAGATCGTAGGCGTTTTGCAGTGGGTCGTCGACAACCGTCGAAACGAAACTCAAATCGTGAACATCCTTTTCAGAGCATAAGGCTCTTGTCATTGTTTCTTCTTGGATACAAAACAAAATACAGTGAGTGTAATGTACTGCACAAGTTTGGTACACAACAATAGGCTGTTCTAGCTATTACCCAAGTGTCTGAGGCACGACAAAGATCAAGTTGAGATGAATTCTTGTGACCTTCTGCTGAGATAACAGTAATATTTTGCTTGCGATGTGTCATGAGTTGATTAACTGGCCGTTGTGGAGAGGTGGTTTTGTAGATCGGATATATTTTGCTGGCTGTTGCCGCTGTCGAGAGGCGGCCGTTATGGGGAAGTTTCAATAAGAGTAAATGTATAGAACGTCTGCCGGGATGAAAAACCGTGGCCGTGATCTGGAGGTGACCGTTGTAGGGACTTTAGACTGTATTAATTTATCTGGAAAGGTGTTATAAAGTTTACCATAGCAACCGTCTTAGATGATATCGTTTACTTTGGTTACTATGGGCTTACTAATCTGGTCGTCCACAATTTTTTTTTTAATTTTTTCTCAATTTGAAACATTTGAGACATGAGAATGAAATATTTTGGTAGTAACTGGTGTAAACATTCGACTGGCGGAATTAGAGAAGACGCGTAATATGCGGGAGCGATTTGTGCCAGCTTCGTGTGACTGATATTCTGCACGGTTTCACGTGTCATTCGCGAGAAGCGCCAGAATGACACCAAGACTCAGCTGTCTGTTGAAGTGTCATTCCGTCTCAGTAAGGTTCCATTTTAATATTGTGGCTGACTGAAGGAACGTCATGTAAAGTTTGAGTGATAGTCGATCTGTCCATGGCTTTTCAAAGAACAGAGAAGTCGAAACAGTGCCATAATTTTTCGTTGTTGTTATTCGGGTATAAGTCGCATCAGAGACCGACGGAGATCTAAAGTTTAGCGTAGTTAGTTCAAAACATTTTTAAAAAAATTTTACATTGGCATTATTGAGTTATGTTGGAAAATCTCTCGCTAAGGCTATGTATGGCATTTTGGTTTTGGCCCCCAATTAAGGTTAGTATAAGTTCCCTGATTTTTGAAATGGGGGAAGGTCCATGTCAAATTCGAATATGCTTGTCTCATTGTAACTATTTTTAAACACTGCTTACATTCCATCCCAATTTTATGTGCTTAACTCAGCAGCAAATGAGCTGGAAACGTTTGTCAATGTTTAAACTTGATCAGGTTCTCAAAATGAACGAATTATCCTGGCCCAAACTTGTGGAAAGTCTAGTTTGAAGGGATTCTATGGGCTCCTATCACTTTTGGGCAACTGGAGTGTCTTACAGTGGCTTCTGCGATAAGTAGACGGTTGCTCAAAATTTGCAATTGTTCTTTTGTTACCATAAAAACAATGAATATTTTCAGTTCAGAATTGAGATTAGGAGGAAATGAATATCTGTCTACTTCTTGCACGCTCCATGCCGTGTGAATTATATTTACCAAGTTTGGAGTTGATATCGATTTTTGCTTTTGACATATTCCTTCCTCAAATTCTTGTTTATAAGGAATTTGTTAGTTGTTACCTTGGCAATCTTGAAGTTTGAGCTACCTCTGTCAAGCTCAAATATAGTGTAATAACTAGTACTACCTTACAAGTTTAAAAAACACGAGAATACTTTTCAAAGACATGTTTCGGCAAGACTTATGCCATCTTCAGTTTACAAGATGATGTTTGCAAGGCTTTAAATAAGAATTATAGAATGAATAAATTAACTAATTACAATGACAATATGTTAGATGATTAATTGCAATGACAGTGTGTTGTGTGAGGATTAACGGAGGCGGTATCAGACGATAATTACTAGCAGAGGAAGGTGTTCATATGTTGCATTTGTGTGTTTAATTCTGGTTTTTTATTTTGGATGTGAATAGCTTCTTTCAATTTGAGTGTGAAAGTGGTTTTGGCCGAGTCTAAAATTTTAAAGCAGTTAGGTGTGTAATGGTTTTTGCAGTTTATAGAGTTATTGAGGTGTTTAAAGATGTGAGAATTTCGATCAGTTAAAGTGTGCTCTTTTATCCGCGTTGAGAAATGGCGAGAGGTTTCACCAATGTAACGGGAATTACATCCTGCACAAGTAAATTCATAAACTACGAATGATTTAAGAGCTGTGGGAATCGGGTCCTTGAAACTGAAAAAAGTTTTGATTTTGAAATTACATTGGTGAAACCTCTCGCCATTTCTCAACGCGGATCAAAGAGCACACTTTAACTGATCGAAATTCTCACATCTTTAAACACCTCAATAACTCTATAAACTGCAAAAACCATTACACACCTAACTGCTATAAAATTTTAGACTCGGCCAAAACCACTTTCACACTCAAATTGAAAGAAGCTATTCACATCCAAAATAAAAAACCAGAATTAAACACACAAATGCAACATATGAACACCTTCCTCTGCTAGTAATTATCGTCTGATACCGCCTCCGTTAATCCTCACACAACACACTGTCATTGCAATTAATCATCTAACATATCGTCATTGTAATTAGTTAATTTATTCATACTATAATTCTTATTTAAAGCCTTGCAAACATCATCTTGTAAACTGAAGATGGCATAAGTCTTGCCGAAACATGTCTTTGAAAAGTATCCTCATGTTTTTTAAATTTATAACTATCCTTTTGCTAACCAGAAGTTTTGGTAGTACTACCTTCTTGGAAAGTTTAGCGGGGATTAATTAAATTGTTGTGAAACTAGAGCAATTGCAATGTTTTGGGCCATTTAGGGTGAACTACCACGTTAATGCACTGTATGAATGTTGTTCTTTGTCCTTTTAATGACTTTATATTCACCACATTTGCCTTTTTCTTTACTGCAACTTTGACAGTTTTACTTTTGGCGGGTCGACATTTGAAACTTATTAATTTAGAGTTACTCAAGCAATGACTGAAACAACACTTTCAATATAGATTACCATCATCATCATTACTTATATTCATTGTATCACGTGGAAACGCGGTATTTTCGAAAGGGTCGCTACTTTCGGAATTTTCAGACATCGCAAATTTGCCATTACTTTTGGGGAACCGCAATTTTCGGGATTCTACGATACGCTATTAACTCTTTCCAGAACAAATCGTCTCCTTTTGACGACTAAAATCGTTTGGTGTTGTCCCAAATAAAATAATGAACAGTAAGATGTGGACCGACAAGAGTTGATTGAGATTCTCTTAAAATGGTTTAAATTTCTGCTACGTTTGCCAAAAGCATTAAATTACGCAAACATTGTCTGAACTTGAAACGCAATGTTTATTTCATGCTTGACAATGATTTCCGCTGTGGCATGGTTACTGTGGTGTATTGTCTTCATCATAATCCTCAAGATTAAATGTCTGCTCATTTGAAAATGGCACTCGAGAGATCAAAATGGCTCAATGGTCTCCAACTAGGTTATCCACTATTTTCGGGAATTTTTCACCGGCCGGTTCTCCATGAGCAGCCGTAAGGTTCCCAAAGTAACGAGGTTCATTATTTCCGGATTTAGCCGCCATCTCTATCATTACTTTCGGGAGCTCATTACTTTCGAATGGTAATAATGCGTATCAGAAGTATTGTCAGACTGTTGCTTTTTATTGTAAAATGATTTTCACAAAGTGTTCCGTCGATATTGCCTTGACTGCGTGCCCACTTGTCTTCAACTGAAGTGTCTGCGGTAGGAATAAGAAGTTCCAATTTCCTCCTCATTGCCTTGGGCAGATCTTTTAGCTCTTCTATTGTTATCTATAATCTTGCAAATTAGAACAAGCCTATTTAAGCTTATCGCAAGTATACGAAAAGCATGGGTGTTTTGTACATTTTGTACATGTCCTGAAATTATTTGTGGTAATGATGGCTATGTCCATAATTAACTTGAGTTACTTATTGATAAGTTTGAAACAGACAATATAACTACGACGTGAAGGTCGTCAGTCTCACATTTCACCGAAAACTCTCCCTTATTCCCAACCAAATTTCGACCTGAGACTTTTATCAACACCAGTAAGAACAGAACACACGCAAATGACGCCACGAATTACAACACTTAATTGTAACATATTGCGCGAATTGATTTTGTTTATACGATTAAAATGCACGTGACTAGAAGTACTCGAAAGAAGCTTTTGGCCTGCGATGTGCAAACGGCCTAACAGCAAGTGCACAAGTGTCTGCACCGCAGGCTACACCTGGCGTTGGCCACGGTAAAAGAACAGAAGTTGAATGTGGACGAAAAAGAGGTCTATAACTTGCGGGTCGTATGAACAAATGGCGAGCCGTTTGGTTCAATTACAATGAGCTTCGGCATGAAAACGGTTTGTCAGAGAACAAAAAAACGTACCATCTTAGTCCTTTAGGAATCCTGTCAATGATATAAAAATACAATACTCCGTAGACGGTGTGTAAAATCGTGTAAAAAATTTAAAGTTTCGTTGCTACTGAGACTGATCTCAAAGAAATCCAACGTTTCGAGAAAAGGCTTTTCGTCAGAGAAAGAAACGTGCTCAGAACACGTTTCTTTCTCTGACGAGAGGCCTTTGCTCGAAACTTTGGATTTTTGTGGGAGTCTTGTCCTGTCTGTCCTTCGAGCAAAAACAGTAAAAGAAGACGCCTGATGTTTGGAAAGCTAAGGTAAAGTAGGGTAAAGTAAGGTTGAGAACTTTCGTGAGAATTTGAACAAAGCTATAACTTTTTAAACGAAGAGCGAAACAAAGCATCGTCTTTTCAACAGTTAGGTCAATATTTTATCCTTGTAATATTCAGACACTCAAAATTTTTCTTCATCAGAAGTGTTGACATAACTGTTTGAAGTCGAGTAAACGCCATAATATTCCATTGAATGTCTTTTAGACAATATAGATCAGGTTGGATTTATAGAAGATCAAATATTTCATTTTGATGACGTGTACATCCTCATGAAAATGACATCTTGAACAGAATATGGTGGCATTTATACTCGACTACCCATGGTTAGATTTTATGTCTACAAGATATATGTTTAGACATATGTGTACAGTCATCTAAGGTTCAGATATTTAGTGGAATTTCATATGCACTTTCGTTTAAATGCCAATAATTTTTCTCAGCTGTCTCCCTGTTGGTTCTTTAAAGCTAGATGTACGTTGATAATTCTGTATGGCAGTCATCAGGTGTGTTTACCTCAGCTATGAAAGCGTGTTCATTCTGTCGGTATTTTTTTGTTTAAATGACAGTAATAGTTCTCATAGGTTTCGTCGTTCTTTCTTTCAAGCGAGGTGTACGTTGATAATTCTGTTTGCCAGTCATCAGGTGTGCTGACTTTAGCTATGAAAGCGTGCTCGTTACCGGGGACGTTTTCATACGTTGGGTTATTTCCGACATCAGTCACTTCATGGTCTGATTTCTTTTTTTCATTTTTGTCTTTTTTGGCATGAGCTTTACGGAAGAGGCAGCCAATAACAAGGATTAGAATCAATATTAATGCAGCCAGAACTATTGTAGCTAGGAAAAACAGTTTCTCACGATTACCTAGAAAATGAAAAAAAAATGTTTGAGTTCGATAAAGACATATCAGAAGCAAAAAGACACGGAGGGAGCGAATGGGCCAACTGTAACTGTTACAATGTTTATGAGAGTTTAGGTTCGTCGTTCTGCATCGTCAGAACTTAGGGGCTGATTACATGAAAGAGGTAAGAAGTCAGAGCGACATTACTTGATATCACCGCCCGTACAAATCCTTGTTTTTGTGTACATGAGACCGATTCGAAAAATAAGCTCGGGACAATCTCGGACCGGTATAAGATTTTCTTCATGAAAACGCGAAACCTCTCCAGATCAATCATTGATAAGGGAAATAACAAGAAAAGCATTGTTGCTGGGAATAAAAACTCGGAATGCAGACTGAAATGTTTGCAAGAACGCGGCTTTCGTTTCATTCCGGTCTCATGTAAACACTTCAAAACATTTTCACTTTGGTAGCGGTCTGAATTCGTTCCGGTCTCATTTTAACCAGCCCCTCTGAAAGTAAACGATTCCAGTGTTCACATACACAAAAGGATGATGATATGCATATAATATATGAGTAAAATTAACGTATGTCAGATATAATAAAAAACTTTAAATTCTCGTGAGATTAAGAGAATACTGAAATAGTCACATGGATAAAGTCAACCTCGTACCCAAGGCCTTTACTTGGCGCTTCTCCAATCGCTGGAGGAACGCCGAGTAAAGACGCTGGGTCTGAGGTTGGGATAAAGTTAGAATAAAAGTCTGCTAGTTCAGTGGGTCCCTTGTGTGAGTTAATAGTAGGTTGCTTATTACAAATATGGTACGCTTCTTTTAGTCTGAAGTTGACAGGACCTGTATCTATGGCAATGATTTTGTCTTTATTTTATTAGTATTTTGACATTCGGTTGGGTGTTTGTAGACAGATCTTAATTCGACTTATTTTATAAGTAATTGATAGAAACGACCATATCCATTCCCAGTTTTCTGACTGCAAATTACAGGGGTGGAGGAAGCGTGTGGTAGGGTGGGCCATTTCCCGCAATAACTTTTGTCCACCAAATTATTCAAAATGAGGATCGCCACTTATGAATGTTTATGAACGCGTGCCGGATCGGGAATTACGATGGCAGTCACAAAAGTTACGACTACAACTTCAAGATTGCAGATTTTTTTTTCGATGTACATTACTTCAGAATGTGATATATTTTGTCTCGATTCGGGCCATTTTGTCATTATCGTCAGTTCGCAAATTTTACTTTGAGTACATGAAATTTGATATCGCCAGCATTCCTATGAAGCAACTGAAAGTTGTAAAATAATGAAATTTCAGTGTCGCGTATGTGCCGGAAATCCACACAGTTGTTTAAACACATTTTGACACCAGTTTTCGGCCCCCCGCCTTCCCAAGTACCTTCATTCTGCCGTCCCTTAAATTGCTAGCGTGAATTTTTGAAACTTTTACTTATTTGTCCGCAGGTATATAATGATGTAACCGACCAATTGTACAAATGTTTTCTCCATGTAAACTATGCAGCCTTCAGAGCGCTTTTTTGGGAAGTCCTTGAGTATAAAGTAGCTCGGATTTTACTTCTTAAAACTTTTTTTTGTAGCAAAGGTGAAATTTTGGACTTGTATATGTTTGCAATTGCATTAAGATTATTTTTACACAATTATGATGTTTCATTGCAATGCGGTCAACAAATTGAATGTAAAAAAAATAGATTTACTTCTGTTAATTGGACTTTGTCGAATGGAAGAAACCATAATCTCCTAAAATAGTTAAATTTTTAAAATTTCTGCCTTTTCACCATTAGCACAAGTGATGCAGCTGTAATTGCTGCAACAAAAGGAATATGTTGTTTTCAATTCAAAGACAGTAAACACCCTCAAAATAGGAATGCAAAATTACGTTTTGCGTTTTGCGAAACTTGTGGAGTCTTTAATGAGTATTGTTAATTCTAATAAGTTTTCATTATTCATTAGATGGGTTTATGGCTCCCAAAGAAACAAAAAATTGCATTTAGTAATTTTTGACAGCACTGAATTTGGAGTGAAGAAATTCCTTCCTAGTGATACACCTTGGTGTTTAATGAATGACATTACTGGCTGGGCGTGATTAAGCAGACCACGGAGTATAATCTACGTCATAACCAACCGACCGTGAACGTTTCAAGCCATATAGTTTTGTACCTCTGATCGATTGAAGTATCCAAATACGAAATACGGAAATTACGCCACATTATTATTTGGCCGGCACTACTTCCGGTGAAGTGGAGCGGTCTGATTGGCTGAGATGCTATGACTGGCAGTCATTACCTTCTTGTGATGGGCCGGTCCTTTACGGGTTCTGGTTTGCATCAGCAAATGTTTAGAGCTTGTTTTCTCCAAAGACGTGTTTTTTTATTTATTTGTCTACTTTTCTGGTTAAAGTCGTCGAGGAAAAGGTTTAACCAAGTCGTAACCATTTCGTTTTTGATTAAGCCTTGTAAAACTTTGCTGAATCTCGTTTGTTTGTCTTCAAAGTAACTGAGCAATTTTTCCGCCAAAACTTGCCGGCGTGTAAAAAAAAAACCTGCTGCATCGAAAACTGACTTTATTGGCATTGTTTTCATTCAATTGTCTAAATAATTGGTTTTTCTCGGGAATTTCCCAGGATTTTGTACTTTCTTTGTGTTCTGTGCCTGTAAAAGCGCTAAACGTCTCACTCTTTGTCACGCGAAACGAATGTAACATCTTTTTACCAGACTGAGTATATTTTGCTTGTTTAAAACAAGCCATATAGTAAACCTCTTATTAACCTCGTCCGCTGGGTCATTACTAGAAAATATCAGATGGGAGTCTTATGTACGGACCTCGCACTCTGGGCTCTGTCCGTACTGCCAAGACCCCGGTCTGATATTTTCCCGTAATGGCCACGCCCTCGGTTAAAAAGTCTTAACCCTGCCACGAGCTGTACATACCGCTTACTTCGTCACTCTCGTTCTATGTGAACTATTTTTTCAACGACATTTTAACGAAAAGTCGTTTCCCTTTGGCCTTAGCGTGAACATGCGTTCGCGAGGTAAGATTAAGAAGACAGACACAAAAAATTGTAACCTGTAGACAAGTCTTCAACAGTGATTGAGTGAGCTCTTTGAGTGAATCTGTCATGCACATTGCAGATGTATTTTCCAAAACTTTCTTTATCTTTCAATGTTACCAGGAGTATTGAGCCAGGGTATGGTTCCTGCAGTTCAACCAAGCTGCTAAGAGACTTGTTGTTTTTTTTCCAGGAGAATGTTATAGGTGGCTCCCCTTGAGCTGCACAAATCATGGTGACAGTATCTTTCTTCCTGGCCTTTATCGAGGAACTTGACAGTTCGGTCATCACTTTGAGAGGATTCTCTGTAAGTGAAAAATTATAAAGGACTGTTTACACGGAGGACTTTTACTGCTATTTTTAGCCTCCTGACTCATGCGATCGAGTGAATGGACTTGCGGATCATTTATGCCAAGCTATACGGCACAATACTTTGGTGAGTTGTTTACTCAATCACATGCTTCAGGATGCGAAAAGTCACGAGAAGAATCACTAGTGTATAAACAGCTGTTAAAGACGTATTTTTCCACTTTAAAAGGACTAATATCAGAAGTAAGGAAAATCTTGGAATTGCACAGATTGAGCAATAAAGAAGGAAAGGCTTTGTTTCAGCAAACGTGAAGCGAAATAATTTCTAAAAATCTATAACTTGTTTATGTCAAGTCTTGATGGCATTCATTGTTTGTTTATATTGTTTGAGTTGCGGTGTACCAATTGACTTATTTCTTGTTGATCGTTTTTACTTAAATACTTCAGAGAAAATCAATGCACTTCCATATCTATTTGTCACGCAGTTAATGCGACATGTCATAGAAAAACAAAGCGCAATGCTAGCGAAATTAGCGCTACCGAAATACAATAAACTTCCGTATACGTGACATGTAATTTTTCCTAAAGGTCTCATAGAAATAGTTCACGTATTTGAGAATATTGATATATTGATTGGATGGGATAAATCTGAGTAAGTTACTTAAGCTCGCCAACATTCAAACCATGTTGATTTAAACTAATCCCTGACTTGGCCCTTTTCAGAGTTTTTCAGATTGCCCGTAAAACTGAAACACGTATGAGAAGTCTTTCAGCGAAAGTGTGTGGTGCAAGCAACACCCTAAATGCGGCCAGATTTCTGCTTATAATAATAAATAATAAATTCATTAGTAACCTCGTTTGTTCGGTCCGTACTGAAAAGCATTTGCCCTCGGGTTTTTCCGTACAGACGTCGATCCATCGTCGCTCGGTCAATACGAAAACCTCAAGCAATTTGAAGCAAATACTTCTGTGTTCAGACCACACGCTGGTAAGAAATCATTGTTGACTAAATTCTACTTACTGATTTCAGTGGTTTCAAATCTATGTCGAAATGTCCGGTGGCTTCTTTTCATTCCAAATATCTCCGTTATGATCACCTCATATTTGGTTTTTGGTCTTAAGTTGCGGAGCGTTTTTGTAGAAGTGCCACAAGGAATATCTTCACTTAATATCTCCAGACCTTCTTGCTTCATTGATAATTCGTACTTCGCCTCTAGCAACCACTTATTACAAGGGATACGGTCGGCTTTCCAGGATACCCTTGCGTACGTTTCGTTCACATCTGATGCCGTTATATTGAAACCTGAAAAACAATAATTCTTTCTGGCACCACAAAATTGCCGATTGTATTTTCATCGAGTTTAATTTGATAGTGAAACCACCTTGCAATAACTGCTTACCGTGGTTTAGGTATAAAAACGTCTGAAATCGGAATACGCATTCCTGTAAATCAGCTCAGGATGTTTACGTAATGAATTCAGTATGAGTGGCCAAACTGTTGGGATTTACAACGCTAGCTGTAGTAAATCTAATATTCAGCTCGGACGCGAATATTGCATCTGTTTTTAAAATACGAATACATTTAAATGGCCCTGTTTAGTAGCTATTTTGAAAATTCAGTGAATTTTAACATAGAAAATCGAAGGGAAAAGTTCATAATTCTAATTAGTTCATGATCACCTCGGTTTTCTATGATGTACCGCGGTTCTAAACATTACTTAGTAACCCCTAGTTAATGTTGATTAATTAATGTCTTAGGGTTAATATATATTATTGCTGGGACATTAACTAGTCGTCTATCTGTACAAAAACTTAGCAATAAACATAGCAATAAAAATTCAAATTTAGTTTTAATCACCTAATTCAAGTGGTACTACACTAATGCATTCTGTATGAAGCCTCAGTTATAATGAACAAAGTAGTTTAGTTACCTCAACCTCGATAAATACGTTAGTTGTTAACTTGGGCGCTTTGCGTCTCGGTTCATCAACAACGTAGTTACCTCGCTTTCGGTGATTAACCTACAATTGTATCATCGTTACCTCAGTTTTTACATAGTTTTTCCAATGTTTTTGCATTAGTTCAACTGTGTGCATGTAGTATTATTCTTAAATTTTAAATAAATGCATGTAACAATATTCTTATAATTTAATTGTATCTTAAGGAGACACACGGCCCTTTGGAAAGGAGCTCTTCTTTTTTTTTGTTTCTTTGTTACTTTATTATTACAGCTGATAAGATTACCGTGTATGAATATGATTAAATTAAATTAAATTGAAGTGAAGTAAATTAAGATTCTTTTGTTCTGCTGAAGTTGATAAATAACTGACCAGCCTCATTAAGACGTTCATGTACTTTCTGCCCATATGTCCCCATTCCTATATGGTTATCGGGCAAGTTAAGTACTTCATTTGCAACTTCGGGTTTCGCGCCCTCAGGTTGATACATCGCTTAAACACATCGATCACGGCACGAGGGGATTAAAGCAGGGCCCCTCACGTAATTTTGCGACTGAGCCCTTGCTTGGATTTGGTTACGACTAACATTAATATATTTGGATATGTATGTGTATGTACTTTACGTATCACACAAAAGAACTCATCTATACAACCGTAATCTCACCAGAAACACCAACTAAAACCATTAATGAACGAGAATTATCCGCTGACATGCGTGATTTGCGTAGTGAAAAACTCGAACTATCAGCGATTGTTGTAACAAGTCAGTATTCCGGTTCAAACTCAGTAGCCCATTCTTCCTCTAAACGGAGTTCCCCTGCATTTGCCGAGCTTGCCATTATGGTCGTAGCAAGAGGGTATCCATGAAAAGGAGGATTAGGATTAGGATCTGGGTTAACTAGGATTAGGTTAGGATTAGGGTTAGTTCTAGCCTTAACCCTAATCCTAACCCTGATCCTAATCGTAATCCTCCTCATGGATCCCTTCTAGTCACGACCTTGATATAGTGTTATTCCATTTCTGGCTCACGATACATAATCTTTACTTAGTATTCTGTATCCGATTAAGAGCCAACTAATTAGTAGCCTGTGCCGTCTACCGTCTAAACCCCATACATTTTTATTCCCCTGAATATTGTCGTACCCTCGTTGGAATAATTTTTAATCTTTCGTTTTGACAATAAGGTGGTTTTTACATGGAAGCGAGCCAGCCCTCCTTATGGCGCTGGTCCAATTCGCCGAGATCACGCTTCCCTGTGAATTCCCATGTAAAATGTGTTTTAAAAACGCCTCTCGTGGAAATCAACTTTCAGTTGACGAGGCAAGCGTGTCAAAATAAAGTCTATCATCATCATCATCATCATCGTTTACATGAGAGGACCGCCGAAGCAAGATCCCACTACCGCCAACGCGAAATGTCTCCTGGGAAGACAGGGAACTTTCCATGTAAACACACTCAGAAGGACTGGCCTTCCTGAGAGGGCTGGAAAAAATATAACGAACGTATGCGCGCTAGATCCAGCCCTGCTAGAAGGGCACCAAATTTAGTATTGGAAGACCAGGTGAAATTCGGCCCTTTTACTAGGGATAGATACCAAGAGGGTTGGCTCGCCTCCATGTAAACACGCCTTAAGGGAGATAATGGCAGAAGATAAGTTTGACTTTGGGCGCCGATAGATATCACTATATGACACTGCATTACATTCGCTTTCTGATGAATTTCTATATACACTGCTTAAGTAATATTTGAATTTAACTTACCTATTTCTCTTGTTTCAAAGGTATGTCGAAACTTACTATCAATTCTTCTCATTGGAAGTCTCTCTGTTATGATCAATTCATATTTGATTCCTGGTCTAAGGTTACGAAGCGTTTTGGTAGCATTGCCATAAGGAACCTTCTCGGTTAATATCACCGTGTTATCCACCTCAAGTGAAATCTTTACGTTGGCCTTTGATGATAATTTGTCACAGCTCGACGGGCAAACTTTCCAAGAAACTTTTGCATACGTTCCACCCACATCCAAAGTTTTTATATTAAAATCTGAAAAATAAAAGTTATTTCTTTTCATGAAAAAGTAGGGAATTGACTTTTCTTCTGAGAGCAGTCGTTGTTCGTTAATGGATAATAAGGACCTCAAGATTTACGACGTCAACTTGAACGATGACGTCTTTTAGAATTTCGGCATTTAAAGAAACCACGGTTTATTGACCACCGTGCTTGATACTTGTGGCTTATTTTATGACTCCTAAAACGCTCCAGTTTTCCTAGAACGACTGCAGTCTAGTGTTGAATTCAATCTTGAGGAACAGATTTTTTCACTCCGCGAGCTGACGTCTTCCTTACGACTTTAAAATGATTTGGGTACGGTTAAATGCATAACAATGACAGTGTTGAGAATGTCCTGGAGAATAAAAATGTTTTGCATGAAGAATTTATTTTTTCGAAGAACGCGTCATTGATGTTGATGTTGTAGATCTTAAAGTCCCTAATATAAGGCAGGGAGAACAAAGCAATTTGATAAGAATCAGTAATTATTAACCAATAAAATTATAGCGACTGTTATCTATTATTCCCTAAACATTGATGGGAATTATCCATTTAATTACCCCTTTCTGGGTGTACTCGATTTACATTCGAGCTTTTATCCGCAGATCACTTTAGCATACAACGATACTTGTAACACAAGAATAGCGCAGTCTAAATACCACCACAAAATGAAGAGAAATGTAAACCGAGGTAGCTCAGGGAAAAAATCACTTCCGCATACTATCCCTGCACATTTCGCAAGAGTAGAGCGTGTATTTTAACTTGCACATGTGACAGCTTGCACATGTGCATTACACTACCACGGTGCTGGTGGCACAGTGGTAGTGCACGTGTCTCTCACCACTGTGACCTGGGTTCGATTCCGGCTCCGTACAGTTAACTGATTAAAGTTACCTTGGTCACATGTGAGAAAAGCGTTATCCAGTTTGACTCTACCAAGCAGCGCAGGTTTTTTTCGGCTACTCCGGTTTCCTCTAGTAGTAGCACTGGACCTAGGGGGGTGGTCCTGAATGGACCTCAAAGAAAGAACAGCTCATGTACCTGATAGGGTTATCGAGTATAAGTAAAGGAATTTTTGGACGAAAAGCTGATCGTGAGGCAGCTCAGGAAGTCAGAAAATAAATCGTTTCAAAGAATTTTTAGTTCAAATCAAAAATTTAGTAAATACCAGAGTTGCTAACTTTAATCCTCCTCGCTGCTTCCCGCCCCACCCCCCTTCTCTACCCCCATCATTTTGTTTTTCTGCTCTTAAATTCGGAAAGATTCGAAGCGTGGGACTTAATCGGACATATTTCGGTGAATAATTGAGCTATTATTGTACTGAAAAATATCTTTTTCGAGCTCAGTGAACTCGATTGCCATACCTGGAATGCGAACTGGCGAATTGTATGTGAAGTCAGGATACCCGGCCACTTAGGGTAATTTTACACGTCAGTTTTAGTCCACTGCGTGGTCTTATACGTCAGTTTTAGTCTCCAACGCGACTTTTTCTACTTCCATGAGGGGGTTTGGTTTGAAAATACACATTAAATATCTCTTCAAAAGACAGAAATAACTTTAAGAACTTCAAATATTACTTCGACAAAATCAGACGAAGTGATAGCTTATACTTTTCAGAAAAATAAACTACCATTGAACTGACGAGAAACCTGATAAAATAGTCAGTATAAATTATTTTAAGAAACTGCCAAGTGCACGTTCTCTTTTTACCGTTAGTTTACCATGTTCAGACAATTTAGCACACTGCTCAATTCACACGGCATTTTTAAATTCTTTTTAATACTCGATTATGCCGAATTGGTTCACTAATATTTCGTTTTGAACACTTTTGGCGTGGTTCGGAACGTTTTTGAAGCCAAACCAAAGAAAAACAAATAACTGAAGTCGTGTAAAGGACTGGAACAGACGTACAAGACCGGGTAGAAGGCTGAAACTGACGTACAAAATTTCCCTCCATGTACGGCCATCTTAGCTTCACTTTTTGCGTGGCCAAATGTCTGGGAGTTAGCATTCCAGATATGGAAATCGAGTTCACTGTTTAAGCTTACCTCTTCGGACTGCTGTTTCGCAGACATACGAGAATTTCCTTTCACAATCTCTCGAGATCCAAGCACCATCCTTAGTTCCTATGGACACGGTAGCACACCTTGACGCATGAGTGTCGATTCTAGGCCCAAACACCCCAATGACTGTGTAGTTGGGTACAGAATTTAAATACCTGAACGTAGAGGAGTTAATCGGTTTTTGTAAACCAAACCATGCAATTTCGCTATTTTTTGTAGTTAGCTTTGATATAACAAATTCGTTTTCTTCTTTCGTCGATATTTCTGCGAGAGTGGATGCAGACTCATTACATTTTCTACGAGCGGCGTCGAAAGATAAGGCCGATTTGGAGAGTTGGTAACATGAATCGTTAAATTTCTTCCACCCTCCTGGGCACTTGTTGTTTTCTGGGGAAAGAAAAAACGGGACGATGTTCAGAGGTACGTAGGTAATGTACTGCAAAGGATACAAGGTATAGAGAAGCGCACATATATCGGGCGAACGGAAGAAGTGAAAAGTACTTGTTTGATTATTTGTCCTGTATCATGTTACTTTACAACAATATTTTAAAATGTACACTAACGATTGGACAGTCTGGTGAAAGCAACTGTTGATCTTACAAAGACTAATGGAAAAAGTGACTTCAGAATATGTATAGATAAGCAGATACGCAGGTATGTAGGCAAGCAGATTTAGGCGAACGTATTGATGTATAAAGAAACGAAAATTTGACATGTCATTCCACATGTGAAAAAACATATGAACTTTAAACATTTTCACGTATGAAATTTTCAATTCGCATATGAAATGGAAACATTCTCACTTATGAAATACCTAATTCACATGTGAAAGATGGATTGATGGGTGGACAGTCGGACGGACCGACGAACGGACGGATAGATGGATGGATGGATGGACGGACGGATGAAATTTGGAAACTTTTGAAAACATTATTTAATCATGGTTGTTAGATCAATTTTAACAATTGGTCTTCCTGTAAGACGTGAAAATAGATAAATACCTAATATGTACACATACTGTATATGGTGGACACAAAAAAATTATTTACATATATTTTTCGCTCATTAATTGATGCAGATTACAAAATTTCAGTTTGTTTTTAAATACATTAATAGAAGTTATGCATTTTAATTCTTTGGGTAACAAGTTCCAGAGTGTGGCACCAGTGAAAGCAAAACTATTTCTATAATAATCGGCCTTACAGACAGGAAGGTCAAAATTTAATGCCGATTGTCTTAAACAATAAATCCTTGAGGCGGCATTTTGAGAAAAAATCTCTTGCAAGTACCTTGGTGTCAAACCATTCACAATCTTGAACATTATCAAAGCTTTCTGTTCAAGCCTGCTTTGGGATAGGTTTGACTAACCAAGTTTTTTTAATGTTTCATCGTTGGCATGTGTCAAATGGATGGACGGACGGACGGACGGACGAATGGGTGGATGGATGGATGAATGGATGGACGTTTGGACGGATGGATGGACGGACGGACTGACGGGCGGATGGACGGACGGACGGATGGATGTATGGATGGATGAATAGGTGGATTGAAGGATGGATAGATAAATGTATAGGTGGATAGACAGATTGATAGGTGGATAGTATAATGCACAGGGGGAGAGCTGGATAGATAGATAGGTAGATAGGTGGATATAGATAGATGGATAGGTGGATAGGTGAATAACTTTATTTAGGCAAGGTGGCCCATTGAGGAACAAAGCAGGTATGCAAAGGGGCCCTTCTTACATAACAAATACAATATCTAATCTGTACATAATAATGATATAATGAATATTTTACAATCCAGTAGAGCAATCAACATTTAAGATGTATTAAGAGTAAGAGATGTAACAAAATGTAGTTAGGAAATACAAAATTTAATAAAAATGACATAAAGATAACATTACATAAATTAGGAAAAGTTAAAATTTAAAATATTTTATCCTGTTTTTAATATTAGTAAGCAATGAAATATTCTTAATATCTGCAGGCAGATCGTTATATTTCTATGCTCCGGCCGCAAATCTAAAAGTTCTTTTCCCAAGTTCTCTTTTTACTTTAGAAAACAAGAAATCATCTTTGTATCTTGTATTAAATTTATGAACATTTTTGATGGTTTGAGGGAAAGTTTTAATCTGACTCCCCTACATCAGTTTATTTTTGTCACATAAGCTAAGAAATTTAGATGACATCAAGTTTCGGAAACCACTGAGTATTTTAATAAAATACAAAACAACGGAAACTGCAAAAAGTGAAACCATATTTATTTTTGACGTTTTGACTATCTTGTAGTCATC
Source organism: Heliopora coerulea (assembly GCA_030142905.1). NCBI lineage: Eukaryota > Metazoa > Cnidaria > Anthozoa > Scleralcyonacea > Helioporidae > Heliopora > Heliopora coerulea. Next base: position 72,878 of record JASJOG010000073.1, on the reverse strand, counting down.
ATCAGCAATGCTGAGTGCTGTGTGACCTTAAACTTATATATGCAGGGGAAAAAAGCTATTGACGTCAAAACGTCAAAAATAAAAAAATATGGTTTGACTTTTTGGAGATTCCGTTGTACAACCGTCTATCTGTTTGTCTATCTTCCATCTATCTTTTTTTCTATCTCTCTGTCTATCCGTCTATCTGCTTATCTGTCCATCTGTCTTTCTAGCTGTCAATCTGTATATTTGTGTGTCTACCTTCTTGTCGATTTTGCTAACCGTAAGTCCATCTACCTATCTGTCTTTCCGACAAAGGCGACAATCGCTTCATAAAAGTTGGGAGGACGGAGCCGGCCAAGTGATGTGGAAGCATTCCCTAGGAAAGTTTTTTTTTTAAATCTAATGTTTATGAAATGCCTTTTCCGGCATTCTGAGATTGTTTCTTTGGAGCAACATTCGTACCTTATTTTTCAATCGAAACAAAGCGTGCATTTCCTCCAAACAGCAATAAAGACGTTATAGTATGACTAAACAAAGTATTTCTGATTGTTTACAAAATGGCGTCCAAAGAACGATCAGACTGTAAAATAACTTTGCAAATTTTCATAATTTGTCATGTATTCGAACCAACAATACCTAGGTAAAAATTGGGGCTGAAAAAGGTTATATCGGAAAATCGTAAAGGTAAACATGGAACCATAAGCGCCGAGGGAACAGAAATTAGGCTTCAGTTCTCATGAACTTTGCAAAAACTGGGGGGGGGGGATAATTATGTATGTATCCCCCTCTGTCCAAAAAGTTGGGGGATATGTCCCCCGGTGCCCTCCAGGATTTACGTCCTTGCTTTCCGACTTCCTGTTTATTGGTCTGTTTAATGTTTCAATTTAATGATCTTTTTTCCTGTTTATCTATCTGTCTATCCGTCTGTCAGTCTATCTTTGAGTTCATCTATTTATATGTCTATCTATCAATCTTCTATTCGTCTATCTATCCATCGATTAGTCTATCTGTAAGTCTATATACATACTTTACTATCCGCCTCTCTGTATGTGCATCTGTCCTCTGTCATGTATGTCTATTTGTCCATCCTGAGCGTCACGATTTTTCTAATACCCAACCGGGACCTGTTGCGAAAAATGTAACTTTGTGGCTTCCGGCTTGGAAGACCCAAAGTTATACTTTTCGCAACAGGTCTTGGCGGGGTCTTAAAAATGTCCTTACACTGGAAAATTTTCCTGCTCAACAGTGTTATAAACTTAACTGTTGATCGAATGTAAATGGCACAACGTTCTTTAAGGTATCTGTCCATCTGCCTGTCTATGTATCTGTCTATCCGTCCATCAGTCTACCTGTCTGCCTGTCTGTGTATCTGTCTGTCTATCAATCAGTCTATAAGATCTGAGAAATCTTTTTCTTCCCAAACCAGAAACGGAGTTTTTGAAGAAAAGCTTCAGATATTCAGGTGTCAAATTATAGATTCGTCTGCCACGGGACTTGAAATTTCAAACTACATTTTTGTCTTTCAAACGAGACCTAAAATCCCTCGGTTCCTGCACTTACTAATTAACTAAATGTAATGTATAGTACCTCTATGTATATATAACTGTTCGGACATTCTTATATGTATATATATATATATATATATATATATATATATATGTACAGGGTGTCCAAAAAAATGTATACACACTTTGAATGATTATAACTCACTATAACAAACTTTCTTTCGAATTCCACGCATTCGTGAGCAATTTGGAGATGAGGAGTTTTATTTCCAGCAAGATGGAGCACCTTCCCACCACCATCGTGATATGAGAGCCTATCTTACGAAAATCTGCCAAACAGATGAATTGGTGAAGATATAGCATTGAATTACCCCACGTTCACCAGACCTCACGCCTGTAGACCTTTTTTTATGGGGATACGTCAAAGATAAGGTTTGTAGCACAAAACCTGTAACAATCAATGAGTTGAGAGCAGCAATTGAAAGAGAATGTACCCAAGTACCAAATGAAATGATCATAATTTGTAATGTTTGCAATTCCATCTGTCTGCGTTATCAGCAGTGCCTGGACCAGAACGGTCATCAGTTCAAACACCTGCGATAACTCAAAAAATTCTACACTTGTCTTCTTTAACTTGGGTTATAAAACTTAGATATGTCTTAATAAACATTGTATTTATAATCATTCAAAGTGTGTATACATTTTTTTGGGACACCCTGTATATATATATGAATATATCGGGTACCTTTGAAAGCAATACATTGTATTGATGAGATTCCGAATTTAAATAACCCCACCCCGAACCCTCTTTCTCTCTCTCTCTCTCTCTCTCTCTCTCTCTCTCTCTCTCTCTCTTGATATGTCTATTCGTCTGTCCACCTATCTATCTGTCTATCCTTCTGTCTGCCTGTCTGTCTGTCTGTCTATCTGTCTATCTCTGTCTATTTTTCCATCTATCTGTCTTTCTATCTTTTTGTCTATCTGTCTGTCAGTGGATCCGTCTGTCTATCTGTCAATCTATCCATCAGTCTCTCTGTGCACCTGTCTATCTGTTTGTCTATCTTCCATCTATCTTTGTTTCTATCAGTCTGTCTATCCGTCTATCTGCTTATCTGTCCATCTGTCTTTCTTGCTGTCTATCTGTATTTCTTTGTGTCTACCTACTTGTCCATTTTGCTAACCGTAAGTCCATCTACCTATCTGTCTTTCTAACTTCCTGTTTATTGGTCTGTCTAATGTTTCAATTTAATGAGCTTTTTTTCCTGAAACCATAAACAACAGAGGTTTGGGCCAGGATCTGCGTTAGGTTTAGGGTTATAGTTAGGTTTAGATAGAGGTTAGTTAAGCCAGAAACCATGGCCAGCCGATAGTTTGAAAAAGTATAAGAGAAAACATACACCGAAAATAATCATCTTGTACAACCCAAGGTATGAGTCGAAAAAACAAGAGAGAATGTTAAAATGGTAATATATCGAATTTATTACAAATTCATCATCAGATCAATTGACTTGAATCATTCAATTGTAAATATTAAAGACCGCTGTTATTTGATTCAAGTCAATTGGTCTGATGATAAATTTGTAACAAATTCGAAATATTACCATTTCATCATTCTCTCTTGTTTTTCTGACTCATACAACGAGTTTTACAAGATGATAATTTTCGGTGTATGTTTTGTCTTATTTGAGCCAGCGATTGTCTAATTGATTCAGCCCTCTACTTAAGGCCTATCGACAAGATACGATTGTCGTATACGATTCTTCACTTTGACGTATGCGATTTTGTCATAAAAGCACAATTCCTGCTTGCTATTTGCTCGCTAATGTTGCAATTGGTCCTGAACACTCTTATGATTGAATCCGATGCATGAAAATGAACAATCGTATACAATTCCTCGTTCTGATGTATCCGATTAACTGAAGGGAGTCTTACTCTGGTATTGCTACATTAGTGAGCGAATTGAAAGCAGGAATTTTGCATTTCATACAACATTACATACCTCAGAATGAACAATCGTATACGACCGTAGTATCGTGTAAATGGGCCCTTGGCTGCACATGACCCAAAAGCAGAAACATGCAATTAAAGTAGTTCCCAGATGGAAGCACAGGCATAAAAATGAATTCTGATCCATTTAGCAAATGGTTTTGTGAAAACTTAGGATTTTTGGGTATTTTAAAATGTGAAACACGTGATCACTTGTAAAAAGCCGTGGAATTTTTATGAAGGTAGACTAAGCCGCATATTTCTAAAACCGTAAAGTTGATAATTCTAGAAGGATGAAAATCTCGAGCGTCTAGATAATTTCAAAATGCCATAATGTTCTATCGAATATACCCCTCATTTAATTGGCATTACCACCATTATATATACTGAACTCGTGGCCATACTCTCGGCAACGGCCTCCGTAGGTCAGTTGGCAGAGCATCGTCGAACTAGATCCGCGAGGTTGCGGGTTCGATTCCCAGCCGGTTGGTCCAATGTTGCATTTTTCGCAAACAGGTCCCGGCTTGGTCGTAGAAAATATCTAGACACACGAGATTTTCTTCCTTCTAAAATTATCAACTTGACAGTCAGCGGTCGAGCGTAAATGCCATAATATTCTATTTCAAAAACCTTTTCTTACCCGTGGAAACTCGCTTCTCACAGATATATTTGAATTTACTTGAACAACTTCTTGCTATCCAATTTAGTCGTCTAGTGGGTTTTCCTGCAATGCATTTAGTCGATGACTGGATATCATAAATGGTATCCCAAGCTTGGAATGAAGCTTCGCCTTCGCCTACAAGTTGCACTGTTTCTCCAACTCTTTGCAAACCAAGCCAGCTGTTTTCATTTATGTGCTTTCCAACAAAGTTAATTTCTTCCTTGGTGGATGTGGTTACCAGATAGGATCCAAACTTATCGTTGCAACGTTTTCCGGCTGAGTGCCAGGTAACGGTTTCCCTAGCGGAAAAAAAATAGCACGAACAACGAAATTCGTTCCATCCGCTTGGGCAATTAAGATTATCTGAAAGAAAGTGGAAAAGCGAAGGAAAGAAATGAGATGAAATTTAAATGAAAAAGTTAATAAAAAACAAGATTACATCTCCCAAAAGTAAACAGTAAAATGGGACGAACTACTTTTAGGTATTCAGGAGCGAAGGATTGGAACTCGTTGCCTGTGCACGTAGCGTAGTTTACTTAAGTATTTGTAAATACTAGTTTTTTACATAATTGTTGTTGATAGTGTAATTTATTAGAATAATTTATTAATTTTAAGTACAATTCATCTTCGTAATACCAGTTAATTTATCTGCTAATTAATTATTTATTAATCATTAATAAATTATTAATTATTACTAGTTAATATAATAATTACTAATATAATATTATATAATATAATTATTAGTTAATTATTACTATTATTTCTAATTAATTATTCACATGTGAATCGATATATAGCTTTTATAAAATCTGTAACAGTTTAAATAAATAACCAATTCAATTCAAAATGTCGAATGTCAAGAGCACTGGCACTTGTAAGCTGATGGCTGTATAAGGGACGGTAATAAAAACGAAGATTTTAAATAGTAGGACAGAGGAGCTTCTTAGCTCGGCAAAATTGAGTTAGTTTGATATGCTATTTGGGAAATATTGTATTTTCCTTGAGAATAATCTCAAATGTCATGTCACTCACTAATGAATGCATTCCTTGTCCCAAAACTATTTTATAAAGCATCTTCCCTGCTCATTTCAAGGAATGCTTAAGTGATCTCCCTTTTGATTCATTTCTTAGAATTTATTTTACTATTTCTTTAAATTGTAGTTGAATAGTCAGTAGAAAAATTACTGATAAGAGGAGCTTGGGAAGGTGAGGGGAACCGCTGGCTTACTGTATGGACGCTTACGTTATGGGAAGTTAAATGAACGTTAATTGGTTGAATGACTTTCAGGACGTCGATGAATCGGACTAGCGAACGTGTAGTGAACTGATGACAATGTCAAACAGACGAAGGTAAGAATGAAACTCAGGTCGCGAGAGTCGGTTCAAATCTCATGACGGCGATATCTCCATTGTCATCAAGGATTTACGCTTTTTAAATCAATTTATTTTGAGCCGTTTGTTTTTACTATTTTGCATCGCGCGAGAGTCTGTGAGTGCATCTGAAGCAATATCGAAATCTTTATTATGATCAAATTATATTAATGCAAGTTCAGGGTATGCGTGAACATAAAAAGTTTTTAACCCCCTTATCCAACAATCTTGCAGATATCCATCATTTCCCAGTAGGTCACAACGTTATGTCATTAACATTGCGTCATAGAATACTGCATCTACCTCTCAGACCTAAATATTTCAAGGGTGAATCGAGATGTTAAATACCGGTTGTAAAAGCTATCAATTATCACTTTAACAATTTTTTTTCGATAAAACAAGCAAAGTTTTTTCTTCGTAAGCAGTTTAGGAACCATCATTTTCCTTCTCAGATAGTTAAGTATTTAGTCCAATATCTATCTTTTTGACGCACTATCTGCTTGTCTATATATATATATATATATACATAGGTGTTGATTTCTTGGCAAAAAAGTGCTCAATACAGGTAGTAGAGCAATATTCATCTATTTAATAATCTATGATTTAACAACTACGTCGTTGTTAAATCATGGATTATTAAATATATATATATATATAAATATATATATGAAATGTTACTAAAGGATATTCGTTGTTACTATTAGTTTCACGCCAGTAGACGATCTTCAGACAACTGGAAAAAATTCGGTCCGATTGCTCTTATATAGAAGTTATTACGTAAGTTCCTTGCAATGTTTTGACGTCATTGTGTGTTTGCGGTAAAATGAATGCTTCGAAAGCAGTGTTTGTTTCGGTGGCGGCACTTTGCAAAGATTTCCGATCTTTTGTTCAGAAGAGTTTTTGGATCCGTCTTCATGATAAGCATTTTTTTCATCCAGGCACAATTACATCTTCTGCTTCCGCTTCTATATGCTTTCGCGTGCTTTAATATCGACCATTTAATCGAGTATTCCCGGGTTTCATTCTTCAGTTTCCAGACGTAGCTTGATAAGGCCATTTCTTCTGAATACTTAGCGTTGTAGAATGATTTCCTATGGTTATTGAAGCGGGTTTTAAATGGATTTGCGATCATGCCAATGTATTTCTTTGTAGTCCCGTCATCTGTCGTTGTTACGTCGGCTTGGTAGATAAGGTTTCCGTCGAGTCAATTACCTTGCAGAGGGCAGTTTTCGTTTGTTTGGCAGTTGCAGAAGCGTTGCTAAGAGGCAGTTGTGGCGGTACGTGGTTGTTTTGACAATACATGTGCATTATGTTTGTTTATGATACTCCTCATATTGTCCATGCAGCTATAGCTTATTATATTCAACAGGAACACAATCAAAATAAGCTATAGCTGCATGGACATTATATAAAATTCATATATGTATATATACATAGTAGAATGTTGCTTAAATAATTTTGGTTGCTACTTCGAGTTTCATGCCTATGCCATCTTCAGGGCACAACATATAAATAGATATATATTTCTAGATCTGTCTGTCTGTTTGTCTGTTTGTCTGTCTGTCTGTCTGTCTATCTATCTATATATATATATATATATATATATATGGGAAATTATAAGGGAAATTATAACAGTATCGTGTGTTTATATGTGATAAGGCACAAGTTAATGTTTCGGCATAGAAAGCATTAACTCCCAAACTTTCTTCGCCAATTAGCGTATTAAGAGGTTCGTTTTAGAAGACTTTCAAAATATAAAGGCGATAATTGTTTATATAAAATATGGTTCGCCTCATGACTGTTTAGAGATTTAGATTTGAGGTGAGTTGTTTTCTTGTGTTAGACATAGCATTAACGCGTGAGTTAGGTGCTTTAAAGCTCTGATTTATGTGGTATTTTTGGTTGCGCGATTGTCATCCTAGTGCATCCAATTATTCCAGGCAAGATTTCTGCTAATGACTCGTTCCACTTTCTCCTCGAGGCTCACCAAGTTTAATACATTCATCGCGATGACAGGCAAAAGGCTTGATATTGGATCTGCAACTGCGCTTGATCAAATGGGTATCAGAGCGGCATTACTATCAAATTTAAATATTAGTGGTTTCGGCTTGAGTTCACCTCATCAAACTCTACAACTTTGTACAATCAAGCTCTATTCGCTGTTTTGACCAAAAATCAATACTAGCGGGCAGTTTGAAAAAATATCGGGCAAAACATAATCTAAAAACCATAACCGGCCGACGTAGTTCAGCAAAAACAGAACATGTCAATGGCACTGCACCAAATCGCATGTGTGAACAGCGCTTTATAATGCATGGAGCGTCAAACCAGTTATACGTATATGTAATAATAATACATATTTATGTGTAATCGATACTTTAAGCGACACCCACTATAGTGTTTCATATATTTTTAAACCAGCTCTTAACCTTCACAGTTACTCTACACATAATATTGAGGTACTCCCGAAGTTAAACTGAGGTCAATGATGTTCATCGCTGAAGGAATGCATCAATGGTTAATATATTGAGTCTTTGCATGAGAAACAAGAAAGATATCCATGTAATAACTGATACCAATATTACTTGAACCCACATTGCATTAATACAGCAATAGACGAATCATAACTTCAAATGGTAAGACCGTGTACGATTTTGTAGCTTGCAGTTGTCATTCTACTGTATACAATAAAGCCGTTTGACTCAATGCAACAAGATACCCGCTTCTGATTCACTGCAGTCTGTCTTTAATACTCTTGTCAGTTTAACACTTCCTCGAACATGTCAATGGCATGGCTTAAAATCTCATGCGTGAACAGCGCTTTATAATGTATGGAGCGTCAAACGTATACGTATATGTAATAATAATGCATTTATATGTAATCGCTACTTTAAACGACACCCACAATAATGCCACTTTTATACATATTTGAACACGGATCGTTGTCATTTCACCCAAATATATTTCTAGAATTACAACTATATAAGGATAATTCCAAAACGAACGACAGGGCTTTTCATATATCCGTTTCCAGTAATACATTGGAGTTAGCCAACAACCTAAGTATTTTGAGTTTACTTCCAAATAATAATCACTTTGTGCGACCTTTGTCATTTAAACTACATTTTTTATCGATATTTTATCTTGCTTGCGTTATGTAACCGTTATGTAACCGTAGGCAAAACTTTCAAGTAATGTACATTGTGGTAAAATATAATCAATAGCGTAGAAGGAAACCTTTTCTTAATTCAGTTTGTACTTGCCAATATTTCTCCCTTTACATGTAAATGTAATGGCAAATCACCCTTGGTCGCGTTGAATTTGGAGAGCGGCTTGACTTACGGAGATATGAACTCATAACAGTTTCAAATGGTCCAGTGAGTAGAGCACTAAAGACCACCTTAAGCACACAGAGTGCTTTCGACGAGATTTCTCACATCCATATCATTTGAAAACAAATAGTTGATAATAAAGAATAATCCTTTAGAGAAATCACAATCCTCTCACATCTCCATTTTAACTTTAAGTTTCCGGTATCATACTTTGCACATCACCACAAAAGCTCATGTAAACAAGATCTTTTTCAAGATTTGTGTCCTCATACTTTATAGCTAACGATACAAAAGTGAGAATATTGAAATTACGACTCACCTGAACAAACTACGACGTTAAGAAACCACGCCAGCACAACTGCACAAATTAATGGCGGAGTCATTCCTTGTAATGTTCTGATTGTTGTTGCAGGTATTTTTGAGGGTTTTTGAAACAACGAAACTTCTAGTTAATATTAGAATTTAAATTTGTGTGGGTGGTTTAAATCTCCTACGCGAGTGATCTGATATCAGTTGGTTTACTTAACTTATTTTTTCAATACAGTTTCTTTATTAATCTCAGCTTCGTCTAATATATAAAAATATGGAATTCCATGTAACTTTTTTTTCGCAAAGTATTTTCGTTTTCCTTGTCGGACTCTCTATATACGATCTAAACAAGAAATCGTCTCTAGAGACTCTTGTTATGATCTTGGCTATGGATTTCCGGACGGAAAACGTACTCGTAAAATAAAGATTAATGCCCAGCTGAGGAATTTTAAACGCAAACCCATGATTAAGAAAACAACTTGAGAACATTTTAAAACATATTTACCAACGTTTCGTTACCGACGAGCGACATCTTCAGAATAAGGCTACAGGTGTTAACATCTATCTATATATACATATATATATATATATATATATATACATATATATATATATATATATATATATATATATATATATATACATATATATATATATATATATATATATATATATATATATGACTACGAGTTTAAATTACTTACTGAATAATTAAACGGCCAACCAATAGAAAAGGTGACAAGATGGAAGGTGTTATCAGACATCTGATGGAGAGACAAATCAGAACTAAGAGTCAGGGATTGAAGAAATGTTTTCATTGAGTGTTGGTTTAAACAAAGGATAAGTACTTCAAGGTTAGAAAAAGGACGACCGGAAGAAATTAGGGAGAAATCATTGTAAGAAACTGTGAGTGAGGTTTTGTGAGAATGAGCGAAGATAGCAGAAAGTGATGATGTTCTAGTTTTTTACCAGTCAAAGGAGAAATTCCCATGTGTTCTAAGATTCACATGTATAAATGGTGCCGAATTTTGCCCAAATACAACTCTGAGCAGCATTGACATGTTTATTTATAAACAACACGCGATCTCAGTAACGTGGGAATTCGGTCCTTGAAAGGAAAGAAACTGGACAACCGTCGTCCGGATCCAAAAATAAAACAAAAAGAGACATGTGGAAAGGCTGCGTAAAATAATTTCATAATCTGGGTTCTGACCTATAGAGTAAATGTGATCTGGTAAAAGACAGAGTGAAATAAATCACTTTCCTTTGAGAGGAATTAAGGTACTGGTGTGGTGGGCTAAATAAACCATCTAAGGAAACAAGTACTTCGAGGTTAGAAGAAGAATGACCGGAAGAAATTGGCCCAAATACAACGCTGACTAGTATTGACATGTGTATTTATAAACGAAACGTGATATCAGTAATGAGGGAATTCGGTCCTTGAAAGGAAAGAAACTGGACAACCGTCGTCCGAATCGAAAAATTAAACAAAAAGAGACATGTGGAAAGGCTGCGTAACATAATTTCATAATCTGGGTTCTGATCTATAGCAGTAAATGAGATCTGGTAAAAGACAGTGTGGAGTAAATCACTTTCCTTTTGGAGGAATTAGGGTACTTGTGTGGTGGGCTAAATAAAAGATCTAAGGAAACAAAAGGAACTGGACAACCGTCGTCCGGATCGACAAATAAAACAAAAAGAGACATGTGGAAAGGCTGCGTAACATAATTCCATAACCTGGGTTCTGATCTTTAGTAAATGAGATCTGGTAAAAGGCAGTGTGAAGTAAATCACTTTACTTTCAGAGGAATTAGGGTACTGGTGTGGTGGGCTAAATAAATGATATAAGAAAACACTGATACAGTGATCGAGAAAAGCTTCAAGATAGCCATTGCGTAGTAAAAAGTTTTCAAGCTTTAGCACCTCCGTGTGAAAAAGGTGGAAGGAGGAACAAATTCTAAAGTACCGATGTAGTATAATATAGACGAGACCCCGCTTAAAGGAAGATGGATTGAAACTGTCAATGTTAGTGAATAAATCTGTAGAAGTAGGCTTGTACCAAACTGAAGTAGAGAAACCATCAGACCGATTAATTAAAACTTCTAGAAAAGGAAGTGTGGAGTTGACCTCTAGCTGGTTAGTGAATGTAATGTTGGGATGTTACGAGTTGAGGTAATCTAGAAAGGGACGAACGTGATCACGGGAGTGAAAAAAACCTATCTCTTTATGCTAATTCTGTACATACCAACGACTCCATTAAGTTTCACTCTCCCACACTCATTAACATTCTTTTGTCCTTCTCATGCCATCACCACCACCTATTTTTGTAACAGTTATTTAAGCCTTATCCAAACATTGTAATTCATTTCGCTCTGAAAATGTTACTTGTTTAGTAACGAAACGTCAGCATTAAAGTTCGTTTTTATATTATGATTCCATCATGGTTTTATTAAAAGGTATCTGCTGGGCCATCATGTTCTTAACAATTATTAACATAACTCCGGAAAAATAGCGGTTTTAAAATCGGCTGGCACTTAACCAACCAGGGGAGTTCATGAAATGCTAAGATAATATTATTCAACAGAGGACCGAGGTAGAGCTCATGGCTACACCATCTGTTTGTTCATAGAGGCAATCATTAAATAAGAAACGGCAGTTTTTAACTGATAACGATAAAAGTTTTCGAAATTGTGATGCAGAAAAGCTATGAAAAAGTGTAGTGTTGTGGAAAGCCTTATTAATTACGATGTCAAAGGTCTTGTGTAGTGGCACATTAGTAACAAGAGAATCAATGCCGAAACTAGCCATAAATACGTTAGGGGTATCGAGGTTAGAGTTACACAAAACTTCAAGAAAAGAGAGTGTGTCAGAAATTATAAAAGGAATAGGAGAGGATTGAGTACAGAAAAAAGAAATTTAAAAAGATTGTAATGGTATGCACCAATAGCTGAAAGGATTGGTCGGAAAGGAAGTTTGGGCTTGTGCACCCTAAGTGAGCGGTACAAAATACCTGGTTTTTAGCCTGAAGGAGCTTAATGTTTACAGGTATCTTGGTCAATAACTTTGTCTTTCTTAAGACTAAGAGGGGTTTACGCAAGTGCTTTTCACGTGCTGTGGTTGTCTTCATTATGTCGGTTGGAACTGATTTAAATTTTGAGGTGTCTGAAAGAATTTCCTTCATCTTACTAACATAAACATCCTTATGGACCAAGACAATTCTACTGGCCTTGGTTTCCAAGCCCTATGGGTCAATGACGCACTCAGGATTTTTGTAAGGGGGAAGTAGAATGTCAATTCAGCCTCAATTTTGGGGTCTGAAGGAAAGCTCCTCCAGGAACTGTTTATATTTTAAAGTCTCTACAAGGCCAATTCTGGCATAAAGAACGGACAGTGCTTGTACACAACACACTACCAAAGTTTAAGCATTTTGTGGTCGTCTGTCAGAGGAATCGTACCCTCTAAGCCATTGGCTTTTAACTTTACGTTGCATTGTTTATTTTTTTTTTCATGGATTAAAATAGAAATAATTTTTATGGCCTGTAAGAGAGGAGTTTAAGGCTCCCTAATGCTCCTTTTCCTATATGTGAGTGCACCTCTGCTATAGGTTTCAGAACTGGAGTTAAAGCTAAAGCAATTGGTTTAAGCATTGACTCACCCAATTGTTGGTAGCAGTTGGATAAACTCATACGCATATAAAGATCTAGTAAAACTACTCTGTAACTTCGTATGACTAATATGATAGATCTAATGCCTGCCAACAACTTAAAAAATATACTGTAAAACACAAACTCCGAAAAGAAACATTTTGGTACCCAAAATATGCGCAAAAGCACAAGACAACAAGGACCGTGGAACGACATTTGGAGTACGGGGGGCTGACAGGGAGCGATAGCATGCCCCCTGAAAAAATTAAATTCAGGATTTCTGAGACGGTGTTGAATACTTCTTATTTTACTGATTATTCAGAAATCACAAAACAACGCTTATATTAACAGGAACAACTCAAATACTATCAGCTGGTCACTCAAATATCGGATATGTTTATCGGATATTTAAAATCATAAACTAAAATGCGAGTGTGGTTCTCGCTATGTAGGTAGAACAACTCAACGTTTAAGTGAAAGGATCAAGCAACATGTGCCAAGTGTTATACGAAACAAGAAGGTACCATTAAGAAATCAATCGAAAAGGCAATGTACTTCTGCTCAAACGATTAATTGTGACTCGGCAATCGGTCGACACTGGTTGTCAAACAGATGTGCCAATAACTATTCACACTCCAAATTTAGCATCCTGGCAAAGTGCTGCTCAGCATTCTTTCTGAAGATTATGGAATCCATGTGTATTGGCGTTATTTTGATGTTTAATTCGTCCTACGTGGGATGACATTGCCTTTACATCAGGTATAAATATAAGCTGATAACTCATTTCTCAACAGTTAGCAGACTTTTACACCTGAAGAGTGGTCTACCGAAATGTATAGTGCTTCTTTTTAGTATTTACTTTATCTCTGTGAGTTGGTTCCTGTAGTTCTTTTCAGAACTGTCTTGTATAACCATTCACCATGGTTAAGACGTTTTTCAAAGTGATACTGAAATATTTAATTTCTTTCCAAAAAAGTTGAGGGCTAAAGCCCCCTCCCGCCTCCGCGGCCCCTGGAAAATATTGAGGAGGTGGTATTTCGACTTTATTATATAGTCATTTCAAACCTAACCTCAGTGTTGTGCTTTTACTCATATTTTGGGTACCAACATGCTTCTTTTTGGAGTTTGTTTTATATAATAGGATAGAGCACACACACTTTTTTTATCTCTGTTACTTTATTTTCAACTATGTTGTTTTGAGGTGCTGAAAGACTCTGAATAATGATCCTGAAGTGTTGTTAAAGAAAGTTATTTTTGTTCTTATTATATTCGACTGGCTAAGCCATAATTTATACCTATTATGGTATCAATTGTAATAATTTTGTACCAATTAACCCTTAAATATTGCTTTGCATGGGTAGGTCATTTTGATCTCAAAATATTATGCCATAAATCCTCCATCGAAATCTAACAAGAAAACGTCCATCTGTCACAATTATATTACTGGTGCGAAATAAGGCAAATACACTACGAGTGAAACTTGATTGGGTTGACATTGAAGTTGTAGACCGCCAAGCCCTGTCAAACCTGATCAATCTGCACAAGATATCAACTGACTTCCATACTAGAGTACATATACTTCCTGTCACAACCAGTGTATTCTTTAAAGCTTTTAAGGTTGTATCAATAATATGATGACCTCCATTCAATGGATGAAGCAAGTCGATCTAGCGAAACCGCCAAGGAATAAATGGCACGTTCAGATTGTGAAATGATGTTCTCAAACTCATTCATTATTTATACAAGGAAAACACAAAGGGAATCAGTACCAACACGTAGTTTAGAAATGTGATCTTAATTAGCGTACAAATTCGACAACTTTAAAGTCGATTTTGAATTAGTTGGTCACCTGAGTTGGGATTCGAGTTAAGATCCGAATCAGGATACGAGTTAGGATTTCTAACAACAAAGTAACACATTTGTTACCTAAAAATATATGTGATTGCTTGTTACCCGGGTCTGGAGCTAACCCTAACCGTGACCCAAGAAGACCCATGTAGAGCAAGAAGCAAACTCCGAAAAACAACATCTTGCAGGCTTAAGATTTAAGTAAAAACAAGACGAACGTAAACGGTAATATTTTGAACTTATTTCCTCTTGTTTTTTACTTAAATCTTGAGTCTTCAAGATTTTGTTTTTCGGAGTTTGTTTCTTGCTCTATTTCCTTAAATTGTCGGCTGGTAATGGCTTCAATTGGCTTCTTACCACAGGTTTAAAAACAGAACTGACGATTTTAAATGTAAATATGACTACTAGCAATTTATATATAAAAAAATTTCCAGTTCTTCTTGTTATTTTGTGGCCGAATCATGGCTTTTTCTCAGCCATGAACTGAATTGGCTAGTTACCTTCACCTGAGAAAGTAAGTTATTTAAAAAAGAAAGAGGAAAATGATTGTGGATTGGTCAAGTCGACGTGTGAATATTATTTCTAGAAAAAAGCAGGAGATTGAGAGGAATTCTACTATTACTTCTTTACTTTGTCAACTGTGCACTGTTGAATATTACCGAAATAAATCTCCAATGAAATTGTACTTGCATAGAATTTTGTCATCTTTCGTAACACCTGCAGTTCATTGACATCAAAGACTGGCTTTGAGTTCCTGAAGTGAAATACATTCTACGTTCGTTCCGCCTATGCTGTTCGAACAATAACAAACAAGTGTTTATCTTCTTTCATCAGTATCGAACATATAACCAGCGTTAGAGTCGTTTCAAACTTTCAGTTTTCCATCTGAATTCCTGACACAGTTCATGG
The DNA here is from genome assembly GCA_030142905.1 of Heliopora coerulea. Taxonomy (NCBI): domain Eukaryota; kingdom Metazoa; phylum Cnidaria; class Anthozoa; order Scleralcyonacea; family Helioporidae; genus Heliopora; species Heliopora coerulea. The sequence continues at coordinate 57,331 of JASJOG010000073.1, read as the reverse complement.
CACACAGAAACTAAGATACATGTAGCAATGTTTGTGCAGGATTTATATCATAAGTTTCAATGAAATAAATAATATACTTAAAGCAACATGACAAAGGTAAAAGAGACAGGAATGTTGTAGGATATTGTCTCTTCAATTGCTAACAATACGAAAGTGAGAATGATGATATTGTATGGGACTCACTCGACTGTGCGACGACTTTAATAACGACAACCAAAGCAAGTCAGCTCTGTAATAGCGAGCCCATTTCCTTCGCGTTATTTCAGGTAAACTTAACATTTGTTCAGTCCAAGGGGAGTCCAAATGATCATCACAATATCATTTTAAGCCTGGGAGACTGAAGTATTTGACGCTGTTCTGACTTAATTTCCGTTCTATAATTTACGGTATGTTGTTTCTTGCAGAAAGATTTCTGTTGTTGTGCCAAGCTTCAGGCAACGCTCAAACAACGGAATACTAATAAAGTATTCGTTTCTAGGTATTCTCCTTCTCTTTGTCATACATATATACGTGCCTACGAACTACGATCAAACAGGAAATGGTTTTGAGAGAGTCTGACCGTTTACTTTGAAATTTTTCTTGGTTTCCGATTTCATCTTCCGTTCGTGATTACCACTCGCTTATTCGTAAAACCAGCTTTAAAAATTTTCTTAACTATTTTCAACATTCTATACACTCGAAGTGTTGCTTCTAGATTACGATATTCTGTAATTAAGTACAATTGCTTCATAAAGTACAAACGAAATCTGGAGAAAGCTAAGGCTAGTTAATTGTGAAAAGTAAGTGGAAACAATGATTGCAATCATAGAGGCAATTTATATGAGTTCGAGTAATAAGGTTACCATCTCCTTCATGCTACCCTGGCAGAGATACATTCACAATAATATTATTTGAACCTTCTTCGTTCGCCTCGGTTGATAGGGTTACTCTTGTAGTAAGGTCACCCTCTTTGCGTGACAGGGTAACCCTTGACGTCGAGACAATAAAATTGTCTCTAGGGGTAGGATAACCCTATCACTGATTTCAAGTATTACTGTTCACCCCCTCAACTTATTTTTACAATATTTCAATGGTTTCCTTCAACATACAGTCGGACCTCTATACAACGGCCACCTTGGGACAGAGTTTAGTGACCGTTGTCGTGAGGTGGCGAGGTAAGGGTATAATATGACATTGCAGAATTTATTATATTTATAACATTTAATTCTTACCAATATATATATTTCTATCGATAAATAAGACTAATAACGCTTAATTAATATGTATACGAGGAAAATTTCACTCATCAAGTTTAAAAGATTCAAATGCTTTACAAACTCGACTATCAACAAAAAAATAATATAAATACAGTAAAAGCACGCGCGCTTTTTTCTCCTTTTCAGAGCATACGACTTATGTCATTGTTTATTTTCGGATACAAAACAAAATACAATGAGTGTAATGTACTTAACAAGTTTGGTAAACAGCAATAGGCTGTTCTAGCGATTCCTCGCGTGTCTGAGGCACGACAAAGATCAAGTTGAGATGAATTCTTGTGACCTTCTGCTGAGATAACAGTAATATTTTGTTTGCGATGTGTCATGAGTTGATTAACTGGCCGTTGTAGATAGTTTATTTTGTAGATCGGACATATTTTTCTGGCCTTTGCCGCTGTCGACAGTTGGCCGTTATGCGGAGGTTTCAATAAGAGTAAATGTATAGAACGTATGCCGGGATGAAAAACCGTGGTCATTGTCTGGAGGTGGCCGTTGTAGGGAGGTTCGACTGTATTAATTTATCTGGAAAGGTGTAAAACTTGTGGAAAGTCTACTTTGAAGGGAATCTGCGGGCTGTTATCATTTTTGGACAGCTGGAGTGTCTTATAGTGGTTTATGCGATAAGCAGACGACTTTTCAAAATTTGCAATAGTTCTTTTGTTACCATAAAAACAATGAATATTTTCAGTTCAGAAAAGAGATTAGGAGGAAATGAAAATCTGTCTACTTGTTGTATACTCCATGCCGTGTGAATTATTGTCACCGAGTTTGGAGTTGATGTCGATTATTGCTTTTGACATATTCCTTACCTAAATTCTTGTTTATAAGGAAGTTGTTAGTTGTTACCCCGGCAATCTTGAAGTTTGAGCTACCTCTGTCAAGTTCAAATGTAGTGTAATAACTAATACTAGCTTCTTGGAAAGTTTAGCGGTGATTAATTAAATTGTTGTGAAACTAGAGCAGTTACAATGTTTTGGGCCATGTAGGGTGAACTGCAACATTAATGTACTGTGGGAATATTGTTCTTTGTCCTTATAATGGCTTTATTTTCACCACATTTGCCTTCTTTTTCTTTACTGCAACTTTGACAGTTTTACTTTACTTTTAGCGGGTCAACATTTGAAACTTATTAATTTAGAGGTACTCAAGCAATGACTGAAACAACACTTTCAATATAGATTACCATCATCATAATTACTTATATTCGTTGTATCATGTGGAAATACGGTATTCGAAAGGGCCTCTACTTTCGGAATTTTTACACATCGCAAATTTGCCGTTACTTTCGGGGAGCCGCAATTTTCGGGATTCTACGATACGCCATTAACACTTTCCAGACCAAATCGTCTCCCCGTGACGAGTAAAATGGTTTGGGGTTATCCCAAGTAAAACAATGAATAATCAGATGTGGACCGACAAGAGTTAATTGAGATTCTCTTAAAATGGTTTAACTTTCCGCAACGTTTGCCAAAAGAATTAAACTACGCAGACATTGTCTGAGCTTGAAACGCAATATTTATTTCATGCTTGTTTTTGTACGTTCCGTAAATGTCCTGGAATTATTTGTGGTATCGATGGCTATATCCATGATGCACTTGAAATACTTATCGATAAGTTTGAAACAGACAATTTTACCACGACATGAAGGTCGTCAGTCTCACATTTCACCGAAAACTCTCCCTCATTCTCAACCAAATTTCGACCTAAAGCTTTTATCAACACCAGCAAGAACAGCACATACGCAAGAGACGTCATGACTTACAACACTTAATTGTATCATATTGCGCGAATTAATTTTGTTGATACGATTAAAATGCACGTGACTAGAAATACTCGAAAGAAGCTTTTGGCCTGCGACGTGCAGAGGGCCTAACAGGAAGTGCACAAGTGTCTGCAACGCAGGCTACACCTGGCGTTGGCCACGGTAAAAGAACAGAAGTTGAATGTGGACGAAAAAGAGGTCAGTGACTTGCGACTCGTATGAACAAATGGAAAGCCGTTTGGTTCCATTACAATGAGCTTCCGCATTACAACGGTTTGTCAGAGAACAAAAAAAGTACAATCTCGGCCTTTTAGGGATCCTTTCAATGATATAAAAATAGAATACTGCGAAGACGGCGTCTGAAATCGTGTGAAAAGTATAAAATTTGGTAACTACTCTGACTGATCTCAAAGAAATCCAACGTTTCGAGGAAAGGCTTTTCGTCAGAAAAAGAAACGTGCTCAGAACACGTTTCTTTCTCTGACGAGAGGCCTTTGGTCGAAACGTTGGATTTTTTTACGAGTCTTGTCCAGTCTGTCCTTCGAAAAAAAAAAGTAAACAGGTGAATTCAGCCTACATGATGACAGGTTCCAAGCACCAAATGGGAAATTCTTCTAGGGGGTCCAGGGGCATGCTCCCCTGGGAAATTTTGAAACCTGAAGTCTCTGAGATGCCATCTTCTGCATTATGGGGGTAACTTTATGTACAATTGGCTTGCTTGCAAAAAGCCACGAAAGGTTCCTTAAAACATAACACATTATCAACTTGTAGAGCAAAATTTATTTTTATTCTGTTTTTCATATTATGAAAAATAATAAAAAAATAGTTGGTCAGGTATTAGCCGTTGACATGTTACCAGGCTCAACCATGGGAAGTTTCCTGACCTACGAGCTCATAGATGCTCTGAAAAGAGCAGTGTCGATGTACAGATGGTTTAAGAAAAATACAGGGAAAATGTTAATCATCAGAACATAATATGTTTACTATTCTCATTCGTCTGGGATGCCGGGTTGCAAATAAGTAACTAATATCTTCCAAGTTCAATTCCATGTCTCTGTGGGTGTACATGAGAGCCAAGCCATTTAACCGTTCTTGTCCCATGGTGCTCCTCAAATTACTCTTCAGATTTCGAAGGGAGGAAATTGATCTTTCACATGAGCAAGATGTGACAGGAATTGTGGCCAGAGCTTGAAAATTGTGAAGATATTTGGAAAACAAGCTGGATCGACATCCTTTAAAGTGCTGCTAAGCTTTGCAGGAATGTCTTCAGCTTTTTATTTCTTTTCACGCCATAACCTTTCCCAGAGATCTAATTCAGCAGACAGCCCAACAACATTTGGTACATCAAGGTTGTAATGTTGACAGAATTCTTCAACATGAGATTTCCAGGTTGAAGGATTCTTCAACAGAACAGCCGGTACTAAAGAGAAGTCTTTAAAACACAGGTAAGCTTCAGTAGGAAAGCATGATTCCAGTTGGTGTAGAGCATGTGCCAAAAAGACTTGGGTCAGATTGATTCGGTAGTAATCCTGAGAAGATGATGATGGGCAGTTACTTCTATAAATTTGGCGCTGAACATTCCTAGGTCTAGAAGATTGGATACCAAATCTTTCAGAAAGTTGGTCAGCCTCCTCATAAAGCCTGTTGTGGTGTTGATCAACATGGGCATGCATTTCTTCAAGAGCACCTTTCAGGGTTGAGATTTCTTGTTCAGCAGCCAGGATGTCCGTTTCTTCCCTTTGCAGTTTAACGGTTGCAGGTCTTGTAAGCCCAAGGATGTACTTCACTATAACCAATGTTACAATGAACTCAAAAGTAACAGCATTTGTTAAGACCTGCGCATCATCTCTGCTAGTAGAATTCCAATTACCAGCTCCAATAACACCACCATCTTTATTCAAAGACATATCTTCTAAAGTAGCAAATACTGGAAGCAGGAGTTCAACCATCCTGTCAAGACCATCAAGACGAGCAATCCAACGAGTGCGGCACACGTCAATCAAAATTCTGTGATTGCTGTTTGGCTATTTGGTTAGATGCACCAACATACCTGCCAGCCATATTCCCCACACCATCATACGATTGACCCCTGCAGTCATCCATGCTTAAACCAAAGCCAGTAATCAAGTTGAGGATAAGATCTTTAATAGCTTCTCCAGTCGTTTCTTCTCCACAAAGGTAAAATCCAACGAACTCTTCTCGTATGATTCCCGAAGAATCAACAAAGGGAAGAACAAGAGAGAGATTTTCCTGGCTGAAAACGTCAGCAGCTTCGTCGGCCATTATAGAAAACATTTTACTCAAATTAACTTCGGTGACGATCTTTGACAAAATATAACCTCCCACAGTCTCAATAATGTCGTTCTGTATGCTTTTGGAACGATACGTAGCATTTCGTGGAGCATTCTCCAGATGTTCTCTCAGTTTCTCGTCGCCGATGTCAATTCGAAATGCGAGAAGGGCTTGAAAGTTTCCTTGGAGATGTTCGTCGTCAGGGATATCATCTCTTCTTCCTCGAAGGAACATATTGTTTTGGCCACAAAAAATAACGGTCTTGATGATCGATTTTATCTTCTCTCGATTTCCTCTCACCTGAGCTTGCATCTGTTCATTTAACTGCTAATCGATCGGAACAACCTGGTTTCTCATCATCTTGATGAACTCCTGCATAGCAATCACAGCCGCGCTGTGTATTTTCGACTTCCCAGACGAATGAATCTGAAACTTAGTGCATGCAGATGTCCAGAACGTGAGTGGAGATTTAAACAGTCGGTTGAGCTTTGCACCATTTTTGCCAAGCTCCATTCCAAAACAAACGCAGGGTAGACAAATAGCGCTGTCCAAGTTTTTTGAATAAACCAGCCAAGGATTGCGTTCTAACCAGTCTGGTTTAAACTTTCGATGTCGACCACCACTTTCCAGTGTCGAATGAAAAATTAAAAAGACGGTCAGGTTTCCAGACGTTCTTAATAAATTTGAATTTATCCGCGCCAGAAAATCTAGCTATGTCTTTGTAAACCAAACCAATGTCGTATGGCGAACAGTCTTACTTCCGGCAAACCGGGTTTCCTCCAGCGTGAAATTTTGCCATCGCTCACGAGTATTTATAAAGGCTGACAGGTCCACGAGCGGTTCACAAAACCTACGAGGCTAATCGAAGGCAATCTTGATCTAACCAATATAATTGAATGCAATCTAACCAATCATGATGAGGTTTGAGCGGTTCACTTTCTGGTTAACCAATAGTAGAGACTTTTGACAGATTCCATTTAATTGGCTAACCAATGAAAGGAGTTTTTAAGCAGATCACGAGCAGTTCACATCCGGTTTGCTTCTTGCGCACGGTATTAAATCCGTCGTTCAAGACATTGCCAAAGAAATAACGGGAAAATAATTCCTCTTTCAATAATATTGAGCTTTTCAAGCATAAAAATACCCAAATGATGCAACTGCATTACATGTCCTCTCCTTTAATTTTTTATAACATTATTTCTATTAAATTTTGGCCGTTTCAATGGAACCCATGGAACTAGTCTGGATCCACCCTTGAGTAAAAGAATACGCCGGGTAAAATCAAAGATCAGACGCAAGCTGATGTTCGGAAAGCTAAGGTAGAAGACAAAGCTTGAGAACTTTCGTGAGAATTTGAACAAAGCTATAACTCAGGGGTGCCCAAACCGCGGCTCGCGAGCCACAGGCGGCTGTTTGTCCTTTAATATGCGGCTCGTGGAAATATGTTGGCTGAGCTCCTTTTTTCATCACAGTTAATATAAAAGGTAAATAAGAAAAACTTCAGGCTTTATAATTATTTACTGGGTATGAATTAAAACCCCATTGGATTAAAACGTAAGTTTAATATTCATGGTTAGCAAAAATATTTAAGAATTTAAATTCTAATTTTAATGCTACATCAGAGTGAGGCATTGTTCTTTAGTGCTGAGGGAAGGAATGGTGGGAGGCAGAGTTTTTCTTTTTTTTTCCTTCCTCTCAAACATCTGAACTTTATCGTATGTGGCTCTTACATTAAGCAAGTTTGGCTACCCCTGCTATAACTTGTTAAATGAAGAGCGAAACGAAGCATCGTCTTTTAGACAGTTAGGTCAATATTTTATCGTTGTTATATTCAGACACTCAAAATTTTCCTTCATCAGAAGTGTTGACATAACTGTTTGTAGTCGAGTAAACGCCACAACATTCCATTGAATATGTCTTTTCCACATTGTAGATTTGGTTGGATTTATCGAGGATCAAATCTTTTATTTTGATGAAGTCTACATCCTAATCAAAATGACATATTCAACGGAATAAGGTGGCATTTACACTCGACTACCAATAGATCGTATGTCTACAATATATATGTCTAGACATATGTGTACAGTCGTTTAAGGTTAAGATATTTAGGGGAATTTCATATGTGTTTTCGTTTAAATGCCAATAATTGTTCTCAGCTGTGTCGCTGTTGGTTCTTTCAAGTGAAGTGTACGTTGATAATTCTGTATGCCAGTCATTAGGTATGCTTACCTCAGCTATGAAAGCTTGTTCATTTTGTCAGTGTTTTTTGTTTAAATGACAGTAATGGTTCCCATCAGTTCGTCGTTCTTTCTTTCAAGCGAGGTGTACGTTGATTATTCTGTTTGCCAGTCATCAGGTGTGCTGACCTCAGCTATGAAAGCGTGCTCGTTACCGGGGACGTTTTCATAAGTTGAGTTATTTCTTACATCAGTCACTTCATAGTTTGAATTCTCTGTTCATTTTGTCAGTGTTTTTGTTTAAATGACAGTAATGGTTCTCATCAGTTTCGTCGTTGTTTCTTTCAAGCGAGGTGTACGTTGATAATTCTGTTTGCCAGTCATCAGGTGTGCTGACCCCAGCTATGAAAGCGTGCTCGTTACCGGGGACGTTTTCATAAGTTGAGTTATTTCTTACATCAGTCACTTCATAGTCTGAATTCTCTGTTTCAATTGTGTCATTTTTGGCATGAGCTTTACGGAAGAGGCAGCCGATGACAACGATTAGAATCAATATTAATGCAGCCAGAACTATTGTAGCTAGGAAAAACTGCTTCTCACGATTACCTAGAAAACGAACAAAAAATATTTCAGTTCGATAAAAACATCTTTCAAGCAAAAAGACACGGAGGTAGCGAATGCGGCCAACTGTCACTGTTACAATGTTTTTGAGAGCTCAGCTTTCGTCGTTCTGCATCGTCAGAACTTAAGGGCTGATTACATGAAAGAGGTACGAAGTCAGATCGACATGACTTGATATCACTGCCCGCACCAATCCTTGTTTTTGTGTACATGAGACCGGTTCGAAAAATAAGTTCGGACCGACATGAGTGAGTTCAGACCGGTTCGAACTCGGACCGGTACGAAATTTTCTTTATGAAAACGCAAAACCTCTCCAGATCAACCATTGATAAGGCAAAGAACAAGAAAAACATTGTTGCTGGGAACAAAAACTCGGAAAGCTGTCTGAAATGTTTGCAAGAACGCGGCTTTAGTTCTATTCCAGTCTCATCTAAACACTTCAAAACATTTTCACTTTGTTAGCGGTCTGAATTCGTTCCGTTCTCATTTTAACCAGCCCCTCGAAAAGTAAACGATTCCAGTGTTTTTATACCCAAAAGGATGATGATATGCATATAATATATGAGTAAAATTAACATATGTCAGGTATAATAAAAAAAGTTAAATTCTAGTGAGATTAAGAGAATATTAAAATAGTCACGTGGATAAAGTCAACCTCGTACCCAGGGCCTTTACTCGGCGCTTCACCATCCGCTGGAGGAACGCCGAGTAAAGACGCTGGGTACGAGGTTGGGATAAAGTTAGAATAAAAGATCTGCTAGTTCAGTGCATTCCATGTGTGAGTTAATAGTAGGTTGCTTATTACGAATATGGTACGCTTCTTGTAGTCTGAAGTTGACAGGACCTGTATCTATGGCAATGATTTTGTCTTTATTTTATTAGCATTTTGACATTCAGTTAGGTATTTGTAGACAGATCTTCGTTGGACTTATCTCCCAAGTAATTGATAGAAACGACCATATCGATTCCCAGTTTTCTGACTGCAAATTACAGGGGTGGAGGAAGCGTGTGGGAGGGTGAGCCATTTCCCGCAATAACTTTCGCCCGCCAAATTATTCAATATGACGATCGCCACTTATGAATGTTTATGAACGCGTGCAGGATGGGGAATTAAAATGGCAGTCACTTAAGTTACGATTACAATTTCAAGATTGCAGTACATTACTTCAGAATGTGATATATTTTGTCTCGATTCGGGCCATTTTGTCATTATCGTCAGTTCACGAATTTTGCTTTGAGTACATGAGATTTGATATCGCCAGCATTCCTATGAAGCAGCAGAAAGTTGTGAAATAGTGAAATTTCAATATTGCGTATATGCCGGAAATACACAGTTGTTTAAACACATTTTGACGCTAGTTTTTCTCCCCTCCTTTCCCAAGTACCTCCATTCTGCCGACCTGGATTGCTTAGCGTGAATTTCTGAAACTTTTACTGATTCGTCCGCAGGTATATCTTGATACAACTGGTCAATTGTGCAAATATTTTATCCATGCAAACTATGCAGACTTACGAGCACTTTTTAGAGAAGACCTTGAGTATAATGTAGCTCGGATTTTACTTCTTAAAACTTTCTTTTGTAGCAAAGGTGAACTTTTGGACTTGTATATGTTTGCAATTGCATTAAGATTATTTTTACACAATTATGATGTTTCATTGCAATGCGGTCAACAAATTGAATGTAAAAAAAAAATAGATTCACTTCTGTTTATTGGACTTTGTTGAACGGAAGAAACCATAATCTCCTAAAATAGTTAAATTTTTAAAATTGCTGCCTTTTCACCATTAGCACAAATGATACAGCTGTAATCGCTGCAACGAAATGAATATGTTGTTTTCAATTCAAAGACAGTAAACAGCCTTAAAATAGGAATGCAAAATTACGTTTTGCTTTTTACGAAACTTGTGGAGTCTTCATAGAGTATTGTTAATTCTAACAAGTCTTAATTATTTACTGAATGGGTTTATGGCTCCTAAAGAAACAAAAAACTGCATTTGGTAATTTTTGACAGCACTGAATCTGCGGTGAAGAAATTCCTTGCTAGTGATGCACTTTAGTGTTTAATGAATGACCTTATTGGCTGGGCGCGATTAATCAGGCCATGGAGTATAGTCTACGCCAGAACCAACCGACCGTGAACGTTTTGAGCCATATATTTTTGTGATTCTTGTCGATTTAAATATCCAAATACGAAATACAGAAATTACGCTACATTGTTTTATGGCTAGTACTACTTCTGGTGAAATAGAGCGTTCTGATTGGCTGAGACGCTCTGACTTGCAGTCATTACCTTCTAATGATGGACCGGTCCATTACGGGTTCTGGTTTGCATCAGCAAATGTTCAGAGCTTGTTTTTTCCTGAGACTACGTGCTTTTTTGTTATTTAATCGTCTATTTTTCTGATTAAAGTCATCGAGGAAAAAGTTTTACCAAGTCATAAGCATTTCGTTTTTTATTAACCCTTTGTAAAACTTAGCTGAATCTCGTTTGTTTGTCTTCAAAGCAACTGGGAAATTTTGCCGCCAAAACGTGCCGGCGAGTAGGGAAAAAATCTGCTGTATCGAAAAAATTCACTTTATAGGCATTGTTTTCATTTAGGTGTCAATAAATCTAGTTTTCACCCTGGAATTCCCAGCAAATTGATCTTTCTTCGTGTTCTGTGCCTGTAAAAGAGCTTAACGACTCACTCATTGTTGTGCTAAACGAATGTAACATCTTTTTACCAGGCTTAGTATATTTCGCTTGTTTAAAATAAGGCATATAGTAAACCTCTTATTAACTTCGTCCGAATTGTCATTACTGGAAAATACCAGACGGGAGTCTTTTATGTATGGACTTCGCACTCTGGGCTCGGTCCGTACTGCCAATACCCCGGTCTGATATTTTCTCGTAATGACCACGCTCTCGGTTAATAAGAAGTTACTCTTAACACCGCCCTGAGCTGTACATACCGCTTACTTCGTCAGTCTTTCGTTCTATGTGAACTATATTTTCGACAACATTTTAACGAAAAGTCGTTTCCCTTTGGCCTTAGTGTTGTGAACATGCGATTGCGAGGTAAGATTAAGAACACAGACACAAAAAAAAATTTGTAACCTGTAGATAAGTCTTCAACAGTGATTGAGTGATCCCTTTGACTGAATCTATCATGCACATGGCAGATATAATTTCCAAAACTTTCTTTATCTTTCAATGTTACCAGCAGTATTGAGCTAGGGTATGGTTCCTGCAGTTCAACCAAGCTGCTAAGAGATTTGTTGGGTTTTTTCCAGGCGAATGTTACAGGTGGCTCTCCTTGAGCTGCACAAATCATGGTGACAATATCTTTCTTCCTGGCCTTTATCGAGGAACTTGACAGTTCGGTCATCACTTTGAGATGATTCTCTGTAAATGAAAAATTATAAAGGGCTGTTTACACGGGTGGCTCTTGCTGCAACTTTTAGCCGCCTGACACATGCGATCGAGTGAATGGACTTCCGGATCATTTGTGCCAAGCTATATGGTACAACACTTCGGTGAGTTGTTTACTCAATCGCATGCTTCAGGATAAGAAAGGTCGCGAGAAGAATCGCCGGTGTATAAACAGCTGTTAAACACGTATTTTTCCACTTTAAAAGGACTAATATCAGAAGTAGGGAAAAACTTGGAATTGCACAGATTGGGCAATAAATAAGGAAAGGCTTTGTATTGGGGAATCTGAAGTTAATTTCTAAAAGTCCATAACTTGTTTATGCCTAGTCTTGATGACATTATTTGTTTGTTTATATTGTTTGAGTTGTGGTGTAGCAATTGACTTATTTCTTGTTTATCAATTTTACTTAAATACTTAAAAGAAAACCAATGCACTTCCATATCTATTTGTCACGCAATTAATGCGACAAGTCATAGAAAAACATAGCGCAATGCTAGCGGAATTAGGGGTACAGAAATTCAATAAACTCCCGTATACGTGACATGTAATTTTTCATAAGGTTCTCATAGAAATGGTTCACGTATTTGAGAATATTGATATGTTGATTGGATGGGATAAATCTGAGTAAGTTACTTAAGCTCACCAACATTCAAACCATGTTGATCTGAACTTTTCCCTCGCTTGACTCTTTTAAGAGTTTTTCAGATTGCCTGTAAAACTGACACGCGTGTGAGAAGTTGTTCAGAAAAAGTGTGTGGTGCAAGCAACACCCTAAATGCGGCCAGATTTCTGCTTTTAATAATAAATAATAAATTCATTAGTAACCTCGTTTGTTCGGTCCGTACTGAAAAGCATTTGCCCTCGGGTTTTTCCGTACAGACGTCGATCCATCGTCGCTCGGTCAATACGAAAACCTCAAGCAATTTGAAGCAAATACTTCTGTGTTCAGACCACACGCTGGTAAGAAATCATTGTTGACTAAATTCTACTTACTGATTTCAGTGGTTTCAAATCTATGTCGAAATGTACGGTATTTTCTTTTCATTCCAAATATCTCCGTTATGATCACCTCATATTTGGTTTTTGGTCTTAAGTTGATGAGCGTTTTTGTAGAAGTGTTACAACGAATATCTTCACTTAATATCTCCTGACCGTCCTGCTTCATTGATAATTCGTACTTTGCTCTTGGCAACCACTTATTGCAAGGGATGCGGTCGGCTTTCCAGGATACTCTTGCGTACGTTTCATTCACATCTGATGCCGTTATATTGAAACCTGAAAAACAATAATTCTTTCTGGCACCACAAAATTGCCGATTGTATTTTCACCGAGTTTAATTTGATGGTGAAACCACCTTGCAATAATTGCTTACCGTGGTTTAGGTATAAAAAGGTCTGAAATCGGAATACGCATTCCTGTAAATAAGCTCAGGATGTTTACGTAATGAATTCAGCATGAGCGGCCAAACTGTTGGGATTTACAAGGCTAGCTGTAGTAAATCTCATATTCAGCTCAGACACGAATGTTGCATCTTTTTTTAAAATACGAATACATTTAAATGGCTCTACGTGCAGTAAAGTTTCACTTGTGAGTCATGCCGAAGTTTAAAAATTACGACAAAGCAACGAAAAATCTAGTTTCATGACGCTTTCTACAAGGAGAAGATTGACAAATTACGGCCCGAGAGAACGACAGACCTTTAACCACTGTTCGCTCATGGGTGAAAAAGAAAATGATTGAAGAAGCACAAGAAGAGGCAGGAGAAGTTGTGTTAACAAGGACAATAGGAGGTGCCCGTCATCAGTGGATCTACCACTTGGAAATTGATTTGGCCTATTACGACTTTGATTTGACCCATTATGAATTTGAGTTGACTTATCACGAATTTGATTTGACTTATTGCGAATTTGATTTGACCTATTATGAATTTGATGTGACTTGTGACGAATTTGAAGTCAAAACGGTGTAGTCGTCTACCTGTACAAAAGCTTAGCAATAAGCAGAGCAATGAAATTCAAATTTAGTTTTAATCACCCAATTCAAGTGGAACTACACTAATGCATTCTGTATTAAACTTCAGTGATAATGAACTAAGTAGCTTAGTTAATTCAATCTCGATAAATAAGTTAGTTGTTAACGTCGGCGCTTCGCGCCTCGCTTCATCAACAACGGAGTTGCCTCGCTTTCGGTAATTAACCTATACTTGTATCATCGTTGGCTCAGATTTATATAGTTTTTCCAATGTTTTTACATTAGTTCAACTGTGTGCATGTAGTAATATTCTTAAATTTTAAATAAGTGTACGCGACAATATTGTTATAACTTATTAATATTTGAGTGGAATTGTATTTTAAGGAGACAGGCGGCCCTTTGGAAAGAAGCTTTTTTTTTTTTTGGTATTTCATTATTACAGCTGATAAATTACCGTGTATAAATATGATTATATTAAATTAAATTAAGTTTCTTTTGTTCTGCCGAGGTTGATAAATCATTGACCAGCCTTATTAAGACGTTCATGAACTTTCTAACCAAATGTCGCCATTACTATTAGTTATCGGGCAAGTTAAAGACTTCATTGGAAACTTCAGGTTTCGCGCCCTCAGGTTTATATATCGCTTAAACACATCGGTATAGGCACTTGCGAATTAAGGCGGGGTCCCTGGCGTAATTTAACGATTGAGCCCCTTGCCTGGATTTGGTTACGACTAATATTAATTTATATGTATATGTATGTATATGTACTTTACTTATCACACAGCAGAACTCATCTATACAACCGTAATCTCACCAGAAACACCAGCTAAAACCACTTATGAATGACAATTGTACGCTGACATGCGTCATTTGTGTAGCGAAAAAACTCGAACTACCAGCGCTTGTTTGTAACAAGTAAGCATTCAGGTTCAAACTCAACCCCCCCCCCCCCCCTCCTCCTCCTCCAAACCGAGTCCTCCTGCATTTGCCGAGCTTGCCATAGTGGTCGTGGCAAGAGGGTATCCATGAAAAGGAGGATTAGGGTTAGTTCTAACCTTAATCCTAATCCTAATCCTGATCCTAATCCTAATACTCCTCCTCATGGATCCCTTCTAGTCACGACCTTGATATAGTGTTATTCCATTCGTGGGTCACGATACATAATCTTTACTTAGTATTCTGTATCCGATTAAGAGCCAACTAATTAGTAGCCTGCGCCGTCTACCGTCTAAACCCCATAAATTTTTATTCCCCTGAATATTGTCGTACCCTCGTTGGAATAATTTTCAATCTTTCGTTTTGACAATAAGGTGGTGTTTACATGGAAGCGAGCCAGCCCTCCTTATGGCGCTGGTCCAATTCGCCGAGATCACGCTTCCCCGTGAATTCCCATGTAAAATGTGTTTTCGTTTACATGAGAGGACCGCCGAAGAGAGATCCCACTATCGCGAACGCGAAATGTCTCCTGGGAAGACAGGGAACTTTCCATGTAAACACACTCAGAAGGACTGGCCTTACTGAGAGGGCTGGAAAAAATATAACGAACGTATACGTGCTAGATCCAGCCCTGCTAGAAGAGCACCAAATTTAGTATTGAAAGACGAGGTGAAATTCGGCCCTCTTACTAGGGATAGATACCAAGAGGGTTGGCTCGCCTCCATGTAAACACGCCCTAAAGGAGATAATGGCAGAAGATAAGTTTGACTCTGGGCGCCGATAGCTCTCACTATATGACACTGCATTACATTCGCTTTCTGATGAATTTCTATATACACTGCTTAAGTAGTATGTGAATTTAACTTACCTATTTCTCTGGTTTCAAAGGTATGTCGAAACTTACTATCAATTCTTCTCATTGAAAGTCTCTCTGTTATGATCAATTCATATTTGATTCCTGGTCTAAGGTTACGAAGCGTTTTGGTAGCATTGCCATAAGGAACCTTCTCGGTTAATATCACCGTGTTATCCACCTCAAGTGAAATCTTTACGTTGGCCTTTGATGATAATTTGTCACAGCTCGACGGGCAAACTTTCCAAAAAACTTTTGCATAAGTTCCACCCACATCCAAAGTTTTTATATTAAAATCTGAAAAATAAAAGTTATTTCTTTTTATGAAAAAGTACGCAATTGACTTTTCTTTAGAGGGCAGTCGTTGTTCGTTAATGGATAATAAGGACCTCAAGAATTACGAAGTCACCTTGAACGATGACTTCTTTTAGAATTTCGGCATTTAAAGAAACCACGGTTTATTGACCACCGTGCTTGATACTTGTGGCTTATTTTATGACTCCTAAAACGCTCCAGTTTTCCTAGAACGACTGCAGTCTCGTGTTGAATTCAATCTTAAGGAACAGATTTTTTCACTCCGCGACTTGACGTCTTCCTTACAACTTGAAAAAAAACGACTTGATTTGGGTACAGTTGAATGCATAACAATGACAGTATTGAGAATGCCGTGGAGATTAAGAACTGTTTATTCTCTTTGTTTTGCATGAAGAATTTATTTTTTCGATGGACGCGTCGTTGAAGTTGATGTTGTTGATCTTAAAGTCCCTAATATAAGACAGGGAGAACAAAGGAACTTGATAGGATCAGTAATTATTAACCATTATTACATGATCGACGCGGTTTTCTTTGTTATTCGCAGAGCTTTATTTAACATAAATACTTGTTAAAGGCCGAACTTTCTTCAAGCCAGGGGAGGGATTTGATATTCAGCAAGGAAAAGCGGGGTTGATGAATTGAATTGAATTGAATTAGTATTCAAGGGTTGTATATAGATACATCCCTCCTAGCAGGGTTGTATCTAGATAAAACCTTGCCAGGAGGGATGTATCTACATACAACCCTAAAATGTGTAATGAGGAATTCTACGCCAGATCTTGTCTCTATTGACGAGTACGAAAATTACACCGAGCTATACTATTCGTAATATCATAGTTCACAGCATTTCACTCAGACAATGAAAAACCAAACATCTCATAGAACCATAAAACATCAAAATGAATCTAAACCTTAAAGTCATTCCCGACATACAACGTACAATTACTAAATTGAACGTCCTTCTTTTCACCACTTTTAAATCGACAATTCTCAACTTTTTTTTCTATTTTGCCTCCTATCTCACCACTGTCTGTTTCTCTCTTACTGACTTTTTTTCTTACTGACGCTTCTCCGCAGTACGAATTGACCTTATCACCTAACGGTAAATCAAACGCTTTCGACATCTCAACCTTCTTTTGAACGGTTGGTCTCTGATATTGCTGTAAGGATCTGACATTTCTGTGCCCACTTTTTTCCATGATAAACTTGTCAGGAATTCCTTTTTCAAGGCCACGAGTAGGAGTTGTTCCCCTCATGCAGTGATTCGTGTAATACCCTTGAATTCCAGCTTCCCAGCACAGATTCTTGACCGTATCACCCAACGTATTATGGCCGACTGGTTTTGACGTGAACCTTAACTTGTGGGTTAAGAAACGTCAAAAGAATCTTTACAACAGAAAGCATTGTCTGCCATTGTTATTTTGAGAAAACCTTGTCAATCATGTAATAAGTCAGTTAATCACCTCGAACGTCGGCTCTTAGCCAGATCCATCCCTCGGGAGCGTGGCCCTCGGAAAGCATCCCTTGGGGCCTACGGCCCCTCGGGATGCATTCCTCGGGTCACGTCCCTTCGGGATGTATCTGGCTAAGAGCCTCCGTTCTCGGTGATTAACTCTCACATAAAATTTTACTGACACTTATCTATTATTTCTTAAACATTCATGGGAATTATCCATTTAATTACCTCTTTTTGGGTGTACTCGATTTACATTCGAGCTTTTATCCGCAGATCACTTTAGGATACAACGATACTTGGAACACAAGAATAGCGCAGTCTAAATACCACCACAAATTGAAGAAAAATGCAAACCGGATAGCTCAGGGCAAAATTCACTTCTGCATACTATCCCTGCACATTTCGCATGAGTAGAGCGTGTATTTTAACTTGCACATGTGACAGCTTGCACATGTGCATTACACTACCACGGTGCTGGTGGTACAGTGGTAGTGCACGTGTCTTTCACCACTTTGACTTGGGTTCCATTCCGGCTCCGTACAGTTATCTGATTAAAGTTTCCTTGGTCACATGTGAGAAAAGCGTTATCCAGTTTGACTCTACCAAGCAGCGCAGGTTTTTTTCGGCTACACCGGTTCCCTCCTGTAGTAAAACTGGACCCAGGGGGGTGGCCTGATTGGACCTCTAGGTGGAACAACTCATGTACCTGATAGGGTTATCGAGATTAAGTAAAGGAATTTTTGGAAGAAAAGCTGATCGTGAGGCAGCTCAGGAAGTCAGAAAATAAATCGTTTCAAAGAATTTTTAGTTCAAATGAAAAATTTAGTAAATACTAGAGTTGCAAACTTTCATCCTTCTCGCTCCACCCCCCCCCCCCTCCCCTACCCCATTCATTTTGTTGTTTTTCTACTCTTAAATTCTGAAAGATTCGAAGCGTGGGACTTAATCGGACATATTTCGGTAGATAATTGAGCTATTATTTTACTGAAAAATATCTTTTATTAAGCTCAGTGAACTCGATTACCATATCTGGAATGCGAACTGGCGAATGATATGTAAAGTCAGGATAGCCGCCCACGGAGGGTAATTTTGCACGTCAGTTTTAGTGCCCTTCGTGGTCTTGTACGTTAGTTTTAGTCTCGAACTTGAAAATACAAACAAAATATCTCTTCAAAAGACAGAAATAAGTTTAAGAACTTCAAATATTACTTCGACAAAATCAGACGAAGTGACAGGTTATACTTTTCACGAAAATAAACTACCATTGAACAGACGAGAAACCTGATAAAATAGTCACCATAAATTATTTTAAGAAACTACCAAGTGCACGTTCTCTTTTTGCCGTTAGTTTACCATGCTTAGACAATTTGTAGTTGGGAACGTTTTTGAAGCCGAACCAAAGAAAAACAAATAACTGAAGTCGTGTAAAGGACTGGTACTGACGTACAAGACCGCGTAGAGGGCTGAAATTGACGTACAAAATTTCCCTCCATGTACGACCATCTTAGCTTCACTTTTTGCGTGGCCAAATGTCTTGGAGTTAGCATTCCAGATATGGAAATCGAGTTCACTGGTTAAGCTTACCTCTTCGGACCACTGTTTCGCAGACATACGAGAATTTCAATTCACAATCTCTCGAGATCCAAACACCATCCTTAGTTCCTATTGACACGGTACCACACCTTGAGGCACGAGTGTCGATTCTAGGCCCAAACACCCCTATGACTGTGTAGTTGGGTACAGAATTTAAATACTTGAACGTAGAGGAGTTAATCGGTTTCTGTAAACCAAACCATGCAATTTCGCTATTTTTTCTAGTTAACTTTGATATAACAAATTTGTTTTCTTCTTTCGTCGATATTTCTGCGAGAGTGGATGCAGACTCATTACACTTTCTACGAGCGGCTTCGAAAGGTAAGGCCGATTTGGAGAGTTGGTAACATGAACCGTTAAATTTCTTCCATCCTCCTGGGCATGTGTTGTTTCCTGGGGTAATGAAAAACGGGACGATGTTCAGAAATACGTACGTAATGTATTGCAAAGGATACAAGGTATAGAGATGCGCACATTTATCGGGCGAACGGAAGAAGTGAAAACTACTTGTTTGATTATTTGTCCTGTATCGTGTTACTTTACAACAATATATTAAAATGTACACTAACGATTGGACACTCTGGTGAAAGCAACTGTTGATCTTGCAAAGACTAATGGAAAAAGTGACATCAGAATATGTATAGATATGCAGATACGCAGGTATGTAGGCAAGCAGATTTAGGCAAATTTATTGTTGTATAAACAAACAAAAATTTCACATGTCATTCCACATGTGAAAAAAAATATGAATTTTGAACATTTTCACGTATGAAATTTTCACTTCGCATATGAAATGGAAACATTCTCACTTATGAAATGCCTAATTCATATGTGAAAGATGGATTGATGGGTGGATAGACGGACGGACGGACCGACAGACGGACGGACCGACACAGAGACGGACCGACACAGAGACGGACCGACGGAAGGACGGACCGACGGACGGACGGATGGGGGGATGGACGGACGGATGAATTTTGGAAACTTTTGAAAACCTTACTTAATTATGGTTGTTACATCAATTTTAACAACTGGTCTTCCTGTAAGACGTGAAAATAAATAAATACCTAATATGTACACATACTGTATATAGACACAAAAAAAAATTTACATATATTTTTCGCTCATTAATTGATGCAGATTACAAAATTTCAGTTTGTTCTTAAATACATTAATCCAATTTATGCATTTTAATTCTTTGGGTAACAAGTTCCAGAGTTTGGCACCAGTGAAAGCAAAACTATTTCTATAATAATCGGTCTTACAGACAGGAAGGTCAAAATTTAATGCCCATTGTCTTAAACAATAAAACCTTGAGGAGGCATTTTGAGAAAAAATCTCTTGCAAGTACCTTGGTGTCAAACCATTCACAATCTTGAACATCATCAAAGCTTTCTGTTCAAGCCTGCATTTGTATAGGTTTGACCAACCAAGTTTTTTGTTTCATCGTTGCCATGTGTCAAATGGATGGACGGACGGACGGATGCATGGATGGATGAATTGGTTGATTAAAGGATGGATAGATAAATGTATAGGTGGATAGACAGATTGATAAGTGGATAGTATAATGCACAGGGGGAGAGCTGAATAGAAAGATGGATAGATAGGTGGATATAGATAGATGGATAGGTGGATATGTGGATAACTTTATTTAGGCAAGGTGGCCCATTGAGCAACAAAGCTGGTATGCAAAGGGGCCCTTATTACATAACAAATACAATATCTAATCTGTACATAATAATGATATTATGAATATTTAACAATCCAGTAGAGCAATCAACATTTAAGATATATTAAGAGTAGGATATGTAACAAAATGTAGTTAGGAAATACAAAATGTAATAAAAATGACATAAAAATAACATTATATAAATTAGAAAAAGTTCACTTTTAAAATATTTTATCCTGTTTTTAATATCAATAAGCAATGAAATATTCTTAATATCTGAAGGCAGATCGTTATATTCCTATGCTCCGGCCGCAAATCTAAAAGTTCTTTTCACAAATTCTATTTTTACTTTAGAAAACTAGAAATCATCTTTGTATCTTGTATTAAATTTATGAACATTTTTGATGGTTTGAGGAAAAGTTTTAATCTGACTCCCCTACATCAGTTTATTTTAGTCACATAACAAGCTAAGAAATTTAGATGACCTCAAGTTCCCGAAACCATTGAGTATTTTAATAAAATACAAAACTACGGAAACTCCAAAAAGTGCAACCATATTTATTTTTGACGTTTTGACTATCTTGTAGTCATCATCAGCAATACTGAGTGCTGTGTGACCTTACACTTATATATGCAGGAAAAAAAGCTATTGACGTCAAAATGTCAAAAATAATAAAATATGATTTCATTTTTTGGAGTTTCCTTTGTGCACCTTTCTATCTGTTTGTCTATCTTCCATTTATCTCTATTTATGCTTATCTGTCCATATGTCCTTCAACTGTCTATCTGTATATCTGTGTGTCTACCTTATTATCGATT
This sequence comes from Heliopora coerulea, assembly GCA_030142905.1. Classification (NCBI taxonomy): domain Eukaryota; kingdom Metazoa; phylum Cnidaria; class Anthozoa; order Scleralcyonacea; family Helioporidae; genus Heliopora; species Heliopora coerulea. The sequence continues at coordinate 36,194 of JASJOG010000073.1, read as the reverse complement.
TCGCTAACCGTAAGTCCATCTACCTATCTGTCTTTCTGACGTCTTCTTTATTGGTCTGTGTAATGTTTCAATTTAATGAGCATTTTTTCGTGAAACCATAAACAACAGAGGTTTGGGCCAGGATTAGGGTTAGGGTTAGGGTTGTAGTTAGGTTTAGGTAGAGTTTAGTTAAACCAGAAACCATGGCTACCCGATAGTTTGTTAAAGTATAAGACAAAACATACACCGAAAATAATTATCTTGTAAAACTCAAGGTACAAGTCAAAAGAACAAGAGGGAATGTTAAAATGGTAATATTTCGAATTTATTACAAATTCATCATCAGACCAATTGACTTAAATCACTCAACTGTAAATATTAAAGACCGCAGTTATTTAACTCAAGTCAATTGGTCTGATGATAAAGTTGTAACAAATTCGAAATATTACCATTTCATCATTCTCTCTTGTTTTTCTGACTCATACAACGAGTTTTACAAGATGATAATTTTCCGTGTATGTTTTTTCTTATTTGAGCCAGCGATTGTCTAATTGATTCAGCACTCTACTTGAGGCCTATCCACAAAATACGATTGTCGTATACGATTCTCCACTTTGACGTATGCGATTTTGTCATAAAAGCACAATTCCTGGTTGCTATTTGCTCGCTAATGTTACAATTGGTCCTGAACACTCTTATGATTGAATCCGATGCATCAAAATGAACAATCGTATACGGCAATAACGATGACCAACCAACAACTTCAAAAAGTATAAAATAAAACATACTCCGAAGAATGTCATCTTGAAACTCAAGATATGAGTCAATACAAAATAAAACTATTGTTGAAACTGTGATATATTCGACTTTATTTCAAAGTCATCCTCAGACAGAATGATATTACAATAACATGCCAGGGTCTATATACAGGAGGTGTGATGACGTCATCGAAACGGGATTTGGAAACACTACCAGTAATCTCTATTTACATGCTGAGATGTTGAGACGCTATGATGCTAATTTCTAGCTTCTAATGAAACACGTGATCACTTGTAAAAAGTCGTGGAATTTTTATGAGGGTAGGCTAAGCCACATATTTCTAAAACCCTCAAGTTGATAATTCTAGAAGGATGAAAATCTCGAGTGTCTAGATATTTTCTAAATGCCATAATTTTCTATCTAATATACCCCTCACTTAATCGGCATTACCATCATTATATATACTGAATTCGTGGCCATACTTTTGGCAACGGTCTTTGTAGCTCAGATGTCAGAGCATCGTCTCACTAGATTCGCGAGGTCGCGGGTTTGATTCCCAGCATGATGGCCCAATGTTGGATTCTCCGCAATAGGTCCCAGCTAGGTGGTAGAAAATATCTAGACACATGAGATTTTCATATTTCCAAAATTATCAACTTAACAGTCAGCGGTCGAGTGTAAATACCATAATCTTCTATTTCTAAAACCGTTTCTTACCCGTGGAAACTCGCTTCTCACAGATATATTTGAATTTACGTGAACAAACCCTTGCCATCCAATTCAGACGTCTAGTGGGTTTTCCTGCAATGCATTTAGTCGTTGACTGGGAATCACGCTTGGTATCCCAAGCTTGGAATGAAGCTTTGCCTTCGCCTACAAGCTGCACTCTTTTTCTAACTTTTTGCAAACCAAGCCAGCTGTATTCATTTATGTGCTTTCCAACAAAGTTAATTTCTTCCTTGGTGGATGTGGTTACCAGATGGGAGCCACTAAACTTATCGTAGCAATGTTTTTCGGCTGAGTGCAAGGTAACGGTTTCCCTAGCGGCAAAAAAATAGCACGAACAACGAAATTCTTTCCATCCGCTTGGGCAATTAAGATTATCTGAAAGAAAGTGGAAAAGCAAAGGAAAGAAATGAGATGAAATTTAAGTGAAAAAGTTAATAAAAAACAAGATTACATCTCCCAAAAGTAAACAGTAAAATGGGACGAACTACTTTTAGGTATTCAGGAGCGAAGGATTGGGACTCGTTGCCTGTGCACGTAGCGTAGCTTACTTAAATATTTTTAAATACTAATTTTTTACATAATTGTTGTTGGTAGTGTAATTTATTAGAATAATTTATTAATTTTAAGTGCTGTTCATCCTCGTAATGCCAGTTTTGTTTATCTGCTAATTAATTATTTATTAATTATTAATAAATTATTATTAATTATTACTAGTTAATATAATAAATATTAATATAATATTATATAATATAATAATTATCAGTTAATTATTACTATTATTACTAATTAATTATTCACATGTAAATCGATATATAGCTGCTATAAAATCTGTAACAGTTTAAATAAATAACCAATTCAATTCAAAATGTCGAATGTCAAGAGCGCTGGCACTTGTAAGCTGATGGCTGTATAAGGGACGGTAATAAAAACGAAGATTTTAAATAGTAGGGCAGAAGAGCTTCTTAGCTCGGCAAAATTGAATTAGTTTGATATGCTATTTGGGAAATATTGTATTTTCCTTGAGAATAATCTCAACTGTCATTTCACTCACTAATAAATGCATTCCTTGTCCCAAAACTATTTTCCAAAGCATCTTCCCTGCTCATTTCAAGGAAAGCTTAAGTGATCTCCCTTCTGGTTCATTTCTTAGAATTTATTTTACTATTTCTTCCAACTGTAGTTGAATACCCAGTGGAAAAATTACTGCGAAGAGGAACCTGGGAAAGTGAGGGGAAACCGCTGGCTTACTGTATGGACGCTTACGTTACGAGACATTAAATGAACGTTGATTGGTTCAAGGACTTTCAGGACGTCAATGAATCGGACTAGCGAACGTGTAGTGGACTAATGACAGTGTCAAACAGACGAAGGTAACAATGAAACTCAGGTAGCTAAGTTGAGAGCTTCGCGAGAGTTGGTTCAAATCTCATAACGGCGATATCTCCATTGTCATCAAGGATTTACGCTTTTTAAATGAATATATTTTGAGCTGTTTGTTTTTACTATTCTGCGTCGCTCGAGAGTCTGTGGATACATCTGAAGCAATATCAAGATCTTTATTATCAACAAGTTATATTAATGCAAGTTTAGGGAATGCGTGAACATAAAGAGTTTTTAACACCCCTATCCAACAATCTTCCAGATATCCATCATTTCCCAGTAGGTCACAACGCTGTGTTCTTAACATTGCGTCATAGAGTACTACATGTACCTCTCAGACGTAAATATTTCAAGAGTGAACCGAGATGTCAAATACCGGTTGTAGAAGCTATTAATTATCACTTTAACAATTTTTTTAGATAAAACAAACTAAGTTTTCTCTTCTTAAGCAGTTTAGGAACCATCATTTTCCTTCCCAGATAGTTAAATATTTAGTCCAATATCGATCTGTTTGACGCACTATCTACTTGTCTATATCTGTTCATGAATTCGCACATGGATATGGATATATATATATATATATATATATATATATATATATATGTATGTATGTATGTATACAGCAAATTCCATAAATTATGGCAAACATAAACATATAACAAAAGCATCTATAGGCAAACCTGGAACTGTGAATACTTCAATCAAACATAATAGATTAAGTTGGTCACCAAATGTATCAAAAAACACATAACATATCTTCACTGGCCGCTGAAGTCAAAATAAAATGATAATACAATGGTCTTGATATGTTCATATGTTGATATGTTGATATGTTGTGTCCCATAATTTTTGCAATTTGATATATATATATATATATATATATATATGTACACAAATGTTAACTAAAAATGTCTTTTACGTCGCGACGTAAAGAACATTTTTAATAACATTTGTATTACGCTCTACTAGTCCTGATATTAAACACACTACCACGTTAATTTGGAATAATCATATTCCTATATATATATATTTCAATAGCCAACAACCTAAGTATTTTAAGTTTGCTTCAAAATAATAATTACTTTGTGCAACCTTTGTCATTTTAAGTAAAATTTTTATCGATATTTTATCTTCCTTGCGTATGTAACCGTTATGTAACCGTAGACAAAACTAGCGTTGAAAGAGACCTTTTCTGAACCTAGTTTTATAAGTGGTAATATTTCTCCCTTTACATGTGAATGTAATGGCAATTCATCTTAGGTCACGTTGAATTTGAAGCGCGGCTTGATGTACGGAGACATGAACTCATAACAGTTTCAAATGCTCCAGTGAGTAGAGCACTAAAGGCCACCTTGAGCACACAGTGTGCGTTCGACGGATTTCTCACATCCATATTATTTGAAAACAAATAGTTGATAATAAAGAATAGTCCTTTAGAGAAATCACAATCCTCTCACATCTCCATTTTAACTTTAAGTTTCTGGTATCATACTTTACACATCACCACAAAAGCTCATGTGAACAAGATCTTTTTCAAGATTTGTGTCCTCATACTTTATAGCTAACGATACAAAAGTGTGAATATTGAAATTACAGCTCACCTGAACAAACTGCGACGTTAAGAAACAACGCCAGCACAACTACACAAATTAATGGCGGAGTCATTCTTTGTAACGTTCCGATTGTTGTTGGAGGAACTCAATTTGAGGGATTCTGAACCAACGAAACTTCTAGTTAACATTAGAATTTAAATTTGTGTGGGTGGTTTAAGTCTCCAGCGCAAGTGATTTGATATCAGTCGTTTGACTTAACTTATATTTTTAATAACGTTTCTTTCTTAATCCAAGTTTCGTCCAATATATCAAAATATGGAATACCATGTATTTTTTTTTCTCGCAAAGTTATTTTCGTTTTCCTTATCGCACACTTTGCTTACGACCTAAACAAGAAATAGTCTCAAGAGACTCTTATTATGCTCTTGGCTATTGATTTTCCGGGCTGTTTAAGGACATCTTGAGAACATTTTAAAACATATTTACTAACGTTTCGTTGCCGACGTGCAACATCTTCAGAGTAAGGTTACAGTTGTTAACATTTATCTATAGATACATATAGTCATGTATATGTAGGAGTCGTATATGTAGGCATATATATTTATATATGTAAATAGATATGACTACATATACTACTTAAATATAATTATATATATGTATATATGACTATATATACAACGTTATGTATTGAATAATTAATGAAACGGCGAACCAATAGAAAAGGCGACATGATGGAAGGCATTAACACACATCCGGCAGAGTGACAAATCAGAACAAAGAGAGAGGAGTTGGAGAAATGTTTTCATTGAGAGTTGGTTTAAACTAAGAGACCAACAAACTCTTTTGGATAAGTACTTCGAGGTTAGAAGAAGAACGACCGGAAGACGTTAGGGAGAAATAGTTGAAAGAAACTGTGAGTGAGGTTTGGTGAGAATTAGCGAGGATAGCGGAAAGTGATGAAGTTGCCAGTTTTTTACCAGTCAAGGGAGAAATTTCCATGTGTTCTGAGATTCGCGTGTATAAATATCGCCGAGTTTGGCCCAAATACAACGCTGAGCAGCATTGACATGTGTATTTAAAAACGACATGCGATCTCAGTAACGTGGGAATTCGGTCCTTGAAAGGAAAGAAACTGGACAACCGTCGTCCGGATCGAAAAATAAAACAAAAAGAGATATGTGGAAAGGTTGCGTAAAATAAATTCATAATTTGGGTTCTGACCTATAGTAGTAAATGAGATCTGGTAAAAGATAGTGTGAAGTAAATCACTTTCCTTTGAGAGGAATTAGGGTACTGGTGTGGTGGGCTAAATAAACGATCTAAGGAAACAAAAGGAAGTGGACAACCGTCATACTGATCTAAAAATAAAATTTAAAGAGACATGTGGAAAGGCTGCGGAACATAATTTCATAACCTGGGTTCTGTTCTTTAGTGAATGAGATCCGGTAATAGACAGTGTGAAGTAAATCACTTTCCTTTCAGAGGAATTAGGATACTGGTGTGGTGGGCTAAATAAACCATCTAAGAAAACACGGATACAGTGATCGAGAAAAGCTTCAGGATAGCCATTGCGTAGTAAAAAGTTTTCAAGCTTTAGCACCTCCGTGGGAAAAAGGTGGAAGGAGGAACAAATTCTAAAGTTCCGATGTAGTATAATATAGACGAGACCCCGCTTAAAGGAAGATGGATTGAAACTGTCAATGTTAGTGAATAAATCTGTAAAAGTAGGCTTGCGCCAAACTGAAGTAGAGAAACCATCAGACCGATTAATCAAAACGTCTAGAATAGGAAGCGTGGAGTTGACCTCTAGCTGGTTAGTGAATGTGATGTTGGGATGTTACGAGTTGAGGTAATCTAGAAAGGGACGAACGTGATCACGGGAGCGAAAAATAACCTATCTATTTATGCTAATTCTGTACATAACATACCAACGACTCCATTAAGTTTCACTCTCCCATACTCATTAACATTCCTTTGTCTTTCTCATGTCATCACCACCACCTGTTTTCGTAACAGTTATTTAAGCCTTATCCAAACATAGTAATGAATTTCGCTCCGAAGATGTTACTTGTTTAGTAACGAAACGTCAGCATTAAAGTTCGTTTTTATATTATGATCCATTATGTTTTTATTAAAAGCTATATGCTGGGCCATCATATTCTTAACAATCATCAATAGAACGGCGGAAAAATAGGGATTTAAAATCTGCTGGCACTTAGCCAACCAGCAGGGTTCATGAAATGCTAAGATAAAATTAGCCAACAGAGGAACGAGCGGAGATCCAAGGCTACACCATCTGTTTGTTCATAGAGGCAATCATTAAGTAAGAAAACGGCAGTTTTTAACTGATAACGATAAAAGTTTTCGAAATTGTGATGCAGAAAAGCTATGAAAGAGTGTAGTGTTGTAAAAAGCCTTATTAATTATGATGTCAAAAGTCTCGTCTAGTGGCACATTGGTGAAAAGAGAATTAATCCCGAAACTAGCCATAAATACGTTAGTGGTATCGAGGTTAGAGCTACGCAAAACTTGAAGAAAAGAGGGATAGAATCACCAGGCGGGAATCGTAAACGTGTAACAAATATCAGAGCCCAGCATATAATACGAAGGATTGGCATTTTAAATAGAGAAGTGAGAAGTAAATTTAAAAATTGTTTAATGGATCTAACGTTTCGTCACAAAGCTTGCAACATCTTCAGAAATAAATAACCAACACAGTGACGCTAATTATACAGTAACAGGCAAATGCTAACACTTGCGATAACTACAAGAATGAAAGAATAAAAATAAATATTACACTAACTGACGGTAGATCGACAGACCGTAAAAAGTAAGAGTAAAAACAACAAAGATGAATCAAAACAGAAAAAGTGGAGCTGAGTCCATGTTGGCATTTAAAAAAGACTTTAGTTTGCAGACAAGTAAACTTTCCCGTAAAAGTAACTTAGGTAAGCCGTATAAAATACCTGGATGATAGCCTGAAGGAGCTAAACGTTCACAGGTATCTTGGTCAATAACGTTGTCTTTCTTAAGACTAAGAGGAAGTTCACGCAAGTGTTTTTTACGTGTTATGGTGGTGTTCATTATGTCGGTTCGAACTGATTTAAATTTTGAGGTGTCCGAAAGAATTTCCTTCTTCGTACTAACATAAACATCCTTTTTAAATACGTTGATACCATGGTGATTGGTAATTAAGATAAAGTAAGAGAAAATGAAGAGGAATATACGCACTAAAGAGGTATACACAGTTACCAAAGACTGTTGGATCGTTTAGTTCTTAAAAGAAGTGTATGAAACTTGAAGAAAACAACGTGTGGTTAGTTTCATACAGTTCTTTTAAGAACTAAACGATCCAACAGTCTTTAGTAACTGTGTATACCACTTTAGTGCGTATATTCCTCTTCATTTTCTCTTAGTTTATCTTAAATTACCAATCACCATGGTATCAACGTATTTAAAAACTGTCTTTCAATTTGTTACCACGACAAAATCACTGTTTTATAAACATCCTTATGGAGCAAGACAATTCTATTGGCCTTTGTTTTCAACCCCTATGGGTCAACTACGCACTCAGATTTTTGTAAGGGGCAAGTAGAATGGTAATTCAGACTCAACTTTGGGTTCTGAAGGAAAGCTCCTCCAGGAACTGTTTATATTTTAAAGTCTCTACAAGGCCAATTCTGGCATAAGGAACGAACACTCCTTGTACGCAACACACTACTGAGGTTTCGGAGAAATTTAAGCATTTCTGGTCGTCGATCAGTGGAATCGTAGCCTCTACGCCATCAGCCTTTAACTTTGCGCTGCAATGTTTATTTTTTTCATGGATGAAAATAGAAATAATTTTTGTGGCCTCTAAGGAAGGAGCTTAAGGCTCCTTAATGCTCCTTTTCCTATATGTAAGTGCACTTCTGCTATAGGTTTCAAAACTGGAGTTAAAGCTAAAGCAAATGGTTTAAGCATTGACTCAACGATGGATGTCCTGAAATTTTCCTTGACTACTGCATTAGAGTTTTTCTCGATAAACTGTTCAATCCGCCAACGCGAAATTCAAACATGCCTGATAAAACTGTCCTCAACCTTTCTCTCCCTTTCACAGGTTAACACTCTTTACAAATCCGAACTCAAATTGCTAAATTATGTTCCTCTGCTTTCCCACACGTTGCTGTAAGTTTCATCTTCCAGTCAGGCAGACGACTAACCGGTTTCTTTTCCTTCAAAGACCGAATTCCCAAGTTGACGAGATCGCGTATTATTTATAAATACTCCTGTCAATGCTGCAGTGCGTTGTATTTTGGCCAAATGCGCCGACATTTTCATACGTGAATCTCAGAGCATATGGGGGTTTCACCTTTGACGGGAAAGAACCTTGCAACGAATTCCCTTTCAAGCGTTTTTGCCCACTCACATCAATCTCTTCACCACTTCTCTCCTGATGATTACACTATTATCTCTTCTTGTCGTTCGAACTCCAACTTTGAGCTCCTTCGAGAGAGAGCTTACTGATATCGAAATATAGACCCCCTCTCAACGAAAACATCTCTTCCATACCCCTTTCTTTATTTTGGTTTCACGCGGCCCCCTTTTCATTGTGCCTTTGATTTCATTTTATTTTATCTCTATTTTTGTGTCACGTTACAACTAGTTACTTTAATCCCATTGGTTAGTTTTCATGTTACTTATCATTCCGTGTAAATAGATATATAGGTTTTTGTCACAGTTGTAAATAGTCACTCTGAAGATATTGCACGTCCGAAACGAAACGTTAATAAAGTTGTTTTAAATACTTTGCGTTTTTTCTGTTGTTATGGCTCTCTATATAAAAATCCTGAGCTGGGCTCTCATCTTTATATTAGGTCTACGTTTTCTGCCCGGAAAATCAATAGCCACGATCATTCACTATTTATACAAAGGAAACACAAAGGGAGTCAGTACCAACATGTAATTTAGAAATGTGATCTTAATTATCGTACAATTTCGACAACTTCAAACTCGATTTTGAGTTAGTTGGTCATCCGAGTTGGGATTCGAGTTAAGATCCCACTCAGGGTTTGAGTAAGGATTCGAATAAGGATTCGAGTTAGCATTTTTAAAAATAAAGATAGACGGATCAAGGGATCGACGGATCGATGGATCGATGGATGGATTGATGGGATGGGATGGACAAATCGATGGTATGGATGGGATTGATGGGATGAATGGATCGATGGGATCAATGGGATTTATGGGATTGATGGGATCGATGGAATAGATGGAATAGATAGGATGGATGGACAGATGGGATGCATGGGAACGATGGGGTAGATGGGATAGATGAGATAGGTGGGATAGATGGGATAAATGGAATAGATAAAAAAACTTTATTTAAACACGCTAAGCTTATCAATATCGATCACATCTACATTACAATGAAAGACTTAAGTAACAACGTGAGCAGGACTCATTTAGGTGTCCATTGTAACACCAATTAGCTGCTGGTAATGTTCGAATTAAAATTTATTAAGGGTCAGCTCTCGTTTTCCTAAACGATGTGATGTAATGTCGAATCTTCTTGGTGTATGCAAACACAAATGAACCTCCCTGATCAGAATGTCCAAGAATCGATTGACGATGTGGCAAGTCATGCTTGACGTAATCTTACAACGAAAGACATCCTGCGAGGAAGAGAGAATCTTTAGTGGCAAGCAAACCTTTACAGTGAACAATTCGATTACTAGGACGTGTTCTACGGTTTAAGACCGGTCTTGTAACCAGAGTCTTTCGTACCTTCAAGGTATCTTCCTATGTTTTTGCTCTTCTGACGAACTAACGCTATACGACATATTTTATAACAAACGATTTTTGGAATAGCACATTAAAAATTGATAAGAACATAGAAATTTTAGATATCATCCAGAAGTTGAATAATCGTTACAACCCAACTACATTAGTGCTGAGGTTTCAGCTATTGAAGATCGAGGCTTGATTGTTGTTAAAATTGACCTAAAAAAAGAAATCGGTAGAATTAAAATATGCGAACATTTGTCAAGCTCATATGCTTAGAAAGTGTTCTGTTTAATGGTAAGACGCACCATCCATTATAGCTTGCAATGCAAACCTATTGTATCGATGATTTACATTAAATGCTCCACACGTTAACTCCAACAAATGTGAACATTTCTAGTGGACTGTTATGTATTTCTACCTGCACATTTTTACCTAGTATTATCAAAATAAAATATTTAATAATTCCCTTAAATCTATATCTTAGCTGACCTTAGTAAATAAATAAGGTGCTGAGACTTGCCCACCTGAGCAAAGTTCTTAGATTAGTTAAGTGCGCAAGACAGTTAATAAAGACATGAAAGGATCCATTCCTCCCAGTGTGGATTGCACATTTATCATTTACCTATTTATTTATTGATTTATTTGTTTACTTATTTATTAATTTATTTATTAATTTTTTTTGTTGTTTGTTTATATACAAGTAAGGAAGTGATTTGCAAGGAGACCGTCAGTTACACAAAACTTGATAATCCATTGTTTAAATAATAAAAACAACTTAACCAACTACAATTGAAAAGAAATTGTCAGTGTACTATTTAAAATTCTTATAGCTTTAAAATCCGGACAAAATAGTTAAATTCAGGGAAGCCTACGCACACTTATTTATTTCTAATCGTTTTATACTATTTAAGCTGCGTTGTGGTTTTATCACTAAGAAAGACTTTCTATCTCTTCCAAACTAAACTCCACAGTAGGCAAAACATCGTTTCTTTTCTGAAGTAAGGCTATACCAAGTGTTTATCTTTTTGCTCTTACAAAGATATTCGACTTAATGTTTTATTTTTTCCCGTTTTGGTATTAAACCTAATGTCACAATTGTAACCAGTTACGACTCAGCTAGTAAGTCGGGTCTGTTAACGGCATCAGAATGATCCTGATGGCTGAGCAATAACCAAAATATGGATGGACCTTGGACTTATATAATGTCACTGTATTGTGTCTTGGTACAAAAGGTTTATCATGGTACATAATTGCAATTGCTTTTTAGGCTGCACCTTCCACCTGTTTTTTCAGCTCATACGATTGTCAGAGTTGTCACTCGAACAGTTTTATTTGATGAAAATTTTTTGATAATAATACTTTTTTTACTGTACAGTTGTGTCACACTGAGCATTTAAATATCTTGAGCGCGATCCAAGCATTATTTGTAATGTTTTTTTTTTTTTGGTTTTTTTATTATATTAGGATTGAGCCGGTTTTTCGATCAATACGCAAAATTAGGCGTGCTGATTGATTGCTGAACTGTCCGAGATTTTAAAATATTGGACCGGTCTAATACACTCTTTATTCCGGAGCGGTAAGTTTAAGCGGGAAAATTTTCGAGCTGATTTTAATGAAATTCGAGAAGGATTAAGAATGTAAATTGAAAAATTTCGAATGATTAAATGTGCTGAAACACCAGTGCTGCCTTTGTTTAAAGCTAATTGTATAAGATTACGATAAAGAACGTATAATTAGTGGAAACAAGAAGGACAATTAACAAGTTACGATGTCAAGTAGACAGCGACATCTGATGATGAAAACCAATTAAAAATTGGAAAAAAACTCGACTAACAGCCATATAATAAATTCCTTATCAATCTCGTTTGCTCGATCTGCACTGCAAAGTATTTGCGTACGGTATTTTCGTACAGACTTCGCTCTTTCGTCTCTCTGTCTGTACGAAAACCTTAGGCAAATACTCTCCCTTAAGGACCTCGCTCTCGGTAAATAAGAGTTTAATCATGGATTAATGACAGTCTAATGGACAATGGCCTGTGTGGGATATCTCGCAGGTTTAGAGTGAATTTACAAAGACGAAAATTCTGATTCCTTTGTTTCGACCGTTAAATCGCTATCATCAGCGAACATAATACCAAACTTTAATGGCAAATTTAACTGTATAACTAAGAGCGAAAACAGTAAAAAATTGATGCAATTCATTGACCTAAAAAAGTTTGCATAAAAAGGAGAATTCGAAAAGTTCAAATAAACTCCAGGAGCCACATGTAATTTTAATTTTTAATTAGAATCCTTTGAAATGTAGGGTCTTAACACTTTACCCAGGTTAAGAAATAAAGTCCTGTTAATGCATGAGATTTTATCAACTCTGTAAGTTTTATGAAGCAACGATGTCTTCGTTGTATTACCACGTCGAATCAATCAATCAATAACTTTATTTAAACAAGGTAAAACTCATCAGAGAATAAATTACATATACATATCAAATACTAATACAATACTATAAATACAGTTACAAAGTTAATTATTTAACAATATATATCTATTAAAATATAAAACTATTACAGTAACATTAACATAGTAAGACAAATCTGCTTTTCATGAGTGCCGTGTGAAAAAGAATAACAATAACATATAGCTACTTCCAGTGAGGGTAATTCTTACAGTCAAGCCGAAAAGTTCTAAGAGAGTCGGCCTGCCGCATTTCAACGGGAAGGCTGTTCCATAGAACAGCTCCCGAGTAACTAAAACTGTTTTTCATAAAATCTGTATGGGGCAAAGGAATAGCAAGTTTATTCGTCGTGTCTCGAAGAGAATAGCCAGTAATATTATTACGATCAACAAATTTATCTCTAAGATACTGAGGAGCAAGACCATTAAGAGATTTATATACCATAATAGCCTTATGAATTTGACGTTGAGAATTAAGTTTTTTCCATCCGAGTTTTTCAATAAGTACATCGGCATTTGCATCAAAGCTAGAAAAGTTAAAATACGAGCTGTACGATTTTGAAGCTTCTGAAGCTTGTTGGACAGAGTTTTGCTACAGTTTCCCCAAACAGCACAACAATAATCAAAATGTGGCTGCAATAAAGAATAAAAAATAGATAGTAGAGTGTGGTGGGGTAAAAAAGATCTAATTCGCTTCAGTGCTCGGATGGCACTTGCAACTTTCCTGCGTAATTTATCTATATGAACATTCCACGAAAGGTTATGATCAATAAAGACACCTAGTGATTTAGAATAATTCACCTGTTTTATAGGTTTTTCACCAATGCTAAGAGAAGGTGCATTCTGAAACGTACTTAACCTTTGTCTCAACCCAATTAGCATAAATTCCGTTTTGGATGAATTTAAAGTTAGTTTGTTAGCATTAAGCCATTCATTAACTCTAACTAGATCGTCATTTAAATTGACTTCGATATTTTCCATGGTATTGCTAGCAAAAGATAAGTTAGTGTCGTCTGCATACATCCTCGACTGCGAATACTGGAGACAATTAGGCAGGTCATTTATATAAATTACAAAGACAAGGGGACCCAAAATTGTTTCCCGAGGGATGCCACAGGTTAATGGACGGTTATTCGAGAGAGAACCATTTACGAAACAGCATTGTTCACGAGAGTAAATAAGATTGAAACCAGTTATATGCCGTACCAGACACCCCATATTTTTCTAATTTAGACAATAAAATGTTATGATCGACTGTGTCAAAGGCCTTTTTAAGATCCAAGAAAACTACTGCATTTCCATTACCTTGGTCGATATTGTAAGCCCAGTTATCAGTGGCTTAAGCAATGCAGTAACAGTAGAATGCAGAGATCTAAAGCCTGATTGATGTATGGATATCAAATCATTTTCAGTAAGACAGACATATAGCTGGTCGTAAACAATTCTCTCAAACACTTTAGCAACAACTGGAATTATTGAGATAGGACGATAGTTATTTAGATTTGAACGGTTACCTTGTTTAAACAATGGAATTATTTTAGATAATTTCCATTCATCAGGAAAAATACCTGTTACTAAAGATTTGTTAAAAATTGAGCATAGATGATCAGCTATTAAATCAGCGGATTCACAAAGAAGTCTTGCTGAAATTTTATCCAAACCTGTTGCTTTGGATTTGCTTAATTTCGATAACAAGGCATAAACCTTAGGGACAGTAGTTGTGTTCAACACAAACTGTTTATTCGTATCACTTAAATAATGCAAATACGATGGGGAATTTACATTATTAGGTATTTCATTAGCAAGTCTGGGTCCAATATTTGAAAAGTGATCGTTAAATACATCAGACAACTCGTCTGAATTAATAATAGATGTACCGTTCAGTATGATTTCCTTTACTGATGTACACTTATGTCTCTTTGAACGGAGTTCATTTATAATTCGTCAAGTCTCACGCGAGTTGCCTTTGTTCGTGTTCAATGCATTTTTGTAACAGAATTCTTTACTTTGTTTAATTTCATTATTTACTTCATTTCGTAAAGTTTTGAAGATACGCCAATCTTTAGCATCTTTAGACCTGCTTGCTTTAAATTTAAGTATATCTCTCTCATGCATATGCTTCTTCAAATACGGAGTGATCCAGGGTGATTTGCATGAACGCACACGTTTTGTTCGCAAAGGAGCATGTTTGTCAACACAGACAAAAAATAACTTTTTCCAAGCATCCCACATATCATTAGGGTTATCATAACAATAAATGTCGTCCCATTGTTGTTCACAAACATCATTTCGAAAATTTGCAGAGTTAAAATTCTTGAATTTTCTATAAGTCACAGTGTTGTGTCCCCTGGATGAATATTCAATAGATAAATTACGAAAAGCATACACAAGATAATGATCACTTATGCTAATTTGGGTAAATCCAGCACAAACAATCTTCTCGGGACTATTAGTATAAATAAGATCAATTAGCGTGGAAGAACTAGTACAACGAGTTGGGTCGGTAATGAGCTGGTGTATACCATAAATATTAGCAACGGAACTAAGTAAATTTGCATTGTTGTCTAATTGCGAGCATGCTAAATTGCAATTCATATCACCCATGATATAATTATTTAGTAACCTGGACACTCATTATGTTTTCAAAAATTTTGTCAACAAGAATAAGACATGAGAAATAGATATATCGATTCGACATTGCGTGAAAATACTACCCAGACTTGAACGATGGGAAAACGCAAACAATGTTCCAGTCATCTCATAAATTTTATTAATAATTAGTAATCAGTAATTATTAATAATTAGTAATCACAAGTAATCAATCATTAGCAGTCAGCGAACATGAAACTATGCTTTCATCTAGATCATTCGCCAATCCCAGCCTCAGAAACAACACTGAATAGAAAACTAGCGTACATTTTTTGACAAAGTCAAGTGTGTTCAGTATTGTTTTTGGAAGCTCATTTGATGACAGTGAGTCAATCTTCGAAAAATAGTCACTTAGGGTTTGAGCAGCATTATCGTCGCCAACAATCGTTTTATCATAGCAACTTAAACTCGTCATAGATGATTTGATATTTTTCCAATTAATTAACCGATTCTTTCCCACACCTCATTTGCGCGTATAGTGCTCAGTTGTAAAGTTTTTAATATTTTATATTCTACGCATTTGTTATGGTAGAAGATGCAGTCTTGATAACCTTTTTTTTCTTCAACGATTTCCACAGTACATGAATACAATGTTTTTTTAACGTGTAGCTCTACACCACGTGCGGTTCTAAATTACATAATTTTCAGCTTGTTTATGCGAAAGATCATCAAATGCAAGCAGTAATAGGATATTCATATAGCTTTATTCAGCCTAAATCTTGCAAGGTACAACTAAGTCAGCCATATATATTTTATCTATTACCGGTCTCATGACATCAAATTTTATGGTACGGAAATATAGAAACGGCCACTTTTTTGGATGGGGTGAAGTACAATTCAATGTTTGGTGTCATTTATTTCCCTAATTTTCCCACAACATGCTACCGTTGATCAGTTCTGGCAATAAAGGCTCTGTGCAATTCTATGCATGAATATGAAAATGGAATGCCGAGCTGGCAGTGTTGAGTGAAGTGCAAATAACCAAAAGGGTCAGAAAACTGCCAAAATGTACTGCTCTCAAAAGTTGTTTATCTTAAATGCCATTCAATCAGCAATTTGCAACTCAGATGTCCTGTGAATTTTGGTCAGTATTTTTGTTTAAATGACAATAACAGTTCTCATCAGTTTCGTCGTTCCTTCTTTCGAGCGAGGTGTACGTTGATAATTCTGTTTTCCAGTCATCAGGTGTGCTTCATTACCGGGGATGTTTTCGTATATTTCATTATTGACGACATCAGTCATTTCGTAGTCTGATTTATTTTCTTCTGTTTCGGCTGTTTTGGCATGAGCTTGACATAAGAGGTGGCCAATGAGAAGGATAAGAATCAGTATCAATCCGGCAATCATGTATCAATCATGATAACCTAGAAAATGGACAACAAATATATTAGTTCTAAGTAAACGTCTCTCGTGTAATTTAGAAATAACAGTCATATCCGTTCCTGACATTTTCTATTACTATTTCCAAACTTGTACTCAACAGCACACCCTGTTTTTGTAAGGGGAAGCTAGAATATTAAATTAGCCTCCGCTAGATTGCTCTGTTTCCATTCATATTCTGGTGATATGAATATGCAGTCGTTGTACACAACACACCAGTAAGGTGACGGAGAAATTATAGTATTTCACGGCTGTCTGTCAGAGGAATCGTGACCTCTACGCTGTTAGCTTTTTGTTTTACGTTACGTTTCTATTTTTTCGTGGACGCAAATGAATAATTTTTGAGGTTGCCTCAGGAGAGTGTTAACCCCCTAAGCTTTCCCTTAGGGTGATCCACTGTTTCCACTGATTAGTCCTCGGCAACACAATGGCGAAATCGGTTAATTCTACAATTCTTCAATGCAATGTTAAAGCCAATGTCACACTCACCGATTTTTGTCGCCGATGTGTGTCGCAGTGGGGTTGTTGTAAAAACCGGTCTCTTGGCTACACCTAACATCAGAGCATTTTGTTGAGAATTAGTTGTCTTTAAAGTGCCTGAGATTCTGTGCCATGGACACCATCTCCAGCTTGTAAAATATATAAAATAACATGCGTTCTACGCATGCCCTGATTGGATGAGCTTAACTTTCATAATGCAAAGATACGGCTAACGCCATTTCATTTTGTATTAATGTACAGAGACACAGTTGACGTCATTTCATTTTGTAATAGAGTACAAAGGCACGGATCACGTCACGAAATCTCGAGAAAACCTAAGTTATTTTATAAAGCAAATAGAAAATAGCTTTCATGTCTCTGTGCTTTGATAGAATCATGAATGACGCCATTTCAACCGGAAAAAATATCTGAAAACACTCTGCTACGCCTCGTGTTTTCACTAGACATTTTACCGGCTGAAATGTCGTTATTCATGTCTCTAGCATAGCAGAGAGACACTCAAGCAATTTTCTATTTTTTAAATTTATACATGCAACCACACGAAACTAGTGATTTGTTTGCGATATGATTAAGAGTGTTCAATGCCTTTAAAAGGCACAGCGCTTGCAATGTTTTAAAGTTAATTTTTGCTTCTCGGAGTTTCACGCCAGATGTGACCTTCAGGCAATTAGGATGGTCTAATTTGAACCATTATATATATGTGTGTGCGTGTACGTGTATATATGTATGTATATATATGTATGTATATATATGCGTGTACGCATATGTGTATGTTTAGGTGTACGTCAATGTCTATGTATATGCATATGTGTATGTGTATGTATAATGTATATGTATAATGTATATTTATAATGTATATGTATAATGTATATGTATAATGTATATGTATAATGTATAGGTATAGTGTATATGTATAGTGTTTTCCATAGAAGGCGACACCAGTGTTCGAGAGTGCTCAATACGAATGTAGAGCATGATATAACTTCTGAAAACTTCTGTACATTTAATAAAAATTTGATGACTAAGTTACGAGCTTTTAGTTATTAAATTTTGTTAAATGTTTAGAAGTTTTTAGAAGTTTTATGTATATGTATATGTATATGTATACGTATATGTAAATATATACGTATACGTATTGGTATATGTACATGTACATGTACATGTATATGTATATGTATATGTGTATGCTTATGTACATATGTGTTGTTGTGTAAGATGCACCAGTTATAATTTGAGCTGAATGATTTTGTAGTTTTTGCAGCCGTTGAGTTTGAGTTTCACCAATGCTGTCCCATACTGAGCTACAGTAGAGAAAGTGGGGCTCAACAATAGCATGATAAATGTTCACTAGGAGTTCTTGTGTTAAAAAAGGTTTAGCTTTTTTCATTGTATGCAATCCTTTGTTAACTTTCTTTATAATGTTGCTTGTGTGACTTTTCCAGTTTAGGTTTTCATCAACAAGTAGGCTAAGGCATTTGGCCTGTCACATGTTTTAACTGGATATCATTGACTGATAAATTAAAAGTTTCATTATGAGAAGATAATCTCTGCCAAGACCCAATTAACATATATTCTGATTTAATGACATTCAGAGTAAGTTTATTAGAATTTAGCCATTGTGCAATGCAATGAATGTCATATTGTAGCATTTTTTGAATTTCTTTAATTTCAGTGCCAGAAACTGTTAGGTTTCTATCATCAGCATACATTCTTGTAGTGCTGTATTTTATGCATTGTGGTAGGTCACTGACATAGATTAGGAAAAGAAGTGGTCCTAGTATAGTTCCTTGTAGAACTCCACATGAAAGTGATTCTGCTTCAGACAGAACACTGTTGACTGAGCACATCTGCTTACAATTTCTTAGATAAGATTTAAACCAGCTAATTGCATCCTTATTGAGGCCAAAGTACTGCAGTTTACATAAGAGAATGTCATGGTTGACTGTATCAAAGGCCTTCTTATAAATCAAGAAATAATGCTCCATTCAATAGCTTTTTGTCTATATTAAAGCACCATTCATTGGTCAGGTCTAACATTGCAGTTGCAGTAGAATACAATGATCTGAATCCTGACTGCCTGGGGTTAATCAAGTTGGTTTTAGTAATATAATATTCCAACTGGTCATAGATGAGTTTCTCAAATACATGTATGTGACCTACTGCAGAGATAACTGAAATAGGTCTATAGTTGTTAGGATTTTCACCGTCACCATTTTTGTAGACTGGTGTAACTTTAGCTAATTTCCAGTCATCTGGAAAAGTGTTTGATTCAAGGGATAAATTAAAATTTTTTTAAGGATTCATATATAAATGGGGCTGCAATTTTGAGTATTTTATTTGAAATGTTATCAATTCCAACAGGCTTTTTAATGTTGCACCCTTTTAGTAACTTTAACACTTGACCTGGTAAGATTTTGTTAAAACAAAAGGCAGAGTCTGCCTTTCTGATGTAGTCTTTAAAATTGATGTTAGGTAGTGATGGTATTTCCAATGAAAGCTTTGGACCAATTTGAGTAAAGTGCATGTTAAGTGAGTTGGCAATTTGCTCAGCTCCTGTCATAGGATCTGAGGATGTTGGATTCAATTGAGTGATTTCAATGCTTTTTGACTTTTTACACATAATATCATTTAGTACTTTCCATGTACCTTTGAGAATACCAATGTTCTTGTTTACTTCATCTTTATAGTAGTTTTTCTTTGCCTTTTGAATCAAATTATTGATTGTGTTTCTTTTTTTCTTGAAACATAGCCAATCAAAAGAGGCATTAGATTTAATTGCTTTTTTCTTCAGTAAATCTCTGGCATACATTTCTTGTTTGATTTCCTTTGTGACCCAAGGAGACGGTCTATTGCAAACCTTTCTTGTTCTGCTTGGGGCATGTTCATCTAAAATTGTTAGCATTTTAGATTTCCATGCTGTCCAGGCTAGATTAACATCACTTTGATTGGTATTTGTTTCTCCGAAGGTATTTCTAATATCCTTTAGAAAGTCTTCTTGTTGGAAGTTTTTAAAACTTCTAAATTTAATATATTTTGGCAAGCCTGTTGGTATGCCAATCTTTCTGATAGTATAAATTAGATTATGATCACTCAGTGATGTTAAAAGTGAACCAGAGTCAATAGTGTTGCCTTTACTATTGGTGATAATGAGGTCAATTGTTTCAGAGTTTTGGGTAACTCTGGTTGGTTGTTTAATTAGTTGAAACAGTTGAAAGGTATCCAATAAGTTTTTTAGTTTTAAAATATGATGATCAACACGAGATGTTAGGAGATCACAGTTAAGATCACCTAAAATATAGTATTGTTTATAACAAGAATCTACTTTTTTTAGAAATTCCTCAAATTTGTTGAAGTTCTCAATTGGTGATTTAGGGGATCGATACCATGTAGTGAAAAGAAATGGGCTAGAGTTAAGTTTGGCAATCTCAATTGAAATCATTTCCAAGTCAGAAGATTCAAAATTTTGCTTTCTTGTAAAATTCATTGTATCTCTGATGTAAATGCAAACACTGCCACCAAATTTGTTTTGATCTTGTCGAACACATAAATACCCTGGAATGTCTATTTGTGAATCTTCATCAAATTGATTCAATTTGGTTTCATTTAAAGCTAAAATATCGAAAATACCATCATTCATTATTATCCTAACCTCATCAATATGTTTGGTAAGGCTATTTATGTTCAAGCAGCCCATATTGAGTCCACAGGCATTTCAAAGACTGGTTGATGGAGATATGCCATCATTATTTTGAAAATATGCATTTAAATTCAATGTTTCAGTGGGTTTATCTGCATTGACAACTAAGTCTCAGAAATTAATATGAGATCTAAAATTAGCAGCAAGTTTGTGGATACCATGTGGATTTAAATGCAATCCACCAATGTTCAAGCAGTCTTCAGAAATATTTGAGTTATCAATAAAGCTAAAGTTATTGTTCATACAATAATCTTTTACTAGATTATTTACCTGTTCGATTTTGCTGTTCAATGACTTGTCATCCTTCCTTTTAATAATTGAAGACACTGCTACTTGAACTGTTGGAAGTTCTTTCTTTATATCCTTCACAACCTTTGAAATCTTCTCTTTAATCTGTTTCGGATTGTCACGTTTTAAATTGTTCGTCCCACAATGAATAACAATATGGTTTGGTTTACGTCGAGTAACTGGTTTGGTATAATCTTCAAAGTCATCGACGGTAGCACCGGGAAACGAATGGCAAGTTACTCTCTTTGACTTTGATAATTTTCTGCCCTTAATGTTCTTTGTCATAGAGTCGCCAATTACAGCTACATGTGCTATACCAGGCAATTGTTGATAGTTTTGTTGCTGAGGAGGATTATTATTATTATTATTATTCACACTTTGTCTTCTCGTACGGTGTGTTGGATGGCCATCATCATACTGCTTCGAGGTCGAAGGTGCCTTTTTTCCTGTTTGAGGTTTTTTCTTTCGTTCAACCTCGGTCCAGTTGTTACTTTCCTCGTCGGACTGTTTGTTGGACTGTTGATCTTTGTTCCCCGTAGTCTGGCCGTCTTGCTGAAGCAGTTTGATCACGGTCAGTAAACTGTCGCGTTCCTCTTCTAGCGCTTTAACTTTAGACCTTAGACTTTCACAGGATTTACAGTGTTTTGATTTATTCTCAGAATCCGGTAGTATTCGAGACTCCAAATCCTTCATTTTGTTTCACAGATCGGAAATATCTTTCGAATTTTTGCAGCAACTTGAGCACTCCATATCCTGGGAAGGGAAGTCGGTATCGACGCAAGACATACGCTCATTACTGTCTTCTTCATGGGCTTCGGGTTCTTGTTGATGATTAATTCGGTCGCCATTTTCGTTAACCACGTGGTCGCTTTTATTTTGACTCTCGACAATTTTGAGCAAATTCTTCCGAATTAAATCTTGCTTAGCACCCTTAACAGTTACTGTTTTAGTTCCTCGATAAAAACACAAGGTGGCAGTACTGCTCTTAAAGACATCAAATCCACCATTAGTTGTGACGAATGACCAGGTTCTACATAAGCAAAGTTCTTCGTCGACGAACGTTTTCAGTTGTTCCAAATCTCCCAACCACTTAAATTTGGCCTTATTTTGTAC
Organism: Heliopora coerulea; assembly: GCA_030142905.1. Taxonomy (NCBI): domain Eukaryota; kingdom Metazoa; phylum Cnidaria; class Anthozoa; order Scleralcyonacea; family Helioporidae; genus Heliopora; species Heliopora coerulea. Next base: position 13,949 of record JASJOG010000073.1, on the reverse strand, counting down.
TATATCCGCTGCCAAAAACGATAATAGAGAAATACACTCGTTTCCTTGCCTATTCGAACCGCTCGGTGACGGGATTACGGAGCCCTCGCAATCACAACCTTCCGCCATCTTAGATAGATAGATATATCTTAGATATACAGATAGATATATATACATACAACGGTCATGCAATTACTAGCTAAGATTAAAGTAAAACAAGCATAAGCAATTGTAACCTGTAGACAATTATTCAACAAAGATCGACAGTCTTTTAACTGAATCTGTCATGCATGTGACAGATGTATTTTTCAAAACTCTCTTTACCTTTCAGTGTTAGAAGTAGTATTGAGCTAGGATATGGTTTCTGTAGTACACCAAAGCTGTTAAGAGACTTTTTGTCCTTTTCCCAGGTGAACGTTAGAGGATATCCCCCGTGAGCTGTACAAATCATGCTGATACTATCTCCTTTGTTGGCCTTTATGGAGGAACGTGACAGATTGGTCATCACTTCAAGAGGATTTTCTGTAAGTGAAAGAGTAAAGACCTATTTTCCACCTCTAACCCTTTAGGGTCCATCCTCGACTTTGGTATTCTACTCTAGCTAACGCCAGACAATTTTACTCGTTAAGGGGCGAATTCTTGGGCAGGAAAGGGTTAGAAGGATTAAGATCTGAATTAGAAAAGAACTTACACTTGTACAGACCGACTGATAAACAAGGCGCAACTTTGTGTAAAATAATCGTATTACATTCCACAAATCCAAGGAAATTTATGAATAGTATATAAAATGTGTTTTTGGTTATTTCCATGTTAGCTCTTTAATTGTTAGCGTTGTTCTTGTCTTTGGATATAGCGTTTAAATCCATAGCTTGTTGACATTCGTAGTTTGTTTTATTGTTGACGTTATTAACTTCTTATTAACCGAGAGCCTGGTCATTGCTGCAAAATGTCACAGCGGGTCATTGACAGTACGGACATCGCCCTCCGGGCTTGGTCCGTAGATTAAAGACCCCGCTCTGATATTTTCCTGTAATGACTAAGCGGACGAGGTTAATAAGAGGTTTATTATATGGCTTGTTTTACACAAGCGAAATATACTCAGTCTGGTAAAAAGATATTACATTCGTATAGAGTGACAAAGAGTTAGTTGTTAAGCGCTTTTCCAGGCATTGAGCGCAAAGAAACATCAATTTGCTGTGAATTCCCGAGTAAAAACCAATAATTTTGACATCTAAATGAAAACAATGCCAAAAAAGTGGGAAATTTCCACGCAGCAGGTTTTTCCTACAGACTAGGAAGTTTTGGCAGTAAAATTTCCCAGTTGCTTTGAATACACACCAACGAGATTCAGCTAAGTTTTACAAAGGCTTAATCAAAAACGAATCGCTTAAGACTTGGTTAAACTTTTTCCTCGATGACTTTAATCAGAAAAGTAGACGAATAAATAAGAAAACACGTAGTCATTGCCAGATTGTGGGTAAAAGTGGCCGGCGTGCCGACAATTGTTACCCAGCCCGGAGAAGATGTGAAGTGCAACAAATTCGCTGAGAGTAAACAAACTTTTGCTTGACGAACACTGTAGTAAAAATAAGTCTACTGATCAACATGTTTCAACTTACTGATATGCATTAGGGTAATCAAGAAAGGGGCAGGAGGGGGCAGTTGCCCCCCCCCTTCACTTTTCGTCCTGACTTGGTCTGTCGGTACATCCAGTACATTTATAGGTACATTACGCCTGTTTCTCGCAGATTTTGTTTGCATTTGAATTATCAAATTAAAAAATTGTTAAAAATGCTCCGGCGAGAGTTAAGTACGGGAAAGACGTCCAATACAAAATGGTCAAAAGAGATTCTGTTTTGTTTTGGGATTTTTAATCGACAAAAATTCTAGATCCAGTCAACCCTCAGGACAAAGTGGTTGTGGTAGTTGTGATAGCCGAAAAAGAAGATACGTTGGTATATATCATAGCTATAGGTATATATCGTGACCTACGCACTTTTACGAATTATTTTGGAAATTTACTAATACCATTATACCAGGCAGAGCTAGCAAAGTAGAATTCATTTATTCTTTCATCGAATTTGAAGTTTCTCATGCCCTCGATTTGGTTAACTTTGATTTTTCCTTAATATCTGTCGGTACATTGCTAACATCTTGTCGCTACATTTGTCCAAAATCTCCCCTGCCTCCCAGTTTCAAATTCCTGGCTACGTGATTGCTGATATCGAGGGGGAAATGAGGGGGAAACGAGGATCCATTACAAGATTTCTGAGTACGCGAACAATCTGTTTTTATCGAAGCCGTAGCAGCAACAAGTTGGCGTAAAAATCTTATTTAGTATTTAGAAAAGTCCTTTGTCCATTCTCATACTACCAGACGCATCATAAAAACAAACTGAATTTTGCAACGTCCATTTTTATGCTACGTACTGCCTTGAACATTTTATCAGAACAGCCTTTCTGGTGAGGTTGCACGTGCTTTCCGGCACATTATCATTTTGACTAGAGTGGACTGTCGTGTGAGTAATTGGCAAAGAGTGGTGACTCAATTTTATTTCCTCTTTCATATTTAAAAGGAAAAGGAATTCGATCAACTTACTCAAAATGATTTGAATGAAAATAAAAACATTTAATGAAAAGAATTATTTTAATAAAAGGTAAAACTACCATTCCAAAATAAGTGAAGTAAAAGGAAATATAAAATTGGAAGATTATATTTTCTGACAAGTACGAACTAAACATTGTTTAAAACAATAGTTTAAACATAGTGTGGTAAATTGTGTGTGCAATGGTTATTTTTGCGACAAGTGATGACTGATACAATTCAGGACATGTCAATAAGGGGTGTGGAAAATTAATAAAAAGCGGTGTAGTTGTGCCTAGGGTAGAGTTTTGTATCAAGCTAGGGTTTAATAAAGTATCAAATAATCAGTAGTCCGTCGAGTGTTATTTTGTCATCGACAGAGCGGAGCATTTCCCGACAGTAGTAAAAGAGGAGTACAACTTAAAAAGAAGACAAACCTGTCCACCATACATATTTGACTAATGTAGTTATGATTCTTACACCATTTCGGTTCAATAGCGCTATAAGGAGCGATTAAGTTTAAATTTCAGCTAATGACTACATGAGTGAATGGCCGACAAATTTGGAAAATCGCGATATAATTTCATCAAATTCCTCACATATGCCGTTTTTTTAACTTGTAGACCTTGCTGTGGACTTCCATAACTACATATGTGACAGTTTAATTTCAAACAAAAATTATCAGACTTACGGTAAAGTTCAACAGGCAATTCAGTTGGTATAACTGTTCTCAAACCCTACGAAAGTTGAGTTCTGTAACTAAATCATGGTAAACAATTATTGCGAGGTGGTTTTATTATCAAAATCAATAAAATACAATTAGCAATTGTGCGGTGACGAAGAAAGAATTATTGTTTTTCAGATTTGAATATAATGTCATGAGTTGTATTAAAACGAACCTTACGCAGGTTACCACGCTGAAGAACTGGCCAAATGCGTTTTAATAAGTGGTTACCAAAAGCAAGGTGCTAGTCAGTTTTTCAGTAATACAGGAAAACATTTCGAGAAGCTATTGCAGGAACATATTCCTTGTCACATTGCGAATCTGAAATCCGAACATGTATTCCTGAAAAATTTCCGAAAATTCGAGATGTTACGAATAAGCAGGGACTGAGGAGCTCGGGGAGGGGATTGCAGGGGGAAATTTATCCCCCTCTTTATTGTCGACATAACTTCCATTTACCAAGTAGTTATCGAATTCCTCTTTATTGTCCGAAGAGGAATTTCTCTTTTGCCCACCACCGATTTCTCCCCGGGAGTCCCCCCCAACTTTGAAAAACGCTCGGCAGTCCCTGATGAGATAACTTGCTGTTATGCTAGACGTAAGACAAATCAAGATAAAGTTCACTCTTGCAAGTTGGTTGGTGTGAATTGTATTAAGGCGTCAAATGAACAGGCTGTTCAGAAAGTCTTAATTCTTTTGCAGGTCGTTCCTCTGGTTCAAATCACTCATAACAAGAGGAATCATAAAACTGTTAAAAGTCAAATTAATGAAATTCCTCCAAAATATTCGCTAGTGGTGTCCAGGTGTTTCACCGGACATCCGAGGGTGGTAGAAGTGATATGCATACCAAAAACGTTTAGCTGACTCAGATAAAGATGCTGTAGTTTGACCGATTAACTGAGCTGAGCCAAGGTTGCGCCTTAGAAGGACTCCTAAAATTAGTTTGCAAGTTGAAATATCGAACCTGAAATCCATTCTAAATCGCTTCCCTCACTCGCACTGCCAAACTAGAAAAAAAAGAGTGCGAGATTTCGGGGATCTAAACCATTTCTAAAGCAGAATAGTATTATGAGACTAATATTTTGTATGTAAAAGCTCGGAGATATTCAAGGATGTTCGTTTGACGGTCGTCACCATCAAACCTCAGCAAAATGGTTTCCGAGCTCCTGATGGGGATCGAACCCGCAACCGTCGTGACGAACTTAGAACGTTCAAGAAACGTCCATGAATATCTCCAAGTTTTCTTATGCAAAATTGATTACTTATTAAGCGAGTGTGAGGTCTGTACGGGAAAGTGTTTATCTAAGGTTTTCGTACGGGCCGAGCGATTAAGGAGCGAGGTCTGTGCGGAAAAAACCAAGTCTATATACCAACATACCAAATAACGAAGGCATCAAGGCATCCATAGGTATGTTAGAAAAAGACGCTGATCACGACAAGAAGACATTAGAAATGACACAGAAGAATGTTAGAATGCAACGTGCAACGAAACGTTGGAATCCAACTTATTTTCAAAATATTTTAACTTGTCTTGCCGTCTTGCGATCATGGTTCTTCACCTAAAAATTTTGAGCTGGACTCTCATTTTTATCCTAATAATGCCCGTTACTATAGACGTCAGGAGTCTATACACCAACATACCAAATGACTAAGGTATCGACGCCTACATAGGTATGTTAAAAGAAGACGCTGAACCCGACAATAACACAGAAGAGATTATAACTGAAACATTTTTACTAGTAACGACGAAACACTTTTTGATGTTCAACATGGTGTCAAATAACGCATGAACCCAGCTCGCAATACTACCCTCTTATGATCCAACACTTCACAGCTATCCTCAAAGCACGCATTTAATCCGCCCACCTTTTATTTTCTGGAGACGAACAACGCTACTCGGTTAACCTTCACGTCACAACCCGTTCACGCTCCCATTACTTGTCCAACGCTAACACGGATGCCCACCTTCTCTCAACATGCGGTAAACTCCCCTTAAGATTACGATGGCAAGCAGAATTGGTCTTCCCAAGACACACAACAGGTCTGGTAAGCACACATTTTATCTTCTTTTACTTATGTTTTATTTTATACTGATTATGGTTTCTTTTCCGACTGTAAAACATCGACTGCCAACCCCAAATCCCTGCTGAAGAGGCCACCATAGAAGGCCGAAACGTACGTCCAGGGTTGTGTCCCAAGACATTCATGCACGAAACAATGTTATGCATATTTTACTCTTTTTCTCTATATTCATACATACTTCTTTACTAAACTCTACACCGCATGGCCAACTGCGTAGCCGTCTAACTGTCGGTAAAAATCCAAGACCGGGTGGTCGGTTTTGAATTCCCTTATCCCACTCGCGGTAATGACTAATACACCTACACAACACAAACGTGTATTTTACGATTTACTCTGAAACTGAAAACTTATACTCATTCGCTCAACTTTACATGGCATACCATTAGAATAGCCATGTCACGCTCGCTATAGCCCACGGCTAAAAGCGCGTTCCATTATTAACAATTTCACTCCCAATTATTAGACAATCACAATTACCCAACTGTAACACCTGTGTAGTTCCAATTACCTACTCTAAAACCAAAAAAATGCTCTCAAACCAAAAAAATCCATTATTAACAATTTTACTCCCAGTCGTTGGACAATTACATTTACATAACTGTAACACCAGTGTAGTTCCAATTACCTACTCTAAAACCAAAAAAAAACGTACTGAGCTATCGCATAGGCAGCACTAATGTCGAACTTCCACCTTAGCTCCCCATCTGAGTCTCGGTAGGTGAATGGTTAGAGCGTCTTTCCGGTCACCAGAAGGAAGCGGGTTCGATTCACGTCTGGGATTCAGAAGTTATTTTCTGAGGTAAGCTCTTGATGAACGTTAAGCGAGCATACACAAGAAAGCATTATGTGAATTACATTATGAAGTACATAACTATTGTCATTTTTATTACTTGTTGACAACTGATGAAAATGAAAAGAAAATTTCATACAGAATGCGGTATTAAATTAAGAAGAGAGGAACGAATACAAACGTCCACAATAAACCCGCATGGATTGAGAAGATCAATAAAGAGGTGAAAACAATGCAAAGGGACATTTCGTTTCTCGTCGAGTGCAGTAAATCGAATGTGAAGAAGATCAACAAGGTAAGAAGAATCAACTGCAAATATAACTTCAAATGCAGAATGGGTAAAGGAATGTGAGCAGGCAAATGAGAATGTTGAAATCCAGAAATGGAAGCAGATCATTGAAGAGGATGTGAAAACTGCACTTAAAAGTTCACGTAAGTGGAGATCCCCGGGTATTGATAAATTACCAAAGTTTTGGCTAAACGCACTATCTAGCACAAACAAAGACTTAGCATTTTTGTTCATAGATATTGTAAAGAACCCTGGAAACGCTCCGGCATGGTTAACGGAGGAGATTACGTGTTTTCTTCCAAAATCTGATGAAACCCAACATCCAAGGAACTACAGACCAATAACTTGCCTTTCCACCACTTATAAAACACTGACATCAATCTTAACCGACTGTACATGCACCTTTCTTGAAAACAAGTCATTTATGTAGATAAGAAATAACAGTGGCCCCAAATTTGAGCCTTGTGGGACACCACATCGAATGATTTTTTGTTTAGAAATAGTATGGTCAACCTTACACATTTGAATTCTATTAGTTAAATATGATTGAAACAAGTTTAACGTGGTTCCTCGTATGCCAAAAAGTGCCAGTTTTCTAAGCAAGATTTTGTAGTCCACACAGTCAAAAGCTTTCTTCAAGTCTAGGAATATGATTCCTCTCAAACGCCCTTTATCCATATTTATATACCATTTGTTAGTAATGTTTAGTAGTGATGTCTGAGTGGAACTGATTTTCCTCAATCCTGCTTGGTATTCAGATAGAAGTTTATTAGATTCTAGATATGTTGTCAATTGGTTCGAGATTAATTTCTCGAAAGCCTTCGCTATTGTGGAAAGAACCGATATTGGTTGATATTTACAGCAGTCTAACTTACTGCCTGATTTATGTATAAGAGACACGCACGTGCGTTAAAATCATCAGGGAAAATACCTGTTTCTATGGACATAAATATGATTGTGAGAGATTCGGTTACGATGTCGGCACAATCTCTCACAAGTTTTAGTGAAATTCTGTCATGTCCAGTAGCTTTAGAAGGTTTCGTTCTTGAGAGTATTCTATGCACCTCATTTGGCGAGATTTTCCTAAGTTCAAAACAAGTATCACATGGTGTGATATAAGTTTCTGGTGCTATGTGGCTCTCGGGTAGGTTGTCAGCTAAGTCTGATCCAATGTCGTTAAAATATGTATTCAAAGCATCAGCTATAGAATCTGAATTTGTAATGGACACCCCTTTAGCATTTAATTCATTGATTTTAGTAGTTTTGGAATTCTTGTTGGTCAGTTTATTAATGGTTTTCCACATTTCTTTTGGATTGTTTTTGCTTTGGCTCAGTGCATTTTTATAGTAACTAGCTTTTGTTTTTTTGACCAGTTTATTGAGTTCATTTCTTGCTTTTTTATATGCTTCATAAGTTCTTTCAGACCCTGTTTTAATTGCTTTTTTTCCTTAAGGAAATCCCTATTGTATATTTTGTTTTTTATGTCAGTTGTAAACCATGGAGCATATTCACTTCTGACTCTCCTGATGACCGGGGAGCATGCGCGTCTGCTACAGCAAGAATTTTTGCTTTCCAATCATTCCAGGGAAAGTTAGGGTTGAACACGTTAGGTTTTATTTGGAGAATTTGAATTAGATCATACCTAAAGGCTTCTAAGTTATAATGTTTAAATTGTCTTATATGTATTACCTTAGGTTTATTGAGAGGAATAGATATTTTCCTGTGGATATAGATGAGGTTATGATCGCTGATACCAATGTGGTCAATACCAGATTTGATTATATTTCTAGGTCGATTAGTGAAAAACAGGTCAATCAGAACCTGTGAATTTTCAGTTATACGGGTTGGCTCAGTAATAATTTGTTCCAACTGAAAAGTCTCAGTAGTTTTGACTAACTTTTTTGTTTGAATTTTCCCATTTTGACGAAGCCAATCGCAGTTGAAATCACCTGTTGTAACGAGCTCTAAGTCCATCGACAGGAAACATTTTTCATACTCGTCAATAACCTCAAGAGAGGCATCTGGGGGCCTATACCAAGTATTAATCAAGAACGACTTCGCTCTTGGTTTTAAAATTTCAACTGTAATCATCTCCAATTCTCTTGGCATTAAGTCTACTCTAACTTTGTAGTTAATGGAGCTACGAATATAAATAGCAACTCCACCACCATTTTGATTTCTGTCTTTACGCATTAATTCATAACTGTCTATATCCACTTCATGGTCGGCGACAGTACTATCCAACCATGTTTCATTAATACTTATTGTATCGAATTGTTTTCTATGCATATATATCCTGAGTTGGTCTATATTTTTTATTAATTTTCTCATGTTGAGATGCGCTATTTTAAATCCCCTCGCTTTATTATGTGTATAACATTTATATGATTCTTGATTGGTTATTGGTGATTCATTACTTTTCTTACTTGTTTCAAGGGGGGCATAAGAATGTAGGTTGTACTCAAAGACAGATGGTAACTCGTTTGTTTTCTGATCACTGGAGCCCCTACCTATACTGGATAGTCATTTTGAATATATTTCCTTACTTTGAATAAATTTCTTAAAATTTTGTGCTAATATAGCAGTTCCATTTTTATTCAAATGTACTCCATATTGGTTCAGGTGTTTCTTCTTTATGTTATGGTGCTTGATAAGGTCCCACGCATTATCACTACAAATTTTTGCAAGTAATGTGTTAGTTTGGCCTACCTTATTGTCCATTTCTGTTTGGTCGCTTCTTGCAATAATCTCTGATATGGTTAACTTCGTGCTTGCAGAATGCTTTGTAATTTGATTACCCAAATCAGCTATGCCTTTACAGATGGTTTTCGGAGATTCATCCTTGAGATTATTTGTCCCTACATGAACAATAAGATGTTCTGGTTTGGACTTCAATGCAGGTTTCAAGTAATGGTGCATGTCCTCAGTATTAGCACCGGGAAAAGTTCGCACTGACACTCTAGTTTTTAAACCACGACGAATTTTAACAGGATTAAGGTATTTTAACATAGAATCGCCGATTATCATGGTATTAGATGTTATAGTACTTCCTTTCTGGGGATCTGCTGTTGTGTTGTCCGTATTTGTAGTTTGCTTGGCATTCACACGACTTGTTCCTGACCTAAATTTCTGCTCGGTCCTTTTTGGATGATTAGAATCCGATGATGTTGCTTTAGTTGGAGTATTATTTCGTTGTTGCTCGTTAACTTGAACGATTATGACATCTTCATCATGGTCTAACTCGTTATCCTCAACATTTAAAGCTTCAAAGCGATTACGACTGCGGAAGTCCTTATGTCGGTCAACTGTACTTGGCTTTTGCTGGCCTTCAATATTTGTCCATTGGACCTCTGACTGTACCTCTGATTTCTCGTCCCTTAGGTCTGAATTATTTGTCTTTGTAGTTATGTCATTGTGTAGAAGTCGTATCGTCGTAATCAAGCTGGCCTTTTCTTCGTGAGTGACTTTCACTTGATTTTGCTAATCAGCGAGGATGTACGCCAAGTTGTTTACCCTCTCTAGCAAGGCTTGATTCTCTTTCTTTTACTCAGCATTCTCCTTTCTTAGATTAGCTACTTCTTTCTCGTCGAACAAAATTTGACTTCTAGCCTGTGTTGACTCGCATTTAGCTGACAATTCTAACAGAGTAAAAGCAACTAACAGTATTGCAGCTCCTGTTGTCACTTATAGTTTTCGAATTATATATTCGAGCAAAACAGACGTGGCGAGAATAGTTGATACAATACACAAACTTTTAACTAAATTTCGTATGCACCATCCCAAATCGTACGTTGACAGATTGTATCTACCTCGCAATGATGGTGGACGCGGACTCAACCAACTCGAGACGGCTTTTGAAACTACGCTGATCGGCCTTGGTAGATATCTCGAAAAAACAACAGATCCCATACTACAAGCTGTGTTGAAGTATGAGAAATCTAAGAAAAATTCCATAATAACCGTGAGTAGAAAACTGAAACATCGGCATGATGTGCAACCAACAGCAGAAGAAGATCAACTTCAACCAACAGCTGCTGCCAAAACGCTGAAAGAACGGGCAAAAAAGGTTGGTCTAAATGCTCTTAAGGAAAGCTGGAGAAATAAATCACTGCACGCCAACTACCCGCAAAGACTAGAAGAAGGTGATGTTGTCAGTAAATCCCCACATCGTTGGCTATAAGGGTCAGATGTCAAAGCGGAAACCGAGGGTCTCTTCATCAGAGCCCGAGATCAGAGCCTCCCGACTATTGTCTATAGATCTAAGATAGTTAACGACGGTACAGACACTCTTTGCCGGCATCTGCAAAACGTCAGATGAGTCAGTAGATCACCTCATAGCTGGCTGTCCTATATTAGCATGTAAACAATATAAGGCTTGCCATGATCGTCTAGGCCAATACATCCACTGGAATGTGTGGAAGCATTACAACATCAAAGTCTCTGAGAAATGGTACGAATATCATCCTGTAGAGATCACCAGTGGAAAAGATGTGACAATTCTTTGGGACTTCACAGTTTACACAGACCGTACCATCGTGGCCAATAAACCAGATACTTTTATCAAAGACCTCAAAGCAAGGACATGTCAAATTATTGACATGGCAGTTCCCTGTGATAGCAACATTTCGACTAATGAATATGATAAACTTTAGAAATATATAGACCTGGAAATTGAGATTGAGAGAATGTGGCATCTAAACACAACTACGATACCAGTCATCATAGGCGCACAAGTAATGATCCGAGAGGAACTAGTAAAAATATCGAAAAAGTTCCGGGAAATAGCAAGCTTCAAGGACTGCAAAATATTACTCTTATTGGTACTGCACATATACTCAGGAAAAACATTATCTATAAGAACATCAAAATTGGCCCAACTTGAAAATAGACTCCTAGAACCCTCTCATCCTTGGACCCCGGAGGGGTTCTGGTGTTTGGACAAGTATAAATGCACCGAAATATATGATAATAATAATAAACTTTACAAATTTTGTGCATTATTCATAATGTTGATTCAGAATTATTGACACTCAGAGCATGCTGCTAAGGAAATACATTTGTCCAAAGACTAGTGCTGGTAATTCAATGCTTGAACGTCTTATTGCTCGTCAAAAGGGTCCAGGTTTGATAGTTGTCTGAGGCCCTAAAACATTTTCTTAGGATATGAATGTGACGAGCGTTCGTGTGTAGCCATTTATCATATACCGCTGACAATGTACACTTGTAATATTTTTTATAAATACATAATACAAGATACACTTTGATTTTCGCAGCAAAACACATGAGTTCCGTAAAAGGGAGCAAGTAATATAATTAGAGTATCTTAGAATATTGTTATTTGATTTTAAAATGTTGAGTCCTCAATCCCTTGGAAACGGTTAACGGAGGTCTTTTTTTTGTCTATATCGCGACGGCAGTTTTAACATCCCTTTTTCACTTTTGTCGACGACGGACGGCTGTTAATGACTTGGAGGATACCGTTTATCGAAGCAGATTCAGAGAATAGAATTACCGATCTTCACAATGTAAAAATTTTCTGTTTGCTGCATCCCTCGCAATGGCTTTAAATCGATTTCTCATGTTAGGATTTATTGCCAACAGATACCTCCAGTACTACAAAACAGTCCAAGGCATTCACCTGGAAGCCATATTGAAAAAAGAGGTTATTAGGATTTTTCCATCAGTGATTTTAGAATCATAATCACTTGCTTTGAAGCCTATTGACTTGTCTAGGTGTGTAGAACGCTTAAAATCATTAACCCTATTTCACATGGGGGGGGACTTTTTTGCCCCCCCCCCACCTATACTTTGTTTCATAAAATTTGAACCGCTTGTCCAATTCGGCTGAAATTTTGTGACTTTTAATAATTTTTTATTGCAGTTATTTTGCTATAAAGAAGTTGTAAAAATTTTCGCGTTTTCCGGGGGTAATTCCACTTTTGTCGCCAGGGGGTGAAAAATCACTTTTTGCGGTTTTACAATCTTTGGTTTTATTTTCGTCTGATTAGATTTTTTGGACAATAATGTTGAATTTTTTTTCCCTGCCAATTACATCTTAGGTCTAAGACAAATTTGAATGCGCAATGATCAGTTTTATTTTTTTTCAGGGGGTAAAATTCAATTCCGGCTGTTATTTTTTGAACTCAAACATTCTAATGTTTTTCTCAAACTTTGATGTCTTTTGATTTTTTATCACACTGATTTATTACTACATCTTCAAATTAGTTCTATGTGTGCCTTTTTCAACTGGAAAATGCAGTCTCGGGGGTAAACACAATAAGTTACTTTCAAGTATTCTGTAATTAGTAATTAGTGGAATACAAATCACAGGCAAAACGTTTCTTTTATACAAATCTTCAAAGCTTCCCTTTTGTATGAAAGTGTTAGTTGAATCCATTATTGATATTTTGATGTATAGAAAGAAGTGTAAAACAGATTAGAAACCCTACTTATCTGAGGTATTGAAAAAGGTGTGAAAAGTTACAAAAGTTACAAGTGACAGGATGTCGAACAACCAGCAGCACTTGAAGCTCCAAGTGATCGAAAAAGATGCTTTTACTGCATCGAACAGTTGAAGGGAAGCCTCATTACAAGGAACAAAAGAACAAACTTGGAAAATCTAAGCATTGTTGTCCATCCTGTAAAAGAACAGTATGCACAAAGCACGCAAGCTAGGTATGTAATGAATGCATTGAAAAATTCCACATATAGACTTGAACGGACCCCCAGCAAAGGCACTTAAAAAAATTTTTTTGTAGATATTTTGATGTTTTTTGACTAGTAATATATTTTTCTAGCATATCCCAAAGTTTCATGCATTTCCCATTTCCCGCCCTCGAAATAATTAAGGGAGGGCCAAAAAAGCCCCCCCCCCCCCCCCCATGTGAAATAAGGGCATACCGATATGCCATGTTAAATAGGGTTAATGCAGCATAAGATTTTTAGGTATTTTTTGGTAAAGGCTCTAATTTTGTAAAAGAAACTTTTGTTTGACCCCTTGCTCACGTTAAACGAGTGTAATAATGACTTGAAATGTTGAATTGTCAAGCATGGAAAGGTGTGCAAATTTTATTCCCTAATGTGTATGAAAATATGCATCATTACTTACAGTGAATTTGGTGGATTCTGATATATTCTGAATGTTTTTGAATCGTAAACTTGCTGTGGATTTTTGTGCTTCTGAGTACAATTCGCCCATCTTCACAGCTATAAAGATTTATTACTCAGGAAAACGTTCAATAGAAATGTTTAAGGCCACAATTAACCTCTCCATACGTCATTGATTTCAGTATACTAGACGCGCAAGTGGTATCTGTAAGTGAACTTGTTAAGAAATAGAAACTGTTTTATCGTGTTTATATAGCCTGATCCAAAGACGAGGAGACGATTGGGAGAACTCGAAAGCTGCTGCGCACGCCGGAAACCGAAGGTCAAGGTATAACACAGCTGCTTGTGATTTCCACCAACCTCTCCAAGTGTTTGCATCATGCTATATAAACATT